>CM061533.1:51962782-52605819 GCA_030545055.2 Neoaliturus tenellus | reverse complement strand
AGTAGCAATAATGGCAACATGGCAACCCGGTAGCAAAACCGGCCACCGGGCACCGAGAGAGCGGCGCGGCGGTCGGCGGAGCGCTCGCACTTGAAGAAAAGTTGCAACACCGACGTCATAAATACACGCCCATTTCCTCCCACCTCAGCTTTGGCGCCAGTGGCCGAGCAGCGAACATAACCTCAAACGTTGCAGAACAGCTGGGACCAGAACAGCTGTGTTGTGTGGCCAACAGACAACAAAACAGCTGAGCTGGTTAGATAGCTTTGTTTGTCGACAGCAGATGGATGGCTGCAGCAGATAGATCCTACTCACTCAAGTCTTGAGAGA
The DNA here is from genome assembly GCA_030545055.2 of Neoaliturus tenellus. Lineage (NCBI taxonomy): Eukaryota > Metazoa > Arthropoda > Insecta > Hemiptera > Cicadellidae > Neoaliturus > Neoaliturus tenellus. Next base: position 52,605,489 of record CM061533.1, on the reverse strand, counting down.
TTGCTAGTTTTAGCGTTTCGTTTTGTATGATATGAGAATTTGTCTTTATGTATGCATCGGTCGGTTTATAAATAAATAGGCCTACGCCAGTAATTATTACATACATATTTTTACAGAAAGAAGTTAATCTTAGAATCCTGGCTTATTCCGATATGCTGAGGGAGTACTAACAAATGAGCTAATTGGCCTCAGTGAATACTTTAAAGGTTTTTGTTTGCATTTTCAGAATTCTGGATTCTGTAAATTTGATCATACTCTCCATTTTCGAAGTTCTTATCCATTTGAGGTCGGGTTTGTGGTATTTTTCTAAGACGGACAGAATTTGTTCTACAAAATAGCAGCCAAGGTGAGAACAAGGACTAACATTGCCCACGCTCGCCTGATATTTTAAAATCTTTTGGTAGTAGTAGGAGGTAGAAAATTACCCGTTATTATAAAAAAAATTAGCCTAAATTTTTATGGAAAATTTCATCCCGAGTAATATAAGATGTTGACTGTAGCGGCTCACCAAAACTGCGATCCAAATTTTTAGTCTCAAAAGGGTCCATGAATCCCACAACCGAAACTGCAATCCTTGCCTATCAGGTAGCGGAGGATCCAGCGGAGATTCCAGCGTCCGGTGCATGTAATGGCTCTTGAATGTTTCACCGTCGTGACACTCATGACACTTTTAAGGAATAGATTGGGACTTTCAAGTTGTACTATACTCGCCCATACAACCATCCTCAACCTGGTGATTTACTATAAAAGTATGTAATCAAACTTACTAATTTTGTAAAGCCTTCTTCAAAGCCTAAATGAAAACTTAAACTTTTGCAATTTAGTTAGCTTTTGTTTGGCTCATTTTGACCACTTTCTCATAACGTTTAACACACTGCATTGCGTCTACTATTTTAAGCTCTTGTTAAGAGAAAAATGTAGAAGTTAGAATAAATTTATACTATATAAAAATGATTCCTTAAGTTTACTGTACATCATTTACTATAAACCGAGTAAATATGATTTACTTTTATTTTAAAATAAATTTTAACAATTTAACAAAAATAATTCATGATACGATAATAATTAATTATAATCTATTTTTAAATATAAATACTTACTACATAAATCAACGCCTTTACAAACATACAAAGATAAACTAATCAAAAGTATTGTTTAAACTAAGACCAACTAATATATTAATAATAATTTATATTATTAATAAAAGGTACCGGTATCAGATAACTGACACAAAATTTCTCCTAGCAATTGAATTACAAAAACTGGCATTTAACAGCAACAACATAAATGTCTTATGTTGAGGGTCGCCGCCTTCAACTCAATGGTAAGAACGAGTATATGACTTTTTTTTGGCAATTTAGCCTACTGCGTTTACAACTATACATAAAATGTTTTTTTATCATTCTGCACGAAATAAGCCTGTTTTTTGCTCTCTTAATAGTACCAAAACCGATTCTTTTTTGTCCTAGGACTTGAAAAATCATCTGGAGAATTTTTTAGGTCCTAGTACTGAAAAGTCAGCTGTTTGCTAAGTATATTAGTATACATTTATTAATGTTAAGGAGCAGAATTTTGAAATTCATACGTTATAAAGAGCATTGTTTGTAAATAACAGAAATGTAAACACTACATATTACTTACTTTGTAAATATAACCTCGAAAATACAACTTTATATTTTTAACGATTAAAAGTCTAATTTTTCATCATGATAAAAAACGTTGTTCATCACTCGTAGCAAAAGTGTCTTTTTGATGCTTAATCGTTTTTAAAAACTCGGCTGCGCCTCGTTTTTAAAACACGTTTGCGCACCAAAAAGACCCACTTTTGCTCCTAGTGATGAAAACTACTATTATCATTCTGCACGAAATCAGCCTGTTTTTTGTTCTCTCAATAGTGCCAAAACCAAAACCGATTCTTTTTTGTTCTAGGACTGAAAAATCATCTGGAGAATTTTTTAGGTCCTAGTACTGAAAAGTCAGCTGTTTGATAACTATATTAATATTCATTAATTAATGTTGATGATCAGAATTTTGAAATTCATACGTTATTTAAAGAGCATTGTTTGTAAATAACAGAAATGTAAACACTGCATAATACTTACTATGTAAATATAACCTTAAAAATACAACTTTTTAGTTAATATTTTTAACGATTAAAAGTATAATTTCGCATCATGATAAAAAACGTTGTTCATCACTCGGAGCAAAAGTGTCTTTTTGATGCTTAATCGTTTTTAAAAACTCGGCTGCGCCTCGTTTTTAAAACACGATTGCGCACCAAAAAGACTCACTTTTGCTCCTAGTGATGAAAACTACTATTATTTTACTCGCAACCATTTGAAGTAGATTAATTATTTAAAGACTTAATTATTTAATATTTTAGCTTACTTTATTGGTGAAAAGTAAAATGTATTTTAAATAGATTGATAGGTTTTTATTCAAAAGATTGATTTTTAAAATGTTATGTTAGATTATTCATATAAAAATTGTGGTATTCAAACCACACGTGACCCCAGTTTTTGGGAACTCCTATAAAATGATTTGACCTCAGAGCAAATCGTTCTAAAAAAATACAAAGCTGCATGGGTAATCTGACGCACCCACTGTGTATGTTGTTTAATAACCACAATATAAGGTAGATTATTTTTATGAAATTATTATCTTTTTTGTAACTATTCAATTAGTGAAACTACAAAAATACTCTGAAGAAACGTAAATAATTATGAAATTATAAATGTACTACAAGCACCATTATTCAATTAAAAAAGTCAAATTGGCTATACATTATTTTCCTACTGAATGTATTGTCAGATCCAGGATTGTTTGTGAAGCTGGCTCTGCGACCGCGCTTTACACGAGGAAACCCGCTCTGATGAGGTACTATTTGCAATTAAATCGCTCTAGTTCGCCTATTTATGAACCGATTTCCTTTTTTTTTATATAGTTGGATTTGTAATTAAACATTTTTCCTTATCACTAGCAAATGATTTTCATAGTCCGATCGTCCGATAGAAATTGAGTGCTGAAATAATTTGCTCCGTTGGAGTAAATATGGAGGAGGGTTGAGTAAATATTACTCATTATTCATAAACTACGTCTATTCATAAAATTCGCTAAACTGAAAAGAAATATAGTTTGAATCATCGGGACTCAAATGTAGTCCAGAACATGATCAAGTGATTAAAAGATTTTGCTTGTATGTATTTTATTGCATAAATGTCAGTTGGAATTCATTTCGATTTATCAAATAATAATTATTAATTACCATGGTGACCAAGGTCTCTCTCACTTTAAATTTTTAGTTTGTCAAAAACAACATAATATCATTTTTAGTTCTAATAAAACTTCAGTTCCTAGATCAGTTACACTTTTTGAAGTCCATAAAAAGTCCATAAAAATTCTCAGTGAAATGCAGCGACGCGGAAGCCGACCAAAAATACTAGTGTGGCTCCAGTTCATCCAGGAAAGGCCGCCGATCCAAATTCGTTGTGTGGCCTCAGTTCAATGCAGCGACGGAAGCCGACCAAAATTCCCAGTCCGGCTCCAAGTTCATCCAGGGATGGAAGCCGATCCAAATTCGTTGAGTGGCCTTAGTTCAATGCAGCGACGGAAGCCGACCAAAAGAACTAGTAAGGCTCCAGTTCATCCAGGAAAGGCCGCCGATCCAAAATCGTTGTGTGGCCTCAGTTCAATGCAGCGACGGAATCCGACCAAAATACTAGTGTGGCTCCAGTTCATCCAGGAAAGGCCGCCGATCCAAATTCGTTGTGTGGCCTCAGTTCAATGCAGCGACGGAAAACGACCAAAATTCCCAGTCAGACTCCAAGTTCATCCAGGGACGGAAGCCGGTCCAAATTCGTTGAGTGGCCTTAGTTCAATGCAGCGACGGAAGTCGACCAAAATTCCCAGTGAGGCTCCAGTTCATCCAAGGATGGAAGCCGATCCAAATTGGTTGTGTGGCCTCAGTCAATGAATGCAGAGTCTTATTAAGACTCTGTATTCATTGCCTCAGTTGGGGATAGCCTCATTGCGCACAGCGGTCAGAAAACTGTCAAACTTCGGGGCATCATTGCGCACAGTGGTCACTCGGGGCCCCGCTTGGGGGTGGCATCATTGCGCACACGGTCAAAAACTAAACTTGTAGTCCCGTTCCTATGTTCAATAAATAGAGTAGCAATATATATATGCTATATATATTTACATAGCTGAATATTTAATCTTCAAATTGTTTCATTTCACTAATATAATAGTTATAATTCATGGATCTATTATTTCAGCAAAATTATAATTATCTAGCAATATAAACTTTATTTTATAATTACTGTGTGACATATATGCAACTATGATGGAAAGAGGCAAGGGTGTTTTTCCAAAGCACATTCTTTTGCATACCAGGAATTCGCCCACCACCGAAGGACCGTTGAAAACACCCCCCAAACAACTCTAAGATGGAATGGCCCGAAAGAAATCTTTGAAGTTTTAAAACTATTTTTCATAATGGGTTTAAAATATAAATATACGTATATTTGATTTTTGTAATGCATAAGCCTGCTTATGTTTACCATTTTGGCGTGGAGTGGTAATAAGAAGCGCTTTTAAAGACAATAAAAAGTATCATAGCTTTATTTAGCACAGAACTTTGAGTGCGTCACTAAATTTATTAAAAGTTATATTTCGTTTATTGGGTTTTGCAGTCAATTCCACTTATTGTGACAAAACTACTATTACATTGTAAATTATACTTAAAACATGTATATTATTTTTATGCTATTGCAATGCAATATATATTATATTGCAGCATCAATAAAATATAAAGAGAAATAAAGGATTGTGTTACTAATTATGGCAAACTGTTAGGAAAATTACAATATTATAATGAACAAACTGGTAATATCTAGAAAAATAATCCAGACACTAAAAAATAATTTTAATTATCTAGAAAATAATCATGTCTGTCTAGAAAAAATCTTCACTTACAAACGTTTTAAAGGAGGGTAAAATAATTTCTCTTAAAACACGAATACAATTGTTTTAAAAGGACAGACAATATTATGTGGTCACAGAGTTTTATATCTCCACTTAATTTAATATTCTTCATGTAAATGATCTTTGGTTTCGGGGCGAGCGGCCCAGCGGCCGGTGCGGCGCCGGCGCGCCGCCGCGGAGGGTCGGGCAAAACTGACCGTGTGCGCAATGATGCTCGACCCACGGGGGGCCATAAAACTGACCCTCGTCAAAAACTTGACCGCTGTGCGCAATCAGGGTACGCCCGCCTCAGTTCAATGCAGCGACGGAAGCCAACCAAAATTAGGCCTACAAGTGACGCTCCAGTTCATCCAGGAAAGGTCGCCTATCCAAATTCGTCGTGTGGCCTCAGTTCGGTTCAATGATGATGGGAGCTGATTGATCCATATTTGCCGTGTGTTTGCAGTTTAGTAGGTCTACGTAATACAGCTACTTATCGTCACGACTTAGTCTAGTAAAAATGTTGACCAACCCGGAAGTAATTGCAAACTTAGTGATTTTGATCTATTCTTATGTAAAATTACCCGAGAAAAACGATGGTGAAAAGTCTACCACTCTCCGAGGCTGCGTTCACCTGCTATGGCCGATTTTTTCAAAATGGCGGTTGTTCTTTTGTAAGTTTTTGTTAAATATCTCTCAAACCAATAAACATAGCTAAAACATGTAAATTAGTAAAGTGTAGAGGATAAAATTGTGCACATTTTGGTATATAATATGTACTGGTAATTGCATGCTACTCTCGTTAATCAGTTCTTTAAAAATATTTTTCATTTTTCAAATTGAAAAAAAAATTTCCAATATAAAATGAGCTACTTGTACTTGTAATGAATGGTAAATCCAACCCAAACGGCATGATAACTTTTTACTTTAAGGTCCATAGAACTTGAAAATATGGGTTTAAAAATTTTTATAAATGTATGTATGTACTCATGTGTGTATATATATTTATATATATAAAATCTTTTTAAATCTAAGAACTTTTCCCCAAAATATGCGATTTTGATCAAATTTGGTAGAGAGGTGTACATTAAGGTATATTTGTAGGATTTGGCAAACCAGGACGGTCGGACTGTGGGAACTGGGTTTTATGGGGTTTTTTATGGTTAAAAAAACAGTTTTTCATTTTTTTCACCTAAATTTTATAAAAATTCACTATTTTGGTTGATACTATCTAAAAGATCATAAAAAACAAACAATTTAGTATTTTGAATCATTACCGTAGCTTTACCGGCTGCTGAGAAAATTAAAAATAAAGATTTTCATATATTCGCCTATGTTATTCTTATGGAACTAAAAATGAGCTTTAATTACCTGTGGCTCAAAAACCGTTAGGTTTAGAAAAAAATGTCAGAGAATAAAAATGTCTCAAAATTACATATAAATCCCAAAAACACCATAAAATACAGGGTGTTCCATAAGAAATTTTAAAGTTGGCCGCCATATTGGTAAAATGGCGGGAAATTTTGAAAAGTGAAATACATGTCTGAAAGCAAAATAAAAAAGTAAAGGGGGTCCCTCATAAGAAGTATACTGTCAGAAATAGAATAAAAAAGTTACCTATTGGATCAAGCGTTTGTGTGTAATCAATTTGTTAATCCTTACGAGATTCATCTAGTGGTATACAGGGTGTTCAGCTTCAACCTTTACAAACTTTTCCAGGTTATTGCCCACGTCAAAATAAGCAAAAAAGTTCCTGTAAACATATGTCCTAAAATGCTTTGTTAACCCTCTAGCCGCCATATTGTTATTTACACTAAATAATTTTTATTTCCGTAACGGATCATTGTATTAAGTTATTATTTGGCATGAACCTTCACTATAGCAATACCCATTTTCAGTAAAAAATTATTTTTTTCCAATGTGTATTTTTAAAATGGCGGCCATTTTAAAACTTTAAACTCAAATATCTTAAAAACGGAAATTAAAAAAAAATGTTACAAGAGACAAAAATGTTGACGAATTAAATGGTCTAAACATTGATACCAAGTTTGTAAGGATCCAACAACAAATAACGGAGTTATTGAGATTTTTCTCTGAAAATAACCTAAATTGGCATTAATCATAGTGCAAAATCAGTGTTTTTATGTAGGAAAACCACAATAACTCCGTTATTTGTTGTTGGATCCTTACAACCTTGGTGTCACTGTATAGATAATTTAATTTGTCAACTGTTTTGTCTCTTGTAACATTTTTATAAAGTTTTTCGTTTTTAAGATATTTGAGTTTAAAGTTTTAAAATGGCTGCCACTTTGAAAATACACATTGGAAAAAATAATTTTTTTACTGAAAACGGGTATTGTTATAGTGGAGGCCCATGCCAAATATTAACTCAATACAATGATCCGTTACGGAAATAAATATTATTTAGTGTAAAAAACAAAATGGCGGCTAGCGGGTTAACGAAGCATTTTAGGACATATGTTTACAGGAATTTTTTGCTTATTTTGACGTGGGCAATAACCTGGAAAAGTTTGTAAAGGTTGAAGCTGGACACCCTGTATTTTATACACAGGTTGAGTTTCTTAAAGTGATCCAATAGCTAACTTTTTTATTCTATTTCTGACAGTATACTTCTTATGGGGGACCCCCTTTACTTTTTTATTTTGCTTTCAGACATGTATTTCACTTTTCAAAATTTCCCGCCATTTTTCCAATATGGCGGCCAACTTTAAAATTTCTTATGGAACACCCTGTATTTTATGGTGTTTTTGGGATTTACATGTAATTTTGAGACATTTTTATTCTCTGACATTTTTCTCTAAACCTAACGGTTTTTGAGCCACAGGTAATTAAAGTTCATTTTTAGTTCCATAAGAATAACATAGGCGAATGTATAAAAATCTTTATTTTTAATTTTCTCAGCAGCCGGTAAAGCTACGGTAATGATTCAAAATACTAAATTGTTTGTTTTTTATGATCTTTTAGATAGTATCAACCAAAATAGTGAATTTTTATAAAATTTAGGTGAAAAAATGAAAAACTGTTTTTTAACCATAAAAAACAGTTCCCTCAGTCCGACCGTCCTGGTTTGCCAAATCCTACAAATATACCTTAATACCAAATTTACCTCTCTACCAAATTTGATCAAAATCGGATATTTTGGGGATAAGTTCTTAGATTTAAAAAGATTTTATGTATATAAATACTAGCTGTTGCCCGTCACGGCTTCGCCCGTGTTGAATTGGTTTTTTAATTTATTTTAAGACCTACGAAATCTTCTTCTTTAAAATATACACTAGCTGTGTACCCGTTCTTCGCACGGGGTGTGTGTACAGTTTACGATTTAAGAAAACTCAGACTTGTAAAAAAATTATAGATTCTTATGAAATATAATATTAAATCCTTGATTGGATGTGACGATAGCTATAAGCCAAATCCAATGTATTCCAACCCTGCATCTTGTTCTACCCAAGAAAGATATGTACAGACATGTACAATATTAAATTTAAATTCAAAATTAGTTAAAATTTTAATTCCCAAGCCAAGTAAAACAACGCAACATCTGTCAGTAACGTATAGGCACCGCACCGCAGTGTAGATATTAGGTTTACTTAATTCAATTTTTTTGTATTTAGACTTTACCTTTTAACCTAAAACCTCATGTGTTGCCAATGTATACAAAACCAAATAAATAGTGACATCCCATGTTACAAAGTTATGTCGAAAAAAGGAGAAAAATTAAGCATTGAAGGTGGGATTACTTTTCCTTATTGCCACGGGAAGCGCTCCTTTTACCTTCTAAATGTCAAAATAAGTATATTTGTTTGTTTACACAAAATAAAAAACAATAACAAACTTTTGCAAATATGTTCTTAAACCATCTGATTCCATTCAAACAATCAGCATGATCCTTGAATGAAAATTACAGTGGTACTATGAGTGTTTTTTGAGCGACTTTCTCACTTCTTCATAAGAACCCTACTCATAAAGTTTTTACACATTAATATTGCCCCGTCTATACCCGAACTACTTGAAAGATTGAGCAATTTATAAACCTCATTGGTTTTAACTACATATTGTGTTAGATGAAATACACCTCTTTTTGTCAGAACGTGCAATGAAAGCTAAATTGGGAACTAAAATTAGTTTGTAATGATAATAAGAAACATTTTAAGATTTAAGGGTCAAAACTCGTTTTGTAATAATTTCCATAAATTTTTTTAATATTCATATTTAGAACCAAGAATTAGTTTGACTTTATTCACTGTATTTAGGCCAGTGAAAAGTTAAAGGGTTAGATATGAAAGAGTCTGTATTTAAAATTTTAAGTGTTGCCATCTGTGGTGAAAATGACAAACTGTCTATTCCAGCTGATTAAAGAGCATAGATAAAAAGGTAGAATTAAATATTCCCATAAGATTAACATTGAATATTTCTTTTACTATAAGGCAGAGCCTTTTTGACGAACGATGCTTTAGAGCAGCTAAAATCGTTCTATTTGAAACATTAAACAATAATAAAAATTTTCATATCATTTACTAAAGCCCTTGTCGTGTGAAAAGAGATTAAAGATTGGTATTTTAGCACAACTTGGCTACTTTGACATACTATGGGGCAAAGCCCTAAGGTCGCTAAGTCAATTAAAGTTGTAATGAACCTTCACACCACTCTAGTCTATGACATGAAAAAAATTTAGACCCTTAGGTAAAGTCGTTATCCAGTGAAAAGAGGACAAAATAGGACCCATGAGCGTTACAGACAGAATGACAGAGAGAGAGACAGACAGACAGAGGGAAAGAAATTTAGATGACGCCGATTTTGGATTCTGTGATGCTTAAAAAGTGAAAATAACCAAAAACTTCAAGATTCTAAGCATTGTACAGACAAAACTCTAATTTTATTAATATAGATTAAGATTAATATACTGAAATAGCATAAGCGGGGAACCTATGAGCAAAGAGGAACGATCATGTCAAATATTAACCCCGTAGGCCATAGAGTAATTTTTGGAGCCCTAAAGGGTTTCAAAAACTATAATTCCAAAACCGTTTCTTGGTGACTTCCTATGAGCAAAGAGGGACATCCATTTCAAATATTAGCCCCATAGGTCATAGAATAATTTTAAGTCCAGTGGGCTGGAGCCCTAAAGGACTTTCCACATCAAATTTTCACCCCGTAGGATCTATGGTGACTTAAAGTTTCTGTGGAGTGGAGCCCTAAAGGAAATTTGCAAAATCGTTTCCTAGTAAATGCCCATGAGTAAAGAGTAACGTCCATGTCAATTTCCAACCCCATAGGCCGTAGAGTAATTTTCAAGTCCAGTGGGGCGGAGCCCTAAAGGGTTTCAAAAATTATATTTCCAAAACAATTTCTTAGTGACTTCCTATGAGCAAAGAGGTACATCCATGTCAAATTTCAACCCCGTAGGCTCTCTAGTAGTTTCTAAGTCCTGAGGGGAGGAGCAGTTAAGCTGTTAAAAAACTATATATTCAAATCCGTTTCTTGGTACCTTTGAGTAAAGAGAAATGTCCTCGTCAAATTTTAACCCGTAGGATCTATAGTAAACCTAAAGGTTCTGTGGGGCGGAGCCCAAAAAAAATTCGAAAAATCGTTTCTTAGTGAATGCCCATGACCAAAGTGGAACATCAATGGCAAATTTAACCCAGTAGGCCATAGAGTAATTTTTAAGATCAGTGGGGTGGAGCCCTAAAGGACTTCAAAAACTATATTTCCAAAACCGTATTGGTTCAATTTATATACACTAATACAAGAAGCAAATCACACCCCATTATTTTAAAAATTTACTTTCATTATCATATCTTTACAATATTTGTGTTTTAATTCACATGTCATTGTTTATAACATTCTTTATTCTTGTTTTGAATATACCTCCATCTCATCTCTCTTTTCAAGGTCTTAATTTCTTTTTAATAGTTTACCTCAGGTCCTTTGAGGATTTTTATTAGTTCCTCTCCAGTATCTAGTATTTTAGTGAATACCTATGAACAAAGATGACCGTCTATGCAAAAAAATTAACCCTGTAGGCTCTATAGTAATTTTGAGGATATTTGGGGCAGAGCCCTGAAGGAAATGTGTAAACAACTTTTTATTGAGCACCTATGGCCAAAGAGATTCCAAATTTCAACCCCGCAGGCCCTATATAGTTTATAGATTCGTTGTTTCTTTTAATTCGTATTGTAATTGGCATTAATTGTAACATAATATTGAAATTTCTAAGACATGTGGGGTGGAGCCCTCAAGGGATTTTTGTGAAAGCGTTTGAGCACCTATGAGCAAAGAGGAGTCCATTCCAAAATTCAACCCTGTAGGCCCCAAAATTAATTTTTTGTCCCCTGGGGCGAAGCCCTAAAGATGCTTTACAAAAGCGATTCTTAGTGAGCACCTATGGGCAAAGTGTATCTTCCATTTCAAATTTCAACCCCTTAGATCATCTGGCTTTTCATACTCGTTGTTCCCTAGATTCATATTGGCCATAAGAATAACATTAGACCAGAATTGAAATCGTGTGTGGCAGAGCCCTGATAAATTTGGCAAAACACTTTCGTAGTGAGCACGTACATATGAGCAGAGAGGAACGTCCACGTCAAATTTCATCATCATAGATCCTATAGTTTTTCAGATTCGTTGTTTCCTAGATTCAAACTAAAAATTAGCTATGAATAACATTAGATAGAAATTTTGAAGTCCTATGTGGCGGAGCCCTGATGGAATTTTGCAAAACCGTTTCTTAGTGAGCATCTATGATCAAAGAAGAACGCCCAAGCCAAATTTTAACATCGTAGGTCCTATAGTTTTTCAGATTCGTTGTGGCCTTGATTTGTATAAAACATTGGACAAAAGAATAATATTAAATGGAAATTTTGAAGTCCTGTGGGGTAGAGACCTGAAAGAATTTTGTAAAACAGTTTCTTAGTGAGCATTTTTTAACACAGAGGAACGTCCATGGCTAATTTCAACAACCTATACCCTATGGTTGTAAAGATTCGATGATACTGAGTGAGTGGTATTTGACTAAGTAGAATAAACCGAACCTAACCTAAACTCTAATCTAAACATTTTTACACCAGTTAAATTCTTTACAAAGATAAAAAATATTGTCATATGGTTATGTCAACCTTTAAATGTATCATTTCGCTAACAGCTGATAGCTTTGAATCTTCAACAGATAATTACAACAAATATTTGAAGTCATGTGGGGCGGAGCCCCGAAGGAATTTCGCAAAACCGTTTCTTAGTGAGCACCTATAGGCAAAGAGGAACATCCATTCCAAATTTCAACCCTGTAGGTCCTATAGTTTTGGAGATTCGTTGTTTCCTAGATTCGTATTTTAAGTGCTCCATAAGAATAACATTGTAACGAAATTTTGAAGTCGTGTGGGGCGGAGTCCTGCAGGAATTTCGTAAAACCGTTTCTTAGTGAGCATCAATGGATAGAAAGGAACGTCTATACCAAATTTCAAAACTTCAGGTTGGCTAGTTTTGGAGATTCGTTGTTGCTTTGATTTGTATTAAAAATCCCCCATAAGAATAACATTGTAACGAAATTTCCAAGTCGTGTGGGGCGGAGCCCTGATGGAATTATGCAAAACCGTTTCTTAGTGAGCGTTTTTGAGCAAAGATGAACGTACATGCCAAGTTTTAACCCTCTAGGCCTTACAGTTTTGGAGATACTCTGATACGTGAGTGAGTGGTATTTGACAAATATATAGTAGAAGAAAAGAAGAAGATATATACACATATGAGTACATACATACATTTATATAAAATTTTTAAAACCATATTTTCGAGTTCTATGGACCTTAAAGTAAAAAGTAATCATGCCGTTTGAGTTGGATTTACCATTACAAGTACAAGTAGCTCATTTTATATTGGAAAAATTTGTTACAATTTGAAAAATGAAAAATATCTTTAAAGAACTGATTAACGAGAGTAGCATGCAATTACCAGTACATATTATATACCAAAATGTGCACAATTTTATACTCTACACTTTACTAATTTACATGTTTTAGCTATGTTTATTGGTTTGAGAGATATTTAACAAAAACTTACAAAAGAACAGCCACCATTTTGAAAAATCGGCCATAGCAGGTGAACGCAGCCTCGGAGAGTGGTAGACTTTTCACCATCGTTTTTCTCGGGTAATTTTACATAAGAATAGATCAAAATCACTAAGTTTGCAATTACTTCCGGGGGTTAGCATTTTTTGAGCTAATTTTACTAGACTAACTCCTACAATGTATTTAGCAAAAAATGTGGATGTATTATTTTTAAACGGATAACATTTAATAAATTTATTGTAAAATATCTGATTTATTTTTTATACACAGTACATGTTCTCGATAGTTGTTCCTACTTGCGAAATTTAATCAGCTGAGTCTGAAACAAGTTGATCTACTGACTCACTAAATTTGGGTTTCAGAAATGCATCCAAAATGTAGTTCAAATAAACACCTGTGAAAAGCCATTGTTCAATGGCTTTTCAAAACAAAATACGAATACATACATACTCATATTTTACCAAATGTTTATCCACCCGTGTAGGTTCTGGGAAATGTTCATATGGTCCACTGAATCGCGTCCCCGGGGTTGCCTCCGGGCGAGGTTCGCAATTTCGGTTCTACCTGGGTTTTGGATCGGCCACCCCCGGTTTACCCAGTAAACCCAGTAACGGTGCGCCCGACTGTGGAGGGTGGTTGTTTCCACCAAAAACTTATGAGAATTGGACTTAAAATGAGGGCAATATTCAAATTTTTTACTTGAAATTTTCCCATAATGAGTCTTGCCAAGTCGACTATAGTATAGCCACTTAAGTTTATTATAATAAAGTTGGGATTGGATTGAGCATTTTATCATCTGTTAATGTACATCTGTAAACCTAAATAAGTGTAGTTTTGGGTGATGACTGATAAATCAAAGTATTGAATTGGTCGGATCGGGACCTACGAAAACTATAGGCCTAACTAGTTTTTTCGTAGGCCCCGGTCGGATGCAACTTAATTGATTTAGAACTAAACGTAACATTTTGAGCAATGATAATATCATAGTTCAAATTAAATTACTCCATTTAGAGCAACAAGTAAGCTACACTAATTATTAAAGGGAGACTACCGAAACATGAAAAAATCAATCACATTAAAAATTGATAATGCAATAACTTTCAAAATATTGAACGGTAATACGATTTACCGTACTGTACAGCAAATTTCAGAATTCTGGATTCTGTAAGTTTGATCATAATTGCCATTTTCTAACCGGTAATCTATTTGAGGTCGGGTGTAAGGGTCTTCTTTAATATACCTTCAATCTTTAATTTGATGTATATAACTCAAACCAAGGTTTATATTTAGACGAAGATTTTCATCCGATACAAGTTGGGCGATATAAGTTGGGCACTCGGATGCCCCCTTTCCATTATGGAGGTAGGAATTCAAAGTTAGGGTCTACCTTATATAAAAAAATCTAATATTTTATTTCCAGTAATATTGACGTAACTATAAACTGATGCTTGAGTGGTCATATTTACACTTGTTAGGATTTTCGACTTGACTTCCAAGCATTAAATTAGCAATTCACCATCCTCCCGACCCTTCAACCTTTCGCCGAAACGCTACCACAGACCATACCGGCAAATTTGACCACATCCATTTACGTTGTAGTGCAAACAAATATAGTGTCTAGAACAACATCTTTACAGTCAGTTTTCTATAGTCTTTTATGCAAGACTAAGTAATTGAATGTGGTAAAAAGGAAGTACTGAAAGACTTTTGCAACGTAGGGCCTACTACGGCAAGTGAAGGTCGCATGACTGACAGGAGCATTTGAAGGAGTGGGAGAAGTAGTGAAGTAAATATCCAAGTTGCTCGACAATTGCGCCCATCTGAATAAAATCAATTAATTGAATTTCGAGAAAACTTTCAATGCTGCTTCGCATAGAAATTACTGTATATGTTCACAGCGAAGGTGAACAAATCAAGGAATTTAGAAATTGGTTTGTCCTAGATTCCTCGGCACAAATACGATTTAAGTGTTAATAAAAATCTAGTTTGAGTTTATGAATATTGGTTCTCAATATAAGATCCGCCACCGCCATCACACCAGCAGTTTTTCCAAGAGATCTCTGCTACATCCGTATTTTACTTGTTAAATCGCTGTCTGCAATAGTTTTTCATTGAGATGACATATTTACAGTGTATTTGTGTTTAAGTAGGTCAGCTTATAAGCAGTACTATTTGATGTTTTCATACAGTAGTTTGAAATCAGATCATCTTCCGATACTATATTCTTGACACAATCTTCGTGAAACCATATATTGATTACCATCGGGATTATCGAATTTCCCGATCATAATCCTACTTTATTTTTTACTAGCTAATAGCCAGTCAAAAATGACGGGTAATTTTTATTATGATTATTTAAGAATGTTAGAATGGTCAAAAATTTTATGAAAACCCTGACTACATAATATTAAAACTCAAATCTTTCCATTATTTAGCAATGTGAAGAAATATATCAAAATATTAGTTCTATTTTATTGGTTTATAAATTGTTTTTTTCATTTATTTTATTCCAATTGTGTTGCTAGTTATTGGTAGCCTATAATTTTTTCTGAATCAGAGTCTAGTTAATTTGCCAGAATATGGAATTTATATATAATTTGCTTCACCAATTTATATATAACACCCGAGATTCACCTTTCTGGCCAAGTGTTTCCTCACCTCTGGCAATAAGATTTTGCCACCTTACGTTCTTGTTGTTAAGTTTGTTAGAACCAAGCAGTCTGACGTCCCCATTAGTTTTTGGTAAAAACTATACCAACAACGTTGAGCACCAGTCCGTGGGATCTTCCACAAGACTTATGACATGTAATTATTGCCATGATTTAAAGTTCTGACTTGACTTTATCACGCAAAGGTAGAAAGAAATGAATGCCTGGGTGTACTATGTGTTACAGTACGTGCATTGCTCTCTAAGTCAATCGAATAGTAGGTTTTTTTACCTTCACTAAAACACTATTCAAAATGATTTTTCCCTCTTTTTTGTTTGCACTTTATTTCCATCTCCTTTTCTTATTCCTTGGTATTTCTTCTTGTATATTTCAATACTTATTTCTTCATAGTTCATAGTTCTGGATTTAAAACTTTTGTACTCCATTGTTTATATAAGTTGGAACAACAAAGCTATTGTTAAACGTGTAGAAGCAAAAGCCTACATAACCTTAAAAGGATGGAAATGAAGAGTATAAGGATGTTAAATGACCTAGTTATAACAAAAATTAATGGATTAAAATACGTTGGGGAGTATTTACAATCAAAAGATTGTGCTTATATCTCAAAACATAAAGCTCATTAGTTAATAGTTATAAAAACATATGTGTAAACAAATGTTACTAAATAAATCGTAAGTTTAAATACATAAATTCAATCATCTATATGAGATAAACTCTCTTATAGTATTGCAAACAAAATTTTACTAAAACATCAGCTGTTAAATATTTATTTTACTGCTTTAAAACCACAGCGATATTACATGTCCATCATTTCATTTGTATTTGTCAATTATCATTGGACTGAAGTTGTCTGCTTTGTTTACAAAAATACTTTGTAAATAAGCAGTAATGACAAATTCAATGTAAGATATGGATCACCTGGAGCAGTAAACAAATCGACAAAATCACGTCTTAGATTGGTCTAAATAAGTCTAATTTTTATTTTGCGGCGTTATAAGGAATTTTCCAAGGGATACCGTATTTTTCCTATCATATAGGGATCATAAGAAATCTATTGACACCAAAACGACCACGATCCGTTCAGTAGTTCTCTCTCTATATCCTTAAATGCACTCTTTTATTATATAAGATAATCATAATCATATTTTTCATTTTTTTCATTTTTATAAACTAAAGAATTACAATTGAATCGGTCATTTCAGAAACGACACATGTGACATTTTTTCGAATTTCACTTTTTAATGTTTTTGTGGAGTACATTGGTAGGCGCACAGTTCTATGCAGGAATAACACAAGTGCCATGGTTCCTTACCTGTTAAATCAGGATTAGAATAATTCGTTCCATGCAGAAACGACACAAGTGTTGGCACATATGTTATTTCTGCACTGAACGGCTATTTCATTTGCTTATTGTTGATATTGGTAACCCTGTCGGCTGTGATTTTACAGCTTCTTTTTCTACAGATGCTTACTGCATTGTTTCTTAACCTAAAAGTTTGTTGTGAATGTGAACAAAAAATACTATATTGATAACACGGAGACAAAATTATAGCATCCACTTGTGCAGTGGACGGAGAGGGGAGGGGGCAAGGGTCAGGCAGGTAATTGACTGATAAGATTAAAGTACATTGAAAAACAACATCTACTGTGCTAATTGTCATACAAAGAAAATTATGGCTCATTTTTTCTCTAAACTGATTGAAATGTGAATCAAAGTTTAAATGTTTTGTTTTGTTTGAAAGACAGGTGATTTTAAAATACGACATTATTGTTTATTATATCATCGTCATATACGAATTATTTTATTAATAATTACTATTATCTTACTGTATTATGAATGATAACTTCTTATACTGCATAAATGTAATTTATTTATGTACCCAAACAAAGAAAAAAAGGTGGTAATAGTCTAAAAAAAATCTAATTTTCTATATAAAGAGGGAAAAATAAGTCCATAGATTAAAATTTGGCCAGAAGCGATTAAAAAAAATTATGTGCAATATGTAGTTTTACTGATAAATTGTTAGATAAGTAATATAGTAACAACACTAAGATATACACTAAGGTAAAGTACATTGAGACCTACTCTTTGTAGAGAAGAAAAGGTCTAGATCCTTTCATCTCATCCAAGACAGAGTAGGCGTACACAGAAAAAATGTTTTGTTGTAGCAACAAAATTTATTTTTGCCCTCGTTTTGTTGAGGGAACCAAATAAATTGATCAAATCAACAAAACCAATGGTTTGGATAAAAATATGTTTTTGGTTTATAAAAATTTCCAACATAATGTTTTGTTTACCCACATAGCACAGAAAAAACACTTTGAACTATAGCATTTTTTCTTTATGCTTCATAAAACCACAAAGTAATACATTTAAAACTTTTGTTGTGTGTGTATTTAATCTTTTTGTAACATTAAATATTGTTTCTTTGTGTATGGTACTCATTAATAATCGAAAAAATACCATATAAAATTTACGATTATGTCATTCCTTGCATAAACAACACATGTGAAATTTTTTTGCTATTTTTTTATCAATAGTTTGTAAACAAAATCATCTATAATTTTAACCATGTGTTGCTAATTAGTTTATTTTTACACAGAAATTATCATTACACTTTACTATGGAAACTGCCCAAGTAAAGCAGTTTTTTCATTTTTCCTAAAGTTAGAAAAATGTCACATGTGTCCATTTCTGAAATGACCGATTCAATTGGTACATTTAAAGACGAAGAATCAAGCAGCACACCGAAAGCGAAGGAATGTTGTTTACAATGACATAGATAGCACCAGCGATCGTCGATCTGTCATATTTCTAAACAAAACCGCGACGGAGATGGATTCATGTTTTCTCAGCCAAAGTTGTGACAAAATCAATATCTATCTAAACTCGTCGCACGGCTGATAATAGAGAGTTTTTGCAACATACGGTAAATTTTACGATAAACGCTAAACGCTATTATTAAATTAGCAGATTTAAATCGCACTTATATCGTTTACCATATTCATTTACCGTATGTGCAAAAAGTCTCTAATAAAATCAAAAGACTGAAGATTACGGCAGAAAAGTAGCCTATATGTTAGACAATTACAAAGTTGAACTGATGAATTGCAGAATATTAAAGGCCGGAATTAGATAAAATATCGATGTTATTGTAGGTTGTTCTGTTATAATTACTATGGACCAATAAGAGTTTATAAATTAAGTGAGTGATAGAAGAGGTCAGAACTCCCGCGCCTGTCCCTTAAATGGGCTGAATTGACTGTTAGGAGTGTTAATTAAGCCGCTGCAGCCACCCCGCGCCGCTAGACAGATGACAGCTATAATTGTCATTTTGGAATTGACTTGTAAGGGTTTATATATATACCATGTCTCAGGATTGGCATAACAGTTTCCAGTCAGCTACTATGGAGAAATAGACAAGGATTTGAAGAGTAGGCCTAGTCGATATAATTTTTATTGACTTACATTATGGGAGATTAGGTCTATAGCCTATAGGCTAAATCTGATTGGAAGAGGGTCAACCACTTAAGTCGATACAACATTAACTATTTGCATGAGAACAACAGCTGTGTGTGTTTAATAAAAAACACTAATTAAGTAACGATACATTTTATGAAATTAAAATTCGTATGAGAGGAAAACTTTTTAAACATGGATTTTTAAACAACCAATGCCTGGTATGCGCTGCAGAATAACTAAGAAACACAGTTCAAAACGTAGGCCTACAATTATTAAAATAGGCTAATTGTTACACTTTTCGATGGCTGCAAATGATATTATATGTTGTTATATCATGACATAATTCCATATCAAAAGATTTTTTTCTTTCAAATTTTGCATATATAGGCCCTATAGCCATAAATTAGAATTCACAAGAGTTTTTTTTACGTTTTTCCGTGTTTACAGCAGAAGTTTTGGTAATTTTTGTTGAACATTAGGGAATAATTTATATTCTATCTTAATATTTTATTTATTTTATCTTAAGATTATCTTTTATGTAAAGCGGGGCATAATGATCTCATACGTAAAAGTGTCTACATTTGAGTATAACACTAAAATAGGAGGTTCCGTCTGCGTCATCATCGAAGGGCAATAGCGAGAGGGGCTGAGTAGTGAAGGACATTAATACACATTACAATATTTTTGTTAACTTCTCAGCTACGACTGATGGTCTTGAATATATGAGCCATGAGTCCTGATACACTGTATGAATGAGTCATATGCGACACGGGTCCGGCCCGGCGCGGCGACCGCCGACCGGACGGAAATGCGTCCAAGTATTTGCTGCCATGTGTCATCTCTATTATTGTCGCGCGAGAAGTCACTGCTACCGTTGTCGCTATTGTATTGTTTATTCCCTCCCTGGCCATTCGGAAGCGAACAACATGTTGAATAGGTAATTGGTGGTTCGTAATATAATATAAAACATTTAGACATATTATTAATAATTTTTAAAAACGAAATATCGCATAGATATGGTTCTGTGACAAATAATGCGCAAAACTAGGAATCCATTTACGGTTAGACGCTGAACAATTCTATTCATCCTATTAATTATTAAAATTGAGAATTTTCGTATCTTACTCTGCAAAACTAGTCAACAACAATAATAAACTTCGTTTTATTATTGTACGAAAGTAAAAATATCGACAGTAAATTAAGAATCATTTGAACAAATCTTTATATTTCTGTGCCTAACGACATAATTACAGTACTTGTCAGATTATTTTGGTTTCTGATTTTCTGTTTTTAGGTAGGCCTACACAGTATGTTTTAATGTGGAAGACTAGCCTACAATTTAAATAATGATCAGCATCGAATGATCGAACTTGTAACTTAATATAAAACCAATGGTTGGTAGATATTTGAATAGTAAGCAATACAAACAGATTTTTTTTTTTAAGAGAATCCTTCAAATTGTCACGCGCAGGCTGGCCAAACAAAGTGGCCGATGTAGCACATTCGTCAGAAACGATTGCGTGCACCTTGATGGCGGAGTAACCAAATTAGACAAATCCAACGGATATAAATCAAGCAGAACATAAGCCGCAATAACACAAAACACAGGGTTGTCCGAGATTCATCTGCATATTCATTCTCCATTCTGCGGGGAAGCGTCCGCATCGGCAATGCAATCTGCATATTGATGTCGGACATGCAAACTGCAGGGACATAGGCTACACGTGTGGACACTAGACAGGGTACCAAAGAGAGAAGATAGTGGTGGAACCCTCGGGTAGAACTCATACCGTGGTGCACTAGAGCAAGGATGTAGTCAAAAGTTTTGGGGTGGGGGGTTTGGTCAGGATCGGGAACGGTATTTGATTTAAGTCCTTTTTAACACCTGCATATTAAAAATGATAATAAAGACTACTTTCCTCTGTACAATCTTAACCGTGAACCGTGCCTCAGTCCTATTGAATTGTTTGTAAGGATTCATTGGCATTCTAACCTCCCTGTAGGGGAAGGAATTTTGGACCTCGTTATACTTAATGGTAGTGGGAATAACTAGTTGACTCGTTGTTATTAAAACTATGATGGGGATTTAGATGCGTCTTACTATTTAAGTTCCTTCTTTTTAGAGTAATGGCAAAAGCCTAATTTCTTTAAAACTTTTCTTGTCCAAGATAATGGTCTAAGTAGGTCTAAATAACAGTGCATTTTACAACCACCTATAATGTCAATTACTGTCTCAGGTACAGTACTCCTTTCAAAAAAATTGTTTGAATGTTACAGTTCGACGTCTAGAAAAAAAGCATGGTGGTATTGGTTGGTTTTCTTTCAAAATTAAAACAGGATATTTACCATTTTTTAATTAGTACTACACTTTAGAACAGGGTGTAGTTAGAAAATGTTACGGTAATTTAAAGGTTCAGTGATATACATGTTATAGGCTAAATAGTAGGCTACAACCACTTTGCAAACATAATTAGTAGGCCTAACTGGTTATCTGTCAGTTATCTCTACATTTTATTTTTTATTGTAGCCTATTTTATTTTAAGTGTATTTATTACGCCAGTGACATTTTTTAACGTTTTGACGGGGAACCGTCCAAACCCCAGTCTTGCTACTATCTAACATCGACCAGTTGTTACAAAGCATCATTAATTAATACTGTAGCCCAATGACAAATGGCCACTGGATCCGGAATCGAACCTTTAAAAAGCTACTAACTTTTTTCAGGATCGAACCAGCAACCTTTGAAATCAAAGGCGAGCACTATAACCACTCAGCTACCCAGCCAGTAGCTGGCTTTGATTTAATGGTAAATTTTCAAACTGGGTTCGATCATAGAGCTATGAACATGTTCGGTATGGGTGCTGCAAACTTCCTTATTAGCGGAGGCTGAGGAACTTATTGGGCTTCCAAGGTCATGCGTGTGTGTGGTTTTGAAATATACTGTATTCAACCAGACACTAAAAGAATTGAATGTGATGTTATAAAAAACTTCTTTTGATAGGCCCTAAAAGGAGTTTAAAATAGGACTGTCCTTTTCAGTGAGTTCAAATCAACTTAAGTTTTATTAAATAAAATTGTAAACACCTCAACACCTAATTTTAATAATGTAGGCCTAACTAAAAAATTCTACCAAGCTAACCACACAGATTATTAGCCCTCTAAACAAAACAATAATACGCGAAAATTAATTATTATAAGTTGATGTATGTAACTTAAAATAATTGTATGTGATCCGAAAGTCTTTAAATTTTGGAATAAGTTACATAGAGAAATTCACAATACTCAAAACTAAGAGGCTAACTCTTGTCGTGAGTGATCATATTATTAAGCATTTGACTAGAATATACATAAAATATTTAACCTAAAAAATTATTATACAGGAAAATAGATCTAAAATATGTTTCTTAAATAACTTATTTAAGCTATAGGCCTAACAAGAATTTTTAAATGAATTAATGAAACTTAAGTTTAATACAGTTTACCCAAAAGTGTAGGCCTAACTATAAAATTGAACATAGACAACAAATCATAAGTATGAACTAAAACAATAATCAATAAATGAAATTTTTTATGAAAATTTTTTAGTAGGAATCAGCATGGGCAAGTGTGCCTGTCCGACTGTTACGTTGATAAGTGTTGTTATCATTGGTGACCTATGATTTATTAAACTTTTGTTTGGGAAATGACTTTTTACGTTTAGTTTTTAACAGGACTTTTGAAGTTCGGTTCTTAGTGTTACTAAAAGGCTTTTTTGCATATTTTGTAGTTATTTTAAATATAACGTACCACAAGTTCTCCTGTTTCTAAATGAATAGTTATAATAAGCAGTTTTTAGATGTAGGCTATTGTAAAACTAAAACACAACTGATAATTACAATGAAAGTAGGCCACAGCATATGGTAATTTTTTAGGTGTAGGGTAGCTAGATGGCCAGAGGGGTACAAGGTAGGGTACAGTAAGGTAACTAATTCATAAACCAATAAATTGCTTTTTCTTTCTAATAAATCAAACAACAACAGGCCCGTTACAGTATGTAAAATTACTTTTAAAAGTTTCCTGGGTGGTTCCTCATTACAACTTTTCATAATTTGAAAGTAACACTCAATAAGTTAGTTGACGTTATCATGACTAATGTGACTCAGCTGATAAATTAAAGACCGAGGTCTTTGACTTACCTATACAGTACAGCCGACCGGCTCCTTATCAAAACCAAGTTATTATGAAACACGAAAGTTGTACATTCTACGTTGAGTTAAGAGGACATACATACCGTCAACAGCGCTGCTGATCCAACCCACATCTTTGATGCCTCTGTGTCAGCCGTTAGCGCCACAAACACAATCACCACATTTCTCGCACCTTCTCACACCTCACCACTTCACACTTCACCCAGACACCTCCACTGGCGGCACTGACTGAAGTCTCGCCTTAGAGCGGAGCGGGACAGTGGAACTGAACCGTCAGTGCTAATAATAGAACGCGTGACCCCAGAGTGGGGGTATGGCGGCCCACCGCCGCCGCCGCCGCCGCCGCGCCTCTCCCCACCTTATCACTTCAGTACTGATAACGCCTGTGTGTAGTCTTTGTCTACCTACCTGTTGCTGCCACGAATCGCCGCGCCGCCTTCTCTAACCTACAAATAATTATTTATTACATGTTGGAACAAAAAATATAAAAAAATATCTCCGTCGCGAGTTTTACACGATAGGTACGGTATATTGTACTGGGTGGAATGAAGTTAGTGTTAAACTTTTCAAGGGCATGAAATGGACTCATAATGAGATAAAACTTTGTATTAAAAAATGTTATTGCCTACTTGAAAAATTGTGGCCAACTGAGTTATTTTCCACATTTTAAACAATTTGGTACTTTTGTAGTAAAGTCTTAATTTTCTCTTGATAAGAATATAAAATCTTGTGTTGAGAATCTAATAATATTTTCGTATTCTACAGATAATTTTCAATAAAAATGAGTTGATAATCATAAGTTTAACGCAGTTATTTATTTGAAATTACAGTTTAAAGTTAACAAAACTGTTTTCAAAGAGCAAGGATTCTTAATTTAAACTTTCAGTGTTACATTACGAAAAAATTTGCAATTTATTAAATAAGAAAACTTTTCCAGCGATTGAAAATTGAATTTGAATTAATTGAGTTGTAACTGTGACCAAAATCTTTAATGTGTAATGTAGCCTACCTTGTTCCAAAAATGTTATGTTAATTTAATTTTGTTTTTTGTTTTTTCCACTTTATCTCTTTCTTGTATTGTAATGATACAGCAAAATATAAAAAATGTTAGGAGTAGTGGAGAAACGCGGGAGCTGGCTCAGTTCAAGGTCACCTGAGCGATGACGTCATTGAGGTCAATGACCCCACCGATGACGTCATCGATGACGTCATCGATGACGCAATCGATGACGTCATCACCAATTACGTCATTCTGTGACGTCACACCCATGACGTTGCAGAAATGACGTGGCGATGACGCCATCACCCCTTACGTCACCATTATGACGTCATCGATGTCACAAAGGTCAAGGTCACGCTGAAACCTAAAATTTTTCGGCACTTTTGCTGTTTCTCGCACTACGCTCCGAGTTTCAGTCAGGTTTCAATGACCTTGACGACTTGGAGCGAAATTAGACGAGAAACAGCAAAAGTGCCGAGGAAACTCAAAGTTTGCAACGTGACTCTGCCTAAACCGTCATGTGACACCGCTCGAGTGACCTTGAACCGATACAACTCCCGCGTTTCACCATTACTGCAACCGCGATGCGCACCCTACGACAGACACCGAGCGACTGACTGTCCAGCCCCGCGCACTCTAGGTATATGGGAAGTGGTGGGGGAACTGCGATGACCTTGGGAAACTTGAAAATGTCAAGCTAGGTAGCACCGTTTTGGTGCTACCTTAAATTTTACATGTTGAAGTGTGATGACCTTGAGGTTGACTGTGAACCTGGGACTTAGGATTGTCTTTAACAGCTTGACGTTTTTGCCAGAGTTTAAGTATGGCGACCTTGAACTGGTTAAAATGAAAACTGCACAGCAGATTGCACAACATGGATGTGCACCCTACGACAACCGCCGAGCGACTGACCTCCGGGAACTGCGTACTCTAGATATATGGGGAAGTGGTGGGGGAAATTTCAAGGTCATTCAAACGGAGTTTTAAAAAAGTCAAAGAGTAGAAAGACTACTCTTGTGAGTCTCTACCGATTTCATTGATAGTGAGTGCTTCGGTATGCCAAGTTGATCTGTACTGACACGCTCCTAAATAAATGTTATTAAATCAATGAAAAATAAGGGAAGTTGTGGCATTGATGGTGTTAGTATTTTGACAATAAAAGATAATATTAATGCTTTTTCGCCTCTGTTGTTGGATATTTTTCGTAAATCTTTGGAGCAGGGAGTCATGCCAGTGGAGTTTAAAACAGCTGCAGTGGTCCCAGTGTACAAGTCAGGAGATGAATCAGAGGTATCATCATATCGCCCAATCTCTGTTTTAAGTTCAATCGCTAAAATATTTGAAAAGATTATTAAAAATGAATTACTTTATTATTTTGATAGTAGACAATTGTTTTCAAAGAATCAATTTGGATTTCTTCCGGGGAAAGGAACAGACCAAGCTGTAGAAAAACATATTACTAGTATTACTACGTCTCTAGATAGCCATAAATATACACTGTCAATATATTTAGATTTTCAAAAGGCTTTTGATGTGATTGACATCAATATACTTATTAAGAAGTTTCAAATGTATGGTATAGGGGGTCAGGCTTTGTTGTGGTTGGAATCTTTCTGTAAAGGAAGAAAACAGGTTGTAAAAATTAACAATCAGTATAGTGAGGTATTGAATTTGAACTATGGGACAGCACAAGGAGGGGTTTTAGGGCCAATCATTTTCCTCATCTTTATAAATGACTTGTTAAATATGCAGCTAAACTCCTCTGTGTTTGCATATGCGGATGATACTGCACTTGTATGTGGGGATATCAATAAACAGTCATTGATGCTAAAAATCAACGATGACCTGCAAAAAATTTCTGACTGGCTGATCAAAAACAAGTTGCTTGTAAATGTGAAAAAATCTAAATGTATTGCATTTTTTGATCATGATAAAACAAGTGAATATTTACAAACTATGTTGAATTTGCGGTGTCACTATCATCATTGTGTATATGGCTGTGAATGTTCAAGTATAGAAATAGTTGAAAGTGTCAAATATTTGGGTTTATATGTTGATCAGTATTTAAAATGGGATGTGCATGTAAATTATTTAGCAAAAAGGTTGAGGAAAATAAATTATGCAATGTACCACATAAAAAAGTTTATTAGAAATGATCAATTGAAGAAAGTGTATGTGTCTTGGTTTGAGAGTACCATGAGATATGGAGTATTGCACTTTGGTGGTGCATATAAGACTGTTCTTAAGCCAGTTGTAATGAATCAAAGGCATGCATTACGCAATATGTTTAATGTGAAATATTATGAAAGCATGAGCTATCTTTTTGAAGAGCACAATATTTTAACTTTCACTCAGGTATACAAATACGCCTCTATTATGTATATCCTCAGAAACTTGTTTATGTTCAACTTCAAATTGTCAAACAGAAACACTCGATCTAGTCAATTTTTATTTCTTGTTGTACCATTTTTCACTAAGGAATCAAGTAGGCATCAATTTTGTTATCTCGGTCCTAAGTTGTTTAATGAATTTGTGAGATTTTTTGGGAATGAAGTGATATTTGAGAAAAAGCATAAAGTTAAGATAAAAGCTATACAATTTGTTAAAGAGTCTCTATAAATACATGTTAAAATTAACTTTATGTATTAAATTTGAATTTGTTTATCATTTTGTGTAATTTTAATGCATTTAAATTATTTATTAAAATTAAATTATATTGTTATGCTCTAAGTTAAATATTCATTACTTGTTATTAATTTATTTTTAATTTGAGCACTGATTGTACTATGCCTATGTTAAGGTTTTGAGTGATGAAGAAACTTGAAGAAAACTGAATAAAAGACAATGAATTAATAAAGATAAGAATAGCCAACTACACTCCCGCACGCTCCCATGAGGTGCATTGGGAGGTAAAATATGTAATGTATTAATGTTTTATTTCGGAAATAAAGAAATTTTGATTTGATTTGATTTAAATAATGTTTGCAAAAACCTGCAAAATGATTGTTGCACAATTTGCAGCCAGTTAGCTGTTTTAGATTAAATTCAATGCAACGTTCAGGGCAACAAGTGTACTTATGCCCTCTCATCTGGTACACATGGAATGTCTTCAACATTGGTTTCGGCTTCTTCCAAGACTTGCACTTACACATGCACTGACCAAAAGCTTCTCATTTTCTACAAGCCAGGCCATCCACCACATCAATGTCATTCGGCCATGAAAAACATTTTTGTTCGCAACAGTAGTTGAGTTGACTCTCCATGTTGCTGCGGTGAAGGTGCGCGATGAAATGATGCTGTAGTCAGTGAGAGTGCACCTTAAATAAACTCAGTGTAGGGGGAAAGGTCAAGGTCATTCAAACGGAGTTTTAAAAAAGATGACTAGTCGTCCTCCTCCTCCTCGTCCGTCGTACGTGAAGAGCTGTCAGACGAAGAGCCCCGCGCAGGTGCTCCCCAGATGAAATGTATGTCTATTTGAAAGCGCAGGCCGGGATCTTGTACCATCAACTCCTTTAATCTATTACATACCAATTCCACTTTGTAAACATTGTTAATAATCAACACCCAAGGCTTTGGCTGAACATAACGTGTAGTTGAGTCAGCCTCGCACACAGTTACATCTTCCGGTGATATTGGAGTGTATAAATGTGTAAAATCTTGTTGCTGAGGCTGGCTTGAAGTTGAAGGTTCTGTGCCGACCCTGGTTGCATCAAAATTTAAATCCATTCTACATTCAAGAGGTCCAGGGTTCCCGTTGAATACATAGAGTAATTTTTGATACAAGACTTCCACTTCTGTTGCATCTTGTAAATGAACGGTCCACCGCAAGGGAAATGCTTCGTCCGTAGTGGAGTCAACTTGAGAAATAGTCCTGTCCGCCATGGTAGCTAAGCAAGGAATGAGGTGAGCTGCAGTCAGTTGTAACATTATCGAAAAGTAGAGGGGGAAATTTCAAGGTCATTCAAATTGGGTTTTAAAAAAGGAAGGAGTGGAGGGGAAAAGTTCAAGGTCATCCAAATGGAGTTTTAAAAAAGAAAACCTAGAAAGTAACATTGAAATCTTCCAACTGATGGTGGCGAGCGTTTTCTTCTGCAACCTTGCCGACACATGTAACTATGCCGTACAGTATGAACAGTACAACCATGATAAGGCCGAACAACAAAAGATAGCCGTTTACTATCATGATATTTTCTGAGTGGATCTGCTTTCTTCTTATCGCCCTCTCTTGCATCCTCTTCTCTAACTCGTGTACGAAGTCACAGCATGCGTGAGGACATCTTTCATCTGTTGGTAGGTTAGCCATTGTTGATGTTGTAGGTTTGGCTGTTGAAGAAGGAATGAGGTATCTAATTGTGTTGTCTCATGTATATCAACAGTGAAGTAGTGGGGGTAGCGAATCAGTGGAGGGGGAAGTTTCAAGGTCATTCAAATTGTGTTTTAAAAAACCCTATCTTGTTACTGAGCATATATGTCAGTAACAAGATAGGTGGCTTTGCTCTTTTTACTTCTTTAATATAATGAAGAAATAAACATATTCTACAATTGTAAGGACAAGGAAGACAACCGCTAGTCAGCTGAAGTAATCCAAGTTGTCTGGCTCGGTCTTCATCGACGCCGGTGAGGAAGCTGTCGTTGAAGAGGAATGTCCAGGCTCTTCCTTCGGCTGCCGAAGATTCCGTATATTGCAAGCGTAGACTTGCACGTTTATACGGTAGCCTCTTGCCACCATCAGCTGCAACTCCTTGTACAAGTCGTTAAGCTCCTGTTGCGTTTTGATCGTCACCTCCTCATAGCTGGCACAGCTTACGTTCAGAGACATACTGATGTTGTTCGGTTGGCTGCTGGAGTTGAAATGAAGACGAGGCACAGCGCTTGGAGGTATATGAAAAAGTGGTGGGGGTGTTTGCATTCAAGCAGGTTTGACTTGTAGCGTGGTGGTGGGGGTAACTGTGAAATGCAAAGGTCAAAGGTCAAGGTCACCCGCGAAGTTTAAAAAAAATGCAACATATCAATATGTGACAAACTTCACATATTGATATGTTGCATTTTTTTGTCTTTTTGTATTCTTTTTTTGTCTTTTATGGTTTATTTATTTATAAAACATTACAATAACATATGTACAACAGTAAAACTTAAATCTAACACTGCTGCTTGTCGGCGATGTGGATGGTCAACTCGGTGGAATTGCTACCCGTGCAACCGTGGGAAACCAGGTAGAGACAGCCGGGTTGGATGGAGCGCAGATCCTCGTTCTGGAGGAGATGGACGAACCGTTTCGGCAGGTAGACTTGGAACTTGGGCTCATCCCCCGGAGTGAATGGTGCCTCGCTAAGACTGCAGCAGATGGCCTCTCTAACTGTAGTCTCCATCTTCTTCATGGCGTGGATAATGTAGTGCTTCTCGTCTTTAAGTTCGGAACACTTCTTGACGGGTAGTATGGTAGATTTGGAGTGAGCATTGAACTGCTCAACCAAAGTTTGCAGGAACTGGTGAGATGCCATGGTCGAGTTATAGATCGGCTTCTTCGTCTTCTTGCTGGGAGATGTTGTCGTCTCGGAATCTCGAGTAATACTCATGCCAGGTCCCGGTCTGCTCCTCACTTATATAACCCCCGTTACCCCCACCACTCCCCATTTCCCCACTTTGAAGGTAAGATGCGAGTTTATAGGCGTTTTTTAAAGCGCAATGTCTATCTTTTTCATGTTCTGGACTTTTAGTACAAATACAAACGTTTTCCATCGTATACTTGTAGTTTTTATCCAAATCCACATCATTAACCGGAACATGAGTAAATTCTTCGATCCATCTCTTCTTTTCCAGTCCTTTTGTGTAAATATCGGTAAACCTGTTTGAAAACTGATGCATGATGTGATACAAGTCCGTGTAACTTGCAAAACCATCATACCAATCGATATGATGGAAATATTTTGAAATCCACCTGTTGGTAGTAGCGGCTTTGCTAGTTAAAGATGAATAAGAACATGGTGGTTTGAACAAAAACGTATATGGAACACTTGTATTGATGTCGAAAAACACAAGTTCTTTTATGATAAATCTATCATCATTACCCCGAAACGCTTGGAACTAAATTATACCAGGTTTGGACTTTACTTGTTCTTCTTCCTTGTCCATTGCGAAGATCACTCGTCTGCTCAAGACGACCTCCAAAGGTCAAATGATTTCCACACCACGGTAGGTACGACTTTTATACCTGGCCGTACAGTTGTTGGCGCGTTGGTGTATATTTAACGTGGGCACCGTCCCCGGTAGGCCTAACCCCACAAAGTGTTTGATATTGTTTTAAAAATTAACCATTGCTGTGTAGTTGATTGCCATTTAGGTTTCCATCTTTACATTTTCCTTGTTTTCATTTTCATCACTAACACTTGATTCTTCCCCTCCTTCTTCTTCGTCTTCTTCAAGTTTTACTGATTTCTTATGTAGTTGAGCGTACTTTTCCAATTGTCTCCACATTTGTATTTCATGAGGAACCCTATTGAATATAGAAGTATCCACAGGTCCGTACAATATAGGTGTGTCCGGTTGTTTGTCCAAAGTGTCTTCCAGATAATCTTTAATAATTGAACTTGAAAACACCAGTTGTCTCAAGTATCTTGTTATCGGTTCAGTTGCACAAGTTAGAATAAAAAACTCTTCTCGATTAAGTTGAATCTTGTTATCATGTCTTGTTGTGTCTCTAAACCGCAACTGATGATCACCACGATGTTTAACAATATCGATTTCCACATTTGAATCCAAAAGGCCTACTCTTGTCTTTCTTCCAAACATGTTACTACTTAAATAGCATTCTAGCAGATGCAAGTGTTTCATAAACGATTCCCAAGCAGTGTCCGTAAACAAAATCATTTTGGGCCCATGAGTTAAAATTACAGTAGGTGAATAATCCGTCGATTTCATAACACCAATTAAAACACTTTTGTCCAAACTGGATGAAATTGGATAAAATATTCGCAAGAATACCTCACTCAATATGTTAGGAGAAATATTATCTTCAGTATCCCTTTTATTCTTCTGTGCATTCTTTCTTCTTTTACCTTTTTCCTCAACATTATTACTGGCGTGGAGTTGTCCGCAAGCGTTGTGTTCATCTCCCTCCGGTTGACCTTGAAGATCTAAAAAGTCGGATATCTCCTTCTCAATATCTTTATTTTCTTGTGTACCACTAGGAGAAGCCATATTGAATAAGATGCTACCCATACAAGAACAGGCAACAAACTGATGAGGAGCGACCTGAACGCTCTGCTTTTATACTCGCGGAATGCATTGGAATGTAACAAAACCGGTTTTTTACAATACATTTTTAACAATTCCAGTTAAAGGTGTGTATGTTACGATTTTATCATGTAGAATTAAACAGTATGCAGTTGTATTAGCTGGTATAGCCGCGTTGAATTCCATTTCTATTTTTATATCCACACTTGATGATTTTACTGATTCATTCTGTTTAGAACAATCGATTACAACTATTGGGTAACCATCTAAGTACTTTTCTGGAGATAGTAAAGGTGCATTTGTTTTACCGTAATATGAACTTTGGAATCTTGCATACATATCGTACAATATGCTGTACTTTTTATTAGCGAATGACACATTTAAATTATCGTATGGAAAAAATTGTGAATTTAAATAAACTTTAATATTTTTTCAAGTTGCAATGATCAAATTGGCCTGCATGTTTGGTGATGGTGTCTCTTCTGCCTGTTTGTAAACCAAATATAATATACCTGGCTCGTTCCACATAATTAGATGTTTTAACAGTCCAAGTGTGACGATCCGTAGCTGGCAAGCTGGGATGTTCATGAAATTCCCAACTTCTAAAAGGAATTACAATATCACGATCAGCCTTTAACTTTCTTAATAGTAGCATTCTATGCTCGTCAGCTAATTTAACATGTGGAACTCTCCATACAATTTTTTCTAATGTTAATTTCCATTCTAAAGTTGCATCTGTTGTACCGTCTGGAGCTTTAATAATGTCTTTATCGTTTGAAGATCTCAACAAAACTAATTCTTGTTTAACGTTTAATATTATTTTTCTATAATCTTCAGCAAAACCAAGCAACAAACGTAACGGAATGTGAAAATAAAAATTTCCATTTGTATCTGGAGTGATTGTGTCTTTTGCAGGTAAAACCCATCCTGCAGGTTGTATTAAATTGGTTTCATTAGGTGATATAGATGTTAATCCCTTTAAAGTTGTTGCAATACCTACTTTTTTTAGTGGAATCAACTGTTACACCTGATATTTCATATCTAATTTCATCAAACAGGAAAGCCATGGGATTATTTATAAATGGAACTGGTGTACCAGTAGTAGTACCGTCCTTTTTAGTAACTTTCCCTTCAATATACAAGTAACTTTCACATGGTAGTGTGTAAATGTCTTGGTTTTGTATGGGAATACGAATTTCATCGTTATTGTTTAATTTTGATGAAGTGTAAGGGTTGTGGGTGTGATATTCTTTTTCCCATAGGGTTTCGTCGAATGTTGGACCCTGAGCTATATCCAGTATATCCATTATCGGTTTATTTTTAATCCAATTCTCTCTAAGAAACGAATGTTCTCGCGTGTTAACTCCTCCACAGCTGAAGAGCTACTAATGCGGATTCCCGTAGGTTGTTCGCTTTTAAATGTTAAACCCATGATTTTGTATTAAGGGGTCGATTTTAAATGTAATCTAACCGTAATAGGCTCTTCTCGGAAATCTATCAAGTTACCGTCTTGATCCAATACGTTCAACACGATGTCTGAAATGAAAGTGGTGTTCAACGGTAGATATACCAGGTTTTGCGGCTTTTCAACAATTTTAAATCCAGGTGGTACACTGGGGTAAAAAGTATGTATTATATGAGTATTTGCTCCATCTCTGTAAGCTCCTTGTATAATGTTACAAGTTATGTCCATACTATTGACTTTTAATATTGTTACAGTTTGTTTACCGGAATGTGTTTTATTTGGTTCTAAAATTGCTCCATCTTTGGGAAATCCTAATAAATCACCAATTGAGTTTGGCTTAGTGAAATCGATATGATATTTTGAAGTAAGCTCAGCTTTCATTGTATTGTTATTACCTTTTAGCGATATATTGTCTTTTCCCATTTTATTTTGCAAAAATTCATTAATATGATCAATTTCATAAGAACCTGTGGGTAAACTGCACTCTTCTAAGTCTGTGAACTTCCCACTAGCATCTTTTCCTTTATAATAATGCAATAAGTTATTTTTACCTTCTGTAACATTGGGAATAGAGTTGTAAGTTGTAAAATCTAACAGTGCTGCCTCCCAAAATCTTCCTTTTTGCAAGCGTAACGCTGGAAAAAGGACACTTCGTAAAGTGGACGATTTTCCTGTTAATGATACCGTATAGGAAGACATCTCAATAGTGACTGATACTTTTAGCTAGGAATTCCAAACATAAATGGCCGCATATTGAAGTATTATCAGGTTGTTCTCTTTTATAGTTGTAATATATGTTTTTAGCAGATTTAAAGTAACGTTCAAGTTCTTTAGGTGGTGGCAAATTTCCAAAACTATCAAAATAATAAACATTGCTATTTAGTTTCTTATAACACACCCAATGGGTGCCGGGCCCTTCAGTATTATCCAAATTTACAATTCCAGTCTCATTTTGCCACATTTTCTTTGGTAAACTGTCTTTCATGAATACACCGCGGAAAAATGGTATTTTTAAACAGGAAATATATCTGAATAATTCGACATTAGTCAACGCTTTATGTGGTATAACTAATTGATTTCTTTTATTTAATATGCACGATACGGTCTTAGGTATAGACCTGCCCCGTTTTTTACCATTGACTATATTGTTGGTTTTTTATTATTTTTCTTCGTAGAACGTCTTTTTAGTCTAATATTACCACCATGTTTCTTCATGGTTGATCCTTTTTTATTCCTACTCCTCCTTTTTCCACCTCCTACCGCTGTTTTAGCCTTCATACCTGCTGTTACCGCTAAAGCTGCTGCTTTTTCCGCAATACTAGCGTCACTAGACTTTACTCGTTGCCAAGCTATATTAGCTAGCTTTTTATCAGCGATTGACCTATTTTTTGAATCGGTAAACGTTGAATATGCGATATCGTGTTCTTTACAAGCCTGATCTAACTTATTTATGCCTGGATCACCTCTTTCCAGTCGTTTTTTCAATTTAGTTCCTGGTCCGCAATACTGATAACCTCCCGGTATGTGAAATTCGTATGGTAAAGCGTCTATTGCTCTATTTACGAAGGATCCTCCTGGAATACGATTTAAAGCTTTACTTAACAGAGAAACCGCTGTGGACGTGATACCGCCTCCTTTCCGTATAGTGTCTCGATATGGACTGGTGTAATGAAATTCCATGATTGTCTTTTATATTCGAAAAGCGTAACCTATGTGTTACCTCTATGACAGGTTGCACATAAATGAAGTCATTTATTGATTTATTTAATTAAATATCAATATCACCCCAATCTGATGATCTAAACTTTTGCGTATTAGGGTTAATAAAGTATTTATTAAAAATTTCTCGTTTAATCCAACCACCTCTCGCGGATTCAGCATAAGTATTATGACCCGATTTTCCTTGAAGAATATCTGGTGTAAAATGATTGTGTAAATCAAATAACGCATTACCTAAAACTTTTACAAGAAAATTAACAGTGACGGCATTATCCACATGTTCAGGGTCTTTAAGGTCTGTTATACGTTTATTATTACAAGTATACACTTTACTATCCTTTAATGATGTTGTAATGGTCTGTCCTACAGTTGCAGCATCATTTGCTTCCCTTCCTTGTTTCAAGTGTTTTATCACTCTATTATTACATGTAAAATATACAAAGTGAAAATTTGGATCTAAACGTACGGTTTGTGATAAAGCAGCTGCACCATGATCCTCATGACCATATGACAAATTTGATAACTTTTTATCCATGCAATCCCAAGCATTATTTTTGTATGTTAATAAATTAAATTTTTCATTACCTTGAACAAATTCATCCCCTTGCTTCGATACTACTTGATCTTGTTTTACAAAAGAGGTTGTTTCTTGTTTTAAGGTTTCCATCATTTGACCTACTGTTGCACCATCTGATGGTGCTGATCCATCTTTTACATTAGCCAAACAATTACCAAGACAATCGATAACTCCCACATCACGTATGACACAATGATCTTTTATATATTTGAGATTTACAGCATCATTTTCATTTTTTGGATAACCTATATCGTTAATAACAAATTTATAAAAAGAAAATCCATCTTTTGTCTTTTCAGGTATTATAGAATGTAAATAGCGTTTATTTACGCTGTCTTTTTCCTCTTTAGGGTCATCTACGTTGGATATACGTTTATTGTTAGCACTATACGTTTTTCCATTGAATTTTAACGTATTTTTCAATTCAGATGACAAATAACCTCTGTTTATTGCATCACCGTTTTGATTTGGTTTACCAACGTGGATAATTCTATGATTTTCTGCATCATAAGTGTTATTCTGTAGTCTTAATGTTGGCGATATCTTTTCCTTTAATATTTTTAAATTTATTGCATCGTTTTCATCAGTAGGATCTTTTATGTTTTTTAACCTTTTATTACTCATATCATAATCCCCATCAGGTGTTTGTGGTAAACCAGCACTTCTTTTTAAACTATTCGCATAATATAACCCATCCGAGGAGTAACGTCCGAACTTGTCGACACTCATGGTGCAACTGAATAGTATTCTAGGGAGTAACGCATTTTTATAAGATTACCCCACGGTTTCGGAGTTCATTCACTAAAGCCACCCATTCGTTTTCCAATCCAGTATGACCCGCTTCTTTAGCTTCATGTATTAGTTTCATTCTATCCACCAATTTATTGATATTATTGTAATAAATCACATTTGTGTTATATAATTTCTTCATTATATTTACCGATTTGTTTCAGATTTGTTTCTTTTTCTCGGTTCTGCAGCACTTATATCCAAAGTTGATGACACAAACCTTCGTTTTACAGATTTTCTTGGCATTATCGGCATTGGTTGTCTTCTTGTTGTTGGTATTAACTTGGATACAAATTCTCTATATTTTAAAGACCTAGATCTAAAAACTGGTTGGTCAGCTAAATATTTTCTCCTGTATGCATTGGTGTGTTCCAAAATCTGTTTATATGCTTCCATGTCTTCTTCTTTAACTAACAATTCTAAAGGCTTTTTTTCAAATAATAATTCAAATAATCCTCTTGTGCCCTTATATCTTTGATTACCAACAATAATATTATCATGTTCATCAATGTTTACCGGGCTATTACCAAACATTAAACCTTCTTCTGTTAATCTTACTCCATAACTATGGTAGTTTTTATTAGGATTTATTCCAGCTAACATTTTTATCATGTATTTCCTTCCTAAAGGCCCTTTGTTATGAATGTTTTCACCCAACAAGCTTATGTTTGACGGACCTTCCCTTGCTTCTTCTTCTTTTTCCTCTTCACTAGCGGTTGATACATCTTCATGTCCTCTTTTAGCTTTTACTTCATATAATTCTCTTATACCACTATAGTCTAGTGATTCTAGCTCTCTTTCGGGTTCTCCACCGGTAAAACCACTATATGTAGAGGATTCCGGGTCTTCATCACTAAAATCTTCTGATTTTACATTTTCTCTTTCAAACTTTGTAATAGGTGCAATTGCATCTCCTTCCAAAACAGGTTTAGCAAATTTTTTGTTTAATTGTTTCAAGGGTTCAGTAATAGGTTTAAAAGTAGATTCAAGAAATTTCTCCCTTTCGCTGATACCTAATTTTAATGCTCTGTTTTTGTCCCGAATAGAATCACTAAGTGATTTTATTTCCTTTATTAACTTTTCTTGGTTAACCATGTTTGTAGCAAGACGTGTTGTACAACAATGAATGTTTTACATCATGATCAGTGTATTAGTATAAATTTATCAAATCCTATCCTGTATCGACCATTGTTTAACGGTTGTTCCTTCATAATTGTTAAAAACTCATACTTTTCAGCCCAAGCCTTTCCACACAACTCTTTAAATCGTTCAAATGACATATCCGCACTTACATGGTCATAATATATGTGTTTTAGGTTGGTTTCATCATGTTTAAATACAATTAACATGTTTGCATTGTCTCTAATGAGCTGTTTCGGTATTTTGCTGTAAGTTTGACCAATATAAATGCTATCTATGTTGTTATGTCGACCCATGGCGAAGTAATTCTTTATTGTATTTTGATTTTCACAAGATACATCGTCAAATATAAATACTGAGAATATTTTAGCCTCTTGCGGTTGCATGACACTCTCGCTTGCGTTAAATTTAAAATATTTAACTTCAGGCACATTATTGAGTATTTGTTCCAATAACTGATATTTTGGTTGTTGCAGTGACTTTGAAAATACATATAAATTATTAAAACGTAATCCTTTAGGGTTAGTAATCAAATTGAATACTACATTTGTTTTTCCACAATTAGAAGGACCGGTAACGAGACAACGCACCGCGTTTGGCAACAAAGCACCGTGTTTCCCAGTGTTAAATTGAGAACCATCCACTGTAAGTTCATCTATATTATTAATAGTAAAATTGTCTTTTTGCGGTATTATCTCCATCCTTTGTAATGGTTCAACCCAAAATGATTCTCTATCGTTATATTAGATCCTTTTTAGGTATCCAAGAATCTTCCGTCTTATTAAATCCTAACCATCCGTTTTATTAAATCCTAACCATCGTACTTTAACCTTATCTTTTTTCCGTTGCAACACCTTTTCAACTAGATATACATCACCTACTGTTGATTTTAACATTTCATGTCCATAAAAACCTCCTTCAAGCAATTGTCCTTTATTATCTTTTAAAATGTAAGTTTCTGGTACTGTAGGTTGCACCTTAAATACGGTAAATACCTCATTTGTCCAGTTCGGAAGATATCTTTTACTGAATACACCTTTGTATTTGCTTATTCGCACTTTATCACCAACATTAAACCTCTTAGGCTTTAGTTTTTCAACTTTTGGTTTAGTATTCATTTTTATACGTTTTAATACAAGTTTTTCATTTTTATTAGTCACCTGTCTTGGTTTCATACCGATAGTTCTATGAAACTTGTTATTGTAATCGCTTATAAGTTTTGGTAACATATCAATCCATACGTGTGATCCTCTGTTGGAAAACATCTTATACATCGCACCTTTTAAAGTTCTGTTAAATCTTTCAATTATTGATGCTTTTACCTCTGAATTGGTTGAGTAATGGTTAATGTTGTGTTTTTTCATTAAATTTGCAAATTCCTTATTAAAATATTCTTTTCCGTCATCAGTTTGTAAATGTTTTATAGTATGTTTGTCTCTTTGTATAGCTGTTTCCATTGCTTTTGTAACACTTTTGCCACTTTTATCTTTTAGTGGTAAAGCATCTGCCATTTTTGAAAAACAATTAATAATAGTCAATATGTATTTAAATCCTCTATTTTGTTTACTTTAAGGAATCATTTCGATTAAATCCGCTTGATATAAATCATTTATTCCTTTTATCACTGTATTTCTTCGTGGAAACTTTCTTCTTGCAGGTTTATGAAGCTCGTTGACAATTTCTTGCTTTAAGTTCTTCATATTGCAGGTTTGAATGTTTCATGTATCACATGTATAATCACAATGAATGTTGTCTTAAATATTCACATCATTTATATAGGTCAAGGTCATCCAAACCTGTGTGAAAAAATGGGGAACACGGCGTTTGACTTGCCGTGTTCCCCATTTTTTTATGGAAGGAGAAATGAATAAGGTCAAAGTTGTAGAAGGACGAAGAATAGGTTACTAGTCGATAGGGTTTAGAGAGTAGTGGCCAAAAGGAAGAGTGTGAATTTTATCCGGCATAATATGCCTTTTATCATCTCGAGCTGATAGTGCTCTTTTAACTTCAGTGACACTGTAGACCTCATGTTTAAAGCTTCTGATAGTATTGAACGTTGCAGACATTGTAGAATCTTCAAACAAGCAGGTCTTGTAATGGTCAAATGTCACATGTTTCTTCAAGTACGATGTTTTGACTCCTTTAGCTTTCTTCACTGTCAGTATGTCATTTTCCTTATACATCTTGAAGGAATATAGTTTGGACATTAGCGCAACTATTTCCTCCAAAGGCATTCCATTTGCTTCATCTTTAAATTTTCCGATTACTTTTTTATTCTTTTCGTTGTAATTCGGATGGTTCTTCGGATAGTCAGAGAAGTCAAAATCGTCTTTGTATGGGAAACTCCTTAGGTCTTTATACATGTCCAAAGTCTTTATCCAGTAGATAAACGCGTCGGTATTCATGTATGCAACTCCAATGTTGTCTCTTTCGTAGTGTTTAACCATTTTGTTGTAATGGAAATCATACATCAGAGTTTTACTTATATCCAAAATCAACATTCCAATGTATAACGGACGATCCCTCACTATTGTTGTTTTCTTCATACTGACGGCAACTAGATCTTCGTTTATAATCATGGATGTTCCAAAATTTGGTTTTTGAACTAATTTTTCCAATTTCTTAGGATCACTTACTAATTTTACAATCTTGTGTTTTCTTTTGTTTTCTAAGGTCTTCCCGAAGATGGCGTTGTTCATCAATTTGTAAAAGTCCTTTTCAAATGCTGATGTTGCTGCTGCTCTTCTTGTAGTGTTGGAATCAATATATGGTTTCAACCAACAAGACTGGGTGAATTCAATTACTCTATGAATTCTCACTACACGTAGACCCAATTCAAGAGCTTGTTGAACTACCCAGTAGTGAGCCACATACCGATCTTTATTCTCCAACGTCATCATCAATTTTGGCCATCTTCCTGTCGGTGAAACTTCAGTCTTGGCTAGGAGAGGCAAGTCGTAGTGATGGTCATGAAGGTGCTCCGGATATTCGAAATCACAGTTCAAAATACAGCCTTTTGAACCATTCTTTGGAATCTGTGAGATGTCACCGATGGTGGCCAAGTCGATCCATTTGAAGTCAGCGTAGGGAAGCGGATTTGACATTGCCCAACCATAAAGGTTGTTTGCGTCAAAGTAGCCAAGGTAGACCGATGGTTGTCTCTCGTCGAAGCCTGGGAT
Source organism: Neoaliturus tenellus (assembly GCA_030545055.2). Taxonomy (NCBI): domain Eukaryota; kingdom Metazoa; phylum Arthropoda; class Insecta; order Hemiptera; family Cicadellidae; genus Neoaliturus; species Neoaliturus tenellus. Next base: position 52,565,022 of record CM061533.1, on the reverse strand, counting down.
GTACTTGTTGTTATCTTTGACATGACGTGTTACAGCTTGTGTCAAACCGCCCCGTACACCAGATTCTATCATGAGCACCATATCAATATCTGTTAGAAGTTCCAATCGACAGTTGGTTGACTTTAGCATAGCTTGCCATGCTAATCCTGGAGATGTGTACGAGTGTAGAGGGTCCAGTCCATAGGCGGAGAAGCAGGTGTTTCGAAATTCTTCCATCACATCGCACAGCAGAGTTACGTCCAATTTTATGTAAAAGTCGGAATATTCCCCTAAGGTTTGAATGTTTAGTTGGTTCCAAACATTACAAGCATGATTGTAGTCTTCAACGGTGATTGCACTTTTATTTAACTTGCTATTGAAGGCTTCAATCGGTGGCAGACTGGTTTCTTCAAATTTTTCTGCAGAAGTTATGTAATCATAGGGGAACACTCCTTTACGCATTACTAAGTCCAATTTATCTTCAGGTACAATTTTGCTGGTTTCTTTTAGATCTTCTCTTCTTAGGTTTTCAGACAATTTGCTTAAACTAGATGACATAAATCTATAAGAGTCTACGAAGCGAAGTTTAATTTTACCTACTGTTTTTGAGAAACTGATGTACTTCTCCAATGTTTCAGCTAATACTTCGATTTTTCCATCATCTCGTCCTAACTCTGGGATAATGAAGTGGGAGTCATAGCCGCTAAGATTGTGTAACACGACAGGGATAAAGTTTGGCAGTTTGTAATTTATATTGCATGACTTACAAGCAGCTCCTCTGTATAACCCTGTCAGGTGATCGTGATCTCTTACTTTTTGATTTTCTTTACTGAAGCTCTTCTTGCATAAATAACATCTTGTTGCCAAATTGTATTCTTCTTGTTGATTTTGGTTCAAAGGTTCCATAGGTAAAACATTACCGAATAAGCGTTGCACCATTTCAGCAATGTCATACAACTGGTCTACAAAATACTTAGCAGCTTCTTCCCCACGGTAGAGTATTGGAGTGGATGTTAAGCCATACTCTTGCAACTGTTCTTCAGGCAAAGTGGATTTCACCAATAAGCAAAAACTGTTAGGTTGATGCAATTGATATTTGGTTCTTCTAGTCACCTCGCCATCTGGAAGCTCCTGTGGTACTAACGTGGATTCGAAATCAGCGTAGATAACTAGTGGAATCCTGTATTGGTGAACTGTCTTCTTAAACTGGACGCATGCTCTAGATGGTGGTGGCAGGCTAATCTTCACTTCATAGTTGTTATTACAAAGCCGCTGGTGTTCCAACAACCATTCCAATCCTCCACGTCTGAATTCCTTGCATGTAAAACAAAAGCATCTCTTGCATACTTACGATTTTGTTTTGACACTTGTCGTACAACCAAAGATTCAAAGTTTTTAATATAAACATAATGTGAAATCTCACCTTTGGTTATCAATAATAAATCGGTATGGTTACTTTGCTCTACTTTTACTACTCGTAGTGGGTACACATTGTTTGAATCATCTAAGCCGAACACGTTAACAGAAACACCTGGATTTTGTTTCTCAAATTTAGTAATTTGATCAAGACTCACAGGATACGACATTCCTCGAAAGTTATAGCGGTGTTGAACAGCTTCGTATGCTATGCTAGGTCTAATAGCATTATGTCCCACGTATTTTGCTAACATTGCATACCGGAAACATTCATTGTCCTCATTTTTCACATTGATACATGATTTAGTATCTCGGATCGCCTTTGGTAGAGGGATAAAGCTGCTACCTCTCATACCATATCCATGCCCGTGAACCCTCACATCCATACCTTCAATCGATGATAGTGTCCAGCCAGATCCTCTTCCTTCGTGTTATTGGAGTTTCATTAGCAGTTCATTCAAACATTCTTCTAGAATTTCGTTAATATCAGATGTGGTTGTAAGGTTTCGGTTTTTAGCAATGAATGCTCTCGGTGAGTTTTCACCATCGGTATTAGTAAACATAGCCTCCAACACCAATCCAAATTTAATAAAGTTTAATCTTGCTAATTCTTCCATCAATGTTTTTACAACTAGATCTTTAGCTTGGGTTATAAAGTTTTCCAATTCCAATTGCACATTATTAATTTTGAAATGAGTTACAACTGGTCCTGGCAAGGCTGTGGTGCGCAGTTGTTTTATATCTTCCACTTCTTCTGTATCCTCTTCTTCCATATCCTCTTCTTGGGTGCGCAGTTGTTTTACATCTTCCACTTTTTCTTCCATTTCCTCTTGAATAAATCCTCCAGCTGTAGATGGTCCAGCTCCGGCAAATTGAATAACACTTGGTCTTCTTCTTTGCATTAACTGTAAATAGCTAGCCCAGTCCTCCTTCTGCTTCTGGGGTTTTTCCAAAAACCGATCAATCGCATCCAAGTCTTCTTCACTTACTACAATCTCTTCTTTTCTGTCCTCTTCACGATGCAATTCTCGGTGTAACTGTAGATAGCTATCCCAGTCATCCATCTGCTTCTGGTAGTTTTCCAATAACCGATCAATCGCATCCAAGTCTTCTTCACTTACAACAATCTCTTCTTTTCTGCCTTCTTCATGATGCAATTCTCGGTGTAAAACAAAGATATATTCGTCTTGGAAAACTCACCACAAATATCGCAAAGAGCCATTTTTTACAGTTTGGCTTTGAGTGTGCACTCGGTAAATGTCCACGCAATAATGAGCAGCGCGCTCAACCAGGTCCCTTTATACCTGAGGTTGAAGGGTGGGGGAAGGTGATGTCATATACATCCGGTTTATCAATCATGTAGTAGATTTGGCTTTTAAACACCCATTTTCAATATATTCTTCAACAGGCTTGATAAACCAATGATGTTTGGTCTAAATCCACTACTTTTTGTACAAATTTTTTGAAAGATGTCTGTTTGAGCAAGTTTATGCGGAACAAGGTCATTTGGAATTATTATTTTCAGCGTGGGATAGAGCACCGCAATGGAACCATGGTATAGAAGTGGTGTATCCATCCAATTGGTTTGCCCTTTTTATACCCCCACAAACTATGCATTTATGTGGGTCAAGGTCGCGTAAAGATACCCTTTGAGCGGGGGATAAACCACTAAGCAGCATGCTAGTCCATTGCCGCAAATTGATCTATCTCCCGCTCTGTTCTACAAAACCTCAATCAAGTCCAAGTTCAAGTATCTCCCACCCCCCCTCCCCCCGAACTTTTTTTTGGGAAAAATTTTTGACCTTGACCAAAAAGTTTTTTGCTCCGGACGAGAAGTGCCCCCCCCCCCCTTTTGGGTACCTTGGGCGAGGTCACCCCGGTGGGGATATAAGGCGGCCGGGTTGCACGCATTTCTCATTTTAGCTCCAGCTCTCATGCTGACCGGTTCTGAAAATGTATCGTCGTATACCTTATGATCCTTCGTACTATAATCTGTTTGGTATTAATAGTATTACAGACAATGTGCAGAAATTATATAAAAAATTTTGTTGTTTACTTGATAGAACGCACAAACTACCGCCAAATACTTTCACCTACAAGCTACCCCTGATAGACAAGGATGATGTAAGCAAACTAACAACAATTTAAGTGAAATTTCTGGAAGAAAAAATTCATGTTTGTGTAAGAGAAGTGTTTCATAATGAATATTCAAAAAGATTGGCCTTCGACTTTATTAAGGAACATGCAGGACGTGAAAAAGAACAGTACCCAGGATTATATTATTTATATCTTTTTGAGAATGGAGCAAGTGTAACGGTAGAAATAAGTATCAAACTAATGTAATTCTCCCAACCAAGTGTTAAACTAGGACTTGAACTTGGACTTGATTGAGGTTTTGTAGAACAGAGCGGGGGATAGATCACTTTGCGGCAATGGACTAGCATGCTGCTTAGTGGTTTATCCCCCGCTCAAAGGGTATCTTTACGCGACCTTGACCCACATAAATGCATAGTTTGTGGGGGTATAAAAAGGGCAAACCAATTGGATGGATACACCACTTCTATACCATGGTTCCATTGCGGTGCTCTATCCCACGCTGAAAATAATAATTCCAAATGACCTTGTTCCGCATAAACTTGCTCAAACAGACATCTTTCAAAAAATTTGTACAAAAAGTAGTGGATTTAGACCAAACATCATTGGTTTATCAAGCCTGTTGAAGAATATATTGAAAATGGGTGTTTAAAAGCCAAATCTACTACATGATTGATAAACCGGATGTATATGACATCACCTTCCCCCACCCTTCAACCTCAGGTATAAAGGGACCTGGTTGAGCGCGCTGCTCATTATTGCGTGGACATTTACCGAGTGCACACTCAAAGCCAAACTGTAAAAAATGGCTCTTTGCGATATTTGTGGTGAGTTTTCCAAGACGAATATATCTTTGTTTTACACCGAGAATTGCATCATGAAGAAGGCAGAAAAGAAGAGATTGTTGTAAGTGAAGAAGACTTGGATGCGATTGATCGGTTATTGGAAAACTACCAGAAGCAGATGGATGACTGGGATAGCTATCTACAGTTACACCGAGAATTGCATCGTGAAGAGGACAGAAAAGAAGAGATTGTAGTAAGTGAAGAAGACTTGGATGCGATTGATCGGTTTTTGGAAAAACCCCAGAAGCAGAAGGAGGACTGGGCTAGCTATTTACAGTTAATGCAAAGAAGAAGACCAAGTGTTATTCAATTTGCCGGAGCTGGACCATCTACAGCTGGAGGATTTATTCAAGAGGAAATGGAAGAAAAAGTGGAAGATGTAAAACAACTGCGCACCCAAGAAGAGGATATGGAAGAAGAGGATACAGAAGAAGTGGAAGATATAAAACAACTGCGCACCACAGCCTTGCCAGGACCAGTTGTAACTCATTTCAAAATTAATAATGTGCAATTGGAATTGGAAAACTTTATAACCCAAGCTAAAGATCTAGTTGTAAAAACATTGATGGAAGAATTAGCAAGATTAAACTTTATTAAATTTGGATTGGTGTTGGAGGCTATGTTTACTAATACCGATGGTGAAAACTCACCGAGAGCATTCATTGCTAAAAACCGAAACCTTACAACCACATCTGATATTAACGAAATTCTAGAAGAATGTTTGAATGAACTGCTAATGAAACTCCAATAACACGAAGGAAGAGGATCTGGCTGGACACTATCATCGATTGAAGGTATGGATGTGAGGGTTCACGGGCATGGATATGGTATGAGAGGTAGCAGCTTTATCCCTCTACCAAAGGCGATCCGAGATACTAAATCATGTATCAATGTGAAAAATGAGGACAATGAATGTTTCCGGTATGCAATGTTAGCAAAATACGTGGGACATAATGCTATTAGACCTAGCATAGCATACGAAGCTGTTCAACACCGCTATAACTTTCGAGGAATGTCGTATCCTGTGAGTCTTGATCAAATTACTAAATTTGAGAAACAAAATCCAGGTGTTTCTGTTAACGTGTTCGGCTTAGATGATTCAAACAATGTGTACCCACTACGAGTAGTAAAAGTAGAGCAAAGTAACCATACCGATTTATTATTGATAACCAAAGGTGAGATTTCACATTATGTTTATATTAAAAACTTTGAATCTTTGGTTGTACGACAAGTGTCAAAACAAAATCGTAAGTATGCAAGAGATGCTTTTGTTTTACATGCAAGGAATTCAGACGTGGAGGATTGGAATGGTTGTTGGAACACCAGCGGCTTTGTAATAACAACTATGAAGTGAAGATTAGCCTGCCACCACCATCTAGAGCATGCGTCCAGTTTAAGAAGACAGTTCACCAATACAGGATTCCACTAGTTATCTACGCTGATTTCGAATCCACGTTAGTACCACAGGAGCTTCCAGATGGCGAGGTGACTAGAAGAACCAAATATCAATTGCATCAACCTAACAGTTTTTGCTTATTGGTGAAATCCACTTTGCCTGAAGAACAGTTGCAAGAGTATGGCTTAACATCCACTCCAATACTCTACCGTGGGGAAGAAGCTGCTAAGTATTTTGTAGACCAGTTGTATGACATTGCTGAAATGGTGCAACGCTTATTCGGTAATGTTTTACCTATGGAACCTTTGAACCAAAATCAACAAGAAGAATACAATTTGGCAACAAGATGTTATTTATGCAAGAAGAGCTTCAGTAAAGAAAATCAAAAAGTAAGAGATCACGATCACCTGACAGGGTTATACAGAGGAGCTGCTTGTAAGTCATGCAATATAAATTACAAACTGCCAAACTTTATCCCTGTCGTGTTACACAATCTTAGCGGCTATGACTCCCACTTCATTATCCCAGAGTTAGGACGAGATGATGGAAAAATCGAAGTATTAGCTGAAACATTGGAGAAGTACATCAGTTTCTCAAAAACAGTAGGTAAAATTAAACTTCGCTTCGTAGACTCTTATAGATTTATGTCATCTAGTTTAAGCAAATTGTCTGAAAACCTAAGAAGAGAAGATCTAAAAGAAACCAGCAAAATTGTACCTGAAGATAAATTGGACTTAGTAATGCGTAAAGGAGTGTTCCCCTATGATTACATAACTTCTGCAGAAAAATTTGAAGAAACCAGTCTGCCACCGATTGAAGCCTTCAATAGCAAGTTAAATAAAAGTGCAATCACCGTTGAAGACTACAATCATGCTTGTAATGTTTGGAACCAACTAAACATTCAAACCTTAGGGGAATATTCCGACTTTTACATAAAATTGGACGTAACTCTGCTGTGCGATGTGATGGAAGAATTTCGAAACACCTGCTTCTCCGCCTATGGACTGGACCCTCTACACTCGTACACATCTCCAGGACCCCCACCACTGAAACCTTCCCCCACTCCTGCTGTTACCCCCCCTCCACTTTTGCCCTGACTCATGCGCTACCAACAGTCTCTCAGTATTGTGCGGACTTTTGTGAGGGGAAGCCATGTCGCGAGACACTTTGGGTAAGAAACTTAGCCGTGTTAAGTCTTTATTAGTTGCTCAGTGTCCACCGCTCAAGGTCAAGCGGGTTTCGACTTTAGCTAAGTGGCGTAAACTGTTGCGCGGACACCCTAAGTTTTATACCAAACAGACTAATGTAAGTTTTACTGATGAAGATTTGTTTAGAATATTGGAAGAAATGACTTTTCCTTGCAAAGTTCAGTTAGTTACTCCCATTCCTGACGGTTTAGAGTCTTAGTCTCTCGAGCCAATATACCTAGAGTGCGCGGGGCCGGACAGTCAGTCGCTCGGTGTCTGTCGTAGGGTGCGCATCGCGGTTGCAGTAATGGTGAAACGCGGGAGTTGTATCGGTTCAAGGTCACTCGAGTGGTGTCACATGACGGTTTAGGCAGAGTCACGTTGCAAACTTTGAGTTTCCTCGGCACTTTTGCTGTTTCTCGTCTAATTTCGCTCCAAGTCGTCAAGGTCCATTGAAACCTGACTGAAACTCGGAGCGTAGTGCGAGAAACAGCAAAAGTGCCGAAAAATTTTAGGTTTCAGCGTGACCTTGACCTTTGTGACATCGATGACGTCATAATGGTGACGTAAGGGGTGATGACGTCATCGCCACGTCATTTCTGCAACGTCATGGGTGTGACGTCACAGAATGACGTAATTGGTGATGACGTCATCGATTGCGTCATCGATGACGTCATCGATGACGTCATCGGTGGGGTCATTGACCTCGATGACGTCATCGCTCAGGTGACCTTGAACTGAGCCAGCTCCCGCGTTTCTCCACTACTGTTAGGGTTAGTAACATACATACCCACATTTATATTAGATATATAGACTAATAATTAAATCATTCATATTAACATTTTACACCAGAACTGAATACCTACTTGATGAATAAGCATGTAGAACAATCTACCAGAAAGCCCTTGGTAAAACCCTGGTTCCATAACTATACAGGGCGTCCTTAAAGTCCATCACCAAATTCAAATTCAAATAAATTCAAACTTCATAATATGGCTAATCGGGTCAAAATAAGCCAAAAAGTCACATATGAAGGTATGCCATAATATGCACTTTTACCCAGATATCCGCCATTTTGTTTTGTCTACTTCATAATTTTTATTTCAATGACGGATTGTTGTCAAAACTTAATATTTGGCATGGACCTTTCTAAAACCAATGTACATCTCCTAAATAAATATTATTTTTTCTTCGATTTAAATTTTCAAAATGGTGGCCATTTTAAATTTTTTAAACCGATAAATTTATCAAAATTTTACAAGGAACAAAAACGTTGAAAAATTTAATTAACTAACCAATGATATCAAGTTTGTAAGGCTCTAACAAAAAATAATGGAGTTACTATGATTTTTCAGCACAGAAACGTTGGTTTTACCTTATAATTAATGTAATGCAAATTAAGGTTATTTTAATAGAAAAATCACAAAAATCACAATACCTCCATTATTTGTTGTCAGAACCTTACAAACGTGGTATTATTGGTTAGGTAATTAAATTTGTCAATTTTTTTATCTCGTAAAAGTTTGATAAAGTTTACTTGTTTTTAAGATATTTTAGTTTAATATTCGCATAAAAATATACATATCAGAAAAATAATTTTTATTGTGGAGATGGACATAGATTTTATAAAGGCCTATGCCAAATATGAAGTTCCTATATCAATCCGCCACCGAAATAAATATTATTAAGTATAAAAAGCAAAATGGCGGATATCTGGGTAAATATGCATATTATGACATACCTTCATATGACGTTTCTTGCTTATAGGCCTCATCACCCAATAAGCCGTTTATGAAGTTTGAAGACACCCTGTATAATAAAGAAAAAATGTAGGCATCTTTCTTATTTACTTTTAAATTTGACTATATAATAATAAAAAAATATATATTAATAATAATTAAAATATAGGCCTACTAAATTTAAGAAACTGTATAAACTATTGGTAGAGGTTTGTCGATATTAATAGTATATTTCGTCACAAGGGCCGAAAGTGGCGTTTTGCCGGCCCCGAGATCGTGTTTCAAGTTCGAGACGAAGTCGAGAACTTGAAACGATCGAGGGTTGGCAAAACGCTTTCGGCCCGAGTTACGAACGATATTTTTCATCACACTACACAATGCAATAAATATTATACTAATGAAAAAATATTTTATTCAGAGCCAAACAACTAAGCCAAGCATAACTACTAACCTAATCTAGCGGGATGCAATGTGTTTCCGGTTGCTACGCAACCAATTCATTTCATTGTTGCAGTCACATGTTTTTGTGATACAACGTGTTGTGAATGTTTTTATGTAAGGTCTAGGCCAGCTGATTTTGCAGGCCTAGGCCGGAATATTTTGCCGGCCTAGGCCGGCAAAACAGGTGTTTCGACGGTGGAAACGAGGGTCGAAAACAGGTGATGAAAGTAGTGTGATGAAAACATTATAAACGCCTAGCTAAACGAATAGCTAAACGCCTAGCTAAACGCCTAGGATACTGCAAGGAGCACACTCGTGTTTACCATATCATCTTACACAGAAGTGCAGGCGCTAAAATGCTTTTGGAATTATTCCGCTCTCAGTCTTTGACGACTCACACTACAGTACTTTCACAACAGTTTAAAAGTGTAATAACCCCCGTTTCAGCAGACCTGTGTATTTAGCAAATTTCCAATGGCTGTTTCTTTCAGTTGAAATTATTATATTGTGATATAAATGGGCGATATTTTGGAGTTATTTATAAAATCTAAATAATAATCCTCATAAAAAAAATATTTTAATAAATTTATAATCATATTGATTATTGTAAATAATATAAGTAAAAATAACCTTATAGTTCCTATTTATGACAACACATGCTCATATTATGCTGCAGTAAGGTCTATTAAAGGAGGTAAACACGAGCTCCATATCTTGATTACATTAATGTTTTTGGGGAAGCATATGACAAACGATAAACTTGTGTTATTTCACACCATTAACTTAGTCATAGCCACCCCATGAAGATAAGAACCGGGGTATATCTCCAGCGGAAGTACAGGACAGCACTGTGGCCGGAAGTTTAATCGTACTATGCGGGGGAGTTAAATGGTTCTCTTAAAAATACAACTTTAACAAACTAATCTAAAAACACTACAAAACTCATTAAACACAGATTGAATCTGCAACGGAATTTTAAAGTTTAATGAAGATTATTTTTAGTGTAGAAGTTATGAAATATAAAAGCTATTATTCCAGTTTCCCTAAGTTTTAACTTTATTTTAATCAATAATTTAAATACTGATTTTATGTAGTTTTTTGTTTGAATTTTTAACGAAAAACAAGTTCAAAAGTCTTTAAAGTGAAATAAAAAAACTGTGCAAAGGTTGAAAGGATAGGCTAATAAGTTAAAAATTTCAAACTAAAGTAACCTTTAAAAGGAAAGTAACTTACATTTTGCTACCAATTTGTATGAATTTACGCCAGTGACAATTTTTACGTTTTTGTATTGAACGGTCAAACCGTGGTATTTATACTACATTATACTTGTTAGTTAGCATAATAAAGTAATACTTCAGTGACAAATGGTAACCACGCCTGGTATCGACGCTATCGGGAATCGAATTAAAATATCATAATCATGCAATGAAGTGAGAACTAGAACTACCCTTCTACTCATCAGTTGTATCGAATAATTAAATCATTCATATTAACATTTTAGAACTGAATGCCTAAATGACGAATAAGCATGAGGAAAATGTTCATGAAATACTAATCCCACAGAGTTAGATATGTGATTTGCCTCCCTGCTGTGTCATTTTTTCTGTTTTGATGGTGCATTCCTCATTATTGGCTTTATGTGAATGTTACCAAGTAGTGGCTGTGATTTGCACTTGTGTCTTATCTCTTTTTAATAATATATAATTACTTTTCAATTGCTCATTATTGTATTTATATTGTTTCAGTCGATCTGATTAATTTTGTTGTTGAACGTTATTGTTTTCGCATGTCCTAAATTATTGCTTATTGCAATATTGTACTTAATAATGCATTATGGCCTTCATCTGCAAATTTTTCGTTTCTCAATTGCTCATTAATGTATTTATATTGAATTTTTCGTGCCTTTTTGAATCGTTTGTAGCACGATATTGTCATTGCGTGTTCTCAAAGATTTTTATAATTGTAAAAACTGTAGGCCTACTCAATAATGCATTTTTGGGTCTTTTGTTATTATTAATTTTTCAATTGCTCGTTAATGTACTTATATTGTTATTTACAATATACCTCTTAATTTTTTTGCAGCACTTTATTGTTATTGCATGTTCTAATTTATTTACTATAGCTATTTATTTACCTATCTATTTGGGCCTTCTGCTAGTTCATCTTTCAATTGCTTGTCAATGTATTTTTATTGCTATTTATTATGCCTCATTATTTTGTTGTTGCACATATTATTATTGCACGTTGTTAAATTATTTTTTTTGTTATTATTTATTATATTCTTTATTGTAATAATGTGTAATGTGAAAGTTTTGTCCATATGGCTGCTCTGCTAATGGCTGTGAAACATTATATGTACATGACATTGTAATACTCTGTATAAAATAATTGATCAGTTGGAAATAAATAAATGAAAAATTATCGATAAAAGCATTCAGTAATTTAGGTGTGGACTTGCTTCATAAAAAATCACGTTAAAATAATTACCAGGGAACAATGAAGAAAAGCATTGTTTATATGCAGCATGTGGTTTTGAAATCGGAATTTAGTTCGAAGAGAAGGCATGCTTGTCTACCTTACCACCTTTACTTCTTGACCATTTACTTTGTTTCATATTCACTACAATTTTGATTTTATTTACATATGTTATTTTGCAATTATTTTATATTTATTAATTTTATCATAAGATCAAGGTTCCCGAATTAAAAAAGCTCATTCCTAAAGAGATTTTGAAAATAAGAAATACCCAATGAATAATTTTAACACCTAATGGGTTTCAAATAATGAAATAGATAAATTAATTAATCAACGATTTTTATAGTTTTAATGTTATTTTATAGAAAACAACGCATTCTGGTGTGTATTTCAAGGTGAATATGGCTGAAGAGTGAACGTGATGGATCAGATGAGGTGTGGCTTTGTTTCTGACAAAGATCAGCTGAGTCAGTTGTCGTTGTCAAGATACTGGATGTTAAAATAGCCCATCAAAATCAGTTCCTTTTTCCTTTCATTTTCTTGAAATTCTATAAAAAATCATTTGTTGGTAATAATTGTAAAAGATTTTATTTTCAAAAGACATTAGGTGGAGCGAAGTCGTTAAACAATTTGGAGCGATTGATATTCAGACGATTTTTCTATAATACAGTAGTAAATTTTGTCCTTTTAAATAATTTAAGAAATGTCCACATATTCTTTCTGCCTACAGATTTCTCTACAAGATATATCTACAAAAATATTATAAATAAAAAAAGGTCGGGTGTCAATTGACCAACCAAGAATTGCTTTATAGGATTCCATAACAATGCACAGTGCGACGAGGTGGCTATTGTTGTTTTTCCTCATTCCAACACCCTTGCCCTCACTACCCATTCTAGTTGCAAGGCTAAGTTTAATTTACTTTACTTATATGGTCAACCCTTTACTCTACGGTCAACCGTTTACTTATGCGGTTTCCCTCTATTTTTATTTTAGAATTATTGACTTTTCTAACGAATAATGCACACCTAATAGAATCCAGATACCTTTCTGTCCACGGTTACAACCCAAGAAATAATAGTAACCTGTATTATCCCAAATCCAGAACCACATTTCATCAGAATCAAGCCTACTCAACCCGTCTTCGTTTGTTCCGATCCCTTCCTCCTTTTTTAAAAGATGAAGCTGACCAACAAAATTTAGGCATGGTTTCTTAGAAAGTTTTTGGTCCAAAAGGTATTTTACAGTTTCTTAGACTATATAAATAATGACTCCAGGTAAACAAATAATATCACTGTCTTATTACTATCAACTATGGTTTTATGGAATTATGCATGGGAGTGTTGTTATTTGAATGTATTTTTAAGTTTCCGGTTTTTGTATTTAACCCATGCCCATGTACAATCCTTGTATCTTACGGCAATAAAAAAACTTCTGATTTCTGATTTCAACATCCCATCCAGTTACCTAATCGATCTAATTTGCGCCATTTATTAAAAGACACAAGTTTTCAATTGTTGTGTATGATTTTATGTTTATTTCAGTTCAGTTTAGTTTATCTTTAAAGATATTTCATAAGGGTATAAAGTAATTAGATGTAATATAAAGCCTTTGACTGAAACAAATGTTTTATTTCCCGGATAGTATAACCCATCATTACTTAGAGTCTCTGTTAATTTATCGATTCGTAATATTCTAATTTTCAGTCAGCAATAATAAAGTAGTTTTTTCCTTATAAAAATTTCATATCAAGTTGAACGTTCATGTTTAATATACAAAAACAGGGATAATATTCCTGCCAGACAACGACTTAAGAAGTAAACAATGCATTATAAAGTAGTTCCAGATCGTTAGGTTTTGTCTTAAAATTAATGTGCTCGTGCTTCTTTGTCTGGTTTAAAAATATTGTTTATTATGTAATTAAAATTATTATTTAGGTTTTCGTAAAATTTAACTGAATAAAAAAAATATATTTAATGCATTGGAACGTATGTATTTAACCTAAAAAAATACTGATTGCATCATATTTGTATTGTTATGTGTGTAGTAATAAATAAATTTAATACAACTTAGGTTCATGCGGTAGAACTATAATACTATAGTGTGTTTGTATTCGCTTGATTTAATTTTCATCTTAGACTGGTCGAAGAGAGCTAAAGGAACTATCCCTTCAGGCTGAGAAACTTCGTATACTCTGTGCAATATTAAGCACGTTTATATTAAGCAATAGTATGTATTTTTTGGTTGTTATTAGAAAATTAATTATTTCAGTACGAATGATTTAAGGACATTTGCAATAATACGCTGGAGAAACACATCAGGAAGTGGGCCGATCAAGCCTAATACGGTGCTAAAAAATTAATTGAAGTCATGAGTATTTACATACTATTATTTAAAATAAGACCAGCAGACTACTGTAACTTGTAGAGGCGTGGTATATGTTTTACTCAAGACATATTAAAATACCATACGAACGAACTTTCGTTTTTAAAAATCAAGACTTAATCACCCTGTGTGTACTTTGGTTTAGTCTTTGAAGAAGACTCAAAGAGTTTCGAAGCTAATTTCCACGTCCTCTGTAATGGTTACACCGGTCTTTGGTTCAAAGCAAAGTTAACTTTTCCATGTAATTAACGTTTTAAAAGCTCCTTAAATAATCAGCATGTATAAAAATATCTTTTCCTTAAAAGACACGTTTTCGTGTGTAACGAATATTTTTTCGTTGCACTTACAAGCTGCTACATGGCTGCTACCCGGCATGCTTTGCAATGCCAACCTGAGGGATCTTTTGCCATTCAGGTGAGCTTGTTCGCTACGCTCACTCGCAGCAAGTCTACTGTATAATGTCCTCTAGTTCCTTGTAAGCTTACCAATCTACCCTCAATACTTTAAAGGAGAACATCCCTAAATACAGTACTTTGAATGAGAACATCTGTTTATAGAATTAAGTACAAAGAGACATTTTTGCCATATGTTGTGTTTGTAAACAACTCAGATAAAAAACTACAAAATCCCCTGACATAAGAACGTTTATGACGGTCCTGGTGACATTATATGCTGATTTCATTATTGTGGTCGCTTATGACTAAGCCCTGAGGGCTATACAAAAACTAATGTCTTACAAAACTTCTCCATGAAATTTTTCATATATATATATATATATATATATATATATATATATATATATATTTTTTTTTTTTCTAAAAAGAGGTTGGCGAACCTCTTGCCTTACTTTGCCCCGTCCACATAGACTATTGATCTGTGCGTGGATCGTATTAGGCAAAGTAAGGGTAAAGTACTTATATATCTATACGAGGTGGCCCGTGCGCAAATTGCGCATTTTATGATCCTGTATGAGTGAAACTCACCTACAGTACATTCATGTTGATTATGAAGTGACAGAGATCTATTTTTGTTCACTATCTGGCTTTGAAAATCCTTCTGAAGGTCGCTGGAAATGAATAGCTGTTAAATTACAATTCACATCAATGAACTTTCGATAAAAGTTGGTCAACATTTTAAAGCGGCCTCTAGAAATAAATCAAAGGCGACTGGGGCGGAGCTCGACACATTATGACCTTTTTAATTACGATTCGTCACTGCGGTATATCCTAAGCTTTAAAATGACACCTCAATCTTAAAAATCGGTTCAGTAGGTCGAGAGAAAAAGGGACGTAACAGACGAAACCCTTATAGAAATAAGAAGATATATATAAATATATATATATATATATATATATATACATATACATATATAGATATACACACACACACACACACATATATATATATATATATATATATATATAAAATATATCTACTATATATTTGTCAAATACCACTCACTCATGTATCAGAGAATCTCCATAACCATGGGGTATAGAGGGTTGAAATTTTGCATGGACGTTCCACTTTGCTAAAAAATGCTCACTGAGAAACAGTTTTGCAAAATTCCTTCAGGTCTCCGCCCCACAGGACTTCAAAATTTCCATCTAATGTTAATCTTATGGCCAATTTTTAACCTAGAATGTTAAAATTTAGCAGGGGTGTTCTTCTTTGCTCATAGGCGCTCACTAAGAAACGGTTTTGCAAAATTTCATCAGGGCTCTGCCACACAGGACTTCAAAATTTCTATCTAATGTTATCCTTATGCCAATTTTTTATACAAATCTAGGAAACAACGAATATAGAAAACTATAAGACCTACGATGTTGAAATTTGGCATGGACGTTCTGCTTTGCTCATAGGTGGTCACTAAGAAACGGTTTTGCAAAATTCCATCAGGGCTCTGCCACACAGGACTTCAAAATTTGTAATGTTATTCTTATGACCAATTTTTAATATGAATCTAGGAAAATCATATCTGAAAAACCAAATGACTTATCTCTTAAAAATTATCTCTTAAATTATTATGACCAAATCTCTTAGGAATTATTTGGAACATTTTCAATGGGAGATCCACTTCGCCCATCGATGCTCACTGAGAAACACATCTTCGGTGCTCTTGGGAAGAATCTTCAGGGCTCCGCCCCTCAGGTCTATTAAATTGGTCTAGGGCCAATGGGGTTGAAATTTGGCATGGACATGCATTTCTCTTTGTTCAAAGGTATTCACTAAGAAACGGTTTTGCAAATATAGTTTTTGAAGTCCTTTAGGGCTCCGCCCCACAGTACATCAAAATTAATCTATTGCATCCGTTGTTGAAATTTGACATTGACGTTCCTCTTTGCTCACAAGTATTCACTAAGAAACAGTTTTGCAAACATAAAGATTATTATTATATAGTTTTGGAAGTCCTTTAGGGACTTCAAAATTACTCAAGAGCATATGGCGTTGAAATTCGACGTAGACATTCCTCTTTACTCATATGTACTCACTAAGAAACGGTTTTATAAATATAGTTTTTTATGTTCTCTAGGGCTCCACCCCACAGGACTTCATGATTACTATAGAGCCTACAGGGTTGAAATTCTACGTGGACGTTCCTCTTTACTCATGTGTACTCATGAAGAAACAGTTATGCAAGTCCTTTAGTTTTTGAAGTCCTTTAGGGCTCCGCCCCACTGGACTTAAAAATCCCTCTAGGGCCAATGGGTTTGAAATTTAGTATTTATGTTCCTCTTTGCTTAAAGGTATTCACTAAGAAACGTTTTTCCAAGTATAGTTTTTGAAGTCCTTTAGGGCTCCGCCCCACTGGACTTCTAAATTACTCTAGGGCATACGAGGTTGAAATTTAACGTTGAGGTTCCTTTTTACTCATACGTACTCACTAAGAAACGGTTTTACAAAATAAAGTCTTGGTTTTCTTCAGCGACATTTTCAGGAAGTTAACATACAACTATAAATAGTTTTGATGCTTTCGTTTAATGGATCTGTGGAGAAATGCTGTTTCACGAAGAAAATGGAAAATTTTCTCTTTTTTATTTATGCTTCGGTTTCAAATACATGCAAATGGCATTTACAAAACATGTAAGAGGCTCCATATTTTGATATAAGTTATTAATAAACCTGTGATTTGGAGCGAAGTGGGAGTTTTACTATTACTTCACTAGCGATCACATAACTAATTCCACTCCAATGCTTAGCGTAGAAGAAATATAGTAGACGCAGTTAGTTTTACACCTGTAAAAAGAGTCCTCCTATTATTTTAATTAGTAAGTATTAAAATATTTGAAAAATGCAAGGTGGTAGTAATATTTTTACACTGAAATATAAATGGAAATTTATTAGTTACATTCGATTATGAAAATTAATATATTTTTTAATCATATTACCTTCACAAATCCAAAACTACACCAATATGTTATTTTACACATAGAAAATAGAAGACCATAGAACAATATGGACTGAAAGTGATTTGTTTTGTAGACTAGTTTTCCCTCCTTCGAAACAAGGAACTCCATTAATGTTTGAAAACTTCCTGAATGTTTGAACTTTTATTACCTCAGGTTATGAGCATTATTAAATAAACCAAAGAGTATCTTATCACGACCTCTTCTTTGAAATTCATCAGAAAATACTGATACAGAGTTTCATTTGAAAAGTTTATTGACTCTAGAAGTTAGATATTGATCTCTTTTGATTGAAAAAAAAAAATAAAAAAAAATATTGAAAAGTTTTCTTGCCTGTAAATGTTAGATATTGATCTCTTTTGCTGATAGTCAAAAAAATAAAATACTAAAAAAACTACATTTCAATAATTAATTAACTTTGAAAATTATAATTCCTATAGTAATAAAAAAGAAATTTCCAAACAAAAGCTAAGAAATATTGTCGAGAAGAAATTGTTTAAATTGATAAACTAATATTAAAAATTATATTTAAAAAGTGGAATAGTAAAATTTGACATCAGACATTGAAGTTTTGCATAGCTACGATTTTAAGCTTTAAAGACAAGCAATTTGATTTATGTTTACTACGGTTTGAAATTACATTATAATACAGAACATCTGTGATTGTAATTTTATAAAAGTTTATGGAAAAATTCTCTGCTTAGTTTAAGTAATTTGTTGTTACGAACGACAGGTTAGACAGTTTTAAAACAAATATCAACTTTTTTTAAGATTTGTTAAACTTTTACAATTTATTTGAGGCATAACTTTTCTTATTAGGCCTACGTATTTTTGAACAGAAGAGAAATTCAGTCTTGTAAATGAATAGTATTAAAATTTTAAATGAAAATCCTTGATTAGATATGACTTTGATCAATCGCATTATTTTTTTCTCGCTTTATAAGTTATCACTGTACGTTTATAGTAACTGGAACAAACTCAATGTCTAAGACTACATATATTAATAATCATATTTCTTACAAGCTTTTTTGAATAGATGGTGGACGAAAAGCTCAGATACATAATCAGTTTCTGGGATTGAAAATAAATTGAAATAACGTTCTAATTACTTATAACAAATTCCAAAACAATTTTACTTACATGAAGTAGGTTTTGAAAAGAGTGATGCATATATTGTATAAAAAACCATAAAACCCAATGATTAAGTTATTAAATTGATTAGAATATTAAAACGTGTCAAAAATATTTCCAAAGTTTTTATAAACTTTTGTTATCGGAAGTCGAGTGTCTTTTATAAAAACAATGTATATTCTCTTCAAATGGTAACTCTTTAAACCCACTCATAACTTAGTAACAGGAACAACATTTTAAATGAACAAATTTGGCATTAAAATCATTTAAAAACCCCATACGTTTATTTAAAAAACATATTTGCCACTCTATGAGATTATTGTTAATTATAAAACATTCCGTTTGAGTTTAAAAGTGAGTTCCATATGTTTTTTCTCATTTAGTCCATCACGGTAATTTCTTCTAACCGTATCGGTGAAAAACTTTTTAGCTTTTTAAAGTGATAAATACAGTCCAAACGGCATAAACCACTCCAAAGCCCAGTGTTAAGAGTGTTCCACTATACCGATGTATCGAGGCAAGTTGGGAACCCGCCAAATGGTGATGAGTTTTTGTCTTTCTCCCAGATTTATTTCCTGGAACAGAAAGTAATGTTTTTATTGAATTTTAATTTTAAATTAAGCTTTAATTAAACTAACAGTACGGCGATTTTTAACGTATCCCGATTCCATTCCACTTCAAACATTTAGAATAAGCGCACCATTCATAATGTAACTTCTAAATGCATTAGTTCATAAAAGTAATATGTTTGATGACCTGTAGTAGAGAATAAGAAATAAATAGGTAATGGGCTTAGCTGGAATCACTGCAACATTAATCATTTGACAGTGGGGTTTGTGATGGATAATTTATAAAGTAGTTTTATAGAAATAGCAGTTTAATAATACATTTACAAAATTATACTAGGGGTCATCAAAAAGGTGTTTAAGTAGTTTAGTAACACGTTTTCACTAAAGTAATTTTAGGTTCTCTACCTTTATTGCATCATCATACACCCAAGTTTTGATGTGTTGACGTAAAAAAATTTCGTAGTTTAACAAAGTTGTTCAAAAATAAAATTTTTAACAGTAAAATTTCGACAGCCAAACACACATTACATATATTTATATTGAAGTTTTAAGCCGCATTATTAAACTACCTACACGATGACATAAAAAATAAAATTTGCTCACAATAGTGGGTATTTGTTTGCCACCATGAGGACCAACTTAATTTGGTCATGATAACTTAATCAGTGGCCACCATGAAAACTGGAAGTTAAAACCATGAGGGTTATATGGTGTCGTTATGAGGTTATATAGGGGTGATGAGGGTTCTCGCCAGTGTCTCCCCCCAGTTTTGTACTTCTTATTGGATATAGAAGCAGCGTGAAAACTTTCAGAGCAACACTGAAATATTCTTGTGGGTACTTGTGCTATCTCCAAG
Organism: Neoaliturus tenellus; assembly: GCA_030545055.2. NCBI lineage: Eukaryota > Metazoa > Arthropoda > Insecta > Hemiptera > Cicadellidae > Neoaliturus > Neoaliturus tenellus. The sequence continues at coordinate 52,545,102 of CM061533.1, read as the reverse complement.
GATTATTATATGGTTAAAGCGTATTGGTGAGTTTATATACAAGTATATTATAGAAGTAATCAAATTTACAAAACTTTAAGTTAACTGATCTATAGGAGGCCGATATATAATTATTGGTCCAATACATTAGCCACTATGTCAGTGTCCACGGCTCTATTTACAAGCCTGAATCTGCATACCTAATGCAACGATGAATTACATAAACTAGCACGGATTAATGTGTCGTGATAAATTAAAGTGAATAGCCGTTACAAGTAAGGAAATATTTTATAGTTATTATTTACGCAATAATTAATTGTAAAAAATAATTAATCATTAATACCGATGATGCGAATGAAAAGTTAACTTAATCCATTACTATAGTATATGTAGTAGGCGCATAATATTTTACTAATGACTTATAGGGGCAAAAGCCCCTAACTATAATAATGTAGATCTTATTTTTAGACCCATAAAATGTTTTAAAAGAAAATTTCCAGAGGATTTGATTTTTATCTATAATATTTTAGCAATATCGTTTGCAAAGACTTTGATACTTTTAATATTTTTGAAACACCGATGCACTCTGTGGTGCGTATTTTAAGGTGAGTATGACTGAAGGGCGAGTGTGATGGTTGTGATGGGTCAGTTATTTTAGATTCCTTGGATCAGATGAGGTGCAGCTTTGTTACTGACAAATGACAGCTGTTTTTATTTGTCAGAATCATTAATTTATAGCCCAATAACCAAAGGCAATCATCCGATTCCAAAGCACTCTTTACAATCTTGAGACACATTTCATGAATGAACCCTTAATTTTGTGTATCATTAAAACCTATATCGATTCTAAAAATGGATTTGTTTTCAGTAAATCATAGTCCTTGAGCTAAGACGAAAAATTAACATAATGTAGAAAAGTGGGAATGAGAAAAAACAGTAACGAATGCTCAGCACATATTTCAGGAGTAATGCACGTTCAACAGTGTTCATCGTACAACATCATTTTTTCAACCCTTTGATTATCTTGTTTGTCCATAAGTTGAAATAGTATTTTTCTCCAGTCTTATTTTTAGGGTAACAAAATTTTAACATAGCCTTAAAGTAGGATGTCTTTACTCACTGTACAATTTTCGGCTCTCCTAATAAATGCACGTAACTCATTTTCGTAAAAAAAGTAAACTTTTTTAAACTTAACATTTTGTGGAGTATTTTCCCCGTTCTTTCTAATTTATTTGAAAGATTTTCGGCATTTTGCTATTTTTCCTAGTCTTTGGAAAAAACATCTTTAATTTAAACTCTCTCGATCCCATTATTCTACAACAATCCGTAAAACACACACAAAAAAAAAAAAAAAAAAATAGTCTTGTGTAATTTTTCAGAATACCAACACTTCATTGGCTGCCACAGTATACATTTAAATTAATAATTTAATTTTAATTTATTGTGTTTGTTTATTCTCTTTTAAAACCAAACTTAACACATACTTAAAAAAAAATCTGATACGTTATCAAATACATCTTTTCTTGAACAAAAACTCATCGCTCATTTTACCCCTCTCATGATCAAAATTTATTTTATTGTTCATTTGAATACATAAATAAAAAAACTCTAATAATTTTTAAGATTATAGTAACGCTCCCAGTAAATGTTGTACCCTAGTAGTACACATTGTTGGGCCAACGTTAGATTATGGTCTCAATGGTAGGGAAATGGGAAAATGAAAGTTTAAATATTGACATGGAATTTGACAAAAATAAATTTGTAACCATTAAAACCAATAAACCATGACATGTACTTCCCTCATCATCATAAAACTTACCCGTCATAACGAGCTGTTAGCTAGTTATATATAGATAGATATGATTTAGTATAAAGTGAATGTATCAAACAGGGTAAGTCCCGATATCAAATTAAGAAAGGGTCACTCTGAGTTAAATACCATGTACTTTAGTGTAAATTCCCACCATCGTAACATACCTACGGTTGTGATTCAATGTTTTATGAAAATTATTAATAGAGAAACGTATTTAAATTCTTAATGAATTAATAATAAATTAAAGTAAAAAGTTTTTAAGGGTCCGAAATGAAAATAAATTAAAAATTTATCTGTACAGTAACCAAAAAATGTAAATAAAAGTATGACTGAACGAAACAAGCAATCAATTAGTAAGTAATATAATTAAACACACTGTAACAAATTGTATTGCTTTAACTTTTGAAGGATATTCAATATTTAATTGGAAATGTGGTTACCCAGAGGTAGCGGTTGTGTAAGGATTATTTATGTTTGAGCTATTTTCCACGTGCCTGCGTATCTGTGAAGTGGTTTCCATTGTTGTAAATCCTCATTTCGCTGTCGTCTTCTGCCTTTGAGGTGTGGTCCTTTGATGCGCTTTGTTCCTCAAGACCATGTCATGTGGCAATTATTAAAATAGTTATAAACGTTCATAAGCTACTTGTTGTAAATGAAAGAAAAAATAATTTTCTAAATGTATTAAAACATTTGAGGACTCCAAATGGATTATCTTTCCGTTACATAAACGGGTTTACAAAATATATAAAATGTTTAATATATATATATATTATATAATATATATATATGTTTAATATATATATATATTATTTATATATATATATAAAAGTTTTATATATATATATATATATAAAACTTGAAAGATCAAGGAATAATTTATAGAAACTGGATCATGTTTTGGATTGGTACGATGCTTAATGATGTTACTATAAATAAAATCAGTAAACACTCATGAAAGTATACAGAAGGCGTATAGAGATTTGGGTACTGATGGGCTTTGTAGTGAAAGTATGCTTATCAATAGAGAAATAAAAACATTGGAATAACAAAAATTATGGTGTGGCAAATGTAGAACTTATTATAAGGTATAGTATATTTCGTCACTAGTCCGGAAAGTGGTCGTTACCGGTGCAAGATCGATTTTCGAAGTACAAGGCGAAGCCGAGCACTTAAAGTAGATCGAGCACCGGTATACCACTTTCGGACGAGTTACGAACAGTACTTCTCATCATACAATTTTAAATAAATATACAGTTAGGATAAAAGTTAATAAACTTTGACCTGTACCGTCTCTTACGTTGTTATTGTTTATCTTGTATGTGAACTGATTTCAGCTGTTTAGAATTAATACCCCCGTCGCAGCAGACTTGCGTACTCAGCGAATTTCCAATGGAATTTCAGACTATTTGCTTTCCCCATAAAACACCATAGGATCGAGTATGTAAGTTAATCAATAATTGGTGAATGTAAACACAAAATTGTATCAAACTCTGACAATTTTTTATTTTCCCCATAAACCCCATGGGGGTGAGTATGTAGGTTTGCCGCCATATGGATTTTGTAAGCAAGTATAAGTTAAACCTTATATAGATAATATACATACCAAATTTGATTAAGTTATGTCAATAAATAAGCAAGATATAGGGTTTTCTTTATTTCTTTTATGAATAACATGGAAAACACATTTTTGGATTTGCCGTGTAATCAGTTATGCTATGATAAAAATTCAAAATACCAAATTGTTTGTTTTTTAAGCTCTTTTAAATGGTTTCAGTTAAAATTGATGAATTTTTAAAATTAAGGTTTAAAAAAAACCCATTTTTGACCCCTTTGAAACCCCCTAAAACCCCGTTCCCATAACCCTACAATGCTGGTTCGCGGACTCATGAAAATAGACCTGGTCTTACACCTCCATACCAAATTTCATAAAAATCGGAGGTCCCCTTCAAAAGTTATCAGTATATATATACATTTGGCAGCTGAACTATTGCGGAAGTGATCTCTCAGCTATGCCAGCTGCCGGACCACGGACACACACACACATATATATATATATATATATATATATATATATATATATATATATATATATATATACAAATATATGAAAATGAACGAATGGTTTTTTTTTTGGCTTCTGGGGACCTCACAATGAAAAAGTAAAGTGATCCCGGGCTTAGGTTTTACCATGGCTACTACCGTAATAGCGTATTCCCTATAGGGAAATTCGCTAAAAAAGACTTCGACAAATATTATCAGAGGTTTTGTTATTGTGTTATTAGTAGTAGGTTAAACACCGGTTCTGAAACACCCTCATAGTTTTTTTTGACCGCTTTCAGCTTCAAATTGACCGGTTTTTGACCGGATTTTGGCCGGTTTTGGCCAAATATCAGCCCATTTCAGGGCATTTTTTGGGATTTCAGACAGTGATTTCAAGGAGCATTTTAAATATAATCCGGGGAACTATGAGATGCCCTCTTAAGTTAACCATAACTTTTAAATGAAAAGCGGCAGACTCCCCTTAAACTGCAATCCCACCCGAAGCGATAAATCGCAGTTGCATTGATAACCTCAATCGAATGCACATCCGCTCGATCACATCAGACTTGATAAACACCGCGCCGCCAGCCACCAACAAGTCCGCTGGTCTAGGCGCTAACGTAACAGCGCACCACCCGACCGGCCCAGGTTTAAACCACGCCTTGGCCGGAGAATCTTTTTGAGAACGCCAAATCCACAACTAACGTATACATACGTTTTCTATATATATATATACATTTTATATAAATATTTTTATTATATATAAATTTATAAATATTTATATAAATATTTTATTCTATATAAATTTATAAATATTTATATAAATATTTTATTCTATATAAATTTATAAATATTTATATAAATATTTTTATTCTATATAAATTTATAAATATTTATATAAATATTTTTTCCTATAAATATTTATATATAAATATGCTAGGGTTAATAAAATGATTTAAATAGGTGCAATTATTACCTTTATGAGCAGCGGCCACTCCACATCGCATTGCCATAGTGTTGCAAAAAATGTCAACACTCTCAATGTTAAAATATTTTCAGACGGCTGATTAAAAGGTGCAATCGCGTGGCCGGCTGCTTGACCCGAGCTGATAACGTTAACCCAGCCTTGCGGCAATATTGAGTTTGTAATCAGCGGCTCCCAATATGAATGCCATTTGGTCCAGTGGTCAGCATTGTGTTTTTGCGTGCCATAGAGCCTGGTTCGAATCTCGATGTAGTTTGTGTAACTTTTTATTATAGTGTCATAATCTCTTATTTTTAAATTACTTTTTTATATAATTGGTGTTTGTATTAGATTTATAAAAAATCAATAAATAAGAAATTACATGCTCATTAAACTGATTCTTAACGTAGTAAAACAAGATGGAAAATATTATTGATATAATACACAAAAAAATTATCTTTGAGAATAAACATATTTATATAATATTTGACAGAGACAGCAATCCATGGTTTAAAGCCAAGGATGTCGCCACCATCCTTTGCTATGAAAATACAAATGATGCGATAAACAAACATGTGAAGGAAAAATATAAAACTACGTTTGAACAGCTTGTCATCCGGGGGGATCGCGATTCGCTACCCCTCAATACGATTTTCATCAATGAACCGGGGCTTTATTCTCTAATAATGAAATCACGATTACCCTCTGCTATACGTTTTCAAGAATGGGTGTTTGAAGACGTTTTACCAACCATTCGAAAATATGGAGAGTATAAGCTTAAGAGTAAAATATTTCAGCTTGAAAAAAGGATAGAAGAATTGGAAAAATTAAAAAATGAAGGTGAAAATAAAAATGAATATTTACAACATCAACTGTGTGAACAAAAATCTAAAGTGGCTGTGATGCCAGAAAATGATGATTTGATACACGTATTTTGTGTTTTGATGAGACACTTAGATGATGAAAACAACAGGTATAAATGTGTGAGAACACAAAAAAGAAGAATAGAAAGATCACTTGATGAAGCTATGGAGGATGATAATTATATAATTGTGTACAAAAGAGAGTACATACCTAACGGGATAAATATACTAAACTGTATTAAAGAACAGATGAAGAAAAAAAATATGCAATATGAGTCTAAAAATAATTACATTGATACAAAATATGATTTGATTGAAATGGTGGAGGAAATTTTACCTCCACCAAATCAAGAATAGTATCTTTTATTTAATTATAAAAATAAATAGAAGATATGAATGATTGATGTGTAGCAACTTTGAAAAGCGTTTTTTATTTTTAAAAGAATTTTCATTCTTCTATATTTTTTGTTAATTTTCAAATAGCATTTCTTTCACTTAGTGATGGATATAGTTTCTTATCATAAAGAGACATTTGAAAATAATTTGTTGCCCATCCCACTACGCTGTCTGATAGTGGGTTCTTCGGGCTGTGGTAAAACCAATTTGCTGCTCAACTTCATTTACAATAAGAATGGTATCATATTTAAAAACCTGTATGTTTTCAGCAAATCTATTGAACAACCGGCATATGTAGAGTTAAGAAAAACCTATGCGGATATCGAGAAAGAACATAAGAAGAGAATTGCATTTTTTTTTCAATAACTGTGATGAGCTACCCACGCTGGATGAGTGCAAGAGTAACTCGCTTGTGGTGTTTGACGATTGTTTGATGGAAGACCAGAAGAGTATTAAAGATTATTTCATCAGGGGCAGGCATAAAAAAATATCATGTGTCTATCTAAGTCAAAGTTACGGAAAGGTAGACATGCAGGTTATACGTAATAATATTAATTTTCTATGTATCTTCAGACAGAATAAACACTATACCAAACGGATATATGATGATTTCGTTGGATCGGACATGTCTTTTGATAAATTTGAAAATATATGTAAAATATGTTGGAGCGAATCTCACGGATTTCTGGCTATAAATGTATTAAAGAAGGCTCACAGCGGAAAATATATGTGTAATATAAAAAATGTAATATTTCCATAAATCAGTATTTAGATAATTCCAACATTTATAAACATCAATATTATAATATAAAAACTATTAAAGAAAAGTGTATTGTTGTAAATATTTCAAATATATAATTCATTTTCAATATGTGTTTTATTCATATTATTCCTGATAACATATTTTTCTATTAAGGGTATTGTACTTTTCATTAGTGTAAAATTTATGTGACGACTAATATTAGTATTAATTAGGCCCCTTTGGTGAGAGACTTGCCGGGGTGTGTAGTGAAGGGTATGCTGGTGGTGGGAACATACGATGTCATACAGATTCAAGAGAACGGATTTATGACTTTTGGAATGGAAATCGTTTCAAAAGCATGGATTGGTGACTTCGGAATTTTTTAACTTTTTAAAATATTTTTATAAAACTAATAAATTAAAAATTAGCCCTGGGCCAGTAGCAGTGATTATCACATACATATAATAAAACACTTTGTTGGTAAATTATTTTTTATAAATTTATATTTATTTTCACTTTTAAAATATTTTTATAGGAAGGCTAGTAATAAAAAAAATAAAAACCCCCGCCGCCCCCGCCCAGTATTAGCAACACTAATGTGCTAGGGACCGCCCCCCGCGGATCTCTCTCTTTGGTCAGCTTCTACATGCACTAGGGACTGTAAAATGTGTCAGGTGTAGGTGCGCGGGCCGGTCGCGGCCGCGGAGAACTAGTCTCCCGGACCGCACAGCCCGGCCGCGCGCTAGGGTAAAATCTTTTTTACTCCCCCTTATCCCAACTATTCTATGGTGGTTGTCAGGCAGGGTCTACACGGCGTTCTCTTCCCCCCATATATATTACAACCACCGTATATGAAAATGCAGGCTAGCTCCAAAGTTAGGCAGGCCACCCCCACACACACTCGCGGCGTCGCGTAGGAGCCCCTCAACCCCCATCTTATCTTAGCTACAACCGTAGGCAGGGCATCGCACACTACACGCCTCCCAATTTTTGCACACCATAGGGACTCTCTACTGGTGGAACCGAGATCTGTGCCACCGGCCGACCAGTACTGCTCCAAGTGGGTGTTCACTGAACACTCCGGATGTCAGTCCCGAGCCACGGCACCTACTGGCCCACCGCCGGGTTCTCTGTCCAATTAAATTGACGTACTTTTTCATAGAACACACACACTGAAAACACTCGTAGGGTTGTGATTTTTGGCTTTCTGTAATAAGTTAAACTTCCACCCCTATATTCCCTAAAATTATTAAAAATCTAAACAGCTTAGCTAGTACCGAAATTCAGGGACTAAAAAAAACTGCATCTCACCTCGTAAAAAAAAACAGGAGGAACACTCAGGTATGGGAGTCGCTTCCCAAAAAAACAAATATACCAGCTTCGTGCTTCTCTGCTATACCCAACCGGGAATGTGGGTTTTAGGCTTATCGTGCTGCAGCCCCAGTATATAAGTTTTTCGCGCGACCGGCGTCAGCCTGCAACTGCCGGACGCCCGTAAGTGACCGACGGGGCCAGTATATAAGTTTTTGTCGCGAAAAACGAAGAAACCGGTGTTGAACATCGAAAACGGGCCAAAATGGATTTCGAGGGTCTGGGAAAAAAAAATTTTTCAACTATTCTATGGTGGTTGTCAGGCAGGGTCTACACGGCGTTCTCTTCCCCCCATATATATTACAACCACCCAACCAGTTTTATATATATATATATATATATATATATATATATATATATATTTATATATTTATATACTCCCCCCCTTCCTTGTTTATAAATACTTGTATTATTCAGCAGGATACAGGTGATAAATAATTTATTTAATCAAACAATCTTTTTATATTTAAAAAAGAAAAAAAGAAAAAAGAAAAAAAACTTATTTAAATCATCATTTGTATATATTCTTTTTTAATATCATAAGTGAACATGGTCTGTGATACTACGACGACATAGGCTGTAGTGCCTTTATCAGCAATAGGGTTAGAAACTGCATTTGTGAAATCCAATTCGATCTGAATATCGTTTCTTTTTCTTTCCGCTGAAAACGGATGGAGATGGGTGTCTATCACCATTAATGGGTATTTGGTGACGAAATCGTTTATATTCAGGTATACATCATCATTTTTAAACATAACTTGTCTCATTGAACAGTAGCTATCGTATAACAGCCGGTATTTTTTATCCGTGATATTCAGATTCTGCTGCTCTTGCGGGTACCGTTGTCCATTTATTTTAACATGAAAATTCTTTATATTCACACTGTCAAACTGGCTGGGGTCTTTTGTCTGATCATTCTTACGACTTGTCTGTAAAGCGATTATCACGAAAACCGGATTTAGTATGTTCCGGTAAAGATTTGTTATGTCAAACGTGTAAGTTGACCCAAACACACCGAATTTCTCAATGCAATCCCAGCGGAAATATTCATATACTAATTCCCCCTTCTCACTCAATTTTTTAAGTCCATCAATGAGCACAGCTTTCTTAGCCGGATCATAATCTACAAGGGGTACTTTTAACACAAAACTAGTAATTTTAATTTTTCCTTCCGCGGCATTCACGGCACTTGTACCGGTTCCCTCAGTCCAGCGGTAGATGGCATCATCGTCTTCCGCGCGAGTAAATATTATTTCAAATCCCCCCTTATACTTGGATACTTCAGACTGTCAAAGAAGCCCAGTCCTAGGTGGGCCAGCGTTCCCAGCGCTTCAAACTTACCGCCTCCCTTTTCGTAAACAGATTTGAATCCGCTGCTGTAGTAAGTGTTTTCCTCCGATTTGCTATATGTGGTTAAACCTTTAATTGTGCTTGCAATACCGACTTTATCCACAGAATCTATAACTTGATTGTGTTTTTTCAATTCAATACTCTTGAACAGGTAGGCCGCGAAGTTGTCCACGAGCTTTATGGGGTCTGTACTAGTGTATTCGGCACTGTTTGTTTTTTTTACCACTTCGCCTTGGATGTGAAATAATATTCTATTATTATAAAATGAATCTCCATGATCCAGTTTGAATGTTGTAAAATTGTTTGGCGAATTAAAGTGTAAATCAGATACCGGCAAAACCGTCACATATTCGCATCTTGCTATTTTATCCGAAGCTTCTTCGTAATATTTCTCCATTCCTAAAATAGGTTTTACGGTTTTCTGTTTCCAATAAAAAATATGAAATATTAATTAAAGAGCAAAAAAATAAAACATATATTTTAAATCATTATTAGTAAAATAGACTAATTGAACAGTTTTGTGTTTTTATACAAATTCAAACATCTCAACCCAAAATTGATATTTCGAAAAACTTTTTTATCAGAATAATTTATTCCATCCCCTTTGATATTTTTTAACACATTTAAACATCGTGCTACATAGTCGAGACCCCGTGGCTGAGAGATAAGTTTTTCCATTCTATCATGTATAAACTTTATGATGGCAATTTTTTCATTGTTAAAAGCATTATTGCCGGCCTCCTCTTCAGCTTGTATAAACTTTAATCTCTCAATCAGTTTATCATCATCATCGATGTACTTGTACTCGACGGGAGCGTGTGAATCTACCAGTAATCCACTGCCCGTCGACTGTTTACGTTCTTTCCATATCTCACTGATCAAATTCGTCCATTTCCAAGACTGACTGGACCTGGGGCGTTTCGACTTCGGATCATTGTTCTGATACATTGCGTCGGTTTTCATCAGTATGTCTTTGTAATTATCAAAGTCCTGAGCAGTGAAAGCACCCACACTTATGAGCTTCTCTCTCGTCGTAGCGCCCACAGCATCTATAGATGAGACGCCCCCGATTTCTGCTTTTGTTAACAAACTCCACAATCCTGGTGTGCCAGCATATCTGTCGCCAGTGCTGTCCAGTATGATATCATTATTTTCAATCGTAATGGTCCTAGATCCGACGGCTAGCTTGTTCGCGTTGAAATCATAGCGAATACCAAAAGTTCTATCTTTGCCGGAAGCGAGGTATTCCTTCGCAATATCACCGATATCTTGGCTTTCTGTAAATTCACGGATGGAACGGTTCATCCTGTCCTCCTCTGGCAATTCTATTTCCGACGGCATAGGTGGTGGAGGGGGAGGTTCAAACACCGGGTCTTCATCTTCACTGCTGCGAGGTAAAGGTATCTTTCGCATTTCCATCAATACTTTACGGCCCGGTGTACTCGAGGCGCGGGGTTTAAAAATTCCGGGTAATGTGGGTTTTCGATGTATAATTTTAGATACAGAAGGATGTTGCAACGGTGATGTTTCAGTTTTTGTTTTATTAAAAGTTTGCTCTTTGATCGCTTTGACAACTGGTTCCTGTTGTTTTTCGATTTCGCGTTTCTCTTTGACTTCACGAACCTTAAAAGTTTCAGATTCATCAATTAGTCTGTCCTGCAATTCGTCCAATTTCTTTGCCTCCCGCACGGTTAACGTTTTATATTCAGATAAAGGTATGAATGGAATCCGGGGTTTGTATTCAATGGGTATAGCCGGATGTTTGCGGAACAACGCCGTCCGTTCTGCAGTCTGTGCTTTTTGAATCAGCCTGTCCTCCGCAAGCCATTTATCTTGAAGTTTTTCAATATTTTTTGCCTCCCCCACGGTCATCTCATCTGGAAACATCTTATCAGCTAACTTGTGTTTTTTAACTAACGTTTTGATGATCTCTCCATTGTTTTTTCTCTTCATCTCTAGTAAAGAAACTTGTTTTTTCATTTTGTAATTTTTTAGCAGGCAATCTATATATAAAAATGATAAATATTGACACAGAAATTCTGAGTTAAATAAAAAACGTTAAACAACGGTATTAATAAAAAAAATAACGTTTATGTATCGATTTTGAAAAACGTTCAACAACGTTATTAATAAAAAATAACGTTTATGTGTCGATTTTTAAAAACGTTTGCAGACATATAACATTAAAAATAACGTTTATATTCAGAAATAAAATGTTAGTAAATAAGCAATAAAAAAATTAATATCAACTTATTTAACAACAAACAAACAGTTTTATATTTATTCTAGTAAAATGTTGCTTTTCAAATATAATTTAGCTTCAATATCCCGTGGTATCTTATAGTGTCCCCACGGGAGACTGGTAATTCCATCTTCTAAGATATACCGCTTATCATCACTCACAGACAATACTTTTTTATACATCTCGATGCTGTACAACTCGTGACCATGGCTTCTTATGGTGTTTATAGATTTGTATAGTTCTTTCTGTTCAAACAAACATGCCTTGTAATCCTCGAAGGAGACTTCATTTTTCACAACAGATTTTTTTACTCCTTTAGATTTTTTTTGCTCATCACCCTCCACGGTGCAGTTAGCGTACATTTTTGATCTCAGTCCTACATATTCTAAACCGATATTACCACCGAATTCGTCTTTCATCGTTCCCAATTTTTTCTTATTCACCTTTGGCATTTTGAATGGGTTTCCCTTCTTGTAGTTGGAGGTGTCATACCTGTCAAGTGTCTTTTTCATGTCCTCATAAAAATTTGGTGTCTCTATAAGGATCTCTAAGCTATCGGTATCCATATATTGTAATTTGGCTTTATCGCCATATTTGACTTTAATAAAATTGTAAAAGAAATCATATATAAGTGTCTTTGATACGTCCAATATGCTCATCCCTACATAGATCGCTTTGTTAAACAGTAAACTCATTTTTCTCATGTGGATCGCCGACAGTTTTTCCGAAAATATTGTTCTGTGTTTGAACTGTGGCTTCGCGATCCATTTATCGATCTGCTTCTCCTGGGTAGCCAGACGGATATTCACTCTGTTTCTGATGTTCTCGACAGTTTTCCCATAAATTGAGTTGTTCATTAATTTGAAGAACTGTTTGGCCGATTTATTTGTTTGTTGTTTCCACATTTCCATGTTTAACTCTATGTATGGTTTCAACCACTTACTCTGACCGAAGCTCAACACTCTGTGTATCTTCGTGAGTTTTATTCCAAGGGATAAGTACAATTTCAAATTTCTATAATGAATGACATATTTCTCTTTATTATACAGAGTGGTCAGGAGTTTAACCTCCTTAGAACCGGGTGGGCAACGTTTTTCCGGAGCGAGAGGAAACTCGGAATGTGAATCGTGCAGTTCCTGAGGATACTGTAAATCCACTTCTAGTATGTATCCTCTATCAGAATCATCAGCAATCTTCGTAACATCTATATCCGTGCCCACCCATTCGAAATCTCCATAGGGCATTGCTTGACACATAGACCAAGCATAAAGACCCACGGCATCTAAATACATAAGATAACTAGTTGGTTCGTCTTTTTTATAGTTATACATGTATGGGTTGTTAGCCTTTGCATAACGATTACAGCACTGGGATATCCCCCCACGGATACCTTTGGTGATCATCAAAATCATTTCATAATCGGTCAGCAGCTGCAGTTGTATTCCCGTGTGCTTTAACATGGCACTCCATGAAAGCCCGGGAGTTGTGAAAAACCATGCGGGGTCGAGTGAGTAAGTCTGTATACAAATCTCTCTGAAATTCTCCATAACATCGGCCAACAATAAGACATCAGTTTTATTGTATAGTAAGGTGTACTCTTTCATGTTCTGTATGCCGAATTCCTCCCAAACCTGTTTAGCATGTAAATAATCTAAATCACTGATGTCGCATTTGTTCAATTTATTGTAAAAATGTTTCTTGCTTGGTAAACTGGTTTCCAGATATCGGTCATCGCTGTCCATGTAATCATATGGATAAACACCCTTTTTAGTAAGCAAATACATTTTGTTCTTATCCGTAAATTTTTGTGTGTGTACAAACTGATCATTATCCAAGTTTTTTACAAGTGTATCAAGCGAGTCGATGGTAAATTTGAATGAATCCAAAAATCTTGCTTTTATATTGATATTGAAATCAACTGTATAAGATATATAACGTTCCTCATTATTCGGGATGACTTCTATTTTGGTTTTATCATCTAAACGTAGCATTTTTACGAACAGATGCGTGTCGTATCCGCTCAGGTTGTGTATAAATATGGGGACGAATTTCGGAATCTGATAGTTCAAGTTACAAGAGTTGTGTGCTATTCCGCGAAATTCACCAGTCAAATGGTCGTGATCAAAGACGGAATCATTTTTCAACTCTTTACCGCATATATGACACGTCTTCGCTTTTTTAGCGTTTTCTTTCTGTTCGTCAGTCAGCGGGTTCATAGGTTTTTTGTTTACCAGACAAAATTCTTTAATATCTTGCAATTCAGATTTCAATAGTTTCACGAATTGTTTACCAGCATCGACACCGAAATAAGTAATCGGTTCCTTGTAATCACCGTTCGCGTAAGTCGTGTATAATGCGAAGGTTCTAGCCACGTGGTGTTGATATTTATTGGTGTTTGTACCGTTTTTCGGTGGTTGACAAGTGTCTATCGGCTCGAGTATGCATTCAAAATCGGCATACATGACGAACGGAATTTTCATTTGGGATTTGTGATTGGTAAACTTGACGACATCACCTTTTTTAGGCATTCTAATTTTCACCGCTTCGTGTTCCTTACAGAGTTCTTTGTGACTTTGAAGCAGATTTTCTCTACCGAAATGTTGTAAACAACGTCTGCAAATAAAAGTTTGATGTGCAAACCTACTGATTTGATTTCCCACCAACCTACTCAGCTGTTTAATATAACAATAATGAGATTTATTTGCCGTTTTCATATACAAGAGGTCAACATGTTGATCCTTTTCATTATCAGTCACAATCAAAGGATATATGTTAAGTTTTTTTTCTCCTGCAAAAGTATAACCATAAACATTGATGGATATCCCACTGCGTCTTTCGAATTTTTTCACATCATCTAAACTCACAGGAAATTCAATGTCTTTCAACGCTTTGTCAAAGTCGTGTTCGTATTCACGGTATTTGCTGACCCTGTGAGGATTTAAACCAACAGGATGTAAAGCTGCGAGTACGGACCATAGAAAACATTTCTGGTCATTGTTTTTAACATTTATGACAGCTTTTTTATTTTTAATAACGTCTGGCAGTTTAGTATAGCTTGACCCTCTGAATGGGACATATTTGTTTATTGCCAGTTCTAAAAACAAGACTTCATTTAACGTCCAACCTGACCCCCGAGCCTCGAACTCTTCCATTCGTGTTAATATCTTCGCTTTTGCACCTTCAAACACTTTATGTAAGTCGGTAGTCTTATATATGATCGTATTCTCAGTTTTAAAGTACATGGTGTCTATTTCGAGTTGCTTATCTACACCAGGAACATTCCGTCTGTAGTTGGCAGCAAACGAAAAATTTACTTTCAAATTGTACTGTTCCAGGTGTTGTTTTATCTTACCGATAATCAAATTTTGATATCTATTTAAAAATATTTCTGGTTTTTTTATACCACGACAATTTGTAAATTGATAAGTCAAAAGTCTATTGTTGAATGCTCTTTCTTTTACACAGTGTTCATCTTCACTGACGGGTGGAAGGTTATCAGTTTTTTTGAAGAGGTTTTTAATCACATTAAGTGCAGAAGAACACGTGCCACTCACACTGTTACACACTTTTTGAACGGTGGAAAGGGTATTCTGATTTTCAATGCGTGGCTTTTTAATTTCAGGCTGTTCATCTAAATCATTTCTGTTTGGCGACGGGCGTTTACGGGTACCGCTTGTAACGGATGATGTTGGTTGCTCACAGATTTTTTTATGTCTGTTGAAATAAACATTCAAAGCAGTTTTCCCACATTTTTCACGTGTTCCCTTTTTATAATGTGAATGGTCTTTATTAGGATTTTTTGAACATATCTTCAGATGATAGGAGATGTTTGATTTTGAAATAAGCTTACCGCAGAAGTTGCAATTGACTTTTATTGTCCCCATTTTACTAACCAATCTATAATAGAAAATAAAAAAACATTAGAATAAGTTTAAAATAAGGTTAAGTAAATTTCAATAAAAAAATTGACCTATCAGCTTCCATTTTATTACTTTTTAAATTACGTAAACATAGTGTGTATCAAACATTATACAAACCATTCGACGACACAACCATTTTTAACCATTTGACGACTTGTACTTTGATGAACAACCATTCGACGACCAACCATTTTTAACCATTCGATGACTTGTACTTTGATAAACAACCATTCGACGACCAACCATTTTTAACCATTCGATAACCGACGACCAACCATTTTTAACCATTCGACGACTTACAACTAACATTATATTGATAAACAACCATTTTTAACCATTCGACGACTAAAACATTCGACGACTTATAACTAACCATGGAAAACGTTTTCGACGATGACTTAGTAATATAATAACATTACAAATACCTAACATTAACATTACAAATATTTTAACATTAAAATTAACTTTGGAAAGTACGATTGGGATAGGGAAGGTTTTCCAAGAGCCATAACAAACCTAGCACAACAGCTAGCCGGAACCATAATATCGACAACTACACTTAGGCTAGTCTCAGTTTCCTGCCTACACCAGACTGGCTAAGCTACTTTAGCCTAGTACATAGTGTGTATAGCCTAGCCGGCTGGCCTGGTCCGACAAGGGGTCTCACCCAATAAATAGAGCAGAGCCCTTAGTATTATTGGGTTACGCCACAAGTTGGTGGCCAGCCGGGTTACCTGCCTCACAAAATTAGCTCTTATTTGCTAACTTAAATCTAGCCAGACAGGCCCCGCGACCCGAAATGTGAATTGGTAACCCTGTAAAAGGATTTTCACATGGGGTACAACAACGGCCATCTGGGTTTCCCTGCCTGACACAACTAATCCTCCTACACAACCTGTCCATCATTAGCCTATCTGAATGGCCCTGGTCCATGTGCGGCGGTTAGCATTGTGTGTACAGCCCCTGCAAAGGAGTTTCCACAGGTGCAACACACCAGCACTGGGAGCCACCCAGAGTCCCTGTGCGCCAAACAACTATGGAACACACAATGCCTGGACCAGTCCCTGCCTACATAGACTTTTAATCTATTCCTTAAAACCTTTGTGAAACAAACAAGGGTGTAAAATAAACAAGGGTGGGAGAGGTAAGGGATACCGTACTTTCCACATGTCTTTCAACAATCGCAGCTAGCAAAGAGGCAATTATTTAACAACAGCGATTTTTAAAAATCTATTTGCAATGTTAAAAAAAATAAAAACTTGTTAAATCCTGGCGAAACCCAGCAATACCTCCAGAAAACCCACGGCGATACTTTTGGTGCAAAACTGGCAACCAGCAGTGTGTATACGCGATACCGGCGAATATTATCTCAACTGGTGGCGAATGTGGTGATCAATTGTATCAACCTGAGCACATAACATGGTGTGTATCAAATTGATACACGCGGTCCTGAGCACGTAACATGGTGTGTATCAAATTGATACACATGGGGCCGGGCTCATGCTATAAAAAAAATGGGCTGGGAGTGATTTGGGACTGAAAGAGTTAAAACGCAGTTTTTTGCAACTCTCTTTCGTAAAAACCTCCAATTATACCTTCTCCGTTTTTATCAGCAATCTTGTAGGTGATAGGTCTTGTATTTAAAACATCGACAATCGTGAAAATTTCAGATGTCCAATTTTGTTTGTACTTGTTGGAAAACACGTCTTTTTTAGCCGTAATGCGTACTCTGTCTCCAACATTAAATTTCGCCTTTTTACGTGGTACTCTATTTTCCAGTTCATTGTACATTTTCAATAAATCCTGCTCATTGCCTTTATTCACATCTACAGGTCTCATTTTTATAGTATGATGGAAGTCGTGTTTATTATATTCATCGGTCAATTCTTGCAATATATCGTACCACTTGTGCGAATTTCTAACTTGGAATTTTACTTTTAATTTCTCATTTAACGTTCTGTGATATCTTTCGATTATGGCAGATTTCTCCTCGCTCTCGGTGTGGTACAATTTAATGTTGTACTTTTTCAATGACTTATTAAAATATGTATTTTTAAATTCTGTCCCTTTATCGGTGTGTAAGAGCTTAGGCGGTGAATGACCGTCATTTTTCGCCCGCGCAATTATTTTTTCAAAAGCTGATGACACATCCGGACCATCTTTTTTCTTCAAAGGCTCAGACCAGACAAACTTACTGAACGTATCGATTACATTTAAAATATATTTGTACCACTTGTTTTCTCTAGCATATTCTTTCATAATCAACAGATCGGCCGCCCACAAGTCATCAATGCCTTTCATGACAATCCGGCGTTTTATAAACTTTTTCACGACGGGTCTGTGCAGTTCTTTCGCTTTCAAAACTTCGGGTGGGTCCCTGATGAATGAATTTTTTACACTACCACATATTGCACAATTTGATGTTGCCAACCATCTTTTATTTTTTGTTTTGGCAATCTTAATATTTTCCGATGTTGTTTTTCTTTTACACCTTTTACAATAAAATTCCATTACTAATAATATAACAACCAGAGAGTTTGAAATAAAAATAGTTTTGGAAAAAAATTTAGCTAAATAAATTATATGATATAAATTTGTAAATATACATATATAGGACGTATAGACGTAATGCAACATAGACATAAAATACGATTGACTAAGGGTCAAAAAAATAAGTTGCGTATCGCTTATAAAAAACAGAAACTGGCTGTTTTAACTTTGAATAGAGATCAGTTAACAAACGGTAATGTTGAAGTTATGTTAACGGATGAACAACATAAACAAATATTGAAAGCTGTGAAAAATAAGAAAGGTGTAAGAGTGATATTAAGTCATACACAGTTGAAAAATAACATTGATGGGGGTCTATTGAAAGAGATTCTGGAGTTGGCAGAAAACAACATTCCGTATTTTAAGAAATTAGCTTCACCCCTGATTAAATAGAAAGTTGCTCCCACCATCAAAGAGAAATTCGTTCCGTGGTTAAAAAAGATAATTGACGAAGAGTTGGATACTATCATAGAAAAAGATCCATCTGGTACTGGACTAAGACAAATGATAAATGGTCAGCTTAGTAAAATTTTAAATGATGTAAGAATTAAAAAAAATTAAACCCGTTGACGATGAGTGATCTGGAAGTGTGGGCTAGTAAATTGAAATTGAAGAACTTCCGTGGTGTTTTCAGACGAGAGCTTTTACCTCATGTACCTCGAAAAATAGAGTGCGGAATAATAAATCTAGGGAATTTGGACACGGCCGGCACACATTGGACATGTTATTATAAAAACGGCAAAAATGTGATTTATTTTGATTCTTATGGAAATGCCCCACCACCTTTGGAATTGGAAAAATATATAAGAATGAACGACGGTATTTGTTATAATTCAGATCAATTTCAAAACTATGGCGATCCGCCTATCTGCGGTCATCTGTGTTTAGAAGTTTTAAGACAGTTTTCGAATGGAAAAACGTATGATGAAATCAAAGAGGTTTTAAATAAAAATAAATACACTTTTCTAGAATGGTTTAAATAAATTATATTTTACATTTCTGGTGTTAATAAATTGTTTATTTAATTTTATTTTTTTAAATTAATTTATTACTGTGTGAAAGTCTGTTTCCTAATATAGAGATGTCGACTAACCAGTCTGAAGCATGGGACCTCCTCTCTGTGGAGCCCAAAGAACCCAGAGGGGTTTTGACTGACAAATTCATAAAGAGGTTTGATCGGTATTTGAACTGGGATCTGCTGTCTTCCCATTATGATTTTTCAATCGAGATGTTGCGGATTTACCCGCACAGAGTGAATTGGGCCAAGCTATTGAGACGCATTAAATTTTCGGAAGAATTCCTAAGAGAGATGGTTCCCCATTTCGATGAATGCTGGGGTATCCTGTGTAAATATCAAACGCTGTCTGAAAAGTTTATTCATGATTTCGCAGGTAAAATCGATTGGGATTATGTGTTGTTGTATCAAAATGTAACTAGCAGATTTTTAGATGAACACAAAACGTATTTTGATGAAAAGGAATTATTCTAATTGATAAACTTATCCTATCAGAGAGATTAAAATGAAAAAATAAATACATCTGCCTCTGTTGGTTTGAATAAATTATTTTTAATATTTGTTATATGAATAAAATTTATTATGATGTAAAAGTTTTTTTTATAATATAGAAATGGTGAATTTCAGATTATCAGGAAAGTCCTCCGAGTTGACTTTGACCTTGGAACACCCGATTCACTTGGACAGTGATGCACAGTATAAACTCGCTCTCACGGGATTTTTTTGTGAATACAATTTTTATAATTTATTCGAGAGTTGTAGTATAACATTTGAAGGTGGGGGAAAATTAGGTTTTAGCAAGGGGTATTGGACATTAGACTTAATTCAAAAACATATTCAGAAAAGTGTAGATTCAATTTTAGAGCGTAATGCATTGGATAAAGATGATAAGAAAAATAAAGTGCAAGTCGGATTGAAAACATCAACTAAAGGGCACAGAGTGTTTATCAAATCTCCTGTTAAATTTCACATGGATAACATTTTTCGACATTTGTTAGGGTTTGAGGATAGTAAAATTCAAGAATATTTTGACTATTATTCAGCAAAGAACCGAAGCAACACAAGACCGTTTGACCTAATTGAAATTCATTGTGATATCGTGGAAAACTGTTTTGTCAATCACGACAAAGCTTGGTTTAAACATGGAGAGACTTCGCTGTTACACAGTTTCTTTCCAATCGGTGATTTCGGTAGTAAATTGCAACCGTCCCAACTCCACCACATTATGTATCATTGAAACATGGATTGAAGAAAATTCAACAGATCAATGTCAATATCACAGATCAAAACAATAATTTATTAGAAATGTTTGATTCAAATATACATATTTATTTAGAATTGATTCGTGTGTAACATTTTAAGGTAATTGAGAACTGAGAATTTATTATTTTTTTACCACATTTAGAAGTAATATTCTTAATGTAGGTAAAAATGAATGGTTCTAATTTTGATAATTTATTGAATGAAATCAATGGAAAATCTTACAAGAGGCTGAATGACCTGGAAGTTGGTAAAAAATATCTAGTAAATGACATAAACACAATTTCATCATCATACGGTATGAGAATTTTAGTCACATGTGATGATGTGAAATTCTATCTTCCAGAAAGCTGGAATAACAGATTGACGATGAACAATATTATGCAACTACTAAATCATAAAGGAAGCCTCTATGTGTTATACAATGGTAAGGTAGCACTTCCAGACAATAAATTTAAGCATGATATCGAATTTAAAGTCGAACAATAAAGATTTAATTTAAATCCTAATTAAAATATATTTTTGAAAAAAATCTACATTTATTTTATTTGATGTGGAAATCATGATTCATATATTAGGAATCAATTATGACTGAAAACTATGAATATTATCTCTTGACCGATAACGCATTTGAACCTTTCGACGGGTCACAAGAGGCTGCTGGTCTCGATTTGAAAAGTGCTTATGATTATATCATTCCAAAGCGGGGACAACAATTAATAAAAACTGATTTAACTTTTAAATTTCCCAATGGTTGTTACGGACGAATCGCTCCAAGATCCGGCCTTGCCCTCAAGCATTGTATCGATGTTGGTGCAGGTGTGGTGGATAGAGATTATACCGGCAATGTTTGTGTTCTGTTGATAAATAATTCCGATAGCGATTTCTTTGTACGCCGAGGAGATAGGGTGGCGCAAATAATTTGTGAAATGTATAAAAAACCCCCTTGTGTAAGAGGATATCAAATAGAACAGACTGAACGAGATAATAAAGGATTTGGAAGCACAGGGTTGAACTAATTAAGTAGATATAATACGGGGGTTCTGGGCCACCCTCGTAGTTTTTTTGATGACTTTTTGCTTCATATGACCACTTTTTTTGCTTCATATGACCACTTTTTTTTCTTCGTATGACCGCTTTTGCTTCAAATGACCACTTTTTGCTTCAAATGACCACTTTTGCTTCAAATGACCACTTTTGCTTCAAATGACCACTTTTTGCTTCAAATGACCACTTTTTTGCTTCAAATGACCACTTTTTGAATATAATCCAGGGAACACTCGTAGTTTTTTTTGAGCGCCTTCATCTTCAAATTGACCGGTTTTTTACCGGATTCTGGTTGGTTTTGGCCAAATATCAGCCCATTTCAGGGCATTTTTCAGGATTTCAGACAGTGATTTCAAGGAGCATTTTGAATATAATCCAGGGAATACTCATGTTTTATGAGCGCCTTCAGCTTCAAATTGCAATTTTACCTTCAAAGACACATTTTTAGGCCAAAATTCTCCAATTTTTAACCCAGTTTAACCTCTTAAGATCTAATTCCTAAGGCCCAGACAAGCCCTAAAACCTAGCAGCTAAGGCTTTAACCTATCAATAAGCCCTATTAACCATTAGCTTAATCCTAATGTGTTGGACCTAAGATCTAAACCTAAGGCCTTGCACCTGAGTCCAAAGCCCTAAAACCTAGCAGCTAAGGCTTAAACCTGTGAATAGGGCCGATTAGCCACCAGCTTAGACCTAATGTGTTGGACCTAAGATCTAAACCTAAGGCCTAACAGCTGAGTCCAAAGCCCTAAAACCTAGCAGCTAAGGCTTTGACCTGTGAATAGGGCCTATTAGCCAACAGCCTAAACCTAATGTGTTGGCACTAAGAGATAAACCTAAGGCCTTGCACCTGAGTCCAAAGCCCTAAAAGCTAGCAGCTAAGGATTTGACCTGTGAATAGGGCCTATTATCCAACAGCCTAAACCTAATGTGTTGGCACTAAGAGATAAACCTAAGGCCTTGCACCTGAGTCCAAAGTCCTAACAGCTAGCAGCTAAGGATTTGACCTGTGAATAGGGCCTATTATCCATCAGCGTAGGCCTAATGTGCTGGATCTAAGATCTAAACCTAAGCCCTTGCACCTGAGTCCAAAACCCTAAAACCTAGCAGCTAAGGATTTGACCTGTGAATAGTTATTAGCCAACAGCCTAAACCTAATGTGTTGGTACTAAGATGTAAACGTAAGGCCTTGCACCTGAGTCCAAAGCCCTAAAAGCTAGCAGCTAAGGCTTTGACCTGTGAATAGGGCCTATTATCTATTAGCTTAGGCCTAATGTGTTGGACATAAGATCTAAGCCTAAGGCCTTACACATGGTTCCTAAGATGAAATGCCTTGGACTTAGGTCCTAAAACCTAGCAGCTAAGGCTTTGACCTGTGAATAGGACCTATTTGCGTTTAGCTTAGACCTAATGTGTTGGACCAAAAATCTAAACCTCAGGCCTTGCACTTGAGTCCAAAACCCTAAAACTTAGCAGCTAAGGATTTGACCTGTGAATAGTACCTATTAGCAAACAGCCTAAACCTAATGTGTTGGCACTAAGATGTAAACCTAAGGCCTTGAACCTGAGTCCAAAGCCCTAAAAGCTAGCAGCTAAGGATTTGACCTGTGAATAGGGCATATTATCCATCAGCGTAGGCCTAATGTGCTGGATCTAAGATCTAAACCTAAGCCCTTGCACCTGAGTCCAAAACCCTAAAACCTAGCAGCTAAGGATTTGACCTGTGAATAGTTATTAGCCAACAGCCTAAACCTTATGTGTTGGCACTAAGATGTAAACCTAAGGCCTTGCACCTGAGTCCAAAGCCCTAAAACCTAGCAGCTAAGGCTTTAACCTGTGAATAGGACCTATTACCCAACAGCTTAGACCTAATGTGTTGAAACTAAAGTCTAAACCTAAGGCCTTGCAAGTGAGTAAAAAGCTAAAAACCTAGTGGCCAAAGCTTTGACCTGTGTATAAGACCTATCAGCCCCAGCCAGGACCTAATGTGTTGGGACTAAGATGTAAACATAAGGCCTGACACCTTAGTACAAAGCCATAAAACCTTAAGATCTAAAAACTTACAAGGGGGCCGCGATTCACAGCCCCCCCCATGTATTGAGCAAACATTAGGCAACGAGGTCTTTTTTCTTTGATTATAAAATCATGACCAGAAATGGTTATCAGATTCAAATTGGAGTATTTGAAGACCAACCTCCATCCATCTTACTCAAGACCTAAGGTCCTAACGCATGGACTTGACCGAAGACCTAAGGCTATACACCGTAGTCTAGGCTTTAGGTTCTTAGACCCACGTCCGAGGCCATAGAGTTAAGACCTGAACACTTACAAGGGGTCGCGTTTCACGACTCCCCTGAACAGACACTTTGGTCTAAACCTAATACCTAATACACCGTGGTCTAGGCTTCAGGTTCTTAGCCCCAAGATTTAAGGCCTGCATAGGCATTTAGGTCCTTAGTCTCCAGATCTATGGCCCGTGGTCTAGGCCTTTAGGTTCTTAGATCCAAGACCTAAGACCCTACATCATGGTCTAGACCCTAAACCTAAGGCCTGTGATCTAGGTCTCTAAGTTCTTCTCAGTCCCAAGGCCCTACACCAGGGTCTAGAACCGAGATCTAAGGTCCGTAGTCTAGGCTTTTAGGTTCTAATATCCAAGTCCTAAGGCCCTACACCAGGGTCTAAAACAAAGACCTAAGGTCCATTGTGTTAGGCTTTTAGGTTCTTATACCCAAGACCTAAGGCCCTACACCAGGGTCTAGAACCAAGATCTAAGGTCCGTGGTCTAGGCTTTTAGGTTCTTATACCCATGACCTAAGGCCCTACACCAGGGTCTAGAACCAAGATCTAAGGTCCGTAGTCTAGGCTTTTAGGTTCTTACAGCCAAGTCCTAAGGCCCTACACCAGGGTCTAGAACTAAGATCTAAGGTCCGTGGTCCATGCTTATAGGTTCTTATACCCAAGTCCTAAGGCCCTACACCAGGGTCTAGAACCAAGATCTAAGGTCCGTGGTCTAGGCTTTCAGGTTCAGACCTAAGGCCCTACAACAGGGCCTAGAACCAAGATCTAAGGTCCGTGGTCTAGGCTTTTAGGTTCTAATACCCAAGTCCTAAGGCCCTACACCAGGGTCTAGAACTAAGATCTAAGGTCCGTGGTCCATGCTTATAGGTTCTTATACCCAAGTCCTAAGGCCCTACACCAGGGTCTAGAACCAAAATCTAAGGTCCGTAGTCTAGGCTTTTAGGTTCTTATACCCAAGTCTTAAGGCTCTACAAAAGGGTCTAGAAACAAGATCTAAGTTCCGTGGTCTAGGCTTTTAGGTTCTTATACCCAAGTCCTGAGGCCCTACACCAGGGTCTAGAACCAAGGTCTAAGGTCCGTGGTCTAGGCTTTTGGGTTCTTATACCCAAGTCCTAAGGCCCTACACCAGGGTCTAGAACCAAGATCTAAGTTCCATGGTCTAGGCTTTTAGGTTCTAATACCCAAGACCTAAGGCCCTACAACAGGGCCTAGAACCAAGATCTAAGGTCCGTGGTCTAGGCTTTTACGTTCTTATACCCAAGTCCTAAGGCCCTACACCAGGGTCTAGAACCAAGATCTAAGGTCCGTGGTCTAGGCTTTTACGTTCTTATACCCAAGTCCTAAGGCCCTACACCAGGGTCTAGAACCAAGATCTAAGGTCCGTGGTCCAGGCTTTTAGGTTCTTTTAAGTACTAAGGTCCGTGGTCTAGGCTTTTAGGTTCTTATACCCAAGTCCTAAGGCCCTACACCAGGGTCTAGAACCAAGATCTAAGGTCCGTGGTCTAGGCTTTTAGGTCCTTATACCCAAGTCCTAAGGCCCTACACCAGGGTCTAGAACCAAGATCTAAGGTCCGTGGTCTAGGCTTTTAGGTTCTTATACCCAAGTCCTAAGGCCCTACACCAGGGTCTAAAACCAAGATCTAAGGTCCGTGGTCTAGGCTTTTAGGTTCTTATACCCAAGACCTAAGGCCCTACACCATAGGCTAGAACCAAGATCTAAGGTCCGTGGTCTAGGCTTTTAGGTTCTTATACCCATGACCTAAGGCCCTACACCAGGGTCTAGAACCAAGATCTAAGGTCCGTAGTCTAGGCTTTTAGGTTCTTACAGCCAAGTCCTAAGGCCCTACACCAGGGTCTAGAACCAAGATTTAAGGTCCGTAGTCTAGGCTTTTAGCTTCTTATACGAAAGTCCTAAGGCCCTACACCAGGGTCTAAAACCAAGACCTAAGGTCCGTTGTGTAGGCTTTTAGGTTCTTATACCCAAGACCTAAGGCCCTACACCAGGGTCTAGAACCAAGATCTAAGGTCCGTGGTCTAGGCTTTTAGGTTCTTATACCCAAGTCCTAAGGCCCTACAACAGGGTCTAGAACCAAGATCTAAGGTCCGTGGTCTAGGCTTTTCGGTTCTAATACCCAAGTCCTAAGGCCTCACACCAGGGTCTAGAACCAAGATCTAAGGTCCGTGGTCTAGGCTTATAGGTTCTTATACCCAAGACCTAAGGTCCGTGGTCTAGGCTTTTAGGTTCTTATACCCAAGTCCTAAGGCCCTACACCAGGGTCTAGAACCAAGATCTAAGGTCCGTGGTCTAGGCTTTTAGGTTCTTATACCCAAGTCCTAAGGCCCTACACCAGGGTCTAGAACCAAGATCTAAGGTCCGTGGTCTAGGCTTCTAGGTTCTTATACCAAGACCTAAGGTCTGTTGTGTAGGCTTTTAGGTTCTAATATCCAAGTCCTAAGGCCCTACACCAGGGTCTAGAACCAAGATCTAAGGTCCGTGGTCTAGGCTTTTAGGTCCTTATACCCAAGTCCTAAGGCCCTACACCAGGGTCTAGAACCAAGATCTAAGGTCCGTGGTCTAGGCTTTTAGGTTCTTATACCCAAGTCCTAAGGCCCTACACCAGGGTCTAAAACCAAGATCTAAGGTCCGTGGTCTAGGCTTTTAGGTTCTTATACCCAAGACCTAAGGCCCTACACCATAGGCTAGAACCAAGATCTAAGGTCCGTGGTCTAGGCTTTTAGGTTCTTATACCCATGACCTAAGGCCCTACACCAGGGTCTAGAACCAAGATCTAAGGTCCGTAGTCTAGGCTTTTAGGTTCTTACAGCCAAGTCCTAAGGCCCTACACCAGGGTCTAGAACCAAGATTTAAGGTCCGTAGTCTAGGCTTTTAGCTTCTTATACGAAAGTCCTAAGGCCCTACACCAGGGTCTAAAACCAAGACCTAAGGTCCGTTGTGTAGGCTTTTAGGTTCTTATACCCAAGACCTAAGGCCCTACACCAGGGTCTAGAACCAAGATCTAAGGTCCGTGGTCTAGGCTTTTAGGTTCTTATACCCAAGTCCTAAGGCCCTACAACAGGGTCTAGAACCAAGATCTAAGGTCCGTGGTCTAGGCTTTTCGGTTCTAATACCCAAGTCCTAAGGCCTCACACCAGGGTCTAGAACCAAGATCTAAGGTCCGTGGTCTAGGCTTATAGGTTCTTATACCCAAGACCTAAGGTCCGTGGTCTAGGCTTTTAGGTTCTTATACCCAAGTCCTAAGGCCCTACACCAGGGTCTAGAACCAAGATCTAAGGTCCGTGGTCTAGGCTTTTAGGTTCTTATACCCAAGTCCTAAGGCCCTACACCAGGGTCTAGAACCAAGATCTAAGGTCCGTGGTCTAGGCTTCTAGGTTCTTATACCCAAGACCTAAGGTCTGTTGTGTAGGCTTTTAGGTTCTAATATCCAAGTCCTAAGGCCCTACACCAGGGTCTAGAACCAAGATCTAAGGTCCGTGGTCTAGGCTTTTAGGTCCTTATACCCAAGTCCTAAGGCCCTACACCAGGGTCTAGAACCAAGATGTAAGGTCCGTGGTCTAGGCTTTTAGGTTCTTATACCCAAGTCCTAAGGCCCTACACCAGGGTCTAAAACCAAGATCTAAGGTCCGTGGTCCAGGCTTTTAGGTTCTTATACCCAAGTCCTAAGGCCCTACACCAGGGTCTAGAACCAAGATCAAAGGTCCGTGGTCCAGGCTTTTAGGTTCTTATACCCAAGTCCTAAGGCCCTACACCAGGGTCTAGAACCAAGATCTAAGGTCCGTGGTCTAGGCTTTTAGGTTCTTATACCCAAGTCCTAAGGCCCTACACCAGGGTCTAGAACCAAGATCTAAGGTCCGTGGTCTAGGCTTTTAGGTCCTTATACCCAAGACCTAAGGCCCTACACCATAGGCTAGAACCAAGACCTAAGGTCCTTTGATTAGGCCTTTAGGTTTTTAGACCCAAGTCCTAAGACCCGTGGACTAGGCCTTTATGTTTATAGACCCAAGACCTAAGCTCTTAGACTCAAGACCTAAAGCCATATACCGCAGGTTAGGGTTTTAAGCTCTGAGACCCAAGACCTAAGGAGTTGCACCGTTTTATAGGCTTTTAAGTATTTAGACCCAAGGCCTAAGGCCCTACACCATGGTCTAGGCTTTTAAGCTCTTAGACCCAAGACTTAGGGCCATACACCCTGGTCTAGGCTTTTAGGTTCTTATACCCAAGACCTAAGGCCCTACACCCTGGTCTAGGCTTTTAAGTACTTAGACCCAAGACCTAAGGCCATAAAGTAAAGACCTGAAAACTTACAAGGGAGTCGCGATTCACGACCCCTGAACAGACACTGTGGACCCAAGACCTAAGGCCTTACACTGTGGTCTAGGCTTTTAAGCTCTTATACCCAAGACCTAAGGCCATAAACCCTGGTCTATGCTTTTAAGCTCTTAGACTCAAGACCCAAGGGCATACACACTGGTCTAGGCTTTTAAGTACTTACTCCAAGACCTAAAGTCATAAACCATGGGCTAGGCTTTTAAGCACTTAAACTCAATGCCTAAGGCGGTCCGCATGGGCTAGACTTAAGACCTAAGGCCATACACCCTGGTCTAGGCTTTTAAGTACTTATACCCAAGACCTAAGGCCATATACCGTTTTCTAGGCTTTTAAGCTCTTAGACTCAAGACCTAAGGCCATACACCGTTTTCTAGGCTTTTAAGGTCTCAGACTCAAGACCTAAGGCCATACACCGTGGTCTAGGCTGTTAAGTACTTATACCCAAGACCTAAGGCCCTACACCGTGGGCTAGGCTTTAAAGCTCTTAGACCCAAGACCTAAAACCATAGGGTTAAGACTTGAAAACTTACAAGTTAATCGCAACTCACGATCCCCGAAAAGACACCGTGGTCTAGACCCAATACTTAAGGCCCTACACGAAGACCCAAGAGCTAAGGTCCTTCACCATGATCTAGACCCTAAGACCAAAGACCTTACACTATGGTCTAGTACTCGGCATAAACCGTTTGCAGTTGTGGTTGTTTCATCTATTTCTAGAGGTAAGTCGGCCTCTAAGTTCTTAGAACCTAAGACCAAAGGCCTTATACCACGGTCTAGTACTCGGCATAAGCCATGTGCATTTGTGGTTGTTTCATCTATAGCTAGAGGAAAGTCCTAAGTTCTTAGACCCTAAGACCAAAGGCCTTACACCATGGTCTAGTACTCGGCATAAACCGTTTTGCAGTTGTGGTTGTTTCATCTATAGCTAAAGGTAAGTCCTAGGTTCTTAGACCCTAAGACCAAAGGCCTTACATCATGGTCTAGTATTCCTTCTTAAGCCGTGTGCAGTGGTTAATTTGTCTATACTTAGAAGAAAGTCAGCCTTTAAGTTCTTAGACCCTAGACCTAAGACCCTATACCCATGGACTACAACCTGGACCTAAGGCCACATCCCGAGGTTTTGTACTCGTTTAAAACCGTGTGCAGTTGTGGTTGTTTCATCTATAGCTGGGCGAAGGTTGGCCTTTGATAACTGTGTGCAGTTATTACTGTTTCGTCTCGAAAAGAGAAAGTTTATGCTTTTACACCATAACTTAGAACGAAAACCCATGGTCTTATTCCTAAAACCAAGGACCTTAGACCGATACCCTAGGACATAAGGGCTTAGACTTATTGCTTTAGATCTAGGGCAAAAGGAATTTAAATGAGGATCTAAGGCCTCATAATTTAGACCAACCCCAATCCCAAGCATTTAAGGCATTATACCATGGACCTGTATGTATATGACCTTAAACATTTGACCTAAGATCTAAGACTTTAACATAAGTCTTAAGCCCTAAGACCCTACCCCATGGGCTAGTACTGGTCCTACACCATAAGGGACCGTGTAAAATGGCGTGCATAAAGCCAATCACATGGATTATTTGAAAGCCCAGCGCACATGAACACCTGTGTTTGCTGTTGGGTGTTTTTATGATTTGTGCTTTCGGGCGTTTTGCAAACTCGACGCGGAAATTACGATCGCAGACGTAAATTATTAAAAAAACATCGTGTACACATCGATTTTAAAAAACGATCGTACACGTCGATTATTTTAAACAGCGTCTGGGCATCGATTCTAAAAAACGTTCGCAGACGTTAATTATTAAAAGGCATCGTCTACACATCGATTTTGAAAACGTTCGCAGACGTTAATTACTAAAGGGCATCGTCTACACATCGATTTGCAATATGCAGGTCGAGTTTGCAAAACGCCCGAAAGCACAAATCATAAAAACACCCAACAGCAAACACAGGTGTTCATGTGCGCTGGGCTTTCAAATAATCCATGTGATTGGCTTTATGCACGCCATTTTACACGGTCCCTTATGGTGTAGGACCAGTACTAGCCCATGGGGTAGGGTCTTAGGGCTTAAGACTTATGTTAAAGTCTTAGATCTTAGGTCAAATGTTTAAGGTCATATACATACAGGTCCATGGTATAATGCCTTAAATGCTTGGGATTGGGGTTGGTCTAAATTATGAGGCCTTAGATCCTCATTTAAATTCCTTTTGCCCTAGATCTAAAGCAATAAGTCTAAGCCCTTATGTCCTAGGGTATCGGTCTAAGGTCCTTGGTTTTAGGAATAAGACCATGGGTTTTCGTTCTAAGTTATGGTGTAAAAGCATAAACTTTCTCTTTTTCGAGACGAAACAGTAATAACTGCACACAGTTATCAAAGGCCAACCTTCGCCCAGCTATAGATGAAACAACCACAACTGCACACGGTTTTAAACGAGTACAAAACCTCGGGATGTGGCCTTAGGTCCAGGTTGTAGTCCATGGGTATAGGGTCTTAGGTCTAGGGTCTAAGAACTTAAAGGCTGACTTTCTTCTAAGTATAGACAAATTAACCACTGCACACGGCTTAAGAAGGAATACTAGACCATGATGTAAGGCCTTTGGTCTTAGGGTCTAAGAACCTAGGACTTACCTTTAGCTATAGATGAAACAACCACAACTGCAAAACGGTTTATGCCGAGTACTAGACCATGGTGTAAGGCCTTTGGTCTTAGGGTCTAAGAACTTAGGACTTTCCTCTAGCTATAGATGAAACAACCACAAATGCACATGGCTTATGCCGAGTACTAGACCGTGGTATAAGGCCTTTGGTCTTAGGTTCTAAGAACTTAGAGGCCGACTTACCTCTAGAAATAGATGAAACAACCACAACTGCAAACGGTTTATGCCGAGTACTAGACCATAGTGTAAGGTCTTTGGTCTTAGGGTCTAGATCATGGTGAAGGACCTTAGCTCTTGGGTCTTCGTGTAGGGCCTTAAGTATTGGGTCTAGACCACGGTGTCTTTTCGGGGATCGTGAGTTGCGATTAACTTGTAAGTTTTCAAGTCTTAACCCTATGGTTTTAGGTCTTGGGTCTAAGAGCTTTAAAGCCTAGCCCACGGTGTAGGGCCTTAGGTCTTGGGTATAAGTACTTAACAGCCTAGACCACGGTGTATGGCCTTAGGTCTTGAGTCTGAGACCTTAAAAGCCTAGAAAACGGTGTATGGCCTTAGGTCTTGAGTCTAAGAGCTTAAAAGCCTAGAAAACGGTATATGGCCTTAGGTCTTGGGTATAAGTACTTAAAAGCCTAGACCAGGGTGTATGGCCTTAGGTCTTAAGTCTAGCCCATGCGGACCGCCTTAGGCATTGAGTTTAAGTGCTTAAAAGCCTAGCCCATGGTTTATGACTTTAGGTCTTGGAGTAAGTACTTAAAAGCCTAGACCAGTGTGTATGCCCTTGGGTCTTGAGTCTAAGAGCTTAAAAGCATAGACCAGGGTTTATGGCCTTAGGTCTTGGGTATAAGAGCTTAAAAGCCTAGACCACAGTGTAAGGCCTTAGGTCTTGGGTCCACAGTGTCTGTTCAGGGGTCGTGAATCGCGACTCCCTTGTAAGTTTTCAGGTCTTTACTTTATGGCCTTAGGTCTTGGGTCTAAGTACTTAAAAGCCTAGACCAGGGTGTAGGGCCTTAGGTCTTGGGTATAAGAACCTAAAAGCCTAGACCAGGGTGTATGGCCCTAAGTCTTGGGTCTAAGAGCTTAAAAGCCTAGACCATGGTGTAGGGCCTTAGGCCTTGGGTCTAAATACTTAAAAGCCTATAAAACGGTGCAAGGCCTTAGGTCTTGGGTCTCAGAGCTTAAAACCCTAACCTGCGGTATATGGCTTTAGGTCTTGAGTCTAAGAGCTTAGGTCTTGGGTCTATAAACCTAAAGGCCTAGTCCACGGGTCTTAGGACTTGGGTCTAAGAACCTAAAGGCCTAATCAAAGGACCTTAGGTCTTGGTTCTAGCCTATGGTGTAGGGCCTTAGGTCTTGGGTATAAGGACCTAAAAGCCTAGACCACGGACCTTAGATCTTGGTTCTAGACCCTGGTGTAGGGCCTTAGGACTTGGGTATAAGAACCTAAAAGCCTAGACCACGGACCTTAGATCTTGGTTCTAGACCCTGGTGTAGGGCCTTAGGACTTGGGTATAAGAACCTAAAAGCCTGGACCACGGACCTTTGATCTTGGTTCTAGACCCTGGTGTAGGGCCTTAGGACTTGGGTATAAGAACCTAAAAGCCTAGACCACGGACCTTAGATCTTGGTTCTAGACCCTGGTGTAGGGCCTTAGGACTTGGGTATAAGAACGTAAAAGCCTAGACCACGGACCTTAGATCTTGGTTCTAGACCCTGGTGTAGGGCCTTAGGTCTTGGGTATTAGAACCTAAAAGCCTAGACCATGGAACTTAGATCTTGGTTCTAGACCCTGGTGTAGGGCCTTAGGACTTGGATATTAGAACCTAAAAGCCTACACAACAGACCTTAGGTCTTGGGTATAAGAACCTAGAAGCCTAGACCACAGACCTTAGATCTTGGTTCTAGACCCTGGTGTAGGGCCTTAGGACTTGGGTATAAGAACCTAAAAGCCTAGACCACGGACCTTAGATCTTGGTTCTAGACCCTGGTGTAGGGCCTTAGGACTTGGGTATAAGAACCTAAAAGCCTAGACCACGGACCTTAGGTCTTGGGTATAAGAACCTATAAGCCTAGACCACGGACCTTAGATCTTGGTTCTAGACCCTGGTGTGAGGCCTTAGGACTTGGGTATTAGAACCGAAAAGCCTAGACCACGGACCTTAGATCTTGGTTCTAGACCCTGGTGTAGGGCCTTAGGTCTTGGGTATAAGAACCTAAAAGCCTACACAACGGACCTTAGGTCTTGGTTTTAGACCCTGGTGTAGGGCCTTAGGACTTTCGTATAAGAAGCTAAAAGCCTAGACTACGGACCTTAAATCTTGGTTCTAGACCCTGGTGTAGGGCCTTAGGACTTGGCTGTAAGAACCTAAAAGCCTAGACTACGGACCTTAGATCTTCGTTCTAGACCCTGGTGTAGGGCCTTAGGTCATGGGTATAAGAACCTAAAAGCCTAGACCACGGACCTTAGATCTTGGTTCTAGCCTATGGTGTAGGGCCTTAGGTCTTGGGTATAAGAACCTAAAAGCCTAGACCACGGACCTTAGATCTTGGTTTTAGACCCTGGTGTAGGGCCTTAGGACTTGGGTATAAGAACCTAAAAGCCTAGACCACGGACCTTAGATCTTGGTTCTAGGCCCTGGTGTAGGGCCTTAGGACTTGGGTATAAGGACCTAAAAGCCTAGACCACGGACCTTAGATCTTGGTTCTAGACCCTGGTGTAGGGCCTTAGGACTTGGATATTAGAACCTAAAAGCCTACACAACAGACCTTAGGTCTTGGGTATAAGAACCTAGAAGCCTAGACCACGGACCTTAGATCTTGGTTCTAGACCCTGGTGTAGGGCCTTAGGACTTGGGTATAAGAACCTAAAAGCCTAGACCACGGACCTTAGATCTTGGTTCTAGACCCTGGTGTAGGGCCTTAGGACTTGGGTATAAGAACCTAAAAGCCTAGACCACGGACCTTAGGTCTTGGGTATAAGAACCTATAAGCCTAGACCACGGACCTTAGATCTTGGTTCTAGACCCTGGTGTGAGGCCTTAGGACTTGGGTATTAGAACCGAAAAGCCTAGACCACGAACCTTAGATCTTGGTTCTAGACCCTGTTGTAGGGCCTTAGGACTTGGGTATAAGAACCTAAAAGCCTAGACCACGGACCTTAGATCTTGGTTCTAGACCCTGGTGTAGGGCCTTAGGTCTTGGGTATAAGAACCTAAAAGCCTACACAACGGACCTTAGGTCTTGGTTTTAGACCCTGGTGTAGGGCCTTAGGACTTTCGTATAAGAAGCTAAAAGCCTAGACTACGGACCTTAAATCTTGGTTCTAGACCCTGGTGTAGGGCCTTAGGACTTGGCTGTAAGAACCTAAAAGCCTAGA
This sequence comes from Neoaliturus tenellus, assembly GCA_030545055.2. Taxonomy (NCBI): domain Eukaryota; kingdom Metazoa; phylum Arthropoda; class Insecta; order Hemiptera; family Cicadellidae; genus Neoaliturus; species Neoaliturus tenellus. The sequence continues at coordinate 52,510,872 of CM061533.1, read as the reverse complement.
CTACGGACCTTAGATCTTGGTTCTAGACCCTGGTGTAGGGCCTTAGGTCATGGGTATAAGAACCTAAAAGCCTAGACCACGGACCTTAGATCTTGGTTCTAGCCTATGGTGTAGGGCCTTAGGTCTTGGGTATAAGAACCTAAAAGCCTAGACCACGGACCTTAGATCTTGGTTTTAGACCCTGGTGTAGGGCCTTAGGACTTGGGTATAAGAACCTAAAAGCCTAGACCACGGACCTTAGATCTTGGTTCTAGACCCTGGTGTAGGGCCTTAGGACTTGGGTATAAGGACCTAAAAGCCTAGACCACGGACCTTAGATCTTGGTTCTAGACCCTGGTGTAGGGCCTTAGGACTTGGGTATAAGAACCTAAAAGCCTAGACCACGGACCTTAGTACTTAAAAGAACCTAAAAGCCTGGACCACGGACCTTAGATCTTGGTTCTAGACCCTGGTGTAGGGCCTTAGGACTTGGGTATAAGAACGTAAAAGCCTAGACCACGGACCTTAGATCTTGGTTCTAGACCCTGGTGTAGGGCCTTAGGACTTGGGTATAAGAACGTAAAAGCCTAGACCACGGACCTTAGATCTTGGTTCTAGACCCTGGTGTAGGGCCTTAGGTCTTGGGTATTAGAACCTAAAAGCCTAGACCATGGAACTTAGATCTTGGTTCTAGACCCTGGTGTAGGGCCTTAGGACTTGGGTATAAGAACCCAAAAGCCTAGACCACGGACCTTAGACCTTGGTTCTAGACCCTGGTGTAGGGCCTTAGGACTTGGGTATAAGAACCTAAAAGCCTAGACCACGGAACTTAGATCTTGTTTCTAGACCCTTTTGTAGAGCCTTAGGACTTGGGTATAAGAACCTAAAAGCCTAGACTACGGACCTTAGATTTTGGTTCTAGACCCTGGTGTAGGGCCTTAGGACTTGGGTATAAGAACCTATAAGCATGGACCACGGACCTTAGATCTTAGTTCTAGACCCTGGTGTAGGGCCTTAGGAGTTGGGTATTAGAACCTAAAAGCCTAGACCACGGACCTTAGATCTTGGTTCTAGGCCCTGTTGTAGGGCCTTAGGTCTGAACCTGAAAGCCTAGACCACGGACCTTAGATCTTGGTTCTAGACCCTGGTGTAGGGCCTTAGGACTTGGGTATAAGAACCTATAAGCATGGACCACGGACCTTAGATCTTAGTTCTAGACCCTGGTGTAGGGCCTTAGGACTTGGCTGTAAGAACCTAAAAGCCTAGACTACGGACCTTAGATCTTGGTTCTAGACCCTGGTGTAGGGCCTTAGGTCATGGGTATAAGAACCTAAAAGCCTAGACCACGGACCTTAGATCTTGGTTCTAGACCCTGGTGTAGGGCCTTAGGTCTTGGGTATAAGAACCTAAAAGCCTACACAATGGACCTTAGGTCTTGGTTTTAGACCCTGGTGTAGGGCCTTAGGACTTGGATATTAGAACCTAAAAGCCTAGACTACGGACCTTAGATCTCGGTTCTAGACCCTGGTGTAGGGCCTTGGGACTTGAGAAGAACTTAGAGACCTAGATCACAGGCCTTAGGTTTAGGGTCTAGACCATGATGTAGGGTCTTAGGTCTTGGATCTAAGAACCTAAAGGCCTAGACCACGGGCCATAGATCTGGAGACTAAGAACCTAAATGCCTATGCAGGCCTTAAATCTTGGGGCTAAGAACCTGAAGCCTAGACCACGGTGTATTAGGTATTAGGTTTAGACCAAAGTGTCTGTTCAGGGGAGTCGTGAAACGCGACCCCTTGTAAGTGTTCAGGTCTTAACTCTATGGCCTCGGACGTGGGTCTAAGAACCTTAAAGCCTAGACTACGGTGTATAGCCTTAGGTCTTCGGTCAAGTCCATGCGTTAGGACCTTAGGTCTTGAGTAAGATGGATGGAGGTTGGTCTTCAAATACTCCAATTTGAATCTGATAACCATTTCTGGTCATGATTTTATAATCAAAGAAAAAAGACCTCGTTGCCTAATGTTTGCTCAATACATGGGGGGGCTGTGAATCGCGGCCCCCTTGTAAGTTTTTAGATCTTAAGGTTTTATGGCTTTGTACTAAGGTGTCAGGCCTTATGTTTACATCTTAGTCCCAACACATTAGGTCCTGGCTGGGGCTGATAGGTCTTATACACAGGTCAAAGCTTTGGCCACTAGGTTTTTTAGCTTTTTACTCACTTGCAAGGCCTTAGGTTTAGACTTTAGTTTCAACACATTAGGTCTAAGCTGTTGGGTAATAGGTCCTATTCACAGGTTAAAGCCTTAGCTGCTAGGTTTTAGGGCTTTGGACTCAGGTGCTTAGGTTTACATCTTAGTGCCAACACATTAGGTTTAGGCTGTTGGCTAATAGGCTCTATTCACAGGTTAAATCCTTAGCTGCTAGGTTTTAGGGGTTTGGACTCAGGTGCAAGGCCTGAGGTTTAAATCTTAGGTCCAAAACATTAGGTCTAAGCTAAATGCAAATAGGTCCTGTTCACAGGTCAAAGCCTTAGCTGCTAGCTTTTAGGGCTTTGGACTCAGGTGCAAGGCCTTAGGTTTACATCTTAGTGCCAACACATTAGGTTTAGGCTGTTGGCTAATAGGCCCTATTCACAGGTCAAATCCTTAGCTGCTAGGTTTTATGGTTTTAGACTCAGGTACAAGGGCTTAGGTTTAGATCTTAGGTCCAGCACATAAGCCTACGCTGATGGATAATAGGCCCTATTCACAGGTCATAGATTTAGCTGCTAGCTTTTAGGGCTTTGGACTCAGGTGCAAGGCCTTAGGTTTATATCTTAGTGCCAACACATTAGGTTTAGGCTGTTGGCTAATAACTATTCACAGGTCAAATCCTTAGCTGCTAGGTTTTAGGGTTTTGGACTCAGGTGCAAGGGCTTAGGTTTAGATCTTAGATCCAGCACATTAGGCCTTCGCTGATGGATAATAGGCCCTATTCACAGGTCAAATCCTTAGCTGCTAGCTTTTAGTGCTTTGGACTCAGGTGCAAGGCCTTAGGTTTACATCTTAGTGCCAACACATTAGGTTTAGGCTGTTGGCTAATAACTATTCACAGGTCAAATCCTTAGCTGCTAGGTTTTATGGTTTTGGACTCAGGTACAAGGGCTTAGGTTTAGATCTTAGGTCCAGCACATTAGGCCTACGCTGATGGATAATAGGCCCTTTTCACAGGGTCAAATCCTTAGCTGCTAGCTTTTAGGGCTTTGGACTCAGGTGCAAGGCCTTAGGTTTACATCTTAGTGCCAACACATTAGGTTTAGGCTGTTGGCTAATAACTATTCACAGGTCAAAGCCTTAGCTGCTAGGTTTTACGGCTTTGAACTCAGCTGTTAGGCCTTAGGTTTAGATCTTAGGTCCAACACATTAGGTCTAAGCTGGTGGCTAGTCGGCCCTATTCACAGGTTTAAGCCTTAGCTGCTATGTTTTAGGGCTTTGGACTCAGGTGCAAGGCCTTAGGTTTAGATCTTAGGTCCAACACATTAGGATTAAGCTAATGGTTAATAGGGCTTATTGATAGGTTAAAGCCTTAGCTGCTAGGTTTTAGGGCTTGTCTGGACCTTAGGAATTAGATTTTAGAGGTTAAACTGGGTTAAAAATTGGAGAATTTTGGCCTAAAAATGTGTCTTTGAAGGTAAAATTGCAATTTGAAGCTGAAGGCGCTCACAAAACATGAGTATTCCCTGGATTATATTCAAAATGCTCCTTGAAATCACTGTCTGAAATCCTGAAAAATGCCCTGAAATGGGCTGATATTTGGCCAAAACCAACCAGAATCCGGTAAAAAACCGGTCAATTTGAAGCTGAAGGCGCTCAAAAAAAACTATGAGTGTTCCCTGGATTATATTCAAAAAGTGGTCATTTGAAGCAAAAAAGTGGTCATTTGAAGCAAAAAGTGGTCATTTGAAGCAAAAGTGGTCATTTGAAGCAAAAGTGGTCATTTGAAGCAAAAAGTGGTCATTTGAAGCAAAAGCGGTCATACGAAGCAAAAAAAGTGGTCATATGAAGCAAAAAAAGTGGTCATATGAAGCAAAAAGTCATCAAAAAAACTACGAGGGTGGCCCAGAACCCCCGTATTATATCTACTTAATTAATTTTATTTGTGTTCGTAATATAAATATTGAGATATAGACAATTTTTTTTATTTTTGAGAAAATTGCGAGCCGCTTCTCATAAAGGAATAAGAATTATTGTTTTGTATGTCGGAGGGGGGGGTCGCGATTCGCTACCCCAGCGGATATACAAAACAATACATTTTTCACGGGGCCACAGCTTAGAAAGCCATAAATGCATTTGATAATAATTGTACCTATCCATCATCCGGGGGGCCGCGATTTACAGCCCCCCCCTCAGATATGCAAAACAATACGTTTTTCACGGGGCCGCAACTTATAAAGGCATTGGACAAATGAAATTCACCGAAAAAGCACGGGGGTCGCAATTTGCTACCCCAGCGGATATACAAAACAATACGATTTTCATGGGGCCGCTGCTCATAAAGGTAATAATTGCACCTATTTAAATCATTTTATTAACCCTAGCATATTTATATATAAATATTTATAGGAAAAAATATTTATATAAATATTTATAAATTTATATAGAATAAAATATTTATATAAATATTTATAAATTTATATAGAATAAAATATTTATATAAATATTTATAAATTTATATATAATAAAAATATTTATATAAAATGTATATATATATATATAGAAAACGTATGTATACGTTAGTTGTGGATTTGGCGTTCTCAAAAAGATTCTCCGGCCAAGGCGTGGTTTGAACCTGGGCCGGTCGGGTGGTGCGCTGTTACGTTAGCGCCTAGACCAGCGGACTTGTTGGTGGCTGGCGGCGCGGTGTTTATCAAGTCTGATGTGATCGAGCGGATGTGCATTCGATTGAGGTTATCAATGCAACTGCGATTTATCGCTTCGGGTGGGATTGCAGTTTAAGGGGAGTCTGCCGCTTTTCATTTAAAAGTTATGGTTAACTTAAGAGGGCATCTCATAGTTCCCCGGATTATATTTAAAATGCTCCTTGAAATCACTGTCTGAAATCCCAAAAAATGCCCTGAAATGGGCTGATATTTGGCCAAAACCGGCCAAAATCCGGTCAAAAACCGGTCAATTTGAAGCTGAAAGCGGTCAAAAAAAAACTATGAGGGTGTTTCAGAACCGGTGTTTAACCTACTACTGTTATTTGTTTCAACAAGCAAAACAATCAGGTGTTTAAAAATTTTACAATGGAATTAGTTATTACTAGTGGCTTATAGGAGCAAAAGCCCCTAATCATAAAATTGAAATAGCATGAACTATAGCGTATTACCATTTCTTCCACAACGAAGGTTTCCAGATTTTAACAATACCGTTTGAACAGACCATTCGCCCCCAAGTACTCTTATCAATCCTGTACTATTAGGTCATCCGTTTGTAAATGCTCTATTTTGTCTGTTGTTAAACTCATATCGATCTATGGAAAATAAGTTTTGAAAGAAATCGTAGTCTATTAATTGAGCTGTGACGGCTTTTTAATATTATAACATAGAAAAGCGGCAATGAAAAAAAACATAGATTTTTTAGCTCCTGTCAGTTTTTTTTATTTTTTATGTTTTAGTCACAAAATTCAAACACAGCACCTCAAAGTGCATTTTCACTTGCTGTGAATATTCATCCCTCCTAATCAAAACTCTTAATTTTGTGTAAACAAAGCAGATTTTTTAAAAATCACTACATAGAGAATCTTTAAGGAGAACCTTTCAGAAAATAACCATGCTTATATATTTCCCATTTTGTTGTAAAGTTTTTTACCTGCTGCATTTTCCTCTAGTATGTAGGACAAACGTCTTTGATTTTAACTCGTCTTCTATAATAATACAATCTATGAAATGACTAAGAGGTTTCTCGGAAAATTCAGCTAACAGAATACCAAAACTTCACTGACTGATACACTTTAAGTATCAATTAATGTGTCATTGTCATTCAATACGATCATTTGACACTTTTCGTCTTAAAATAAAACCAAACCAATGGAAATAATGTAGGTGTTTCTCAAACCACAATTCATCGCCCATTGCATCTCTATCAACGATCAGAGAGCATTTTATGATTTACATACAAGCTCAGTTTTTTTTACAATTTAAATTATAGTAACAACAGTAAAATCAGTAGTCAATTTGTAATATTATGTAAGGTTAACTCTCCTTGTAGAGTTTTTAGTAGCTCAAAGCAACAACATATCTTATTATAGTATTACCACTCTAGGGTTAATTTTTGTCATTTGGCTGTGTATAGTTCTTTACTCAATTTTATCATCTGCCTCTCGTTTTAAAATAAAACCTAAACATATGTTTTAATGTTCACAAAGAAGGCATTTTTCGAATCCCCATGCTATTCTTAAGGAGGACGTTTTACTATATTTCTCATTTCCTTGTAACTTTATAGATACGCTTTATGGGACCGAAACATTTGAGACTCCTACCATCTTCCTGCGATTTGTAAAACGCTAACAATTTTGCACAATAAAATTTACTTACAGAATTATTATATAGATTGCTTCTCTTGGTGTGAATTGTTTTGTTATCTTCACTCAATGTTATCATCTGTGTGTCATTTTGAAATTAAACCATAACACATGTTTAATGTATACAAAGCAGACGTTTTTTAAATCCCCATGCTATTCTTATGAAGGACGTTTTACGTGATTTCTCATTTCCTTGTAATATTATGGACACGCCGATAGTTTTCCCTCGTGCATGGGACCGAGACCTTTAATTTGAGACCCCTCCCTTCTTTCTGCGATTTGTATGACGCTCACAATTTTGCTCAAGGAATATCGCTTACAGAATTATATATATAGATAAGTAGAATGGCAGCGCTCTGGGTGTAAAAGCTTCAAAGTTGTTTTCCAGCCTAGCTCCAAAAACCACCTTTTTCCGGCCTGGTCCCGAAAACAATTGTTAACCAAAGCGTTTTTCCAACCCATCGGGAATCAACTAGTCTCGATCACAGCTGACTGCTTCGAAAACAACGTTTATCGCAAGGATATGACGAAAATGTATTTAAGTGAGTTATCAAGGTTAGGGGACACTTGCATGCTTCCTACGCACAATATAAATTACATTTTCAACAATGTTTTAAAACATTGACCATTATCGAATGGTCAATGTTTTAAACGCTCAATTGAATGGTCAATGTTTTTAAATGCTCAAACGCTACCTTGTAGCGTTTGAGCTAACAAGGTAAAATACTTGTTAGCTCAATTATAAAGTATATGTTTGTTCATTACATACCCTGTCAACGGCGGAGGATCATGATGGATAAGCTCTCTCGCATTACGTGAGAAGCGATCAAACACCTCGGTGACTGCGGGAATATTTATAACACCTCGGGGAAATACTGAGATGTGTCCTAAATAATGTTTAAATCAATCTTCCGCGTTGACTTAGAAGCCAATGCTAGTATGACAAAGTTATCGTTAAAATGTTTTAAGAAACTTAAACCATGACTTTATGTGTTGCTTAAAATTTTTTACATCAGATTTAAGAGCGTTTTAAAACACAGTAATAACTCTCCAGTAAAACATGTCACTTAGCCTATTTAGATCGTTAAAAAGTTACCTGTTACCTCCTTTTAGTTACCTGTTAACCATTGTCTGACATGGGATCAGTCCAATACAAATCGTCTCAATTTATCTGATCTTTCGATGTTGTCAATCAGATGATTAGGTGAAAGGGAAAGGTGTATGGTTATGGCAATGTCGAAAAATAGATAGTGCATTGGCCTTGCAAGTAAGGCAATACCATGGACCATAGAAACGATCAAGTTGCAAGCAGTAGACCATAGAAACGATCTGTCAAAAACATGCAGGGCCCATACAAATTATAAATGTAATATTAAAAAAGTATATTTTACCAATAATGTAGTTTTGACTAAAATGATAGTCTACATTATTTTGCGAATAGATAAAACTGTCGAATAATTTCTTACCATGGTGTAAGTTAATCATTAGTTGACAAATGGGTAAAGTTGGGTAGGTGGGCAAGTGGGCAGGTTCTCGCCTGCAGCTGGTCCCGGGGTTCACAACAATTGACCAACTCGAGGTGATATTATTGTCCGACTTTGCTGAGTTTGGCACTTCCAACAGCCGGCTGCGACTTCGAGGACTTTGCAGGTTCCAATACTTTATTTCATTACAGACAATAGCTTGCCATCAGTCTCTATAAAGTTCCCTATTACAATTTATCAAACCTTTGCATTTTTATCATAAATTATAATATTTTCAAAGAAATATCATACTTGACTGTTTTTAACACATGCAAATTTATAGTTATAGATGTCTATGATTTATTATTATGAATGGTTTAGTGATGAAAGTTAAAAACTGTTTTATAAATTTATGCTGAACAAATATAAAAAGAAATGATTTTATTTCAGCTTTTCCTAAGTTTTACTAATGTATACATAACCAACAAAATATCATATTTGTTGAAAAAAGTCTGCAAACTTATTCTAACCATCAGTTTATTCAACCAACTAGCAATCGTGGTGATGCTATGTGTGTTTCGAGGGGCGGCATTTTGACTTTTCCTTAAGGACGTCCTAACTTATTTGGTTCTGTATACCTTGATATTACTTTTTCTATGGCTAGAACGAGTGGTTTGATTTATTAAATTTTCATTCAGTTATATATATGTACCATAACACAAATATTAAAAATACCTTTAGGCTAATACAATATGTCTATGACCTTAAAAAAAGAAAAATTTTTGAAAAGTAACTATTAGTACTCAAAAACTTTTCATAACATATCTAATGATCTTTGGTATTTAGGAACCAATAGCTTAAGTTGGGAACCAATTATTGAAAGTTAAAAACATCTATGAAATTTAGTTAAGTAATTTAAAAGTACCCTTTACTAAAACATTTGGAATTTTTATCTCATAAAAAGCAACTGCAACCTGATGTATTCCTATTTAAATTCTTTGTCGCTACAATTCTGATTTCCCGAGATTCAAAAACTTAGTATTAGTACTCAAAAACTTTTCATAACATATCTAATGATCTTTGGTATTTAGGAACCAATAACTTAAGTTGGGAACCAATTATTGAAAGTTAAAAACATCTATGAAATTTAGTTAAGTACCTAATTTAAAAGTACCGTTTACTAAAACATTTGGAATTTTTACCTCATAAAGAGCAACTGCAACATGATATATTCTTATTTAAATTCTTTGTCGCTACAATTCTGATTTCCGGAGATTCAAAAACTTTCTGAATAAAACTCAGTTTTGATTGTAATTCAGAGAAAACTTGGAAAAGCTTAGATAAAATCTTAGTTCTCAGTGAATCCAATAATGTTCTTAATATGCAAGTTCTAATTTAAAATTGGGCCTATCAAACTTCTCAACCTCTTCCATAACTTAAATAACTTAAAGATTAAAGGATATTTGTAATATAAATATATTTTCTTCTTCACTATCCAAATTAAATTTTAAATTTTCTTAAGTATTTAGTTTATTTAATGATTGATTAGTTAAGATTTTTTCGATAAGTTAAACAAGAAAATATACTTAGGCACCAAAACTTTTTCTACCAGAAAAGATGTGTGTTATTGCATAATTGTGTTATTGCATTATTGTGCATAGTGAACCCCTCCATTTTTAATCGATGCTAAAAATCCGATACTAAAAATCCACACTATGCGCATGCGAAATATCAGATTCGGTGGACAGGTCTTGACTTATCAGCCGTTATCTTATCTCAAATAACCTCGTTAAGCGTTCTGGCCAGCCCTGCATTTAATTATTTTTGTGTCACACTTCCAAAAGGTTGATCAATTGGTTTAACGTTAACATCATGGAAAAACTAACTGGGTACAATACCTGGTAAGTTTTGATGTGATAGCATTATTTTATCTACTACTCTACTATTAAATTACTCTAAAATCTAACCTAACTGGCTTAACCAAAACAGTGTACTGGTCAACCGACTAATTGGATAATCACATTTTGCAATTTAGTAAAGGTTGATAATGTAAGGTGTTAAGACGATGAATGGGAAATTCGTTGGGCACAATGTACATGTTTTCTGTCTATTTATAGCCCTGCAATCCACCAAAATTTATTTGATAATAACCTATTACAGTTTCAGAAGATTTTAGTAGCGGAGGCCATCTTCTAAAAAATACCCAAGAAATGTAATTGACAGTAAAAGTTTAATAAATTGTCTTTATTATCCGATTAAATTTGAACGCTTAAAGGAAAAGTTGAATTTGCCCATTAAAATCATTAAATCTATAGCCACCGTGATTTCACAATAAGAAACACCATGCCTGAATCGACCCACCGCAATCGGCCGAAACATCAGTGTTGTCTAACTATGCTGTGTTTTCTCTGCTCTAACCTTAACTTGTTATAGCCAGAAAAACGTTGTTCAGTTACTTCTAATTGGAGCAAAGAAACAAGACAAGTAATGCCAAGTTGCGCTGTACGGACTTTAGCTTTGGTGTCCTTTGGTGCGCTAAAGAACACGGTTGTCAAAGCTCGTTCTGAAGTAAACGTGACCTAAGGTCTTGTGATCAAAGCATCTGTATCTTTGACTTTCTATGTGCTTTAAGGGACGACTCTGACATCTGTGACATCTGCAAGTCATGTCATATTTTAGCTCGTATAATATTACTTGAAGCGAATGAAGGTTATACCTGCTTATGTGTTGAAGTGACTTTGTGAAAAAAAAAACAAAAAAAAAAACAACATAAACTGGAAGATAGAAACCAAATATGTTATTTTAAACAAAGCTTTCTTAAGATACGAAATTTAAACAATCTTAAAATAATCCTAAAATAGCTTCTATTCTATATTTATGGTAAATACAAAATATAACTACTTGTTTGTGAAAATATTGCGGAAATTCGTTGATAAACATGAACAGTTTGGTTTTGGATTTAAGATGTATGAAATTCCTTGCCAGCTTTATAGTTGTATTTTAAACTGCCCCACGTTTGCCACTGAGCAACGATCCGTACATTTTAAATGTCTATTTAACGACCCGGAACTGTATTTGGCTGTGTTGCTCTCATTGTGTTGCTAAGCTCAGTAAAACTCATTTCTGTACTTTTACAGCTTAATAATATATGATAATATACGATGAGGAAATAAACCGTATGCAAAATAAAATTTGAAATCTGTAAAACAATTTTGCTTCGTATTTCATCAATATAATGTAATTAGTTTTGCATTTGACAAAAACTTACATTGTCCTTTTTCTGTTAATATTTAGTTAAAAGATTTTTTAGCTGTATATTTTTACAACTGTAAATTGAGGTAGATGGATAAGAATAGTCTAAAAAATATAAAAATATAAGAAAGATAAAATATTATTTTTTGATGAATAAGCTCATAAAAACAATTTGATGAATTAATTGTATTTCATAATTTTATTTCAAAGGTATTTTAGGTTAGATATTATATAGAAGTTATGAAAAAGAGTAAACATAGGAAAACTTTACTATTTATTAGTTGTGAAGTATATGTTTACAAATAATTAATAGCTTTGAAATAAATCATTTTAGTGGTTCATATCACAAAATAATTCTTTATATAAACTACGTGTTTCTTCCAAAATGAGAAACAAGTTTATTAATATAAAGCGTTTAACGAAAGCTTAGTACGATGTGAAGGAATAAATCGACGATGAAAGTTTTTTAATTCATTTCTGAACTTGATTACTAAATTAACTACATAATTACTTAATTCTGAAGAGTAGTCCAAATTGCCCACGGAGTTTTTCATTTTATTAATAAAATTTTTGTAACAGTTAGTGACAACTCAATCACTCTACTAGAAAATAACTAAATAAATAAGTTTAATGCTCACTTAAAATTATTTTAATACAACACTAAACTCCATTACATACGTAAAAGCAGCGATGTCAAATTGAGAGTTGCAAGTGAACGAGGCCAATTACTGAAAATATCACAGTAAACCTATTGCCTCATGTTTCAACTTTGAACGGAAAATAACCACCAAAGAAATAAAGTCAAAAGGTAAAATACCTCTGGAGAGTCATTACTCTTTGTTAACACAAAAGAAAAAAGACCCTCTGTAACAGTAATAGTGGTGTGGCTTTGATTAAAAGTTCGAGGTAAAGACTGTTACACTTTGAGGCATGAAAGTTTGTTAATAACAAAAATTGCTTTGTTTAAATTTAGAGTAAGATTTTCCATTATAAAAAGTCAATTTTTTTATAATTAAAATATTTGACAAAACTAAAATATTGATAGTTTATTTTTCCATATAATCATTAAAATATTGCAGGTTTTCAAAAAGTCTTTATATTTTGATTGATAATAAATATGGACCGAGGAAACCTGAAAATAGTTCTAGGAATTCAAAAACGATTTTACAATTTCTGCTTTTAGCACTTAGTTTGGGGAACATTTTAAGAGTGATCGGAATTAATGTGAGTTTGGGTAAATGTATAAAAATTAGAATCTCAAAGACCAATACCGCAAAACCGACATCTGCTGCAACCACACGTGAATAACCGCTTCGTGAAATTACATCTGACATATTCAACAATTTGAGGGCCAGTTTATGGCAAAATGCTCTTAATTCATGCAACTTTTGAAGCTATGTAAAACAAGACACCAACATTAAGAGACCAATGAGTATTTCGAACCCAAATGAAGTCTTTGGGTGTACGTGGTATTACACTCAAATTAAATTTGCTACAAGCCCAACGGCAAAAGTTTAAATGTGTAAGAAGTTATTAAATTTAGATTTTTCATGGGTGCGATTTTAAACGTTTGTTAGATTGAATGTCATTTTTGTAGTTATCCATTACAGAACAGAATGGTTTTCAGGTTTTCAGAATGGTTCTTTACTAACTGTGAACTTTAATTTTAAAGACAAATTAGCTTATGTTTACATTAAGGCTTTCTTAACACTACACATCGGCTGTTCTCTGACATATAAATCATTGGAATTGTGTAAAAAGTCATTGTAAGCTTTCTTTATTATAACAAAATTACAAAACCTTTAAGGGTTTTTACAGATATTTGGACATAAAACTTACAGTGATAGAAGAGAGAACTAAATAAGCATCACCAAACACCATAAGTTCAAAAAATTTTATAAAATCCCTTTAATAATTTTCCACAAAAAATCTAATTAAAATATTTTTGCGTCTTGCATGTGCATAGTTAAACACACTGTTTTGTTGCTTGTAACTTTTATTAAGCTTTTTGAAAGGAGAAAAACTAGATTTAGTAATGCATGAACTAACATAATAAAAAATAATATTTTATTCCACTTATCATTTAGGAATTTAAAGTAGTTGTTTTATAACAGGCATTGGAAATCAAGTAACACTGTAAAATAAAATTTAATTACCTTATATGAAAGACAATACGTAAGATGTTGTATCTGTGTTTATATACAATAAAATTGTTCCCCCCTTTTTCCTACAAAAGTTTGAATAAATATAAAAACATTATTTTTTAATTGCTTGGTTTGAAAACTAAAACTTACTCAGTACTTTGTAATCATTCAACATTGAGGTTAATTAAAATTTTAATTACGTATCAAAACATCAATTATAGATTCATAGAATTGTATTGATTATAATATTTCTCTCTGTTTACCTCAGAAATGCGTCGTTGGTCCTAAGTTACTCTCTCTGTATGTCGGCACTTAATTTAGATGCATCAAACGAACCGTCAAGTTAAAAGCATAACTTCGGCGATGTCAAGTTTCGTGAGAACGCAGCCTCGCTTCTTGACAGGTACACGCTGCCGAGCATTAATACAAATTTGGTTCATCTTCTTACATTAAAATACGTGAAAAAGGACATCAAATATATATGATTTTTTTACGAAACTTTTTCGGGATGATCACTACCCAATAAATTCGAACATACTCAAAACTCACGAGGTGAATGAAGTATTCAATTCCAGTTCAATACTTCTAATAAAATACACTACACAATATCAAAATGTAGGATATTTAATGTATTTAAAGCGAACAGTGTGTAGTAGAACCATTGAGTGATCAACATTTTATCATAGATGAAATATAAAACATGTATTATATTTAATCTATGATTTTATTCAGTATATAAAACGTAGCTCTTTGTGTATTTAGAGCGTAAAGTACCTCATTGCCACTCGATAATTGTAGTGTCAAAGCCGCATGAAGTGTCAAATGAGTGCGGCCAAACATTTCGAGAGTGACAATGCCTATTTGCGCTCGTAATGCATACACAGATTAAATTTTTTACTGTATACAAAATTTCATTTAGATTATGTTTGATTTGTTCCTGTTGAAACACACTGTTAACTATCAAACCATTTTTTAAATACCATATTACCTTCACAAATCCAATATTACACCATTTTTTTAATGAATTTTGAATTTTGAAATTTTGAATTTTGAAGAAATCTGAAATTTGAAATTACTTTTTGACCACAGATTAACAATATGGAGGGAAAGTGATCTGTTTTGAATGAATAGTGTTCCCTCCTTCGAAACAAGGAACTCCATTTATGTTTGAAAACTTCCTAAAAGTTTGAACTTTTATCAGCTCAGATTATGAGTATTATTAAATAAACCAACGGGTATCTTATCACTACCTCTTCATTGAAATTTATCAGTAAATACTGGTACAGAGTTTTATTTGAAATGTTTTCTTGACTCTAGATTTTAGATATTGATCTCTTTGGCTTATAATTCTAGATAAAAAACGTTATAAAACTAAGTATTCAGTTAAAAAATGTTTATTCCTGTAATGCACTAAAACTAAGGAATGTTGTTTTGAAGCATGTTTAAACTTAATATAAACTAATAATGAAACTCGTATGATAAACGACGGAATAAAATTTTACACTAGATTTTAAAATTTTTTCATTACACCGATTTTAACCTACAAAATGTGCTATTTGATTTATATTTACGTCAATTTAAAATTAAATTACACTAGAGAAAATATGTGATTTCAAATTTACAAAAGTATTTACAAAAAATTTGATTTGTTGAGTTTACGAACGACAGGTAAGACACATTTAAAACAAATATAAACTTTCGTGTGATATTTGTCAAACTTTTACAATTTGTTTGAGATATAACTTTTCTTATTACTGTATTTTAAAAGAACACCAATTCGATCTTGTAACTGAACAGTATTTACATTTCAAACGAAAACTTGAAACAAAACTACTCGATGTGACTTAAAAAAAGCATTTTTTGTATTCTAAGTTTTTTATACGTTACTATACGTTTATAGTAACTGGAACATACACAATATCCAATACTATATACCATTAGGCATTTTTTATATAACCTTTTTTTGTAGATAAATATATACAGTCCAAACGGCATAAACCACTCCAAAGCCCAGTGTTAAGAGTGTTCCACTATACCGATGTATCAAGGCAAGTTGGGAACCCGCCAAATGGTTTTTGTCTTTCTCCCAGATTTATGTCCTGGAACAAAAAGTAATGTTTTTATCGGATTTTCGTTTTAAATAAAGTTTTAATTAAACTAACGATTGTTGACATATCCCGATTACATTCCACTTCATACAAATAGATTAAGCACACTATTCATAATGTAACTTCTAAATGTATTTGTTCATAAAAGTAATATTTTTGGTGATCTGTAGTAGCGGATAAGAAATAAATAATTGGCTTAGCTGGAGTCACTGTAACATTAATCGTTTGACAGTTGAGGTTTGTGATCGATAATTTATAAAGTAGTTTCTAAAATAGCCATTTGATATATTAAAAAAAAAAAAAAAATAATACAAGTTATATTTTCAACAACACATTTTTACTAAATAGTCAAGGAAATATACTAGAAAATAGGGCCGAACCTAGGACAAATTTTAGTCCAAAAAACTTTGTCGTTGATGTATCAAGTGACAAGTAGTTAACGTGGAAAATAAGTTGACCAAAATCGGACCATGAGAAATTTGTAAAAAACCACGAATAAAAAATGTTATAGGTCTACAATGTCAATGGGTTATAAATCAATTAGGTTATGTATGGGATTAGAAAAATGAAACTTAAAAAATCTTAGTTGGGTCGCCAACGATAACAGAAACCAGTAGAAAATCCTTAAAGTGAGCACAGGTTATATTTTATGTACATCAAATAAAATGTCTTATTTAGTTGTCTTATTTAGTATTATTAAAGTCTTATCTATCTATATATTAATAGGCAAGCATGTTTCTTTTCCTCCTTTTTTCTCAGCTCGTATGCATCGTAGGAGAAATCCGGGCATACCGTTAGAAAGTTATTGTACTGTAGATGAGCAGAATCCCATTATAATTCACATCGGCCCCCAGGGGTAAGCCCTACAGGCTTTATAAGTTTCAATGTTAATCTTAAGGGTGGAAATTTGATTGAATCATTAGACAGCTGTGGTCTAAATAAATGCCAGCACATGAGGGAGAACAGATGTTTCAGATATAAAACATTTTAAAACTAATTAGCTCAAGATCAACTAAATTTTTGGTCGAATTTCGACCAGTGGGCGATCTTTAGTACTTATTTAATACGCTAAGGGTTTTTTTTGTCTTGAGAACTACTCCTATAATTTTTAACCGATTTTCAAGTTTTTTTTGTTGTTGGATATTGCTTGGTCTGTAGTTGTTTCCGCCAAAAACTGACGACAATCGGACTGAAAATAAAGGCCCTATTCACCATTGAAATCTCAAAATTTCCCATTTAAATAACATTGGGATTAAATAAAGCATTTTAAACATCTGTTAATTATAAGCTGTAGATCGAGTAGATTTTGGCCTTTAAAGATATTCACAATATTGGATTGGTTGGATGTCATTGGTTTAGAGCTAAAAGTAAAATTTGTATCGTATTAAAATAAATTGCTCGATTTCGAGCAACACGTATACTAGTTTAGTTCAATGGCGTAAACCAGACCTCAAAAGGAAATTGAACCTGCAATGGCAGGCGATACAATTTATCAGTTAAATTATATGACAAAAATATTAAAATTAGATACTAAATATAATTTATTATCTAATTTTAATATTTTTGTCAACTTATTATATACCCTGTCCGTATTAGTACTAGTATCGTTTGAAGGGAATCCCGATTTTAATAAGATACTCTACAAAGACATAGGTACCAAATCTATTTTTATGAGTTCGAGATCCAGTATTATCGTATTATTCGAAATAGGTTTATAATTTTTTAAAGTGTCAAAAACGATTTCTTTCAAATTCTTACAACAATTAAAAAAACCTACAATTTTGACTGAAACCATTTAAAAGAGGTTGAAAAAAATCAATTACTAATTTTAATTTGTACATTGTCATAACAGATTACGGAGAAATCACAATAATATGTTTCCCGTGTTCTTGTAATGGGAAATAAACACAACGATGTACCTTGTTCATTTATTGACATAACGGATAAAACTTTCAGTTGTATTAACTAGGCAGGCTTAGACATATATTTGATTACAACACATTCATGACAGCAAACCTACTAACTTACTCATTACCATGGTGTTTATGGAGAAAAAATACCGAATTCCGTTGTAAATTCGCTTAATTAAGCAGGTCTACTCCTACATGGGTGTTTTTTTGGCTTAATACAGCTACTACTTACCTTTATGACTAAAATTTATCAAGAAACTTAACTAAACTATCAAGAAGTAAACTCGTAAAAACATGACGAAAATGGGTGCTGCCGACCAATTAAAATATTTTATCGAAATGGGGAACTTCCCATGTTGAAATTTTGGTAAACGTTTGGTATGTTATAGATTTTACACCTACTATCTCAATACATTATTAAAATTTGAGAGAAAAATTTGACCGATGTCGAGGTCTATTTTCCCTATTAAAAGAAATATTAAGTTTCCTATCTTAACCACATCATCATAAACACAAGTTTTGATGTGTTGATGTACAATAATGTACTCGTAGCAGTGTCAAAAAGTTGTTCAATAATATAATTTATAACGTTAACATTTATACAGACAGCCAAACACACATTACATTTATTTATAATAAATGTTTTTAGTCGCATTATTTAACTACCTACACGACGAAATAAAAAGTTAAATTTGATCATAATAGAGGGTGTTTGTCATAATTGAGGGTATAATAGTACCCTCTATTATATAAGACCCTTTTGGATATAAAATTAGTATGAAAACGATCAGAACAACACTGAAATATTCTTGTGGGTACTTGTGCTATCTCCAAGGCCTATTATATGGTTAAAGCGGATTGGTGAGTTTATATACAAGTACAGAAATTATCAAATTTGCGAAAAATTCGGTTAGCCGATTTATTTCAGGAGACCGATGCATGACTGGGAGCAGGAGTCCAATACATTAGCCACTACATCAGGTCCGGCCTCATGTACAAGCCTCAATCAGCCTCAGTGCAACTATGAATGCTCTCATTACATTAACTAGCACTGATTATTGTGTTGTAATAAATCAAAGTGTATAGCCATGGCAAATGAGTTAATATTTCATATGATATTGTTTTGCCCAATAAGCAATTATATATATAAAAAAAATCATTTACCGTAAAACGGATAGTGCGAATTGAAATTAGATTCTATATGATTTATTATAAAGTGAGTGTCTCAAACGGGGTAAGCCACGAAATAAATTTATTAAAGGGCCAACTCTCATTTAAATACCAAGCAATTAGGTGTAAGTTAACACCATCATAACATACTTACAGTTGTGATTCAATATTTTATGAAAATTATTAATAGAAAAACGTTTATAAAAGCTTCATGAATTTACAATAAATTAAAGTAAAAAGTTTTTACGGTTCAAAATTAAAATAAATTAAACAAATTACCTGCAACAGCAACCACGAATTGTAAATAAGAGTATAACTTAACGAAGCCAGCAAATAGTAGGTAATATAATTGAACACATCGCATTGCTGTAACGTTTGAAAGATATTCAATATTTAATTAGAAAATGTGGTACAATAAATATTACAATTTCAATAACGCTCTTCTTTTTAGCTCAATTATAAAGTATATGTTTGTTTATTACATACACTATCAACGGTGGAGGCTCATGATGGATAAGCTCTCTCGCATTACGTGAGAAGCGATCAAACACCTCGGTGACTGCGGGAATATTTATAACACCTCGGGGAAATACTGAGATGTGTCCTAAACAATGTTTAAATCAATCTTCCACGTTGACTTAGAAGCCAATGTTATTAAGACAAAGTTATTATTAAACTGTTTTAAGAAACTTAAACCATGACTTTATGTGTTGTTTAAAATTTTTTACATCAGATTTAAGAGCGTTTTAAAACACAGTAATAACTCTCCAGTAAAACATTTCACTTATTTAGATCGTTAAAAGTTACCTGTTACCTCCTTTTAGTTACCTGTTAACCATTGTCTGGCATGGGATCAGTCCAATACAAATCGTCTTAATCTATCCGATCTTTCGATGTTGTCAATCAGGTGATTAGGTGAAAGGGAAAGGTGTATGGCAATGTCGAAAAATAGATAGTGCATTGGCCTTGCAAGTAAGGCAATACCATGGACCATAGAAACGATCAAGTTGCAAGCAGTAGATCATAGAAACGATCTGTCAAAAACATGCAGTGCCCATACAAATTATAAATTTATTTAATAAATTTAACTTATTTAATTTAAATTATACAATAATATTTTCCTCTAAAAAGAGTTGCATTTACCTGGTAAAATTAATTTATGGACGCAACTCAGAGCTGACGCACAGGCCTCAGTGCCCATGTCAGCTCATTCCATACCTAATTACAATGTTTTTAAGAATTACAATTTTTTATCATGTACCTTTTTAGTTCTTTGTTAATTTTTTTACAGAAAAGTTATTATTATTATTTATTTGTAAGTTGTACAGTATGTTAAATTTGTACATGTAAATTTAATTGGAATAAACAACTTTATTCATTAATTCATTCATTCATTCATTCATTCATTCATTCATTCATTCAAATGTAATTTTAAAAAAATTTATTTTACCAATAGTGTAGTTTTGACTAAAATGATAGTCTACATTATTTAAAAAACTACATTATTTAAAACGATAAAACTGTCGAATAATTTCTTACCATGGTGTAAGTTAATCATTAGTTGACAAATGGGTAAAGTTGGGTAGGTGGGCAAGTGGGCAGGTTCTCTCCTGCAGCTGGTCCCGGGGTTCACAACAATTGACCAACTCGAGGTGATATTATTGTCCGACTTTGCTGAGTTTGGCACTTCCAACAGCCGGCTGCGACTTCGAGGACTTTGCAGGTTCCAATACTTTATTTCATTACAGACAATAGCTTGCCATCAGTCTCAATAAAGTTCCCTATTACAATTTATCAATCCTTTGAATTTTCATCATAAATTATAATATTTTCAAAGAAATAACATACTCGACTATTTTTAATTCATGCAAATTTATAGTTATAGGCGTCTATGATTTATTATTATGAATGGTTTAGTGATGAAAGTTAAAAGCTGTTTTATAAATTTATGCTGAACAAACTTAAAAATAAATGATTTTATTTCAGCTTTTCCTAAGTTTTACTAATGTATACATAACCAACAAAATATCATATTTGTTGAAAAAAGTCTGCAAAATTATTCCAACCATCAGTTTATTCAACCAACTAGCAATCGTGGTGATGCTATGTGTGTTTCGAGGGGCGGCATTTTGACTTTTCCTTAAGGACGTCCTAACTTATTTGGTTCTGTATACCTTGATATTACTTTTTCTATGGCTAGAACGAGTGGTTTGATTTATTAAATTTTCATTCAGTTATATATATGTACCATAACACAAATCTTAAAAAAACCTTTAGGCTAATACAATATGTCTATGACCTTAAAAAAGAAAAATTTTTGAAAAGTAACTATTAGTACTCAAAAACTTTTCATAACATATCTAATGATCTTTGGTATTTAGGAACCAATAGCTTAAGTTGGGAACCATTTATTGAAAGTTAAAAACATCTATGAAATTTAGTTAAGTAATTTAAAAGTACCCTTTACTAAAACATTTGGAATTTTTATCTCATAAAGAGCAACTGCAACCTGATGTATTCCTATTTAAATTCTTTGTCGCTACAATTCTGATTTCCCGAGATTCAAAAACTTAGTATTAGTACTCAAAAACTTTTCATAACATATCTAATGATCTTTGGTATTTAGGAACCAATAGCTTAAGTTGGGAACCAATTATTGAAAGTTAAAAACATCTATGAAATTTAGTTAAGTAAATTAAAAGTACCGTTTACTAAAACATTTGGAATTTTTACCTCATAAAGAGCAACTCACTGCAACCTGATATATTCTTATTTAAATTCTTTGTCGCTACAATTCTGATTTCCCGAGACTCAAAAACTTAGTACTCAAAAACTTTTCATAACATATCTAATGATCTTTGGTATTTAGGAACCAATAGCTTAAGTTGGGAACCATTTATTGAAAGTTAAAAACATCTATGAAATTTAGTTAAGTAATTTAAAAGTACCCTTTACTAAAACATTTGGAATTTTTATCTCATAAAGAGCAACTGCAACCTGATGTATTCCTATTTAAATTCTTTGTCGCTACAATTCTGATTTCCCGAGATTCAAAAACTTAGTATTAGTACTCAAAAACTTTTCATAACATATCTAATGATCTTTGGTATTTAGGATCCAATAGCTTAAGTTGGGAACCAATTATTAAAAGTTAAAAACATCTATGAAATTTAGTTAAGTAATTTAAAAATACCGTTTACTAAAACATTTGGAATTTTTACGTCATAAAGAGCAACTGCAACCTGATGTATTCTTATTTAAATTCTTTGTCGCTACAATTCTGATATCCCGAGATTCAAAAACTTTCTGAATAAAACTCAGTTTCGATTGTAATTCAGAGAAAACTTGGAAAAGCTTAGATAAAATCTTAGTTCTCAGTGAATCCAATAATGTTCTTAATATGCAAGTTCTAATTTACGATTGGGCCTATAAAACTTCTCAACGTCTTCCATCACTTAAATAACTTAAAGATTAAAGAATATTTGTGATATAAATATATTTTCTTCTTCACTATCCAAATTAAATTTAAAATTTTCTTAAATATTTAGTTTATTTAATGATTGATTAGTTAAGATTTTTTTGATAAGTTAAACAAGAAAATATACTTAGGCATCAAAACTATTTCTACCAGAAAAGATGTGTGTTATTGCATAATTTTGTTATTGCATTATTGTACATAGTGAACCCCTCCATTTTTAAACAATACTAAATATCCGAAAGTAAAAATCCAGACTATGCGCATGCGAAATATCAGATTCGGTGGACAGGTCTTGCCTTATCAGCCGTTATCTTATCTCAAATCACCTCGTTACCCGTTCTGGCCAGCCCTGCATTGGATTATTTTTGTGTCACACTTCCAAAACGTTGATCAATTGGTTTAACGTTAACACCATGGAAAAATTAACCTGGTACAATACCTGGTAAGTTTTGATGTGTTAGCATTATTTTATCTACTACTCTACTGTTAAATTACTATAAAATCTAACCTAACCGGTTTGAACAAAACAGTGTACTTCGATTTGGTAAAGGTTGATAATATAAGGCGTTAAGACGTTGAATGGGAAATCACTGGGCACAATGTACATGTTTTCTGTCTATTTATAGCCCTGTAATCCACCAAAATGTATTTGATAATAACTATTACAGTTTCGGAAGATTTTAGTAGTGGAGGCCATCTTCTAAAAAATACCCAAGAAATGTAATTAACAGTAAAAGTTTAATAAATTGTCTTTATTATCCGATTAAATTTGAACGCTTAAAGGAAAAGTTGAATTTGCCCATTAAAATCATTAAATCTATAGCCACCGTGATTTCACAATAAGAAACACCATGCCTGAATCGACCCACCGCAATCGGCCGAAACATCAGTGTTGTCTAACTATGCTGTGTTTTCTCTGCTCTAACCTTAACTTGTTATAGCCAGAAAAACGTTGTTCAGTTACTTCTAATTGGAGCAAAGAAACAAGACAAGTAATGCCAAGTTGCGCTGTACGGACTTTAGCTTTGGTGTCCTTTGGTGCGCTAAAGAACACGGTTGTCAAAGCTCGTTCTGAAGTAAACGTGACCTAAGGTCTTGTGATCAAAGCATCTGTATCTTTGACTTTCTATGTGCTTTAAGGGACGACTCTGACATCTGTGACATCTGCAAGTCATGTCATATTTTAGCTCGTATAATATTACTTGAAGCGAATGAAGGTTATACCTGCTTATGTGTTGAAGTGACTTTGTGAAAAAAAAACAAAAAAAAAACAACATAAACTGGAAGATAGAAACCAAATATGTTATTTTAAACAAAGCTTTCTTAAGATACGAAATTTAAACAATCTTAAAATAATCCTAAAATAGCTTCTATTCTATATTTATGGTAAATACAAAATATAACTACTTGTTTGTGAAAATATTGCGGAAATTCGTTGATAAACATGAACAGTTTGGTTTTGGATTTAAGATGTATGAAATTCCTTGCCAGCTTTATAGTTGTATTTTAAACTGCACCACGTTTGCCACTGAGCAACGATCCGTACATTTTAAATGTCTATTTAACGATCCGGAACTGTATTTGGCTTTGTTGCTCTCATTGCGTTCCTAAGCTCAGTAAAACTCATTTCTGTACTTTTACAGCTTTATAATATATGATAATATACGATGAAAAAGTAAACCGTATGCAAAATAAAACTTGAAATCTAGTAGTGCAAAATTGAGGATGCTGGCCCAGTTCAAGGTCACCTGAGGGATGACGTCATCGAGGTCAATGACCTCACCGATGACGTCATCGATGACGTCATCGATGACGCAATCGATGACGTCATCACTAATGACGTCTTTTCGATGACGTCACACCCATGACGTCACAGAAATGACGTGCTGATGACGTCATCACCCCTTACGTCATCAAAACGACGTCACCGACGCCACTAAGGTCAAGGTCACGCAGAAACTTAAAATTTTTTGGCACTTTTGCCGTTTCTCGCACTACGCTCCGAGTTTCAGTCAGAGTCCCCGTGACCTTGACCACTTGGAGCGAATTTTCGACGAGAAACGGCAAAAGTGCCAAGTTAAACTCGAGTTTCTGACATGACTCTGCCTAAATGGGCAATCGGTAATCCCTCAGGTGACCTTGAACTAGCACAACACCCCCAATTTCATATTACTGTGACCTTGAAAACTTAACAACGGAGCGCCGACACCGATGCGCACCCCACGACAGCCACCGAGTGACTGACTGTCAGGCTCTGTGTACTCTAGGTATATGGGGAAGTGGAGGGGGAAATTTCAAGGTCATCCAAATGGAGTTTTAAAAAAGTTGAAGAGTAGAAAGACTACTCTTGTGCTTCCTGGGCGACCTCATCAATTTCCAACGGATCTGTAAACCAATCCGATCTGTAGCGGCAGGAGTCCAGAAAACAGGTGCACCACCCATCAGGTTGTCCGTAGCACTTCCGACAATTGGTAAGATTGGAGAAGTGAAATTTAATACACCGCTGCGGACAACAAGTATAAAAGTATTTGGATTTGTAGATTTTGAAAGTTTGTAGTACCGGTGGTGGCAGCTGTTGGTTCTTGCATCTACACCTGCAACATCCGAAGCATTCACATTGCCGGCAGGCCAGCCCATCCACTTGCCACTTTGGTAAGAGGAAACACTTATCCTCACAGCAATAGGTTGTCCCCGTCTCTTCCTCCCAACGCTTCTTTGCACAATATGTGACGCCTTGTATCTCCAAACACCTATGCTCGCAACATGAGATGCGCTTACTTTCCATAGCTGATGTTGCTTTGACGAGGGAGCACGATGAAGTGATGCTGTGGTCAGTGGGAATGGGGTTTATATAAACTAAGGTGGGTGGAGGGGGAAAGGTCAAGGTCATCCAAATGGAGTTTTAAAAAAGAAAAGAGTAGAAAGACTACTCTTGTGTATCTATAGCGATTTCATTGATAGTGAGTGCTTCTGTATGCCAAGTTGATCTGTACTGACAGGCTCCTAAATAATGTTTGCAAAAACCTGCAAAATGATTGTTGCACAATTTGCAGCCAGTTAGCTGTTTTAATGTGAATTCAATGCAACGTTCAGGGCAACAAGTGTACTTATGCCCTCTCATCTGGTACACATGGAATGTCTTCAACTCCGGTTTCGGCTTCTTCCAAGACTTGCACTTACACATGCATTGACCAAAAGCTTCACATTTTCTACACGCCAGGCCATCCGCAACATCAATGTCATTCGGCCATGAAAAACATTTCCGTTCGCAACAGTAGTTGAGTTGACTCTCCATGTTGCTGTGGTGAAGGTGTGCGATGAAATGATGCTGCAGTCATTGAGAGTGCACCTTAAATAAACTCAGTGGAGGGGGAAAGGTCAAGGCCATCCAAATGGAGTTTTAAAAAAGATAACTAGTCGTCCTCCTCCTCCTCATCCGTTGTACTTAGAGAGCTGTCAGACGAAGAGCCCCGTGCAGGTGCTCCCCAGATGAAAAACAAATCAATTTTAAAACGAAGACCAGGATCTTGCATCATCAATTCCTTTAATTTGTCACATACTAAGTCGACCTTGTGTAAGGTGTCAACAACAAGCTTCCAATTCGTTGGTTCAATATAACTTGTAGTAGAGTCTGCCTCGCTGATAACCACATCCTCTGGCCGTATTGGAGTGTAAAGATGTGTAAAGTTCTTCGGCTGTAGCTGAGGTTCAGGCTGGCTGGAAGTAGAAGGTTGAGTGTGGACCCCTGTCGCATCGAAATCCATAGTCATTCTACATTCAATGTTGGGGTTTTCGTTTAATACATACACCAATTTCTCATGCAACATATCCACTTCTGCCGAGTCTTGCAGATGAACATTCCAGGAAAATGGCCATTCTTCATCCGTAGTGGAGTCAACTCGAGAAAGAGTGCTGTCCGCCATGATAGCTAAGCAAGGAATGATGTGAGCTACAGACTGTGGTAACAGTATTGAAAAGTAGAGGGGGTAAACCAAAAGTATGTGGAGGGGTATTTTCAAGGTCATTTAATTTGGGTTTTTTAAAAAAAGGAAATAGTGGAGGGGGAATTCTCAAGGTCATCCAATTTGGGTTTTAAAAAAAGGAATGAAGGTTACTCCTCTTCAGCCTCGTTGTCCCCCACATCCTCATTAGCCTCATCTTCATCGACGTCAGACTCGCCGTAAGGGTAGATCGGGGACATGGGCGAATATTGTGGAGATTGTTGACCGTTGTTATCGTCCCCTTGCATTCTGACTTGGGACCAATCATAATTTAAATTCATTTGTATTATGATTCCAGGGTTGTCCCGCAGTATTTCCTTCATCCGTTCGCAAATTGTTTCCAAATAGTGTACACTATCGATCGACAGTGTCCAACCCGTACTTGTACCGACATCAGTAGTGGAGTCAGCTTGGCTGATGGTGTTGTTGTCTGCCATGGTTGCTTGTCGGACAAGGAATGACGGTTGATGTGATGCTCATGCAGGAACATGTTGAAGTGGTGGGGGGTGTGGTGGAGTAGTGGGGGTATTTTCAAGGTCATCCAAACGAAGTTTTAAAAAAAAGGAAAACCTACAAAGTAACATTGAAACTTTCCAATTGATGGTGGCGAGCGTTTTCTTCTGCAACCTTGCCGACACATGTGACTATGCCATACAGTATGAAAAGTACAACCATAATAAGGCCGAACAATAAAAGATAGCCGTTGACTATCATGATATTTTCTGAGTGGATCTGCTTTCTTCTTATCGCCCTCTCCTGCATCCTCTTCTCCAACTCGTGGACGAAGTCACAACATGCGTGAGGACATCTTTCATCTGTTGGTAGGTTTGCCATTGTTGATGTTGTCGATGTGGCTGTTGAAGATGGAATGAGGTTTCCAATTGCGATGTGCCATGTACACCAATAGTCAAGTGGTGGGGGTAACAAAGCAGTGGAGGGGGAAGTTTCAAGGTCATCCAAATTGTGTTTTAAAAAAACCTATCTTGTTACTGAGCTTATATGTCAGTAACAAGATAGGTGTTTTTGCTCTTTTACTTCTTTAATATAATGAAAAAATATACATATTCTACAATGGTTAGGACAAGAAATACAACTGCTAGTCAGCTGAAGTAGTCCAAGTTGTCTGGCTCGGTCTTCATGGATGCTGGTGAGGAAGCCGTTGAGGAGTGTCCAGGCTCTTCCTTTGACTGCCGGGTGTTCCGTATATTGCAAGCGTAAACTTGCACATTTATACGGTAGCCTCGTGCCACCATCAGCTGCAACTCCTTGTATAAGTCGTTTAGCTCCTGCTGAGTCTTAATGCTCACCTCCTCGTAACTTGCGCAACTGACGTTGAGAGACATCCTGATGTTGCTAGGTTGGCTGCTGGAGTAGAAATGAAGCTGAGGCACAGCGTTTGGAGGTACATGGAAAAGTGGTGGGGGTAATGGTGGTGGGGGTATGGAAGATGCAATTAAACACTTCTAAACTTTTTCCATTGATACAAAGGGATGGAACAAATAGCACAGGTGTCCTTGTAGTTTTCAAATCTAAACATTGGTGCTAGAAATCCAAACTGTTTTCTACCACCTTCCTGTACGAACCGTCGAAGGTCTCTGACGGCAGCATTGCCACAAGGCCTACAAAACTTTTCCCCGTCTTGGAACCTATACCAGGAGTATCCCGAATACCCTCTATTATCTTTCTTGTACTCTTCGATATCCTGTTTTACTGTTATAGGGATATTATCTCGTAAAGCCGTCTGGAATAAAGATGCGTCAGTTATAACTCGTTGTAAGCAAAGCTCGTACAAGGTGCTCATCGTTTGCTAGTTGGCAACAGAATGACCGTTTTTCGCATCCAAGCAGGTTTGAATCCTAGTGCGGTAGTGGGGGTAATTACGGTAGTGGGGGTAGTTGTGAAATGCAAAGGTCAAAGGTCAAGGTCACCCGCGAAGTTTAAAAAAAAATGCAACATATCAATACGTGAAGTTTGTCACATATTGATATGTTGCATTTTTTGTTTTTTTTTTTATTTTTTTTTGTCTTTTATGATTCGTTTATTTATAAAACATTACAACAACAACATATGTACAACATTAAAACTTAAATCTAACACTGCTGCTTGTCAGCGATGTGGATGGTCAACTCTGTAGAATTGCTACCCGTGCAGCCGTGCGACACCAGGTATAGACACCCTGGTTGAATAGAGCGAAGATCCTCGTTTTGTAGAAGATGGACGAATCTCTTGGGCAGGTACACCTGGAACTTTGGTTCATCCCCCGGAGTAAACGGCGCCTCGCTGAGACTGCAGCAGATGGCCTCCCCAACTGTAGTCTCCATCTTCTTCATAGCATGGATTATGTAGTGCTTCTCGTCTTTTAGTTCCGAGCACTTCTTTACAGGTAATATTGTTGACTTGGAGTGAGCATTGAACTGCTCGACCAAAGTCTGAAGGAACTGGTGAGATGCCATGGTCAGGTTACAGATCGTCTTCTTGCTCGGAGATGTTGTCGTCTCGGAATCTCGAGTAATACTCATGCCAGGTCCCTGTCTGCTCCCCACTTATATACTCTCCGTTACCCCCACCACTCCCCACTTCTCCATTTTGAAGGTAAGAGGCGAGTTTATAGGCATTTTTCAAAGCGCAATGTCTATCTTTATCATGTTCTGGGCTTTTTGTACAAATACATATGGTTTCCAGCATGTATTGATAATTCTTATCCAATTCCACATCATTAACCGGAACATGAGTAAATCCTTCGATCCATCTTTTCTTTTCCAGCCCCTTTGTGTAAATATTGGTAAACTTGTCTGAAAAGTGATGCATAATGTGATACAAGTCCGTGTAACTTGTAAAACCATCATACCAATCGATATGATGGAAGTGTTTTGAAATCCATCTGTTGGTAGTAGCGGCTTTACTAGTTAAAGACGAATAAGAACATGGTGGTTTAAATAAAAACGAATAAGGAACACTTGTATTCATGTCCAAAAACACAAGTTCTTTTATAATGAATCTATCATCATTACCACGAAACGCTTGAAACTCAATAATACCAGGCTTGGACTTTACTTGTTGTTCTTCTCCCTTGTCCATTTTGAAGGTCACACGTCTGCTCATTACGAAGTCAGGAGGTCAACTGATTTCCACACCACGGTAGGTACTACTTTTATACCCGGCCGTACAGTTGTTGGCGCGTTGGTGTATATTTAACGTGGGCACCGTCCCCAATAGGCCTAACCCCACAAAATTTTGGTTATTGTTTTAAAAACTAACCATTGTTATTTAAGTTTCCATCTTTATATTTTTCTTGTTTTCATTTTCATCACTAACACTTGATTCTTCTCCTCCATCTTCCTCTTCTTCCTGTTTTACTGATTTCTTATGTAGTTGAGCGTACTTTTCCAATTGTCTCCACATCTGTACTTCATGAGGAACTCTATTAAATATAGAAGTATCTACAGGTCCGTATAATATAGGTGCGTCCGGTTGTTTGTCCAAAGTGTCTTCCAAATAATCTTTAATAATCGAACTTGAAAACACCAGTTGTCTCAAGTATCTTGTTATAGGTTCAGTAGCACAAGTTAAAATGAAAAACTCCTCTCGATTAAGTTGAATTTTGTTATCATGTCTTGTTGTGTCTCTAAACCGTAGCTGATGATCACCACGTTGTTTAATAATATCAATTTCCACATTTGAATCCAAAAGTCCTACTCTTGTCTTTCTTCCAAACATGTTACTACTTAAATAGCATTCTAGTAGATGCAAATGTTTCATAAACGATTCCCAAGCACTGTCCGTAAACAAAATCATTTTGGGTCCATGAGTTAAAATTACAGTAGGGGAATAATCTGTAGATTTCATAACACCGATTAAAACACTTTTATCCAAACTGGAAGAGATTGGGTAAAATATTCGCAAAAATACCTCACTCAATATGTTTGGAGAAATATTATCTTCAATATCCCTTTTTCTCTTTTGTATAGTCTTTCTTCTTTTACCTTTTTCTTCAACATTATTACTGGCGTGAAGTTGTCCGCAAACGTTTTGTTCACCTCCTTCCTGGTGACCTTGAGGATCTAAAAACTCAGATATCTCCTTCTCAATATCTACCACATTTTCAGGTGTACCACTAGGAGAAGCCATATTGAATACGATGCTACCCATACAACAGTAGGCAACAAACTGATGAGGAGCGGTCTGTACGCTCTGCTTTTATACTCGCGGAATGAAACAAAACCGGTTCTTACAATACATTTTTAACAATTCCAGTTAAAGGTGTGTATGTTACGATTTTATCATGTAGAATTAAACAGTATGCAGTTGTATTAGCCGGTATAGCATCGTTGAATTCCATTTCTATTTTTATATCCACACTTGATGACTTTACTGATTCATTTTGTTTAGAACAATCGATTACAACTATTGGGTAGGCATCGAAATATTTGTCAGGTGATAATAAAGGTGTATTTGTTTTACCGTAATATGAACTTTGGAATCTCGCGTACATATCGTACAATATACTGTATTTCTTCTTAGTGAATGACACATTTAAATTGTCGTATGGAAAGAATTGTGAATTTAAATAAACTTTAATATTTTTCAAGTTACAATGATCAAATTGTCCTGCATGTTTAGTAATGGCGTCTCTTCTACCTGTTTGTAAACCAAATATAATATACCTGGCTCGTTCTACATAATTCGATGTTTTAACAGTCCAAGTGTGTCGATCCGTAGTAGGTAAACTGGGATGCTCATGAAATTCCCAACTTCTAAATGGAATAACAATATCACGATCGGCTTTTAATTTTCTTAAAAGTAGCATTCTATGCTCGTCAGCCAATTTAACATGTGGAACTCTCCATACAATTTTGTCTAATTTTAATTTCCATTCTAAAGTCGCATCTGTAGTAGCATCTGCAGCTTTAATAATGTCTTTATCGTTAGAAGATCTCAACAAAACTAATTCTTGTTTAACGTTTAATATTATTTTCCTATAATCTTCAGCAAAACCAAGCAGCAAACGTAATGGAATATGAAAATCAAAATATCCATTTGGATTTGGAGTGATCGTGTCAATCGTAGGTAATACCCATCCGGCAGGTTTAAGTAAATTGGTTTCATTGGGTGTTATAGATGTTCATCCTTTTAAAGTTGTCGTAATACCTACTTTTTTAGTGGAATCAACTGTTACACCTGATATTTCATATCTAATTTCATCAAATAGGAAAGCCATAGGATTATTTATAAATGGAACTGTTGTACCAACAGTAGTACCGTTCTTTTTAGTAACTTGTCCTTCAATATACAAGTAACTTTCACATGGTAGTGTGTAAATGTCTTGATTTTGTATGGGAATACGAATTTCATCGTTATTGTTTAATTTCGATGAAGTGTAAGGGTTGTGGGTGTGATATTCTTTTTCCCATAGGGTTTCGTCGAATGTTGGACCCTGCGCTATATCCAGTATATCCATACTCGGTTAATTTTAATCCAATTCTCTCTAAGAAACGAATGTTCTCGCGTGTTAACTCCTCCACAGCTGAAGAGCTACTAATGCGGTTTCCCGTAGGTTGTTCGCTTTTAAATGTTAAACCCATGGTTTTGTATTAAAGTGTCGATTTTAAATGTAATCTAATCGTAATAGGCTCTTCTCTGAAGTCTACCAAGTTACCGTCTTGATCCAATACGCTCAACACGATGTCTGAAATGAAAGTGGTGTTCAACGGTAGATATACCAGGTTTTGTGGCTTTTCAACAATTTTAAATCCAGGTGGTACACTTGGGTAAAAAGTATGTATGATGTGGGTGTTAGCCCCATCCCTGTAAGCACCTTGTATAATGTTACAAGTTATGTCTATACTATTGACTTTTAATATTGTTACTGTTTTCTTACCGGAATGTGTTACATCTGGTTCTAATACAGGCCCATCGTTGGAAAATCCTAATAAATCACCAATTGAGTTTGGTTGAGTGAAATCTATATAATATTTGGAAGTAATTTCAGCTTTCATCGTATTATTATTACCTTTTAATGTTATATTGTCTTTTCCCATTTTAGTTTGCAAAAATTCATTTATATGATCAATTTCATAAGAACCTGTGGGTAACCTGCACTCTTGTAAGTCTGTAAATTTTCCACTGGCATCCTTTCCCTTATAATAATGCAATATGTTATTTTTACCTTCCGTAACATTGGGAATAGAGTTGTACGTTGTAAAATCCAATAGTGCCGCCTCCCAAAACCTTCCTTTTTGCAAGCGTAACGCTGGAAAAAGGATACTTCGTAAAGTGGACGATTTTCCTGTTAATGATACCGTATAGGAAGACATCTCAATAGTGACTGATACTTTTAGCTAGAAATTCCAAACATAAATGGCCGCATATTGAAGTATTATCAGGTTGTTCTCTTTTATAGTTATAATATATGTTTTTAGCAGATTTAAAGTAATTTTGAAGTTCTTTTGGTGGTGGCAAATTACCGAAACTATCAAAATAATATACATTGTTATTTAGTTTCTTATAACAAACCCAATGGGTGCCAGGCCCTTCAGTATTATCCAAATTTACAATTCCAGTCTCATTTTGCCACATTTTCTTTGGTAAACTGTCTTTCATAAACACACCGCGAAAAAATGGAATTTTTAAACAGGAAATATATTTAAATAATTCAATATTGGTTAATGCTTTATGTGGTATGACCAATTGATTTCTTTCATTTAATATGCACGATAAGGTCTTAGGTAAAGACCTGCCCCGTTTTTTACCATTGACCACACGGTGGGCTTCTTCCTGCCTTTTCTTGTAGATCGTCGTCTTCTTTTTATATTTCCTCCATGTTTTCTTGTGGTTGACCTCCTTTTTACTCTCTTTCTCCTCCTTCTTCCACCTCCTACTGCTGTTTTAGCCTTCATACCTGCTGTTACTGCTAAAGCTGCTGCTTTTTCTGCTATGCTAGCGTCACTTGATTTTACTCGTTGCCAAGCTATGTCCGCAATCTTTTTGTCAGCTATTGATCTATTTTTTGAATCGGCAAACGTGGAATATGCGATATCGTGTTCTTTACAAGCCTGATCTAACTTGTTTATGCCAGGATCGCTTCTTTCCAGTCGTTTTTTCAATTTAGTTCCTGGTCCGCAATACTGATAACCTCCTGGTATATGAAATTCGTATGGTAATGCGTCTATTGCTCTATTTACTATGGATCCTACTGGAATTTGTTTTAAAGCTTTACTTAACAGAGAAACCGCTGTGGACGTGATCCCACCTCCTTTCCTTGCAGTGTCTCGATATGGACTGATGTACTTGAACGTCATTATTGTCCTTTTATAATCGCAATGTGCAACTCATGTGTTAACTCTATGACGAGTTGGAAATAAATGAAGTTGTTTATTGTGTTCTTTTATTAAATATCAATATCACCCCAATTTGATGATCTAAACTGTTGTGTATTAGGGTGAATAAAGTACTTTTTAAAAATTTCCTGTTTAATCCAACCACCTCTCGAGGCTTCATCCCAAATTTTATGACCTGGCCCTCCTCGAAGAACTTCCGGTGTGAAATGATTGTGTAAATCAAATATCGCATTACCTAAAACTTTTACAAGAAAATTAACAGTGACAGCATTATCTACATGTTCAGGGTCTTTAAGGTTTGTTATACGTTTATTATTACAATCATACACTTTACTATCCTTTAATGATGTTGTAATGGTCTGTCCTACAGTTGCAGCATCATTTGCTTCTCTTCCTTGTGCCAAGTCTCTTATCACTCTATTATTACATGTAAACCATCTAAAATATTTATCTGGATCTAGATGTACGGTTTGTGATAAAGCAGCTGCATCATGTTTTTCATAACCCCATCCCATATTTGATAACTTTTTATCCATGCAATCCCAAGCATCATTTTTGTATGTTAATAAATTAAATTTTTCATTACCTTGAACAAATTCATCCCCTTGCTTCGATACTACTTGATCTTGTTTTACAAAAGAGGTTGTTTCTTGTTTTAAGGTTTCCATCATTTGACCCACTGTTGCACCATCTGATGGCGCCGAACCATCTTTAACATTTGCTAAACAATTATTAAAACAATCTATAACCCCTACATCACGTATGATGCAATGATCTTTAATATATTTTAGATTTACAGCATCGTTTTCAGTTTTTGGATAGCCTATATCATTAATAACAAATTTATAAAAAGAAAATCCATCTTTTGTCTTTTCAGGTATCAAAGAATGTAAATAGCGTCTATTTACGCTGTCTTTTGCATCTTTAGGGTCATCTACGTTGGATATACGTTTATTGTTAGCACTATACGTTTTCCCATTGAATTTTAACGTATTTTTTAATTCAGATGACAAATAACCTTTGTTTATTGCATCACCGTTTTGATTTGGTTTACCAACGTTGATGATTCTATGATCTTCTGCGTCATATGTGTTATTTTGTAGTCTTAATGTTGGCGATATCTTTTCCTTTAATATTTTTAGATTTATTGCATCGTTTTCATCCGTAGGATCTTTTATGTTTTTTAACCTTTTATTACTCATATCATAATCTCCATCAGGTGTTTGTGGTAAACCAGCACTTCTTTTTAAACTATTGGCATAATATAACCCATCCGAGGAGTAACGTCCGAACTTGTCGACACTCATGGTGCAACTGAATAGTATTCTAGGGAGTAACGCATTTTTATGAGATTACCCCACGGTTTCGGAGTTCATCCACTAAAGCCACCCATTCGTTTTCCAATCCAGTATGACCCGCTTCTTTAGCTTCATGTATTAGTTTCATTCTATCCACCAATTTATTGATATTATTGTAATAAATCACATTTGTGTTATATAGTTTCTTCATTAAACCTGTACCCGTAACGGACTTACTTCTTTTTCTTCGTTCCTGAGCACTTACATCCAAAGTGGATGCCATAAATCTTCGTTTTACAGGTTTTCTTTGTGTTAACGGCATTGTTTGTCTTCTAGTTGGTATTAACTTGGATACAAATTCTTTATATTTTAAAGACTTAGATCTAAAAGGAGGCTGGTCAGGTAAATACTTTCTCCTATATGCATTTGTCTGTTCCAAAATATTTTTATATGCTTCCATGTCTTTTTCTTTCACTACCGATACTGAAGGCTTATTTTCAAATAATAATTCAAATAATCCTTTTGTGCCCTTATACCTTTGATCACCAATGACAATATTATCATGTTCGTCAACGTTTAACGGGCTATTACCTATCATTAAACCGTCTTCTGTTAATCTCGCTCCATAACTATGGTAATTCTTATTAGGAATTGTTCCGAGTAACATTTTTACCATGTATTTCCTTCCTAAAGGTCCTTTGTTATGAATGTTTTCACCCAACAAGCTTATGTTTGACGGACCTTCCCTTGTCTCTTCTTCTTTTTCCTCTTCACTAGCAGTTGATACAACTTCATGTCCTCTTTTGGCTTTTACTTCATATAATTCTTTTATTCCACTATAGTCCGGTGATTCTAGCTCTCTTTCGGGTTCTCCACCGGTAAAACCACTATACGTAGAGGATTCCGGGTCTTCATCACTAAACTCTTCTGATTTTACATTTTCTCTTTCAAACTTCGTAATAGGTGCAATCGCATCTCCTTCCAATACAGGTTTAGCAAATTTTTTGTTTAATTGTTTCAAGGGTTCAGTAATAGGTTTAAAAGTAGATTCAAGGAATTTCTCCCTCTCGCTAATACCTAGTTTCAATGCTCTGTTTTTAGCCCGAATAGAATCACTAAGTGATTTTATTTCTTTTACTAATTTTTCTTGGTTAACCATGTTTGTAGCAAGACGTGTTGTACAACAATGAATGTGTTATACCGCGTTTAATGTATTAATATAAATTTATCAAATCCTATCCTGTATCGACCATTGTTTAGCGGTTGTTCCTTCATAATTGTTAGAAACCCATACTTTTCAGCCCAAGCCTTTCCACACAACTCTTTAAATCGTTCAAATGTCATATCCGCATTTACATGATCAAAATATATATGTTTTAGGTTGGTTTCGTCCTGTTTAAATACAATTAACATGTTTGCATTGTCTCTAATGAGTTGTTTAGGTATTTTGCTGTAAGTTTGGCCAATATAAATGCTATCTATGTTGTTATGTCGACCCATAGCGAAGTAATTCCTTATTGTGTTTTGGTTTTCACAAGATACATCGTCGAATATAAACACGGAGAATGGTTTAGCTTCTTGTGGCTGCATGACACTCTCGCTTGCATTAAACTTTAAATATTTAACTTCAGGCACATTAGTCAGTATCTTTTCCAATAATTGATACTTTGGTTGTTGTAGTGATTTTGAAAATACATATAGATTGTTAAATCGTAATCCTTTAGGGTTTGTAATCAAATTGAATACTACATTAGTTTTTCCACAGTTGGAAGGTCCGGTAACCAGACAACGAACGGTGTTTGGTAACAAATTGCCATGTTTCCCACTATTGAATTCTGAATTATCCACTGTGAGTTCATCTATATTATTAATAGTAAAACTCTCTTTTTGTGGTACTATCTCCATCCTTTGTAATGGTTCAACCTAAAATGATTCTCTATCGTTATATCAAATCCTTTTTAGGTATCCAAGAATCTTCCGTCTTATTAAATCCTAACCATCGTACTTTGACCTTATCTTTTTTCCGTTGCAACACCTTTTCAACTAAATATACATCGCCTACTGTTGATTTTAACATTTCATGTCCATAAAACCCTCCTTCAAGCAATTGTCCTTTATTATCTTTTAAAATATATGTCTCAGGTACTGTAGGTTGTACTTTGAATACAGTAAAAACCTCATTGGTCCAATTTGGCAGGTATCTTTTACTGAATACACCTTTATATTTACTTATTCGCACTTTATCACCCACATTAAATTTTTTAGGCTTTAGTTTTTCAACTTTTGGTTTAGTATTCGTTTTTATACGTTTCAATACAAGGTTTTCATTTTTACTAGTTACTTGGTTTGGTTTCATCCCGATAGTCCTATGAAATTTGTTATTGTAATCGTTTATAAGTTTTGGTAACATATCAATCCATATGTGCGATCCTCTGTTGGAAAACATTTTATACATTGCACTTTTTAAAGTTCTATTGAATCTTTCGATTATTGAGGCTTTTACTTCTGAATTGGTTGAATAATGGTTTATATTGTGTTTTTTCATTAAATTTGCAAATTCCTTATTAAAATATTCTTTTCCATCATCTGTTTGTAAATGTTTAATAGTATGTTTGTCTCTTTGTATAGCTGTTTCCATTGCTTTTGTAACACTTTTGCCACTTTTATCTTTTAGTGGTAAAGCATCTGCCATTTTTGAAAAACAGTTAATAACAGTCAATATGTATTTATATCCTTTATTTTGTTTGCTATAAGGAATCATTTCGATTAAATCCGCTTGATATAAATCATTAATTCCTTTTATCACCGTATTTCTTCGTGGAAACTTTCTTCTTGCAGGTTTATGAAGTTCGTTGACAATTTGTTGCTTCAAGTCCTTCATAATGCAGGTTTCAATGTTTGTTGTATCACATGTATAATCACAATGAATGCTGTTTTAAATATTCACATCATTTATATGGGTCAAGGTCATCCAAACTTGTGTAAAAAAATGGGGAACACGGCGTTGGACTTGCCGTGTTCCCCATTTTTTTACGGAAGGAGAAAGGATTAAGGTCGAAGTTGTAGAAGGACGAAGAATAGGTTACTAGTTGATAGGGTTTAAGGAGTAATGGCCGAAAGGAAGAGTGTGGATTTTGTCGGGCAAAATATGTCTTTTATCATCCCGAGCTGACAGTGCTTTTTTAATTTCGGTGACACTGTAGACTTGATGCTTGAAGCTTCGGATATTGTTGAATGTTGCTGATATCGTAGTATCTTCAAACAAACAAGTCTTGTAGTGGTCAAATGTTACGTGTTTTTTCAAATAAGATGTCTTCACTCCTTTTGCTTTCTTGACTGTCGGTGTGTTGTTCTCGTGGTACATCTTAAATGAATACAATTTCGCCATCAGCGCCACTATTTCTTCTAAAGGCATTCCATTTGCTTCATCTTTGAATTTTCCAATTACTTTTTTATATTTTTCATTAAAATTTGGATGGTTCTTCGGATAGTCAGAAAAGTCGAAATCTTCTTTGTATGGAAAAGTCCTTAGGTCTTCATACATGTCCAAAGTCTTTATCCAGTAGATAAACGCGTCCGTATCCATGTATGCGACTCCAATGTTTTCCCTTCCGTAGTGTTTAACCATTTTGTTATAATGGAAATCATACATCAGGGTTTTACTTATATCCAAAATCGACATACCTATGTATAACGGACGGTCCATGACTATTGTTGTTTTCTTCATACTGACAGCGACTAGATTTTCGTTTATAATCATGGATGTTCCGAAATTTGGTTTTTGCACTAATTTTTCCAATTTCCTAGGATCACTCACTAATTTTACATTTTTGTGTTTTCTTTTGTTCTCCAAGGTCTTCCCAAAGATGGCATTGTTCATTAATTTATAGAAGTCCTTTTCAAATGCTGTTGTCGCTGCAGCTCTTCTTGTAGTGTTGGAATCAATATATGGTTTCAACCAACAAGACTGGGTGAATTCAATTGCTCTATGAATTCTTACTATACGTAGACCCAATTCAAGAGCCTGTTGAACTACCCAGTAGTGAGCCACATAACGATCTTTATTCTCCAAGGTCATCATCAATTTTGGCCATCTTCCTGTCGGTGAAACTTCAGTCTTGGCTAGGAGAGGCAAGTCGTAGTGATGGTCATGAAGGTGCTCCGGGTATTCAAAATCACAGTCCAAAATATAGCCTTTTGGACCATCCTTTGGAATCTGTGAGATGTCTCCGATGGTGGCCGGGTCGATCCATTTGAAGTCAGCGTAGGGAAGCGGATTTGACATTGCCCAACCATAAAGGTTGTTTGCGTCAAAGTAGCCAAGGTAGACCGATGGTTGTTGCTCGTCGAAGCCGGGGATGTACTTGTTGTTGGCTTTGACATGACGTGTTACAGCTTGTGTCAAACCGCCCCGTACACCAGATTCCATCATGAGCACCATATCAATATCCGTTAGAAGTTCCAGTCGACAGTTGGTTGACTTTAGCATAGCTTGCCATGCTAATCCTGGAGATGTGTACGAGTGTAGAGGGTCCAGTCCATAGGCGGAGAAGCAGGTGTTTCTGAATTCTTCCATCACATCGCACAGCAGAGTTACGTCCAATTTTATATAAAAGTCAGAATATTCCCCCAAGGTTTGAATGTTTAGTTGATTCCAAACATTACATGCATGATTGTAGTCTTCAACGGAGATTTCACTTTCGTTTAATTTGCTATTGAAGGCTTCAATCGGTGGAAGACTAGTTTCTTCAAACTTTTCTGTAGAAGTTATATAATCATAGGGGAAAACTCCTTTCCTTAATACTAGGTCCAATTTATCTTCAGGTACAATTTTGCTTGTTTCTTTTAAGTCTTTTCTTCTTAGGTTATCTGACAATTTGGCTAAACTTGATGGCATAAATCTGTAAGAGTCTACAAAGCGAAGTTTAATTTTACCTACTGTTTTTGAAAAACTGATGTACTTTTCCAATGTTGTAGCAAGAACATCAATTTTACCATCATCTCTTCCTAACTCTGGTATAATAAAGTGGGAGTCGTAGCCGCTAAGATTGTGTAAAACAACAGGAATAAAGTTTGGCAGTTTGTAATTTATATTGCATGAATTACAAGCAGCTCCTCTGTATAACCCTGTCAGATGATCGTGGTCTCTTACTTTTTGGTTTTCTTCACTAAAGGTCTTCTTGCATAGATAACATCTTGTCGCTACGTTGTATTCTTCTTGTTGCTTTTGGTTTAAAGGTTCCATAGGTACAACATTGCCGTATAAGCGTTGCACCTTTTCAGCAATGTCATACAACAGGTCTACAAAATACTTAGCGGCTTCTTCCCCACGGTAGAGTATTGGAGTGGATGTTAAACCATAGTCTTGCAATTGGTTCTCAGACAAGGTTGACTTCACCAATAGGCAAAAACTATTGGGCTGGTGCAGCTGGTATTTTGTCCTTCTAGTCACCTCACCGTCCGGCAGCTCCTGTGATATTAACGTAGATTCAAAATCTGCGTAGATGACCAGTGGAATACGATATTGGTGGATTGTTTTGTTGAATTGAAAAACGCTCGAGTTGGTGGTGGCAGACTAACCTTCACTTCATAATTCTCGTTACAGAGTCTTTTATGTTCCGTCATCCATTCAGATCCTCCACGTCTTAGTTCTTTATATGTGAAACAGAAACATCTTTTACACACTGTTAACCTACGTTTATGTTTTGATAATTGATTCCATACCAAGGCTACAAAGTCCTTTATCCATACATAATGGGAAATTTCACCCTTAGTTATCAATAGCAAATCCGTGTGGTTTCTCTGTTCAACTTTTACTACCCGCAAAGGATAAACGTTGTTCGAATCATCGAGACCAAAAACATTGACTGAAACGCCAGGATTTTTCTTTTCAAATTTGCCAATGTCTTTCAAGGTAACTGGATAGGTGAGACCTTGAAAGTTGTAGCGGTGTTCATTTTCGTAATATTCTCTACCAACTCTTTCAGGATGATCTTTAACATACATGGTTAACATTGCATATTTGAAACATTCATTACCTTCATTTTGCACATTCCTACACGATTTAGTGTTTTGGATTTTCTTTGGTAGAGGGATAAAACTACTACCCCTTAAACCATATCCATGCTTGTGAACCCTTACATCCATACCTTCAATTGATGACAAAGTCCATCCAGATCCTCTTCCTTCATGTTCTTGAAGTTTTGTTATAAGTTCTTCCAAGCATTCTTCAATAATATCATCGATGTTGGAGGTGAAGGTAAGGGTTCGGTTTTTGGTAATGAACGCTCTCAATGCTGTTTCACCATCAGTATTGTTAAACATAGCCTCTAACACCATTCCAAATTTAATAAAATTTAATCTTTGTAGTTCTTCCCTCAAGGTTTGACCAACAAGTTCCTTAGCCTGGGTTATAAATGTTTCCAATTCCAATTGAACATTATTAATTTTGAAATGTGTTACAACTCGTCCTGGCAAGGCCGTGGTGCGCAGTTGTTTCACATCTTCCAGTTCTTCTTCAGTGTCCTCTTCTTCAGTGTCTTCTTCTTCAAAAGGTCTTCTAGCAGTAGATGGTCCAGCACCAGCAAATTGGATCACACTAGGTCTTTTTCTTTGCATTTGCTGTAGATAGCTGTCCCAGTAGTCCGTCTGCTTCTGGTGCTCTTCCAAAAACCGGTCAATTGAGTCTAAGTCTATTTCATCCATGGTAATATCTTCTTTTCTATCTTCGTCTTCATGTAATTCTCTATGTATGGTGAAAAGATCTTCGTCTTGAAAGATTTCCCCACAAATATCGCAAAGAGCCATTTCAAACAGTTTGGCTTTGAATGCACACTCTGTGAATGTCCACGCAATAATGAGCAGCGCACTCCACAGGGACCCTTTATATCCGAGGCAGATAGGTGGGGAAAGTGACGTCATATGGAAACAGGTTATCACTCATGTGCTAAATTTAGCCTTTACACAACCGTTTGTAATACATTTATCAGTAGGCTTGATAAATTGATGATATTTGGTCTAGATTCAATAATTTGTACAAGTTTTTTCAAAGACGTCTGTTTGAGCAAGTATATGTAGGTCAAGGTCATTTGGAATTATTATTTTGAGCGGGGGATAGAGCACTAAGCAGCATCATTTACTACAAAGTGCTCTATCCCCCGCTCACATTCTTTTTTTTAACTTTTTGTTTAAACTTTTTACAAGGGTGAAACATCACCATCAGAGTCGGAATCATCCTCATCACGGAATAGGCAGCGATGACAATACATAATTCTTCTGGCAACTAACATCCTATCCATTGGACGATGGGGAGTGTCTTGTTCTTGTTCTTCTTCTTCAATTTCCAATTGGAATTCCATTTCCGACTCAGATGACGACTCTAATGTTTCGTAGGCGTGCAAGTCCACTTCATTATCCGTTGAACCAGCTTCGTCAGAGTCCGTTTCAATATCCATTATCTCTTCCTCCTCCTCTTCTTGATCAACCGCAGGTAGTTGGTCCTCTAC
Organism: Neoaliturus tenellus; assembly: GCA_030545055.2. Classification (NCBI taxonomy): domain Eukaryota; kingdom Metazoa; phylum Arthropoda; class Insecta; order Hemiptera; family Cicadellidae; genus Neoaliturus; species Neoaliturus tenellus. The sequence continues at coordinate 52,468,669 of CM061533.1, read as the reverse complement.
TTCTATAATTTCTAGAGGTATTACCTCCAGAATAGAGACAATTCTGTTGCGATGGAACACGGTGTTGTCAAGTGGAGCCATGGTATGGAAGTGTTGTATCCATCCAATTTGCTTACCCTTTTTATACCCCCACCAACTATACAATTTATGTGGGTCAAGGTCACGTAAAGATACCCTTTGAGCGGGGGATAGACCACTAAGCAGCATGCTAGTCCATTACCGCAAAGTGATCTATCCCCCGCTCTGTTCTACAAAACCTCAATCAAGTCCAAGTCCAAGTCCTGTTTAACACATTTTATTCTAATTCCATATCCAATTTAAAAATTTCAATTTCACATGGTTTACATTCCTGATGTATCAAACACTCCAGCTCCCTAAACATATCGTCCAGTTCGTCCAAATTATGATGTCCTACTTTTAACACATGAAGGTGGTTCATGCTTTGCATTGTAGCATGACTATCAACAAACAAGTTTCTTTTCCACGCTAACATAAATTGGCAGTTTTCTTGAAAGATTTTTCTCACCAAACAATCATACACAGCCGTCAACATGTCTCTACAATCTTCATAGTGTACCATCACAGAATACCTGTCCAAGTTAGCACCAAGCAGCGATCCACTCATTGTTTCTAGCGTTCCACTGGAAGGTCCAAAGCAGAATGAAGTCGAGATGTATAGACCCCCTCTTTTATACCAGTTAACCGGTTGTCCTTGCTGTAAAGTGGGTCAAGGTCATCCAATGCTACCCTTTGAGCGGGGGATAGACCACTAAGCAGCATGCTAGTCCATTGCCGCAAAGTAGTCTATCCCCCGCTCTGTATTCTACACACACACACACACACACACACACACACACACACACACACACACATGTCCCTGTCCAAGTCTTTCATTACATACCCAATATATATTCAGTTCCTTCATCATCACTATCACTCATCACTGCTTCCACAAACTCCACAGGATTAAAGTTAAATTGTTTCAATTGTTCTTTTAAGTTTTCAATTTGTTGGTCCTTTACTTCTAAAACACTGTGAAGGTGTGATATGTAGTCCGCTGCCTCGTTGATGCTTGCTACTCTCGGATCGCCTAACTTCAAGCTGGGAACTACACCCTGCAGCCTGAAGTACGCCATACGCCTTTCTTGCTCCTGCCGTTGACCAGGACTGAGCAAGCCTTGTCCGTCTTGGCTTACCTCCAGCAAGGTCCGTAGCATCGGAGCTTTGCAGGCGTTTGCCCGAGCAACAGTTATGCTGTGGAATGGTCGAGCAGGTCCACGAGTAGCAGGCAGGACGTTGGCAGCACGCCTTCTTGAAGAAGAAGAGGAAGCCTGAGAAGTTTTGGAGTTGAAAGCCATGTTACAGTGCTGTATTCAGCTAAGCGGTACAAAGCAGAATAACCAAACTGCACGTTAATACCCGCATATATACACTTATCAGTGGTGGGGGTACTAGCTAGCCTTGGTAAAGTGGGTCAAGGCCATCCAAAAACATTACCAGAACGGGGGATAGATCACTAAGTGGCATGTTAGTCCATTGCCACAGAGTGATCTATCCCCCGCTCTGTATTTCACATTCACGCACACATTCATACATACACACAAGTCCCAGTCCAAGTCTTTACCCACACACCTATCCACTCTCATCCTCACTATCATCACTGTCCAACAGGCTTTCACACTTCTTAATTAGTTTTTCCCATTTACTCCGGATATAAAGTAGCTCCCTGCGAGTATTCTCTAGCATTCTGTCCCTTTGCTCTATGACTTCGTCGTACCACTCGATGATGTTTGGTGGAGTCTGGGTTGATGCGTCCATCGTGGTTGGTTGAGAAGCTCCGCTGCTCCGCAACTCCTTCCTCACAGGACCAAAGCCGGAGAATCGGACACGACTCCTTGACGAAGGCCCCGATCGGATTGGTCCAATGCTCGGGCTGGAGTTGGAGGCAGCCGGGCCAGAGGTAGAGGCTGGGACGTTCATAGCAGACATGGTGGTGTTCAGCTTAACGGTGTAAAGCAGAATGAGAGGACGGTTGATCACCACTCCTATATATACCCATTTTTAGTGGTGGGGATAACACGGGGGGGGGGTGAAAAGAAATTTTGCTTAGTCTTCCCGGTCATCAGTTTTACATACCTTTAGCACACCCATTATTTTGGTTTCTTCTATAACTTTACACACCTCAAACACCCAAGCAAACAGCTCATCTATGTTGTTATAATTAATTTTTGTCCAGTGTTCATACTTATGAGTTTGGTTGTTTATAATACATAAATAAAATGTAGACCCATCTCGTCTTATACAATACTCAACTTCCATTCTATGCTGGTTTAGCACTTCCCAAGCATTGTGTTGATCTATCAAGAAGTCACCACCTTTGTAATTGTACCGTGACATGTTTACCACGGAGCACAGAAACAGACTGAAGCAAATGAACGGCTCATACAAGCTTAGTAAGAGCGTTAGAGTGGGGGTATCACGTGATACACAACATTAGTTGTAAGGTTAGCACTTTACTTTAAACAGTAATTTATATGAATCAAGGTCATTCAAACTTTGAAAAATTTTTACCTCCAAACACTTGTAGCAAGCTACAAGTGTTTGGAGGTAAGTTTTTATTTTGTTAAAGATTTTTGTAACTTAGTCTTCGCCCTCAAGGACACGGTTTGAGATTGTCCCAGTGACTTTACATCACCGCCAGGTTAAAGTATTATACAAGTCAAGTGTTTTTTTTTTTTTTATAACTTGACTTGTATAATACCCCTCTCCCTTACTTTAAGAGGGTTAAGACTAAATTTGGAAACATAATTTGGAAAAAGACTTTTTAAATATTGTCCAACACAGCCTAACAATTTTGTTTTTTTGGTGGGCCCATGTCCTAGTCCATTTCCCACACGGTTTCACATCCTTTCCTTCGTATTAGATAGGCTTTAGGGATGAAAAATTCTCTTTGTACCATCCGAGGTGGTACTTGCATTGTACAAAGGTGGCCTTCACCTTTTACAACGATTTCTACTTTCTTATTACCTGCTCCATATGTCTGACCAATGAAATAATATTTTTCATCAACCTTTAGCCTTCTAATATCCCGCGGTTGCGGACCGTGGGGATGTCTGAACTTGAACGTTTTAGGCTTAATGTACAGAGTATAGGGTTTGAATTGCCGAAATTTGACTGTACTTTTGAGGTGTCGTTGGCAGCGATCCCCTTCTGCACAAGCAAGTTTCTGGCAACACAAAACCCCAAACTTACTAGACATCCAAGCGTAATCGCATTTCTTACCCTTGCCAGCAGGGGCTTTAACGCGTTTACGTTTCTGTGTTGGACTCTTTAGCGGAGTGTCTTGGAGCTTCTCTGAATTAGGCTGGCTAGAAGGGATGGGGCTGGAAGGAGGTAGAAGGGGCAAAGATTGTTCAAGCGGGATGGAGCAAACAATTTTGGGCGGGGTAGGAGAGCGTGTTAGGTCTATGGTGGGAAGATCAGGGGAGAAGATGGATGTACGGGGTGGTTTGGTTGGTGTAGGTGGCATGGGGGATATAGGTGAGGGACATTGGGATGTAGTGTATGAGAGGATTTTCCGGGTTCTGCTGTATGGGGTGATCCTCGACCTAGACGTCTCTTCAAAAACCGCAGACTCCGATCCTGAGTCCGATAGCAGCGAGAGTGCTGGAGAGGCTACCGGGACTCGACCTGACGACTTGACGAGTTCTCCTGACGATGGCTGTGCACCAGCCTCTTCCACTGTCGCCGGCAATGGCGACAGGCTGGGCATTGAGGCGGGCTGTGGCGGCGGCGGCGGCGGTGGCGGCATCGTCAGACAGCTCAGGATGTTCGCAGTCATCAGGTATTCCAGGATCGAAGTCGAGGATGATGAGGGTCGAGACGTGTCGGTCGAGGTTGAAGTTGATGGGTAGTTTTTCAGCTTCAGACCCATTTTACCCATTGTAATGAATGAAAAGAATAGATGTAAAGAAAGAATTGAACTTGTAAAACAAAAGTCTCAAGAGCGAGAGAGAGTACCTGTCCGTATGGGAGCTTGGACCAGAATGAGAAGTGCGTGCAGCCCGGCCGCCTTATATCCCCACCGGGGCTGCCACGCCCAGGATATCAGGGGTGGGGGTGGGGGTGGGGGGGGGGGGTTCGCACTTTTTGCCGGGGGGGGGGGGGGTTCGCACTTTTTAAAAAAATAAGCCCCACTTGAGGCATTTATGTTACCATAGCTGAAGCCTCCCAAGGGACCCAACTATAAACAACTCCAAACTTGTGGGTTACAAATACCTAACTGTTATGTTTTTTTAACAGACATTAATGTATTAACTGTGTTAATAAGACCTGACTGTTAAACACTTTGAAAGATTTTACATATTTAGGTCAAGGTCACAAAAAAACTTTAAAAAAATTAAGCCCCACACCCCCCTTGGGGGTGTGAGACACTTGGGTTGTCATCGCTGTAGCCTCCGAAGAGACCCAACTATGACAACAAGGCAACATCCAATGTCGTGTACCCTTCGCCACGCAAGACTTGTAAACATTTACTGCATTGTCTTTTCAGTAGCTAACAAAGATTCATTTACATAATTTTGTGTTTCCAGAAGGAAACAAACTGAGGACACCCTAGTGGCTTACGTCCTCGTCCGAGTGCAGAGGCCGCCGCAACCTTTTGCATGCCAGCGTACAAACGGACATGCTCCCAAATGCCATCCGCAACCTTTTGCATGCCTGGCAGGAGCCTACCGATAATTAAAATAGGCTTTACACGGGGGCCTACTCCCGTAACCTATCTTTAATATTTTTTAATTTACAATGCATTGAATTTTTACAAGTCTTTGTGGGTCAAGGCCACACGGACATTAAAAAATTTCGGCCCCCGTACATCCATGGCGAACCACGAATGTTCGGGGGCCTTGGGGACTAAAAACACAAATAGCTAACAAAGATTCATTTACATAATTTTGAGTTTCCAGAAGGGAAACATACTGAGGACACCCTAATGGCTTACGTCCTCGGTCCGAGTGCAGAGGCCGCCACAACCTTTTGCTTGCCAGCTTACAAACGGACATGCTCCCCAAATGCCATCCGCAACCTTTTGCATGCCTGGCAGGAGCCTACCAATTATTAAAAGTGGCTTTACACGGGGGCCTACTCCCGTTCCCTGACTTTACAATTTACTTTGAGCATTGAAAAAGCTCAAGGGGGGATTGCTAAAACAAGCGTATACACTTTAGAAACATATAACACACTTACAACACACAATTGAGCTCAACGTAGTCAATGCTGGAACAAGCACATACACATTAAACACATATAACAAACAAGACACAAAGGATAAAAGACACAGGAGACATAGGGTACAAGTAAAACACTCTCATATAAAACAATTCGCAATACCCAAACGCAAGCGCAATATCTTACAACTAATACAAGTCTTAAAGTTAGAGTAGACTTCGCTAAACACTGAAGGCGCCATTCAATGTTTAGTGATGCCTATGGCGGTCCGTCCCGGTCGTTCACGTTCAACGCGCGGAAGCGGACTGCGAGCCGGCTCTGGCTGGACCCCCTTATATCCCCGCCGGGGCTGCCACGCCCAGGATATCAGGGGTGGGGGAGGGGGTGGGGGTGGGGGTGGGGGTGGGGGTGGGGGGGGGGGTTCGCATTTTTGTCGGGGGGGGGGGTTCGCATTTTTGTCGGGGGGGGGGGTTCGCATTTTTGTCGGGGGGGGGGGGTTCGCATTTTTGTCGGGGGAGGGGGTTGGCATTTTTGTCGGGGGGGGGGGTCAGGTAAGTTAAGTGGGTCAAGGTCACCTACAACACTTGTACTCTAAGTGTTGGCTATACCCCCACCACATCTGGGTCCCTAGGCTGCACAACACCGCTTCGCCAGTATGTCTCCGGCTTCCATGCGGTGCGTCTCGCTGTTCTCTAGCTCTCTATATGTAAGTAATTTTACAAGTTCTGAATGTAGGTCACTACACTTTAACTTTGGGACGATATCGACTTGTGGTATTTCAGTGTTTTGACTCAAGGTCATCACACTTTAACTCTAGCACATCGGTTATCGTACCAGAGGTGCTCAATAACCTAACTTGTAATGTTTAGGGTGGCGTTTGCACGCCACGTGGTATCGCCATGAGTGTCCAGTCCAAGTTTTAAGTTACATTAATTTTACTGTAATCTTTTCCATTTCCGCTTCGTTTTGCAAAAGTATGAGGTGTCGCTTAATAAAGTTGTATTTCTCTAAAGTTATAGGAGATTGCAGGGATACAATTAGTTTATTTAGGAGACTCTTCATCTTGGAGTTTAACACAATTTCCACTTTGACTTTGCTTCCTCGGCTCTCACAGCCTAAGCTGTACAGAAATGTTTCTTCTAGTGCCAACTCGGGCCAAGAGAACAGTGTGTTGACTGTAGGACAGCTCATGGTGAAGTGATGCGATACTCCAGCGTACCACCTCACCTTCCCCCACCACTGTGACCTTCCCCCACTCCTGCTGTTTCCCCCACCTCTTTTCCCTTGACTCATGCGCTACAAGCAGTCTCTCAGTATTGTGCGGACTTTTGTGAGGGGAAGCCATGTCGCGGGACGCTTTAGGTAAGAAACTTAGCCTTGTTAAGACTTTGTTAGTTGCTCACTATCCACCACTCAAAGTTAAGAAGGTTTCGACTTTAGCTAAGTGGCGCAAACTGTTGCGTGGACACCCTAGGTTTTATACCAAACAGACTAATGTCAGTTTTACTGATGTAGATTTGTTTGGAATATTAGATGAACTGACTTTTCCTTGCAAAATTCAGTTAGTTACTCCCATTCCTGACAGTTTAGAGTCTTAGTCTCTCAAGCCGATATACCTAGAGTACACAGAGCCTGACAGTCAGTCACTCGGTGGCTGTCGTGGGGTGCGCATCGGTGTCGGCGCTCCGTTGTTAAGTTTTCAAGGTCACAGTAATATGAAATTGGGGGTGTTGTGCTAGTTCAAGGTCACCTGAGGGATTACCGATTGCCCATTTAGGCAGAGTCATGTCAGAAACTCGAGTTTAACTTGGCACTTTTGCCGTTTCTCGTCGAAAATTCGCTCCAAGTGGTCAAGGTCACGGGGACTCTGACTGAAACTCGGAGCGTAGTGCGAGGAACGGCAAAAGTGCCAAAAAATTTTAAGTTTCTGCGTGACCTTGACCTTAGTGGCGTCGGTGACGTCGTTTTGATGACGTAAGGGGTGATGACGTCATCAGCACGTCATTTCTGTGACGTCATGGGTGTGACGTCATCGAAATGACGTCATTAGTGATGACGTCATCGATTGCGTCATCGATGACGTCATCGGTGAGGTCATTGACCTCGATGACGTCATCCCTCAGGTGACCTTGAACTGGGCCAGCATCCTCAATTTTGCACTACTAAATCTGTAAAACAATTTTGCTTCGTATTTCATAAATATAATGTAATAAGTTGTGCATTTGACAAAAACTTACATTGTCCTTTTTATGTTAGTATTTAGTTAAAAGATTTTTTAGCTGTATATTTTTACAACTGTAAATTGAGGTAGATGGATAAGAATAGTCTAAAATATATAAAAATATAAGAAAGATAAAATATTATTTTTTGATGAATAAGCTCATAAAAACGATTTGATGAATTAATTGTATTTCATAATTTTATTTCAAAGGTAACTTAGGTTGGATATTATATAGAAGTTATGAAAAAGAGTAAACATAGGAAAATTTTACCATTTATTAGTTGTGAAGTGTATATGTTTACAAATAATTAATAGCTTTGAACTAAATCATTTTTATGGTTCATATCACAAAATAATTCTTTATATAAACTACATGTTTCTTCCAAATTGAGAAACAAGTTTATTACGAGAAAGCGTTTAACGAAAGCTTTGTACGATGTGAAGGAATAAATCGACGATGAGGGTTTTGGAATTTATTTTTGAACTTGATTTATAAAAATATCAAAATAATCTTGAAAATCTATTTATATTAAGTGTCAATACATCACACTTATGTATAAAATATTTTTATTTTATACACTCTTTAAATCATGCACGGTACGAGTACGACAGTGGCCGGCCCACAAGAATGCGTTTGACCCGATTGACAAAAATAAAACGGGATAACAATCATATTGTACAATATAGACATTCTTAAGCGTATCTAAAACCATTTAATTACTTAATTCTGAAAAGTCGTCCAAATAGACCACGGAGTTTTTAATTTATTAATAAAATTTTTGTAACAGTTAGTGAAAAATCAATCACTCTATTAGAAAACAACTAAATAAATAAGTTTTATGCTCACTTAAAATTATTTGAATATAACACTAAACCCCATTACATACGTAAAAGCAGCGATGTCAAAATGAGTGTTGCAAGTGAACGAAACCAATTATTGGAAATAATCACAGTAAACCTATTGCCTCTTGTTTCAACTTTGAACGGAAAATAACCACCGAAGAACTAAAATCAAAAGGTAAAATACCTCTGGAGAGTCATTACTCTTTGTTAACACAAAAGAAAAAAGACCTTCGGTAACAGTAATAGTGGTGTGGCTTTGATTAAAAGTTCGAGGTAAAGACCTGTTACACTTTGATTCATAAAAGTTTGTTAATAACAAAAACTGCTTCGTTTAAATTTAGAGTAAGATTTCCCATTATAAAAAGCAGTCAATTTTTTCATAATTAAAATATTTGACAAAACTAAAATATTGATCATTAATTTTTTTAAATAAGAACACAACTGAGCTATAAATTAGGTGCTAATTTACTTATTAACACCTTAAAGCCAAATAAAGCTCAAATTGTTTGTTTTCTTAAAAAAAACAAAAAAAAACTACAATAATCATTAAAATATTGTAGGTTTTCAAAAGTCTTTATATTTTTATTGATAATATATATAGACCGACAACACCTGAAAATAGTTCTAGAAATTAAAAGACGATTTTACACTTTCTGCTTTCAGCACTTAACTTGGGGAACATTTTACGAGTGATCGGAACTAATGTGAGTTTGGGTAAATGTATAAAAATTAAGATCTCAAAGACCAATACTGCAAACCCGACATCTGCTGCAACCACACGTAAATAAACGTTTCACTTGGTTAAATTACATCTGACATATTCAACACTTTTGAGGGCCAGTTTATGGCAAAATGCTCTTAATTCATGCAACATTTGAATCTATGTAAAATAAGACTCCAACATTAAGAGACCAAAGAGTATTTCGACCCAAAATGAAGTCTTGGGGTGTACGTCGTATTACACTCAAATTAAATTTGCTACAAGCCCAACGGCAAAAGTTTAAATGTGTCAGAAGTTATTAAATTTAGATTTTTCATAGGGACTATTTTAAACGTTTGTTAGATTGAATGTCATTTTTGCAGTTATCCATTTCAGAACAGAATGGTTTTCAGGTTTTCAGAATGGTTCTTTACTAACTGTGAACTTTAATTTTAAAGACAAATTAACTTATGTTTACATTAGGGCTTCCTTAACACTACACATCGGCTGTTCTCTGACATATAAATCATTGGAATTGTGTAAAAAGTCACTGTACGCTTTCTTTATTTATAACAGAATTACAAAACCTTTAAGGGTTTTTACAGATATTTGGACATAAAACTTACAGAGATAGAAGAGAAAATGAAATAACCATCACAAAACACCATAAGTTCAAAAAATTTTATAAAATCCCTTTAATAATTATTCCCACAAAAAATCGAATTACAATATTTTTGCGTCTTGCATGTGCATATTTGAACACACTGTTTTGTTGCTTGTAGCTTTTATTAAGCTTTTTGAAATGAGAAAAACTACATTTAGTAATGTATGAACTAACATAATAAAAAATAATATTTTATTCTACTTATCGTTTAGGAATTTAAAGTAGTTGTTTTATAACATGCATTGGAAATCAAGTAACACTGTAAAGTAAAAATTAATTGCCTTATACGAAAGACAATACAAAAGATGTTGTATCTGTGTTTATATACAATAAAATTGTTCCCCATTCTTCCTAGAAAAGTTTGAATAAATATTAAAACAGTACTTATTAATTGCTTGGTTTGAAAACTAAAACTTATTCAGTACTTTGTAATCATTCAACATTGAGGTTAATTTAATTTTTAATTAAAGTATCAAAACATCAACTATAGATTCATAGAAATGAATTGATTGTAATATTTCTCTCTGTTAACCTCAGAAATGCGTTGTTGGTCCTAAGTAACTCTCTCTGTATGTCGGCACTTAATTTAGATGCATCAAAGGAACCGTCAAGTTAAAAGCATAACTTCGACGATATCAAGTTTTGCGAGAAGGCAGCCTCGCTTCTTGACAGGTACACGCTGCCGAGCATAAATACAAATAAATTTGGTTCATCTCATTACATTAAAATACGTGTACTTTGATGAAAGGACATCCGATATATATGATTTTTGTTACGAAAGTTTTGGGGACGATGACTACCCAATAAATTCTAACATACTTAAAACTCACGAAGTTACTGAAGTATTCAGTTCCAGTTCAATACTTCTAATAAAATACACTACACAATATCAAAATGTAGGATATTTAATGTATTCAAGGCCAACAGTGTGTAGTAGAACCATTCAACATTTTATCATAGATGAAATATAATACATGTATTATATTTAATCTATGATTTTATTCAGTATATAAAACGTATATAGCTCTTTGTGTATTTAGAGCGTAAAATTCCTCATTGCCACTTGATAATTGTAGTGTCAAAGCCGCATGAAGTGTCAAATGAGTGCGGCCAAACATTTCGTGAGCGGCAATGCCTACTTGCGCTCGTAATGCATACACAGATTAAAATTTTTACTGTAAACAAAATGTCATGTAGACTATGTTTGATTTGTTCCTGTTGAAACACACTGTTAACTATCAAACCATTTTTTAAATACCACATTACCTTCACAAATCCAAAATTACACCAATAAGTTACTTTTTGACTACAGACTAACAATATGGAGGGAAAGTGATCTGTTTTGAAAGACTAGGGTTCCCTCCTTCGAAACAAGGAACTCCATTTATGTTTGAAAACTTCCTAAAAGTTTGAACTTTTATCAACTCAGATTATGAGTATTATTAAATAAACCAACGGGTATCTTATCACGACCTCTTCATTGAAATTTATCAGTAAATATTGATACAGAGATTTATTTGAAAAGTTTTCTTGCCTCTATATTTTAGATATTGATCTCTTTGGCTTATAATGTTTAAAATTGATATAAACTAATAATGAAACTCATATGATAAACGACGGAATAAAATTTTACATTAGATTTATTAAATTGTGCATTACAGCGATTTTAACCTATAAAATGTGCTATTTTATTTATGTTTACGTAAATTTAAAATTAAATTACACTAGAGAAAATATGTGATTTCAACTTTATAAAAGTATTTACAAAAAATATCTGATTTGTTGAGTTTACGAACGACAGGTAAGACACATTTAAACAAATATAAACTTTTGTGTAAGATTTGTCAAAGTTTTACAATTTGTTTGAGATATAACTTTTCTTATTACTGTATTTTCAAAAGAACACCAATTCGATCTTGTAACTGAACAGTATTTACATTTCAACCGAAAACTTGAAACAAATCTACTCAATAAATATGACTTTAAAAAATCACACTATATATTCTAAGTTTTTTATACGTTAGTATACGTTTATAGTAACTGGAACATACACAATGTCCAATACTGTACATACCATTAGACATATTTTATATAGGCTTTTTCGGGTAGATGGTGAACGAAAGCTCAGTTACAAAATTAGTTTCTAATAATTGACCACAACGCGCTTGTACCTATTACAAATATAAAACTATTCTACTTACATTAAGTAGGCGTTTATAGGGGCGATGCATATATTGTTTATAAAAACCATTAAACATAATAATTAAGTTATTAAATTTAATGGGATAAACTTTTACCTGCTCAATATCCTTTGTTGCTAATACGATGACCGGTTTTGTGACGACAGTCACATCATCAGGTCGATCCTCGGTTTAACCAGCAACAAAGGAGATTGAGTAGGTAAAAGTTTATCAAACGATTTGAAAATTCAATATCCAGTAGTAGGAAAATGAATTCTGGCCTTTTAAATAGATTAGATTATTAAAAGCTTGCAACCTAATATTTATGAATTTCTTTTAAACTTTTGCTATTGAAAATTGAGTGCTCCTTATAAAGCCATTGTATCATATTCAAAGGATAACGCATTGAACCCTTCTTAATAGAAACAACATTTTAAATGATCACATTTGGCATAGAAAAAAAATAAAGATTACATTAAAAACAAAATTGCCAAACTATAAAACATTTCGTTTAAAAGTGAGTTTCTCACGTCTGTTTTTCTCATTAGAGGGAATAAATATCACTGATAGACTAGTGATATAATTACCTCTAACCGTATCGGTGAAAAGCTTTTTAAAGTGATAAATATTTTCAGTCCAAACTGCATAAACCACTCCAAAGCCCAGTGTTAAGAGTGTTCCACTATACCGATGTATCAAGGCAAGTTGGGACCCCGCCAAATGGTGATGAGTTTTTGTCTTTCTCCGAGATTTATTTCCTGGAACAGAAAGTAATGTTTTTATCGAATTTTCGTTTTAAATAAAGTTTTAATTAAACTAACAGTACGACGATTGTTGACATATCCCGATTCCATTCAACTTCATAAAAATAGATTAAGCACACCATTCATAATATAACTTCTAAATGTTCATAAAAGTAATATTTTTTGTGACTTGTAGTAGCGGATAAGAATTAAATAATTGGCTTAGCTGGAGTCACTGTAACATTAATCGTTTGACAGTTGGGGTTGGTGATCGATAATTTATAAAGTAGTTTCAAATATAGCCATTAGATATATTTTTTAAAAATAATACAAGTTATATTTTCAACAACACTTTTTTACTAAATAGTCAGGGAAATATACTAGAAAATAGGGCCAAATATAGGACAAATTTTACTCCGAAAAACTATGTCGTTGATGTATCAATTGGACCATAAGAAACTTGTAAAAAACCACGAATAAAAAATGTTATATGTCTACAATGTCAATGGGTTATAAATCAATTAGGTTATGTATGGGATTAGAAAAATGAAACTTAAAAAATCTTAGTTGGGTCGTAAACGATAGCAGAATCCAATAGAAAATCCTTAAAGTGAGCACAGGTTATATTTTATGTACATCAAATAAAAAGTCTTATTTGATTGTCTTATTTAGTACAATAACGTAAACCCGACCTCAAAATGACAATTGAACCTGAAATGGGTGGCGATCAAATTTTTCAGTTAAATTATATGACAAAAATATTAAAATTAGATAACAAATTACATGCAACTTATATACCTCTGTCCGTATTAGTAATAATATCGTTTGAAGGGAATCCCGATTTTAATGAGATACTCTACAAAGATATAGGTACCAAATCTATATGAGTTCGCGATCCAGTATTATCGTATTATTCGAAATACGTTTATAATTTTTTAAAGTGTCAAAAACGATTTTTTTTGCATATTCTTACAACAGTTAAAAAAAAAACCTACAATTTTAACTGAAACCATTTAAAAGAGATTGAAAAAATCAATTTAATAATTTATATTGTACCTTGTCATAACAGATTACGGAGAAAACACAATAATATGTTTCCCATGTTCTTGTAATGGGAAATAAACACAACGATGTACCTTATTCATTTATTGACATAACTGAATAAAACTTTCAGTTGTATTAACTAGGCAGGCTTAGACATATATTTGATTACAACACATTCATGGCAGCAAACCTTCTAACTTGCTCATTCCCATGGTGTTTATGGTGAAAACCCCGAATTCCGTTGTAAATTCGCTTAATTACGCAGGTCTACTGCTACATCGGTGTTTTTGGCTTAATACAGCTACTACTCACCTTTATGACTAAAACTTATCAAGAAACGTTGATTTACAGGGGAGTTTTATTGAAGTAAACTCGTAAAAACATGATGAAAGTAGGTACTGCCGACCAATTCAAAAATTAATCGAAATGTTGAACTTCCCATGTTGGAATTTTGGTAAACTTTTCATAATATGTTATTGTTTTTACACCTACTATTTCAATACAACATTAAAATTTTGGAGAACAACTTGACCGATGCCGAAGTCTATTTTTCTCTAATAAAATAAATATTAAGTTCCCTACCTTATCCACATCATCATACACACAAGTTTTGATGTGTTGATGTACAATAATGTACGCGTAGTAGTGTCAAAAGGTTGTCCAATAATCTAATTTATAACGTTAACATTTATACAGACAGCTAAACACACATTACATTTAGTTATAATCAATGTTCTTAGTCGCATTATTAAACTACCTACACGACGAAATAAAAAGTTAAATTTGATCATAATAGAGGGTACTTGTCATAATTGAGGGTATAATAGTACCCTCTATTATATAAGACACTTTTGGATATAAAAGTAGTATGAAAACGATCAGAACAACACTGAAATATTCTTGTGGGTACTTGTGCTATCTCCAAGGACTATTATATGGTTAAAGCGTATTAGTGAGTTTATATACAAGAACAGAAATTATCAAATTCTGTTAGCCGATCCACTTCAGGAGACCGATGCATGACTGGGAGCAGGAGTCCAATACATTAGCCACTACATTAGGTCCGACCTCATGTACAAGCCTCAATCAGCCTCAATGCAACTATGAATGCTCTCATTACATTAACTAGCACTGATTATTGTGTTGTGATGAATCAAAGTGAATAGCCATGGCAAATGAGTAAATATTTCATATGATATTGTTTTGCCCAATAAGCAATTATAAAAAAATAAAATAAATCACTTACCGTAAAACCGATAGTGCAAATTGAAATTAGATTCTATATGATTTCTTATAAAGTGAGCGTCTCAAACGGGGTAAGTCCCGAAATAAATTTAGGAAAGGGTCACTCTCATTTAAATACCATGCAATTAGGTGTAAATTAACACCATCATAACATACCTACGGTTGTAATTCAATATTTCATGCAAATTATTAAAAGAAAAACGTTCAAAAATGCTTCATGAATGAACAATAAATTAAAGTTATTTTCACTGTTCGAAATTAAAATAAATGTATTAAATCACCAGTAACAGCAACCACGAAATGTAAATGAATAATATAACTTAACGAAACCAGCATATAATTAGTAGGTTATAAACATCTCATATCGCTATAACGTTTGGAGGATATTCAATAATTAATTGGAAAATGTGGTTACCCGGAGGTAGCGGTTGTGTAAGGATTATTTATGTTTGAGCAATTTTCCACGTGCCTCCGTATCTGTGAAGTGGTTTCCATTGTTGTAAATCCTCATTTCGCTGTCTTCTGCTGCCTTTGAGGTGTGGTCCTTTGATGTGCTTTGTTCCTCAAGACCATGTCATGTGCCAATTATTAGAATCTTTATATCGGATCATAAATGAATTGTTGTAAATTGAAATAAAAATTATTTTCAAAGTGTATTAAAACATTTTAGGACTCCAAATGTGTTATATGTATGTTACTTTAAACGGGTTATTATGTTTAAAATGTTTTGATATTACTTCAAATATTGAGGAATGATTTATAGAAACTAAAAATATTTTGGTCTGTACGATGCCGTATGATTTTACTATAAATAAAATCAGTAACACCTCGTAAAAGTATCCAGAAAGCGTACAGAAATTTGGGTACTGATAGGCTCTGTAGTATAATTATGTTTTTCAATAGAGAAACACTAACTTACATGGGAATAAGAGATTTATCATACGATAATGTAGTTACGTGAATTAACAAGGATGGGAGATCACTTGAAAGCTTTATACGCACAATAAATATTAGAATTTCAATAACGCTCTTCTTGTTAGCTCAATTAATTATAAAGTATATGTTTGTTTATTACATACACTGTCAACGGTGGAGGATCATGATGGATAAGCTCTCTCGCATTACGCGAGAAGCGATCAAACACCTCGGTGACTGCGGGAATATTTATAACACCTCGGGGAAATACTGAGATGTGTCCTAAACAATGTTTAAATCAATCTTCCACGTTGACTTAGAAGCCAATGTTATTATGGCTGTTTTAAGTAACTTAATCCGTGACTCTATTTGTGTTGATTAAATTTTTTACAGATTTAAGAACGTTTTAAAACACTGTAATAACTCTCCAGTACCTAAAAAGCTACCTGTTTCCTAGGTTTTAGTCCTAGGCCATGAACACAAATTTTATTAATCTAAACATTCATTATCAGCAGTATAAAGTACGATTTAAAATTTTAAATCATACTTTTAACTACTTATTATTAATTTACTTTAATGTTTTTACCATTTGATAAACTACTTTTACTTTAGTACGATTTCATAATTTACTAACTGGCTGCAATGTAAAACAACATTTTTATACTGTAACACGTGGTCTGCACTTTGAAAGTCGAGTCAGCCGCATTCATTATATCTCTGTTTTGATTTCTAACACCAATAGACCAATTAATTGTTAAAACAATTTTTTATTTAAATTAATCGAAATAAGTTTTTTCCTGGCATAGAGACCTGTAATTATAATATTTTTATCCCAGAATTAAGGTGTTTACAATGTTTGAAGAAAATCGTTCGTGCCGATTTTGATATCCGTTTGCTATATCTTACTCGTATTAGAGTATAGGATAACAATAGTCAATTTGGCGTGTAATATAAGGCTGTCCAAATGAATTTAAATAAATGAATAAATAAAAAAAAATATTAATGAAAATGTTTTAAAAGTAAATTTAAACTGTATAAATTAGCAAATAAAAATATGTGAAAAATAGATATAAGTGAGGCAGTTTCTAAGCTGAAGCAAAACTAGAACCGTCAGAGTTTCACACAGATATCTTTTATGTTTCCTTCCGTTAACTTTTAGGATAGCGCTCTCGGTTTGCATAACTGTGGCGATTAAGACTTTTAAAAGTTAGAAGTTTAGAGTTACTTCAGGCGAAGTTTCACCCTGCAATATATGTAAGGCGTAGAGTAGTTTTCAGTAAAAAGGGGAAAAATTATGTACCTAGAAATTTAAAGGATAGCAAGTAATGTGACAATGTTTGATGTAGTATTAGTGTATACATTTTTTGTGCATGTGTATACATTTTCATAATAATACTTGTAAATGAAAAACCAAAATTCCTTTTATCATTTCATTGACATAAATTTTATATATTACACTCTAAAGCTTGCTCGATATATGTGTTTTTGCCCATGGATTTGTTCAAATCTTGGGATTTTGGCCTCGAGCGATCGATTGGAAACTGGAAAAATATCTAGTTTCAGTACCAAAAACCTGCAAACTGCCTAGTCCATTCTTATGGGTTTTTTTGTAGCCACTAATTAAAAAAATAAGAACAAAAATTCTTAAACTATTTATGGTAACTCCTGATAAAAACTAATCCAGTAATATGAAAGCAATGATTTAGTCAGTTTTTATATTAAACATAAAGTAAAAATAAAGTGTAGCAAACTATTTTTTTAATTTATATACTATAAAACCATATCTATAACTAACATTAAGAAAAAATGTTTACCTTAGTAAATGATAAAATACCATATTTCGGCCACTGTCAGGACAGCGCACTAGAATAGTAGTTTTCATCACTAGGGGCATTTCAAAAGTGGGTCTTTATGGTCCGCAATCGAGTGACATATTTCTAGATTTCAAGAAGATGAGGTAAAGAGAATAGAACAAACGCTTAACGCTCTAACAGTTTTTTTTCTTACTGACTTGAATTATAACAAGCTACACAAAATTTAACGGCCAATGATTTTTTTATCATTTTGCTCAAAATCAGCCTGTTTTTTATTTTATTTTAATTTTATAAACAGTACCAAAAACGTTTCTTTGTCCTAGGACTATAAAATCAGGTGGAATATTTTATTGGTATTAGGACTGTAAAATCAGCTGTTTGCTAAATATGCTATTTTTTTATTTTATATTAATTTTGAAATGCAGAATTTTGAAATTCAAACGATATAAAAAGCATTGTTTGTAAATAACAGGAAGGTAAATACTACATTTCACTTACTTTTTAAATATAACCTCGAAGATACAGCTTTATTGTTAATATTTTTAACTACTAAAAGTCTAAATAAGATTTGCTCCTGGTGATGGAGCAATTTATTAATTTATGGTACAGTGCCAGCACACTAAGAAATTACTAAAAAGCACAAATAAAAATAGAGTTTCGAAAAAACACTCGGGGTAAGTCTGCAATTTTAGCTATGAAATAAAATCATAAAATCAACGACTAAAGTTTCCTCTTTTTAGTACAAAGTTTTCTCACAAAATTAAGCCTTTCAAAATCCACTAGTAAGTTAGTATAGGAAACCATGCTCACTAGAACTTATGAAACAATGATTCACCGAGTAAGAGCCCCGCTGTAATGTTTACCTTCATTTGAGGTCTAGATCTCACCCCTTTCACCTGAATAAATCACATGAGGAAGTCAAGATTATTCAAAACAGTTTACACTTAATTTTTAAACAATTTGGGGCTCAGTGTAGTACTTGGTAGAATGCAGTGATATAAAACATAAATTTCCCCCAATGGAATTTTTCATTTATACCCAACAAGAAATGTATATATACTGAGATAGTAGTGAGGCAGGTTGAAATATAAATTTAAAGGTCCAGTTAAAAGTTATAGGTTAGTTTCAAACAAATTTGTCTTAAGTCACAAGAGTGTAATTTTCAAATAAATGTGTTTTAAACATGATTAATTTTGACTGAAATAATAGTTAACACTATTTTGCGACTAGATAAAGACTGTCGAATAATTTCTTACCATGGTATAGGTAGAGGGTTAATTGACAAATGGGTAAAGTTGGGCAGGTGGGCAAGTGGGCAGGTTCTCTCCTGCAGCTGGTCCCGGGGTTCACAACAATTGGCCAACTCGAGGTGATATTATTGTCCGACTTTGCTGAGTTTGGCACTTCAAACAGCCGGCTGCGACTTCGAGGACTTTTCAGGTTCCAATATTTTATTTCATTACAGACAATAACTTGCCATCAGTCTCTATTAAGTTACCTGTTACTATTTATCAATCATTTGCATTTGCATCATAAATTATATTATTTCCAAAGAAATAACATACTTGACTGTTTTAAACACATGCCAATTTATAGTTATGGGTGTCTATGATTAATTTTTATGAATGGCTTAGTGATGCAAGTTAAAAGTTGTTTTATAACTTTATGCTGAACAAACTTGAGAGAAAATGATTTTATTTCAGCTTTGGCCCAAGTGTTACTAAAGTATACATAACCAACAAAATATCATATTTGTCGAAAAAAAGTCTTCAAAATTATTCTAACCATCAGTTTATCCAACCAATTAGCAATCGTGGTGATGCTATGTGAGTTTCGAGGGGCGGCATTTTGACTTTTTCTTAAGGATGTCCTAACTTATTTGGTTCTTTATACATTGATATTACCTTTTCTATCAATAGAACGTGTGGTTTGAATTAGGCCTATTAAATTTTCATTCAGTTGTATATACTACCATGAAAAATCTATAAAAAAAAACCTTTAGGCTAATACTACTACTACTATGACTAATAATACTACTGTGACTATGACCTTAAAAAAGAATCGAAACATTTTTGAGGAGTAATGTATGAATATTCAAAAACTTTTCAGAACGTATCTAATGATTTTTGGTATTTCGGAACTGCAACTGATGTATTCTTATTTAAATTGTTTGTCGCTATAATTCTGATTTTCTGAGATTCAAAAACTTTCTGAATAAAACTCAGTTTCGATTGTAATTCAGAGAAAACTTTGAGGAGCTTAGATAAAATCTTAGTTCTCAGTGAATCCAATAATGTTCTTAATATGCAAGTTTTAATTTAAAATTGGGCCTATCAAACTTCCCAACGTCTTCCATCACTTATATAACTTAAAGATTAAAGAATATTTATGATGTTATTATACACCTTTTCGCTGTCCAAATGGTTAATTTTAATTAGCTTATGTATTTCCTTTACTTAAGGATTAGTTAAGAGTTTATTTCGTAAAGTGAAACTATAAAATAAACTTCCTTGGAAAAAACTGGTTTGGTCATAAAATGTAAGTTATTACATCATTTTACAAAATAAGTGTGTGTTATTGCATTATTTTAGTAGTGCACCCTGCCAGGTACATGATATTTTTACCAATACAAAAAAATGGGGTCTTTTTAGATTTGGCCCCCACTAATAAAATATCCCACACACGAATGAATTATTTACAAATGGGTTACTAATAAAGAGAGATCCAAAGATAAATTGCAAACATCCGCACAGTGTGCATGCGGAATATCAGATTCTGTGGACAGGCCTTGTCTTATCAGCCGTTATCTTATCTCATGTCACCACCTTACCTATTCTATATCTACATATTCCCAACCTGCATTGGATTATTTTTGTGTCATACTTCCGGGAAGTTGGCCAATTTGTTTAACGTTAACATTATTCTGTCTACTGCCCTACTAGCGAACGACTCTAAAATTTAACCCAACCTAACTGGCTTAACCAAAAGTGTGTTGGTCAATCGACGAATAGGGTAATTATATTTTGCAATTTGGTAACGGTTGATAATATACGGTGATAAAACGTTGAATAGAAAATTCGTTCGGCACAATTTACATGTTTTCTGTATACTTATAGCCTTGTAATCCACCAAAACGTATTTGGTAATTTCCTATTATAGTTTCAGAAGATTTTGGAGGCCCTCTTCTAAAAATACCCCATAAATGTAATTAACCATAAAAATTTCAATGAACTAGAAATATTTTTTTATAATGTACAATTTGAAAGTTTAAAAGATGAATTTGTCCATTATAGCCATCGTGATTTAGTAATAAGAAACACCATCCCTGAATCGACCCACCGCAATTGGCCGAAACATCAGTGTTGTCTAACTATGCTGTGTTTTCTCTGCTCTAACTTCGACTTATAGCCAGAAAAACGTTGTTCAGTTACTTCTAATTGGAGCAAAGAAACAAGACAAGTAATGCCAAGTTGCGCTGTACGGACTTTAGCTTTGGTGTTCTTTGGTGCGCTAAAGAACACGGTTGTCAAAGCTCGTTCTGAAGTAAACGTGACCTAAGGTCTTGTGATCAAAGCATCTGTATCTTTCACTTTCTATGTGCTTTAAGGGACGACTCTGACATCTCCGACATCTGCAAGTCACGTCATCTTTTAGCTCGTGTAATATTACTTGAAGCGAATGCAGGTTATATTTGCTTAAGTGTTGAAGTGACTTTGCGGATAAAAAACATAAACTGGAAGACAGAAACAAAATATGTTATTTTTAATATAGTCTTCTTAAGCTACAAAATTTAAACAATTATTGATATAATATTTAGCACAAGAATATCTCATCTCCTTTTGATAGTAGTAATAATATGCTGGAAGTAAACTTTCTTGAGATAGAGATCGAACAAGTATGTTACTTCATATTTCACAAATAATCTTAAAATAGCTTCTATTCTACACTTATGGTAAATACAAAATATAATTACTTGTTTGTGAAAATATTGCGGAAATTCGTTAACAAACAGGAACGAATGTTTTGGTTTTAAGATGTATGAAATTCCTTGCCAGTTTTATAGTTGTATTTTAAACTGCACCACGTTTGCCACTGAGCAACGATCCGTATATTTTAAATAAATGTCTAATTAACGACCCGGAACTGTATTTGGCTTTGTTGCTCTCATTGTCTTCCTAAGCTCAGTAAAACGCATTTCTTTACTTATATATCTTAATAATATGCAATAACATACGCTGAAGTAATAAACCGCATGCACTATAAAACGTTAAATCTGTAAAATAATTTTGCTTCGTATTTGATCAATTCAATGTACAGTAACTAAGATTTGAGTTTAATAAACAATTACATTGTCCTTAAGTTTTTTATACTTATTATTAACTATTTTTTAGCTGCAACATTTTTTGCATCTGCAAATTGAGGTAAGTTAGATGGATAAGAATGTTAAAAAATATGAATGACTTTCATCTTTTAATGAATAAGCTCACAAAACCTCTTTGATAAATTAATTGTATTCCATACTTTAATTTACAATTACCCTTGGTAGTGGCAATACAAAAAAATTATAAACATTATAAAAAGTATAAAAAAGAATAAACGTGGAAAAATCTTACCATTTAACAGTTGTGCAGTGTAAAGGTTTACAAATACAAATAATTAATAGCTTTAAATAAATTGATTTATGGTTCATATTCCAAAATTATTCTTGATATAAACTATATGTTTCTTTCAAAATGAGAAACAATTTTATTCCGAGAAAGCGTTACAGTAAAGCTTTGTACTATGAGAAGGAATAAATCGACCACGAAAGCTTTGGAATTTATACCATAACTTGATTAATAAAAATATCAAAGTAATGTTTGAAACTCTATTTATACTAAAATGTCAATACATGTTTTATAACATACGCAAGAATAAAATATTTGTATTCGCTTCACTTTTAAAATTGTGCAAAGTATTATTATTGTTTACTGTAATTGGAGTATGTACTATGTTGTAATCAATTAAATTGTAAGTCAATAAATAAATTACAATAGCCAGCCCACAAGAATGCATTTGACTCGATTGACAACAATAAAACAGAATAACAATTATATTGGACAATACAGACATTCTTATGCTTATCTAAAACCTTCTACTTACTTACTTACATACTTAATTCTTACTTCTGACGAGTAGTTCCAATTGACTACGGAGTTTTTCATTGGATTAATCAAATTTTCGAATCAGTCGGTGACAAATCAACGCCATCATATATGATGTAAAAGCATATCTATCATCATATATACATATGGCATCATATATATGTAAAAGCAGCGTTGTCAAATTGAGTGTTGCAAGTGAACGACACCTATTACTGAAGTGTAATCACAGTAAACCTATTGCCTCATGTTTCAACTTTGAACGGAAAATAACCACCAAAGAACTAAAGTCAAAAGGTAAAATACCTCTGGAGAGTCATTACTCTTTGTTAACACAAAAGAAAAAAGACCCTCGGTAACAGTAATAGTGGTGTGGCTTTGATTAAAAGTTCGAGGTAAAGACCTGTTACACTTTGAGGCATGAAAGTTTGTTAATAACAAAAACTGCTTTATTTAAATTTAGAATAAGGGTTTCTATCGTAAAAAACAGTCAATTTATTTTATTAAAATAGTGAACAAAACTAAAACGTTGATAATTTATTTTTCCTAATGAAAAGACTAAAGGTCTCAATTGAGCTATAAATAAGTTGCTCATTTACTTATTAACATCTTTAAGCAATTAAAGGTATACTTGTTAAGAAAAAAAAAAAAAAAAAAAATGCTAAGATAATCATAAAAACTTCCCAGGTTTCAAAAAGTCTATATTTTTACTAGATTTTACCCACGGGTTCGCTCTCATTGTAGCAATAAAAAAAATAGCTCAGATTATAAAAAAATTACAAACAGCTGATTATTTATATTAAAAATCTTAATATTGGAAATTTTCGTTGAATTAGTTTTTTAGCAAACAATAAAAAAAATAAAATCGATTTTCAGATTTTGTATACAAAATCTTTTTAATCTTTCGTAAAAAATAATTCTTTTAAAATAAAAAGTATCATTATGTTATTTCCGATACCTTTGAGAATATGTGTACATAGTTTCATGATGATCGGTTGAGTAGTTTTCGCGTGAAAGTCTAACAAATAAAAGTAGATTCACATTTATTAGTAGGAACAATAGACCGACGAAACCTGAAAATAGTTCTAAGAATTAAAAGACTTTTTTCACACTTTCAGCTTACAGTATTCTTAGGGAACCTTTTACGAGTAACCAGAAGTAATATAAGCGTGGATAAATATATAAAATTAATATCTCAAGACCAATACCGCAAACCCATCATATGCTGCAACCACACGAGAATAACCGCTTCGTGAAATTACATCTGACATATTCAACATTATTTTGAGGGACAGTTTATGGGAAAATACTCTTAATTCATGCGACGCTTAAAACCATGTATAACAAGACATAGATCAATAAATATTTCGACATCTTTGGGGGTACGTGATTTTGAATTTAAACTAAATTTGCTACAAGCACGACAGTAAAAGTTTAAATGTGTCAGTAGTTTTTAAATTTTGAGTTTTCGTTAGTGCGATTTTAAACGTATGTTTGATTGAATGTCCTTTTTTGCAGTTATCCATTTCAGGTCAGGTTTTCAGAATGGTTCTATAATAACACTGAACTTTTATTTTACAAAAATATTAACTTATTTTTACATTAACGTTTCCATTACATTCTATGTTGGCCATCTCTAAGGACCTATCATTCTAATAGCCATAGGACTCTTTATTATCTTTATTATAATCAAAATTATAAGGTCTTTATGGCTTTTACTATTAGTTATTTGGACTTAAAACTTACAGTGAAAACAGAGAAAACAAAAAAAAGCCCCAACAATCACCACAAGTTCAAAACATGTTATAAAATCCCTTTCATAATTTTACAATTTTCACAATATTTTACAATACCAATTTCTTTGCGTCTCGCATGCCTCTTTTAGACTACGCTTCTTAGCGGTTTTAACTTTTGTAGATTTTATTAAACTTTTCGAAAGGAAAATATTTGAATTAGTTTATGAACACTAGAAAATAATAGTTTATTACACTTTTCATTTAAGAAATTAGAATATTTGTTTTTAACTTGCATTGGAAATCAAGTAACACTGTAAAGTAACATTTAATTACCTTGTATACAGAAAAATGTTTTCGCTTTCCCTAGAAAAGTTTAAGTAAATAAATAAATAAAGAACAGTCTCCTTTAAATGCTTGGTTTAAAAACTAAAAATTATTCCGTGCTCTGTAATCATACAGCAATTAGGTTAATTAAAGTTTTAATTAAGTATCATAACATCAACTATAGATTCAAAGAATTGAATTGATTATAATATTTCTCTCTGTTTACCTCAAAATGCGTCGTTGGTCCTAAGTAACTCTCTCTGTATGTCTTCACTTAATTTAGATGCATCAAAGGAACCGTCAAGTTAAAAGCATAACTTCGGCGATGTTAAGTTTCATGAGAACGCAGCCTCGCTTCTTGACAGGTACAAGTTTCCGAGCATTAATACAAATTTGGTTCATCTTATTACATTAAAATAAGAGAACTTTGATGAAAGGACATCCAATATGTATGATTTTTTTACGAAAGTTTTTCGGGACGATGACTACCCAATAAATTCGACATACTCAAAACTCACGAGGTTAACAGAGTATTCAGTTCCAGTTCAATACACTTTTGTGTGATTTAATCTTTTCTTTAACAATATTTTTTAAGGACTATTTGATTATTTTTATATGCTATTATTGATATTGACGATTTTGATTTTGTTTTTTAAGTAAACAATACATGTTACATAGATGAACAGAATAGTTATTGGATAGCAATTTAATACTATTATTGATGGTTAGGTTTTGTTGAAAGACCAGGCAACAACCAGGGTTGGTAGATTAATGGTATTTAATTGATTCAAAATTTGTTTTTGGGGATAATGGGTGAAAATTGCAATAGTATACGATGTTTGAAAATCAGTTTTGCAATTTGAATGATGATTAAGAGCATAACATCCATAGTGCAAATATGACCCATTTTATGATTTCTATCACCATTCACATTGAAAACTGATTTGAAACCCTGTATTGGTAGGCCTACTAATGTATTTTTCGCAAATAAACTCAAAAACCAGTTTTTGCATTAATTGTATTCGTTAACTTTACAATAAAAGTCTACCAACCCTGTTTGTTGCCTGATGTTTCAACAAAACCTAAAATCATATAGAGTATTAAGTTATCATTCGTTAGCTGTTTTGTTCCTCTATGTAACACGTATTGTTTCCATAAAAAAATGTAAACATTAGTGAATTTTCAATAATCCTTATATAAACAATCTAAAATCGTAATAGTTTAGAATACTTTTTTAGTTACTTTCGACCTACAAGTAAAAAGTTGTAGTGCGTTTTTGAAGTCTACAGAATTATGCTCCATACGTTAAAAAATCTGTGAAGTAAAAGGCAAAACGTCCCAGGTCAAAAGTGGTTTAAACTAGTTGCAAAGTTGACATTGGGTACAGTTTGGGTTGGCATTGAGTTTGAAATTGTCGTAACATGTGAAAAGTATTTTGGCTGTCCACTATGACAATTTGCCTTCCTTCATAATCCATTCATGACCTTGACGGAGGGGGGAATGCTGCGTACATGGAAACTCTTATTGAGGAACATGATTAGACAGTCGGTTGGTTGGCTATTTAGAGGGTACGCCTGCACGTCTGTTTGAGCCTGAAAAGGAGTACCTGAGTTGACCCTCAGAATGTTCAAACAACTGTATGATACTCTTAAGGGGGCCGTTCGGCAAAACGAAATGGGCTCGTCGAAATGTCGGTAATTTTGTAGGAAGATTGCCTGAGTTACCGACGCCCGAGCCAAGATCTCGGAAGGCACAAAAAATGGAAAATCAGGAGCGGCCGTTGCGTCCCTGGTCTCCCCCTCCTCCAACCGACCCCGAAAGATTTCCAATGAATGACACTGACCACACGCCAGCACAACAGAGCGGCCGGCGCAGACCCGGTTTTCGGGGTTGTAAAAATTATCTCGCTTCACTGGCACGGTCTGTCCCGCACCGAGGGAGGCTCGACAGCCGTGCTGTTGGTATCCTATCCTATCCTATTGACTGAAGCCTTTTGGTTTTTTTGTTGGTTTTTTTTATTGTTTTTGTTTTATTTCACTGTTGCATACCAGCTGGTAATTTTACATCACAACATAATGTGTATCAGTTTTACAATATTATTGGTAGCAGTTGTTTTTTTAATCAGCTTACTTGAGAACTGTTACTTTTTAACAAGGAATAGGTTCGACTTAAAAATATAACAGCTGACTAGGAGTTACTGAAAGATATTATAACTTATTTAAAACGTTATTTGAGGAAATCTGATACTCGACACACGTTTGTCACGAGTTTAAATGTGTTGTTTACAGTTTAAATTTTTTGTTTACAGTTTAAATCCCTCCCCCACCCCAATTTTCTCGAGAAAGATCAGGTTTAAAAAAACGGACTTTAGTATTATACTAATCACCTTAAGTAACAATACTTTAATAAAATAGTTTTTTTTGCGTCGAATGACTACAAAATTCACTAGGAGTGTTACTTTAATCTTACAAACTATTAAAAATGTACAGCTGATTTTTACATCAACATTTAAATGAAAGAAAACTTTATAATCCAGCGTAGGCATAGATGCAAATAAATGGAAAAATAGAATTTGATCTTGAAACGGGTACAATGAGCGATGAGTTATTGTTCAAGAAAAGGTTTTTTGTTTGCATTAAAGTATGTGATTAGTTTGATTAAAAAAAAAAGAATAAACTAAACCCATAGAATAAAAATTAAATTATTATTAATTCAAACGTATAGTGTGGCAGCCAACAAAGTTTTGGTGTTCTGAAAAATTACACTATATATACTATTTTGTGTTTTACTAATTGTAGAATGATAGGATCGATAGGGTTTCAATTAAAGACGTTTGCTCCAAAGACTAGGAAAAACAGAAACATGCCATAAATCTTCTAAATAAATAAGAAAGAACGGGGAAATTGCTCCATAAAATTTACATGGATTAAAAAATTTTTACTTTTTTACGAAAATAAGTTACGTGTATCTCTATTAGGAGAGCCGAATTTTGTATAGTGAATGAAGACACTGTACTTTAAGGAGAGTGTTAAAATTTAATTTTGAGACCCTAAAAATTAAAACAGGAGGGAAAATACTATTTAAGCTCATGGACAAACAAGGTAATCAAACAGTTGAATGAAGTATGGTGTATGATGAACACTATTGAAAGTGTATTTATCCTGAAATGGGTGCTGAGCATCCGTCACGATTTTTAATCATTGCCCCTTTTCTAAGAATGGGGAAACACTCTATAAAATTTATAGGGATTTAAAAAAGTTTACTTTGTTTTCACGCAAATAAGTTACGTGTATTTATTAGGAGAGCCGAAAATTGTAGTGAGTGAAGACAGTCTATTGTAACGGAGTGTGTTAACATTTTGTGACCCTAAAAAATAAAACAGGAGGTAAAATACTATTTCAACTAATGGAAAAACAAAATACATCAAATCAAATAAATCAAATGGTTGAAAAATAATGGTGTATGATGCACACTATTGAAAGTATGCTACTGTATTTATTCTGAAATGGGTGCTGAGCATCCGCACGGTTTTTAATAATTGCCCCTTTTCTACATTATGTTAATTTTTGTCTTAGCTCAAGGATTATTATTTATTAAAAAGCCCATTTTTAGAATCGATATAGGTTTTAACCATAGACAAAATTAAGTATTCATTCACGGTATCACACGGTATCATGACTCTCGAGATTGTAAAGAGTACTTTGGAAGCGGATGACTGCCTTTGGTCATTGTGCTATTATTTAATGATCCTGAATAATGAAACGGCTGCTATTTGTCAGTATCAAAGACACCTCATCTGATCCATCACAACCATCACACTCACCCTTCAGTCATACTCACCTTAAAATACGCACCACAGAGTTCGTCGGCGTTTCAAATAAGTATCAAGTTCTTTGCAAACAGTATTGCTAAAATATTATCGATAAAAAACAAATCTTCTGACAGCATTCTTTGTAAAGCATTTTCTTGGTAATCCACTAAGATCTAAATTATTATAGTTAGGGGCTTTTGCCTCTATAAGCCACTAGTATATCATAGTTCTATAACATAGGCCTACCCTATTACCATATTTATGCGATCAAAAATATTACAGTGTAATGTATCAAATATTATAATAATAACCTATGAACTGCTAAAGAACGCATTTTCATATTGATTTTACAAACAAAATTAAAATACCAGTTGTAATCATTAAACTCTAAAATAATAAAAACAACCAAACAGTTTTTTTTTTTCAATTTATTACAATAATGGAAAAAAATTCTAATAGAGGGTATTTTACAAACACTTATGTTATTATTTTACTAACGGTTATAATAATATTTTGTTCCTATCATAGTTAATATAACAGATGTGATAATAGAAACATGTTGCATATAGTACTATGATACAGTAGTGTAATACCGGTAATCGACTGGGACTCGATTCGAAACCGGTAATCGATTAACCGGACTTAATCAAATGGGGAAATTGCGAACTTTGAGGGCTTTCAAGGCATTTCCTTTCGTATTGCTATTTACCAACAACAACTTCACGCTGAGCTATTAAATGCATCGGCCGCACGCATGAGAAGTGAGAACGACTGGCCGGAGCGGCGCCGGCGGTGTGCTGTGCGTGGCCGCCAGCCACAATGGCTAGGAGATCGACGAGAGATCGATGGCGTGGACGGTTGGGTTTGTTTATAACTTGAAAACTACTTTTGCTTGAAGATATTTGTAAGATGGATAGTATAAAGGAAACAGAAAAATTAAACAGGACTGGTAGTAGTTTCCTTCACGTAGTTCGTTGCCGCGCCGCTAGGTTCACCCGAAACAGTGGCCTTTTTCCCGCGCGAGGGCAAAACATGCAATCGTATTTCCCGTCTTCGGTTAGTGTTTACCGACCAAAATATTTTATTTTACGATTTATTTGAAGTTAAAGAGTGGTTCTAGTGGAAGGCTACCTGCTTTTTCAATAATTTGTGATATTACTACGTGAAAATGTATGTCAAAGTTAGTGAATTTCAGCATCAAATAAAAGTTATTATAAAATTTTTTTAGAAAAAAAACAGGTATACTTCCACTAGAACCACTATTTGACTACCATATAAAACAAACAGCTTAAGTCTACGATGAACAGTTCCAACCGAAGGCTGGAAATACGATTGCATGTTTTCGGGTAGATTTTCGTTGCCGAACGGCCCCCTTAAACTTAATTAAGTGTAATAATAATAATGTTTCGTCTCTCACCCTTCTTCTTTCAATATTCCGTTCTTCCAAGTTCTTGGCATAATGCCGATTAGAGGCAGAAGCGCCTAACTGTTTGGCCGGAGTCTGCTTATCAACAACAAAAGTTTTAATAATAACAACAAAAGGTAAACCATGGAATTAGAAAGAGAAATATAATATTTTCAGATTCAGATTCCTCATTAATGATTGAAATTTTATAATTAAGACGTCAATACATCTTTGACAAATTTAAATAAAAAAATACAAGTAAAAAAAAAAAAAAAAAACATTTCAGAGTAATATGTCTGTGGTAGCCTATTTGTAATCAAATAATTTTTGGTATTTTTTAATTTTCATAAAGTGTATTAAGACTTATATTAGGTTCATTATGGTAATTTATTAGATATTTGGTCTTCCATTTTGCATTTACAGTATTTATTTATTTCTAATCAATAAACTTAATTCTTAACGGAGAATAACAGTTTAAGCTTAACATTTACAATAGAAGTCCTTCTCACCACACCTATCGATACCGCCCTGATACAGATTACCAGCAATAATGTGGTGGTTCCCAAAGACACTTACTGATCTCCATTCAAGAGGCAAGGGGGTGATAGTAACGAAGTAGCAGCAGTTTGCCGGTTAATAACTGTTGCGGCTGATGTTATCTCATAATGATATCTTGTCACTAGTTACTAGATAATAGCTATAGTTTTTTGATAGATAAATATTATACGGCCAAGTATAATTAAATATAATTGAAGTCCATGATTTTTAAAATTGGCGGTGAGTGCAATCCAGGGAAAGATGAACACAGCATAGACCAGCGTTTCCCAACCTTTTCGTGCCCGCGTGCCACATGAGGCTTTTCAATTTTTTGGCGTACCATCCAAACTCATACTTACCCTCTCCCTTCCCCCGGCCCTACAAATGCAGTAGGAGAGAGCCTAGGTTATTGTTTTCTTTTTAATATATTTAATTATATGCCCATAAGTAGTAGTCTGAGAAAAAAAATAAATTCAAATTTAAAACAATTAATTAAAAAAGTTCTTTTTAAGTTTAAGAAAAAAAAAACAATGAATTGAGATAAACATTTTATTTTGAAGCCATACAAATATTACTGTGATTATTAATTAAAGTAATATTATAAGTAGGCCTATATTATTATTCTCTTTGAAACTAAAAATTGCTAGCTGCTGGCTTTATAAACAAAGTTTCATAGGGTCTACAATACAATTGAAACAAATTGTTTCAAATACACACTTATAGCAAAAAAGGTTATTTTGCATTTATACAAAAGTAACTAAAACAATATAAATACAAAATTACCAAACTAATAAATAATATTAACAGCAAAAGAGGTTGTTAATGGGAAACTTGCTTTTATTTCTTGCTCGGGAAATTATCCCTTTCAGAAGACTGATTAATAATCAGGACTAATTTTACACATGGACAAATAACGGTCACGATACATACTATTTTCACTTGACTGTATTTTGGTTTACCGAAGGAATATACCAACTACCAACGAGGTTGGTTTAACCTCTTTGAAATACACAGAATGTGTTCCAGGGTTACCAAGTTATGAACTTCATAATTCCATGAATATGACCAAATTAGTTTTTTCTCGCGTTTCATTGCTTTTGCGGAGCATATCTTGTAACTTAAAATAGTACAAGGTAATTATACAGAACTTAAAATAGGCCTAATTCAAGGGTTCAGACTGGTCCTGGACACAACACCATTATTCATTAGTATAAATATGCTCGGAAAAGGGAGTTTTAACTTAAAATAATTTAATTTGTTAAGTTGGAGCGAAATTGCTTTAGTAGGGAAGAGGTAAAAGCTACCTATGGGAGTCTCTCAAATTATGTGTAAAAGCGTTGTAACTCATAACTGAGCTGACCAAAACTGCTGTTGGCATCATGTAGTTCAAAAGTGTTTTTTTCGTGTATTTAATTATTTTTTTCTTTCTTTGTCTCTCGCGTAAAAGTGGTACGCGTACCACCCGTTGAGAAACACTGATAGACTGAGATCTGACGACAACCTAAAAACTACTTATAGTCGATGATTTAGGCAGGAAGTTTAAAAAATAAAGCATTAAAAGTATTTTAGTGACGCAGTAAAATATAAATAACTGTATGAAAGCAAAGGATCAATGTTTGATGAGCATAGTTTTTAAGTTAAATACTGGGTAACAAATTAAATTATTTTAGCCTAAATAAGAACTAGTCAATATGCAGGATGTTCGGAAACTCTCTTCCGAAACTCCGTGTGCGGATTCCTTGGATCAAAATAAACAAAAAATGTCGTCCGAAAATGCTTCTTTAAGCCGCTAGCAGCCATTTTGTTTTTGACGTTTAATAATTTTTATTTTTGAAGCGAATGGGGGTAAATAAGTTTAAATCTGTAATAAACCTTTATCCCTGCGATATTCATTTTCAAGAATTTTTTTCCGAAATGTATTTTTTAAATGGGAGCCAATTTAAGTTTTTAACCTTAAATATAAAAAAATTGTAAATGTTATCAAAATTTGTTATAATAACAAACAAATTTAGACAAATAAAATTTTCTAACCAATGATACCAAGTTTGCAAGGATCTGGCGACAAATAACGTATTTATTGACATTTTATGCAGTAAAACATTGATTTTTTATGATAAATCATGAAAATTAGTTATTTTAATAGAAAAATCGCAATAACTCAGTTATTCCTTGTCAAATCCTTACAAAATTGGTATTACGGTTAGATAATTTAATCTGTCAACTTCTTTTTACTTGTGCAAATTTGAAAACATTCAACGTTTTTGAGATATTGAGGTTAAACCATTTTTATGACCACCATTTAAAAATTACACATTAGAAAAACACTTGTTCCTGAAAATTATCTTTAAAGGTTCATGCCAAATTTTTACTTAATACATCCATCCGTTACTGAAATAAAAATTATTAATTGTAAAATACAAAATAGTGGCTAGCGACTTAATGAAGAATTTCAGGACAAATGGTCCATGACTTTTTTGTCCATTTTGATCCTAGGAATTATCACACTGATTTTAAAAGAGAGTAAGAGAGAGATTTTAAAGAGAGTGATTTCCAATCACCCTGTATAAAGTTAAAAGCAAGTGTAAGGAGAAAAGGGAACTGAAATGTTTTATTTTATCAACTGTATTACAAAAGATTTTGTTACCTGATTGTATCGCCGGTGTGAATATCCGTAAGAAAATTTCTCTTTGGCCATGGATAATGTGCGTTGATATGAAGAAATTTTCATCAAAGAATTAACTCCAACATATTTAAAATAATTACTAAGAAATCTCGAGACATTGGTGTTTTCATGAAATGTTTTAAATTATGCTCTATTCTGAATAACTGGATTGCTTGTTTAGAGAAGGGTAGTTATTATTATTATTATTATTATTTTTTGTAATACTTGAGTGATTTGCCAATAAACTGATGAGTTTGATTGCTTAAACATTGTTGTACATATTAAGTTTATTTTCAAAATTGGATTACGATTTTTTTATTGTTTATACTCTCAGGTTTACAGCAGACAGTATTAATTGGCATTAAGTTAGTTATAAACCACCCAACTAAGCGGGAAGTAACTGTCAGCAGATTGGAGTTTGCTAAATAACAGTTAAATGTAAGCTTTTCATCCAATACCACGAAACTAGTTGACTATTGCTTTAGTTATAGATCTGGTACATCTTAACAGAAAAGCTGAATAAAACACGATACTTACTGGATTGAACAATAGGATAAATTCATATACAAGAATTAATTTAGATTTTTACGGCCTCAATTAACTAAATTTCAAAACTATTCGATAAAAAGATAATACTATTGAGTAATAATAATAAACAAAACAAAACAAATTAATAAAAAATCTTTAAATTAAGATATTTTCTTGATCTATGTATAATTGAACTCTATATTGACTAATGTATTGGGAAGGTTTATTAGATGTTTAGGGATATTTATTAATTATATCTTTACTTAAATGTTTAAGATTTGTACATAATGTGATAAAATATTTTAAAAACTATCAAGTTATTTCATTTTCCTATTTATTTAGGGCTTACTAATTAAAATTATTGAAATATAACGTACATAACAGTTGAATAAATTTTCTACATTTTTTAATGTTAGACTTATTTAAAATCACATCCATAGTTCAAAAACATTTATAAAAAAATCAATATCAACACAAACAAAATATCAGCTGTTAGTAAAAATCTATTATTTAAATTAAAAATATGTTAAAACATTAAACTACAGAGGTTTAAGAGTATAAGGTGGTCGGCTTTCACACAACTCGCACACGCATTTTTGGCAGTAAAAATGAAAAACTAAAAAAAAATCAGTTTAAAATTCGATAAAAAAATGTATATTTTTCCATATTTTTTCTTCAAATATAAATTTACATAGCATCTATATTAATATTGAATTGTGCGGGAGAAACTTGATATTAACAAAAAATTTTTAAGTGTTTATGTTTCATGTTTCAGAGGAACATAAACAATTTTATGTTTCAGAGACAGTTGGGATTTTGCCAAGTAGTAATGAGTTATTTTTTCTATGATTTACTAGCAAACAGGCCGTCAAAAATGACGGGTAATTTTTATGATGATTATTCATGCATATGATGATTTACAAGTTTGAATGGTCAAAAAAGTTATGAAACATAATTCATAACATAATCCATAGCAGAATTCCTGTTAATCTTTAAACACAATTTACTCCTGACGACATACTTAAATTTTTCCATTTCGTTAGCAATGTGAACAATTTTAGGTCCATATTAAATGTAAAAATGAGTTATGTAGAAATAGTGGTTAATAAATTAATAAATAGTTTACTAGAAAATGATTTTAAAATATAGTAGGCCTATCGGACTTATTTATTGAAAAAAAAAAAAAAAAAAAAAACTAAGCTAATAATATTTTTCAACCGTCTTTCCACTTATTCTATTCCAGTTGTTTTACCATTTATTGGTATAGTTAATTTCACTGCCTCAGGGTCCAATTTTATTTCCCTGTCTGGATTTTGTATTTAACTTGCTAAACACCCAGATTTATCATTCTGACCAAGTGTTTCTACAATCTCTGGCAATAATCACTTTTGCCTCCTTACATTAAGCTTGTAGATCCACGTTGAGTCTAACGTCCCCATTAGGTATTGGTACAACCACCATCGCTGAGCATCAGACCCTGAGCTCTTCCACAGGACTTATGAAGTTTAATCGAACCTTGCTTTCTAGTTCTGACTTGAGTTTGTCATGTTATGGTAGAAGTACATCCCTGGGCGTACTAAGTGCTACTGGACGTGCATTGTCCTCTAAGTCTATCAATCATATAGTAGGTTTTTACAGTCATTAAAACACTATTTAAAATGTTTTTTCTATGTCTTTTGTTTACACTTTATTCCATATAATTTTTTATTCATGGCATTTCTTCGAGACCTTCTTGTATACTTCATTACTTATTCATTTATAGTTCATCTTTACATTTTTGTACTTCATTTTTTATATCAGTGAGAAAAAACTAATTGTTAAACATGTAGAAACATAAGCCTACATTACCATTTTAAGAATCTAAATTACGTAGTTATATAACAAAAATAAAAGTATTAAAATACCATGGTGAGTATTTACAATCAACAGATTAACTTATGTTCTTGTTTATTTTTCAAAATATAAACCTCTTTAGTTGATGGTTAAGATATAAAAACATATGTGTAAACAAACATTAATATAACTTAATATAAGTTTAAATAAATATATAAATTCAATTATGTAGGTTATAATAGGTAAACTTTCTTTATTATAGTATATCAACCAAACCAGCTGTTAAAAATTTATTTTACTGCTTTAAAATAACTGCAACCTTAGTATCTTGTTTCATTTGTTATCAATCTGTCAATGAGAATTAAAGTTGTCTGTTTTGTTTACAAAAACTACCTTGTAAATAAGCTGTGGTATAAAATTTAATTGCAAGATTTGGATCACCTGGAGCAGTAAACAAATCAACAAATTGACGTCTTAGATTGGTCTAAATAAGGTCTAATTTTCATTTTACGGAGTTATAAAGCATTTTCCAAGGGATTACATATTTTTCCTATCATATAGGGACGATAAGAAAACCATAGACACCAAAACAACCACGATCCGTTCGGTAGTTTTCTCTCTAGACCCTTAAATGCACTCTTTTATTATATAAGATTTCTCATATCTGAATATATTATCCACTTAGGATGAGTCATATCTGACTTAGTACCTTGGTGCCTTAATTATCCAATTGTTATGTGTTGATGTGTTAGTTGCCATTGTTTATGTGTAGATTGAAAAACATTCTTGGTATTTTTTTGTAACGTACAAAAATCCCCATACTTTGATGTAGGCTATATTTAAACAATTCACAAACAAATTTTGTGAATAATTGGTAGTAAAATACCATTTATACAATTTTGGTCACGCTTTATTTCATACTTTATTTGTTTCGTATTCAAATATGCAATATTTTAAAAGTACTTTTTGATGATTTTAATGATTTATAAAAGCTAAGATTCCAGATTTTTGTTCATAAGTGTAAGAGTAGATAGTGAATACAAAAACATTTAGATAGCAAAACCAGGTCCATAAAAATATTGTTTGTATATATAATAACTAGAAAAATCAGTCTCTAATCCTGTAGAATACAAAAGTAGTGTGTTTTGGTTACACCTAGACCGGAAGTCGTGCCATCTGCCCGAGCAGCTGCTCGCGAGCAGTTGACTCGGGCAGCTGGCGCCAGCTGCAATGCCATATAGCTTCCGGTGGGGGTTAGAGGGTATATATGAGATGCTGTAGTTATATGTTATGCCATATAGGTTGGGGTGGAGATGGCGATAGTGTTGGCGTTAGGGTGAAGTGAATTTGCGCATAAAGTGGGGTTGAACTAAAAGTGAGCATAAATTAAAAGTTAGTTCAAAATTGAAATTTGTCGGTGTTAACGAAACTCTAACAGTTGAACAAAAATTAAGAGTTAGTTGAAAATTGAAATTCAAACTTATAACTGGGATGTGGAAAAATATGTCAAGGTCATCCAGAGTAAGTTTTTAAAAATTCTATCCAACTATCACCAGAAATAGTTTTAAGTTGAAGTAGTTGGTGATAGCGGGATAATTGATTCGTGCCATGGGAGAGGTGTTTATCGTTTGAAAGTTGGCGATCGAATGAGAAACGCCGTCTAGGGAGAGGGCTTATAAAACGGCAACCTCCCCCCACCACCCCTTCCCCCACTCCTTTAGACCAATAACCGGTCGCCGACTCTATGTGGTGAAACTGAACTAGACATGGCGGCCGCCATGGATAATTCTAACCTCAAACCTTAGCTTAGCTGAAGAGAATAGAGGACAATGAAGTAGGAATTGCGGTGAGCGCATTTATATAAGGAATGGTGGGAGTAAAATAGGAAAACCTGTTGAACACAGTCGATAGGAGTAATAAGTTCAAAGTTGTGGAAGCATAACATAGAACGTAAAATGTCGTGAATAACACTATCATCAACGTTAACCTGCGAAGTTGTAGAGGAATATAACGGGTTAAAACTGTATTTCTTCCTAACTCTATTTAAATTAGTTCTACACTTTGAAATTGAAGATTTAGAAGTACTTCGTGATATATGTTGTGTTCGCAAAAGTTTTAACCTTAAACATTGTGCAACCATTATAGCTAATGTGTTACATTCAGAAGTTAAAAGAAGACTGAGGTATAAAATGAAGTGTAAAGGATATTGAAACAGAACACTATAGTAGTAATATTTGAGGTTAGAATGAACTAGACTCATTTAATGAAGTGGCTAGGAAGCCACATGCTGATGAATGCTAAATTGCATGTTAGAAGTAATGAAGTAGTCATAAAATAAAAACTAATGAGAGGTGATCACTGCGAGGATGCAAGGTAATGAATGTTTGTGACGCGATAAACTATCCGCTTTTATAGAGGCAGTAATAACCCTAGCCAAATGCCGGCAGATGCCGACCAACTACCTGGTTTTATAGCGCCAATTACTCCGGGCAGCTGGCGGACGGATGGCAAGAGAAGTAGGGGGCTTTGGGGCAATGACCGGAAAGGTCAATGACCCCCCCCTCCCCCCCCCCGAAAAATGGAGCACCCCCCCTTCCCCTACCACCCCTTCCCCCACTCCTTCCCCCACTCCTTCAGGCCAATGACCGGTCACCTGGTCATCGTCGGTCGCCGACGATAATTCTAACCTCAAACCAATGCGCATGCAACAAGTACTTTGGATTGGAAGAGTGACTATGCTATTGCGCATGCGCCTAGTCCTGTATTACTCACTTTAGCGCTACTTCGCATGGATAATTCTAACCTCAAACCTTGGTTTTGCGTCGCTGCCCATGCGCCGCTCCCCACTCCTTCGCCTTCCTTTTATACTGCTGCGAACTGGACTGGATTGAACACTGTACTGGAGTGAAACAACTTCCCCCACTACTCGAGAATCCGAGGAGCAATACGAGCCTGATCTTAGCGTCAGTTGTCAACAAACTTTCATAGCGAAAGGTTGTTGGCGACTCAGCAAGAGGTTTCAAATATATAGTAGGCCTATATATATTTGAACTTCTTATACTACGTTGCGTTTTTTAATGCAATGTGGTATGTGTGTGTGTGTATTAGTTGTAAGTTGTATTTAATTTAAGAAATAATTTGCGCATTGCGATGTTAGTTATAAGTTGGGTTTAGCATTAAGGTGTATTAATTTTTAAGAGGTGTTTAGCATTAAGGTGTATTAATTTTAAGAATAATGATGGTATTTGGTTGTGTTGAATTATTTTGGTTTTTAATAATGATGTGTTGTTAGTTTTAAGTGTTGGTACTAATAATTAATGTTGTTTTGCCTTACAGCTAGATGTTAGGGGGTAGATTAATTGTAAATTCAGAAGTTCGGTTGAACTTCACTTAGAAGGGGTGGGACATCCGCAAATTGTAGGTAAGCGGACTAGGTTTTTTGCATTTTGTTTAGGAATATGATGGGTGGGTTTAGTTTGGGTGGGGTTAGAGTTGCGTTGCTGCATTAGCTGTTCCAGTTTCCCTATTTAGCGTTACGCTTTGATGCGGACAGGGACGTTACGCTTTGATGCGGACGGACCAGGGCCTCCCTTGCAGAACGTAACTAGTGGGTTGGGAGTGGGAACCCGTTAGGCAAACAGGGTGGTGGGAACAGTATTACTGTTCCCATCACCTTGGTTTTTTATAAGTCTTGAGTGACCTTGACCTACTTTTTGAAAGGTTAATGACCCCTCCGCCCCCCTTCCCCTTCCCCCCTTCCCCCCCGAAAAAATGGAGCACCCCCCCCTCCCCCCTCCCTCCCCCCTCCTCCCCCCGAAAAAATGGAGCACCCCCCCTTCCCCCACTCCTACCCCCACTCCTTCCCCCACTACTCCGGGTGAATGACCGGTCATGACCTGAAAAATTAAAATGGCTATAACTTGATAACGGATTGACGGATTTGGACAAGCGATACATCATTGAAAAGGTCTATGTAAGACAAACATTTTAGTAAAAGAAGAATTTGGTTATCTTATTTTAGTCAAAAGTTATGCGAATTATTTGAAATAAATACCTTCTCTTTCCCCTTTTCCCCCACCTCCCAGGTCAATAATCAGTCTCGGCCAGCTGCTACCCCTCTCATTTGCATATTGTTATAAAAGACGCACCGACTGCGGCTAACATTTCATTCTGATTCCAGACGTTACGCTGCGAACTTGGAGCCACAACCATGTCATCTCTGCCAACTACAACTTCTACTTCAACTTCTACTTCTACTTCAACTTCTACTACGGCTGTTACTGCACCTAAGAAAACTCTTCGTCTGAAAAATCCTCCTGACTGGTACAAGAAGCAACTTGGATCCCAACCTTCAACTTCTGGCACTATTCTTCCGCCTACCAAGACTTCTAAACTTCGAAGCATTTTTTCACCGCCTTCGCCTTCTACTTCGCTTTCAAACGACTCCACACCGCCATCAACCATCATGCCGCCACCACAGAAGCCAGCTCCCCGTTCTAATACCCCTTCATTTGAAACTTTGCTTCATCGTCTTAGTACACCTGTCATTCCACTGTCACCATTGCCTCCTACCCCACCACTTACTATGCCTGAAGACCACACCTATCATAAAACTAAATCCACTAAGCCTACTCCCAAACCTACTCCTAAGCCTGCTCCTTCAGAGCAATCTTAATTATTACAAGAAGAGCGTCGTAGGACATTTAGCCGTCCCACTACTTGCCCCGAAGTGCTCACTAGGGGAATTAAGAAAGGATCAGCTTGTGGGAAGAAATGTGTTAAAAACGAAAGTTTTTGCCGTGTACATGTCGTGAAACACCTTTCTGAACCACAACTGACAGAAACCCCCACTATTAAATACCAATCCAAAATTATTGGTGTGAAAGGAAATAGGCTTAAGAGAGGTTGTATTTATCTTTTTGAAAGTGTTATTGACAACGAACACATTTTGGCAAGTTGTAACGGCGAAAAATATAATATTAAAGTAATTGAATCCTTGCGCAAAGAGAAATCCGTTGATGAGTTAGACTCTAAAGACTATCTCCTCAGACACAAAGTGGATGGTATTACAAGGTGGGGGCGTAGAAAGTAAATTCACATAGTTTTTTTCCAAATTGTTGCTTAAAAAATAATGGGGGAGAAACACAATGCGTTATAGCGTTGTGTTTCTCCCCCATTATTTTTTAACACTCTAAGTCTTGTGACCTACTAACCTACTTCCATCCGAGTAGTAAGAAAAGTACTTCCCCCCACTCCTTTGGGTCGATGACTGGTCACGGTCAGCTCCTACCCCTCCTTTGCATACTATTATAAAAGCGGAGCAAGCGTTGGTCACTCCTTTATTTTTCTTCTACACGCCGCTCTTGTCGTTTCGTCTCTCCTGTTTACAATATTTCTTGCTTTAAAATGCCTCCTCATCTGAATGAAAATTTCAATTCCTCCGAAATTTCTGATGTTTTTGAACAATCTGAAGACACTTTAAGTAACAACAGTGAAAGTGAAGATGATGAGGACGATGATGATTATACTGTTGAACTTAGTGAAGAACGTAAAGTCATAGCAATTGATCCACAATTTCCATTTGATACAATAGAAAAGTTTATGGCTGAAGCTAATAAATGGTTGGACTCAGGATGTTATGTACGAATTGACTCTTTTATATTGTATGGTGATAGTCATTCTTTCCTTGTCACACCAAATGACAGAGACCGCATGTTGCAGTGGGCACAATCTATGATGGAGTGCTATGAACAAGGTGTGGACACTGGCGGCTATTTTCTTGCACAACTAGTGTAATAACAAAATTACCATTCCCCCACCCTACACCCTATCCCTTTCAAGTCCTATAAAGAAGGGGGAAAGGAGTGGAGATTATAAAATGGTGGGGGAATGTGTATAAATGCAGGTTGTTTGAAGAGACTTTTATTATTGTGGCTTTAGCAGAAACAACATGGAGTTTAAATCTTCAGCAAAAATAAGGAACAATATAATAAAGAGAGAAATTCGCAAGAAAGAAAAGATTGAACTTATAAAATTACAACTTATAATTCCTTCCATTGAAATTGGATGTAGCAAAATAAAAACTTTGGTGAAAACTAACGAATATTTGTTACAATTGCTAAAAACAATCGAAGAGTTGAAGAGCAAGAATGGACATTCTACATAGTAAAATTTGAACATTTTAATATAAATAAGTAAACCCAAAAAGTAGATGTAGAATAGAGAGCGAGGAATAGATCACTTTGTGGTAATGGACTAACATGCCACTTAGTGCTCTATTCCTCGTTCTCGCGTTAAATTGGATTACCTTGACCTATTTGTTCGACTGTTAGAATTTGGTTAACACTGTTGAATTTCAGTTTTGAACTAACGTTTATTTTTGTTCAACTGTTAGAGTTTTTTTAATACTGTCGAATTTTAGTTTTGAACTAACTTTTAATTTATGCGAATTTTTAGTTCAACTCTAGTTAATTTATGCACAAATTTAGTTTAACCAAGTGTCTGTGCTGTAGCCATTTCCACCTAAAAGTAACTAGAATTAGTTGGGTGGGGGAAAGTTCGTTAAAGCTTGAATATAAAGAAGTATATACTAAAACTCCAATGGGAATAAAGAACACGAATGAACAATTAGTTTGTAGAAGGTTAATATTTTTGTTCAAAACGTTTGATTTCCTTGGATAGTGAAGAAGATGAAATAGTGGTGGGGGAACCGTTATAAAAGGAGGAACATGAGAGCCCATTTCATTTCTTGGTGAAATTTTGAAGAGTAAACATCTCAACATGTATTGTTGCGATAAATGTTCGGAATCGTTTCACGATGAAATTCTATTAGACTGTCATAAAGAACTAATTCACAACAACCCAGAAGAAAAACAAGAACAAGAACAAGAACAACAAGAACAACAAGAACAACAAGAAGAATAAGAAGAACAAGATGAACAAGATGAAATAACTGCAACATCTTCAACTACTTTACCGAATCTACAAGTATTTGCATTACCCGGTAAAGTAGTAATGCATCATAAGATTCAAAATGAAAACTTGAAGCTAGAAGA
Source organism: Neoaliturus tenellus (assembly GCA_030545055.2). NCBI lineage: Eukaryota > Metazoa > Arthropoda > Insecta > Hemiptera > Cicadellidae > Neoaliturus > Neoaliturus tenellus. The sequence goes on along the minus strand of CM061533.1, from coordinate 52,426,042 downwards.
ATTTATTAGAGAAGCAAAACCAATCGTAAGTAAAACTTTAAAAGAAGAATTGAAAAGATTGAACTTTCTTAAATTTGGTTTACTACTAGAAGCTAAGTTTATAAATGTACAAGAAGAATTATCACCAAGAGGATTCATAACAAAAAACCGAACCATTATGGAAAGTTCAAACATTGATTCAATAGTAGAAAACTGTATAGAAGAAATATTAACAAAAATTCAGGAACACGAAGGAAGAGGATCCGGATGGAGTCTTACAAGTATTGAAGTATTAGATATAAGAGTTCATAAACATGGATATGGACTAATGGGATCTAGTTACATTCCTTTACCAAAAATAATTGAAAATACAAAATCTTGTGTTAATGTTAAAAATGAAGACAATGAATGTTTTCGTTATGCAATGACAGCTAAATTTGTACCACATCATGCGAATAGACCTGACCAAGAATATGAAAATTAAAGATTTAGATACAATTTCCAAGGAATCACTTATCCTGTATCACTGAAAGATATATCAAAATTTGAGAAGAAAAATCCCGGTACGTCTATCAATGTTTTTGCATTAGATAGTTCAAACAAAGTGTATCCTTTAAATATTGCAAAAGAAGAGCTACCAGATCATACGGATTTACTACTACTTACGCGAGAAGATGTGTCTCACTATGTGTACATAAAGAAATTTGACTCTCTTGTTAACAAGCAACTTTCAAAAAATAGAAACAAAAAGTTGATTTGTAAGAGATGTTTTAATTTTCAACGAGAAGGAAGACAAGGAAGAGAATGGTTACAAGAGCACAAAAGACTATGTAACAATAATTATGAAGCAAAGATTAATTTACCTTCGGAAAGCAAAGCATTTGTTACATTTCAAAAGGTTCATCATCAATACCGTATCCCTCTAGTTGTGTATGCAGACTTTGAATCAACACTTGTTCCTGTTGAAGATGAAAATTGTGAAGCTCGAAAAAGTGTCAAGTATCAAATGCACAAACCAAACAGTTTTTGTTTAATGGTCAAATCAACATTATCAGAAGAACATTTAAACAGATATGGATTAACTTCAGAACCTTTAGTATATCGTGGTGAAAATGCGGAAAAAATATTTCTTGATCACTTATATTCAATAGCTGGAAATATGCAAAGATTATATACAAATATTGTACCAATAAAACCGATGGACGAAGAAGAAGAAATTCAACATGAAAATGCAACTCGATGTTTCTTGTGCAAAAATGATTTTACTATTGAGAATTATAAAAAGATCATGAAAACCTCACAGGTTATTATAGGGGTGCTGCTTGTAATAAATGCAACTTGAGCTATCGTTTACCACTATTTATTCCTGTGGTTCTGCATAACTTCAGCGGGTATGATGCTCATTTTATAATACCCGAATTAGGAAGAGATGATGGTAAAATTGATGTATTAGCTGAAACTTCAGAGAAGTTCATCAGTTTTTCCAAAGAAGTTGGAAACGTGAAATTAAGATTCTTAGACTCCTACAGATTTATGCCGTCGAGTTTGTCCAAACTTTCTGAAAATTTAAGGAAACAAGATTTTGTCGAAACAAAGAAGATTGTAAATAGCGACAAACTGGATCTGGTACTTCGGAAAGGTGTTTTCCCATATGATTACATAGACAGTTTAGAAAAATTTAATGAAACATCACTTCCAGCATAAGAAGAATTCAAAAGTAAACTTTACGACATGGATATATCTCAAGAGGACTATGATCATGCATGTAGAGTATGGAACGAATTAGGATTTAGAACATTGGGAGAATATTCAGATTTTTATGTTAAATTAGATGTAACTTTACTATGTGATATAATGGAAGAATTTAGAAATACGTGTTTTGCAGCATATGGATTGGACCCTCTTCATTCATACACTTCACCTGGACTAGCATGGCAAGCGATGTTGAAAGAAGCAAATTGTAAATTACAACTTCTTACTGATATAGATATGGTTTTGATGTTAGAATCAGGAGTTCGAGGGGGATTGACGCAAAGTGTAACCAGACATGTTAAGGCGAATAACAAGTATCTGCCCGATTATGATGCATCAAAACCAACAACAATCCTGGGTTATTTCGATGCAAGTAACTTATACGGATGGGCAATGTCAAATCCCCTTCCATATGATAATTTCAAATGGATAGACCCAGAATAAATTGGAAACATAATGGATATACCGAAGCATGGTGAAACTGGTTACGTTTTTGACGTCGATTTTGAATATCCTGAACATCTTCACGATCATCATTATGATTTACCACTTCTTCCAAAGACTGAAATTTCCCCTACTGGAAGATGGCCAAAATTATTGATGACTTTAACCAACAAGTCTCGGTATGTCGGACACTACTGGATGATACAACAGGCTTTAGACTTAGGATTGAGAATTACAAAAATTAATCGAGTACTACAATTTTCTCAATCTTGTTGGTTAAAACCGTACATCGACAACAACACAAGAAGAAGAGCTGCCGCTACATCAAGTTTTCAAAAAGATTTTTTCAAATTAATGAATAACGCAATATTTGGCAAGACTTTGGAAAACAAAAGGAAACATAAGGATATCAAATTGGTAACTGATCCAGTAAAATTACAGAAATTGGTGCAACAACCAAACTTTGGTTCATCTGTAATTATTAATGAAAATCTAGTTGTTATTTCCATGAACAAGAAGTCAGTTGAAATGGATCGTCCTTTGTATCTTAAAATGTCAATCTTGGATATTTCAAAAACACATATGTACGAGTTTCATTATAAGAAGATGGTTAACTATTATGGAAGAGAGAACATTGGTATTGCATATATGGATACGGATGCACTAATTTACTGGATTAAAACAAATGACATGTATGAAGATCTACGCACCTTTATACATAAAGATGATTTCGACTTTTCCGATTATCCTAAGGATCATCCAAATTACGACTATGACAGAAACAAGAAAGTATTGGGAAAATTTAAAGATGAAACGAATGGTGTGTCAATGATGGAAATTGTAGCATTAATGTCCAATCTGTATTCGTTTCAACTGTACATAAATGAGAGGAACGAACATCAAGTCACGAAGAAGGCCAAAGGAATAAAAACTTCTTTTCTTAAGAAGAACGTACAGTTTGAACATTATAAAAGATGTTTGTTTGAAAATGTTGAAACAACTGCAACGTTTAACACTATTAGAAGTTATAATCATCAACTTTTTAGTGTCAAACAAACAAAGTGGGCATTAAGCTACAAAGATGACAAGCGCCATATTTTAGAAGATAAAATTAATACTTTACCATTCGGCCACTACTCTCTAAACCCTATCGACCAGTAAACCTATTCTTCGTCCTCTACCTTTTTCCTTTTTCCTTTCCGTAAAGAAGAGGGGACATGGCAAGCCCAATGCCATGTTCCCTCTTTTTTACACTAATATGAAATGGCCTTGACCTATATTCAAACTATATAGATGAGAATAAACTATTCTATGGATCAGTATTTTTACATGCGGTGTACAAGCAACATCTGAAGATGGAAAGTGTGAAGGACAAGATTGTAAATGAACTACATAAACCAACAAGAAGAAGATTTCCAAGATGAAGTACAATCATTAAAGGAATGAATGATCTTTATCAAGCTGATCTCATTGAAATGATACCGCACAGTAAATTAAACAAAGGATTTAAATATATTTTAACAATTATAGACTGTTTTACTAAAATAGCTGACGCTTTACCATTGAAGGATAAGACTGGTAAAAGTGTTACAAAAGCTATGGAAACCACAATACAAAGAAATAAATTTAAAATTAAACATCTACAGACCGATGATGGAAAAGAATATTTTAATAAAGACTTTGGAGCTTTGATGAAGAAATATCAAATAAATCATTATTCTACAAATTCTGAAGTTAAAGCTTCAATAATTTAAAGATTCAATAGAACATTAAAAGGTGCGATGTATAAACAATTTTAAAAACGAGGATCATACGTGTGGTATGACATATTACCACAACTTATAAAAGAGTATAACAACAAATATCATCGTACCATTGGAATGAAACCTATCCAGGTAAATAGTGCTAATGCCAAAATTGTATTACAACGCATTAAAAATAATACAACACCGAAATTGGAAAAATTGCAACCAAAGAAGTTCAAGGTCAACGATAAAGTTCGTATAAGCAAATACAAAGGTGTATTTAGTAAAAGATATCTACCAAATTGGACTAATGAAGTATTTACAATTTATAAAGTGCAACCAACTATACCTGAAACCTATTTATTAAAGGATAACAAGGGTGAATTACTTCAAGGTGGATTTTACGGACACGAATTGTTGAAATCAACAGTCGGTGATGTATATCTTGTCGTGAAGATTTTACAAAGGAAAAAGGATATGGTTAAAGTCCGGTGGTTAGGGTTTGATAAAAGTGAAGACTCTTGGATTCCTTCAAAAGACTTAGTATAGTTGTTTAATAGCTCATTGTGTGTTTAACCTTTATACAAGATGGAGATTGTACAACAAAAAGATCGATTTAATATCAATAACATTGATGAATTGACAGTTGACAATGATAAGTTAAATCATGGAAAACATGGTGAATTACTACCAAATACGATAAGATGTCTAATAACTGGTCCTTCAAATTGAGGAAAAACTAATGTTGTTTTTAACCTTATAACTAATCCTAAAGGATTGCGTTTTAACAATATATACATTTTTTTCAAAATCATTGCAACAACCAAAATATCAATTATTGGATAAAGTACTTGCAAGTGTACCTGAAGTAAATTTTTACAAGTTTAATGCCAGTGAAACAATTATGCAACCAAATGAAGCAAAACCATTTTCTATTTTTATATTTGACGATGTTTCTTGTGAAAATCATGACACAATAAGGAATTATTTTGCTATGGGAAGACATCATAATATTGATAGCATTTACATTGGTCAAACATACAGTAAAATTCCAAAACAACTCATAAGAGACAATGCAAATATGTTGATCATCTTCAAGCAAGATGAAACAAATTTAAAGCATATATATAATGATCATGTAAATGCGGATATGTCATTTGAAAAATTTAAAGAGATGTGTGGCAAAGCATGGAATGAGAAATATAGCTTTCTCGTTATTATGAAGGAAGAAGATATTAAAAATGGTAGATATCGTATTGGGTTGGATAAATTTGTATTTATGCGTTGAACTACCGATGCTACATCTAGTTATAAGTTGAACTTCACAGTGTAAACATGGTGAATCAAGAAAAACTATTGAAAGAAATAAAATCACTCAGTGATTCTATTAGGATGAAGAATCGTGCATTGAGGATGGGTTTAAGTGAAAGAGAAGAATTTCTAGAGACTATATTTAAACCTATTACGGAACCTTTAAAACAGATATCAGAAACTATTGGTAAACCTTGTTATGAAGGAGATGTTTTACTACCAGTTTCTAAACAAGAAGTACAAGCATTAAAAAAAGAAGAAGATGATGATTCATATACAAGTGCTAGTGAGCAAGAAGAAACAAAAGAAGAACCGATTGTTGAAAAGGAAGAAGAACAGCCAATACCTGAAGCTGAACAATCTATTCCAAATTTAACTCAATTGAGTAGCGATATATTACAACATGGACCTCTTGGAAGAAAATATATAATGAAAATGCTACATGACATGAAATCAAACCCGAATTTGAGTAGATCACACGTATACGGAGCAAGAATTGATGGGAATGAATTGAAGATTGGCAATTCAAAGCTTGAAATAACACAAGACGATTATATCATTATTGGTGAGCATAGATATAAAGGAACAAAAGGATTATATGAATTAATTTTTAAAAACATACCACTAAGATATTCATCCAAAGATTTAAGTGTTTTTAAGGAGATTCTCCAAAATACTAACGCTCATAAAAGAAACTACTTAAAGGATGCAATGATTAATCGTTCACGTGCAACAAAATATAACATCGTTATAAAAAAGTTGTTTCCTCCACGAAAATTGCCAACATTACGTACTGCACCAGCGGTGAGACTACCACTGAAAAGAAAATCTTTATCACTTATGGATTTATCACTTCTTGAACAACATGGTAAAAAGTGTAAAGGAGATACTTCAACATCTGGTAAAGGATTGATGAAAAATCTATACAATACGAATGTGATTTACTACAACGACATCAATAAATTGGTTGATAGAATGAAACTATTGCATGAAGCCATGGAAGCTGGTCATACAGGTTTAAATAATGAATGGGTAGCTCTGATTGACGAACTCAGGAATCGCGGCATAATTGTATAACTGTCCGCGGATATATAAGAGTTGCAGGCATATAATGTGTCAGTTCTAACATGAGCGTCGACAAGTTCGGACGATACTCCGCGTTAGGAGTGCAAGTTGGAGAAAACAGAAAAAGAAGTGGATTACCGCAAACACCCGAAGGTGACTATAACATAAATAATAAACGTTTAAAGTTTGTTAGAGATCCAGAAGAAGATGGAGATGCAACAAATTTAAAAACAGTGAAGGAGGAAACATCTACAAGTTTAAAGCTTGACAACAACCAATTGTATGATGCAAAATCTCACAGGGTTATTAATGTTGCAAAACCAGTCAACAATGGAGATGTTGTTAATAAAGGCTATTTGCTATCTGCGATGGATTATGCTTTACTGTTGCAAAAGACTAAAAGTGGAAAAATGTACAATGCTTTAAATTATAAAATAACTAATGTCGCAGATCTAACTGATGATACAGATACAATCAATAAGCGTCATTTGCACTCTGTAATACCAGAAAAGAAAAAGGATGGATTTTCTTTTTATAAATATACTATAAACGATATTGGATATCCTAAAGAAGAAAGTGATGGTGTTAATATAAAATATATTAAAGATAATTGTATTTTATATAATGATGCTGTTATTGATTGTCATGGAAAAGTGTTGTCCAATCTGAAAGATGGTTCAACTCCATCGGATGCTGCTACCGTGAGACAAATGAATGAAAGCTTGAAGAAAGGAACATCCGCTTTTGTTAAACAAAATCAGGTAGTGTCAAAGAAAGGTGATGAGTTTATGCAAGGAAGTGAAAAGTTTACCTTACTACAACTAAAAAATAACAAGTGGGATGGAAAAAATAAAAGATTGTCAAATATAAGTTTAGGCACGGAAGAACATGATGCTGTTATTTTAACACAAGTGCCACAACTATCAGCTACTGGTGTTAACTTTATATGTGGAGGTAGACGATTAACCCATGTAAAATCTGGTAAAGATGATAATGATTGTGTTGTTGTGAAACAAACTATAGTTTTAGATAAAATAAATAACTTATATGATGGAAAAAATAGAAGAATATCTAACATATCAGCAGGAATAGCTCCGAATGATGTTGCTACTATTATTAAGTTATAGCAACCTCTAATAACGATCCATCTGTGTATACATGTAATGGTAAACGTATCACAAATCTTGATAATCCAACAGATTACAAAGATGCTACTAATGTAGAGTATGTAATGAATCTTGTAGGTAATGCAGTTGTTGATATGAATAATCATATAATTGGTAAATCAAATCACGATAAAATCGAAGGTGCTAAGAGAGAAAAATGGATTAAAGATACAATCATCGATATATATGGGTAAAGCTTGTGAATATTTAAGTATGGAATACACAAAAAAGGATTCATTATCATAAAGTATTTCATAGAGTAAAGACGTTGGTTACATAAAACAGCATAATGAAGACCGCATCGTTCAGTCATCGTCAGGACATTGGCAAGAGAGGACGTGGTATAACATCAGCTGCATTATCCCTGCTCAGACGGATTCCAGTTGGTGCTGTTGTAAATCGAGCAATAGACGCTTTACCATACGAATTACATCTGCCCGGAGGTTATCAATATTGTGGACCCGGAACTAAGTTGGCAAAACGTTTAGCAAGAGGAGATCCTGGAATTAATAAATTAGATCAAGCTTGCAAAGAACACGATATAGCATATTCAAAGAATAAAGATTCAACAAATAGATCAATAGCGGATAAAATTCTAGCGGAAAAAGCTTGGCAAAGAGTAAAATCAAGTGACGCAAGTATTGCAGAAAAAGCATCGGCTTGGGCAGTAACTACAGCCATGAAGACGAAAGCAAAGTTAGGTGGTGGAAAACGCCGCAGAGGAAGACTTGCAAAGAGAAACGCTCCTAAAAGAGGTGGAAATATTAAAAAAGGACGTCGTAGAACTCGTAAGGCAAGTGTAAAGAAGACTTCTGTTTGGCAAATGGTAAAAAACGGAGCAGGTTTATACCTAAGACCATACCGTGTGTACTAAATAAGAAGAATCAATTGATAATTCCAAATAAAGCCTTAACAAATCATCAGTTAAATGATTATGTAAAATGTTTGAAAATACCATTCTTTCGAGGAGTTTTTATGAAAGATGCATTACCAACTAAAATATGGAAAAATGAAACTGGAATAGTAAATTTGGATTCCACCTATGGTCCAGGCACTCATTGGGTATGCTATAAAAAGCTCGGACAAACCGTTTACTACTTTGACAGTTTTGGCAATCTACCACCGCCAAAAGAACTTCAACATTATTTTCGAAACTCCAAAAACATTTTTTACAATTACAAAAGAGAACAACCTAACAATACTGAAATATGTGGGCATTTATGTTTGGAGTTTCTAGCGAAAAGTGTCAGTCAGCTTTAAGATGTCATCGTATACAGTGTCATTGAGTGGAAATTCATCCACATTGAAAAGTACGCTGTTCCCAGCATTGCGTCTATCCAAGGAACGATTATGGGAAGCGGCATTACTTGATTTGACTACCTACAACTCAATTCCCAATGTTACGGAAGGGAAGAACAATTTACTACATTATTATGAAACTAAGGATGCTGCAGGAAAATACTCAGAATTGAAAATAATTACATTTCCTACTGGAGCTTATGAAATCGATGATATAAACCAATTATTACAAAAACAACTCGGAGAAGACAATATCACCGTTAAAGGAAACAATAATACTTTAAAAGCAGAAATAACTTCGAAATATTATATTGATGTCAGCTTGGAACAGTCGATTGGCAGTTTACTTGGATTTACAGATACAAAAAAGAAAATCTTAACTCCTGGAACTACTCATTCAGGTGATTCAACTGTAACAATATTGAAAGTAAATAGTATCGATGTCACGTGCAACATTATACACGGATCGTATAGAGATGGAGTTAATCAACATATTTTACATACATTTTATCCAACAGTGGCTCCCGGTTTTAAAATTGTTGAGAAGCCACAAAACTTGATATACCTACCGTTAAACACCAGTTTCATTTCAGACATTGTACTGAACATATTGGATCAAGACGGTCATAGTGTTGACTTTAGAGGAGAAACAATTACTATACGGATACACATCAGAGCAGCAACATAAAAGTCAACATGGGATTATCATTTAAACCGCAACGGAAGAGTCGGGAGCTCAGTAGCTCCTCGACATTGGAAGAGTTAACATCGGAAAACATTCGTTTTCTACAGAAGATTGGATTGAAACTTAACAGCGATGGATATCCTGGATATATCTCAAGGACCAACGTTCGACGAAACACTATGGGAGAAGGAATATCACACGCACAACCCTTACACTTCATCAAAATTAAACAATAACGATGAAATAAGGATCCCCATTCAACAACAAGATATTTACACTTTACCGTGTGAAAGTTACTTGTACATCGAAGGACGGGTATTAAAATTGGATGGAAAAACTGCTTCAACAGATCCTTTTATAAATAACCCGATGGCATATCTTTTTGATGAAATAAGATATGAAATATCAGGGGTGACGGTTGATTCAACAAAAAAGGTTGGTTTAACAACGACATTGAAAGGATTAACATCATTAACACCGCATGAGAAGAATTCAATAGTCACTGCCGGATGGGTTGCCCCCGATAAAGACACTATAACACCAGCTTCCAACGGTCACTTTGATTTTCATGTACCTTTACGATTGCTTTTGGGATTCGCTGAAGATTACAAACGGGTAATAATAAATGTCAAACAAGAATTAGTATTACTCAGATCTTCAACTAATAAGGACTTGATACTTGCAGACCCTGCAACTACGGAAGATAAACTGGAATGGCAACTACAGTTGGATAAAGTTGTTTGGAGAGTACCTCATGTAAGATTGGCTGATGAACATAGAATCCTATTATTGAGAAAGTTGAAATCTGACCGTGATATTGTGATGCCATTCCGAAGTTGGGAATTTCATGAATACCCTACACTACCTCAGACAGAACGACAAACATGGACCGTCAAGACATCAACTTACTTGGAACGAGCAAGGTACATAATACTCGGTTTTCAAACTAAGCGAAAAGATGTTATCACTGCAAATGCTGGTCAATTTGATCACTGTAAAATAAAGAATTGTAAAGTTTTCCTAAACTCTCAATTCTTTCCCTATGACAATTTGAATGTCATGTTCAGCAAAAAACGTTTTTCCATTTTATACGATATGTATGCAAGATTTCAATCGTCATATTATGGAAAAACTAATACACCACTATTATCACCTGACCAGAAAGGCTCCAATAATTGTAATCGATTGTTCAAAACAAAATGAATCGGTAAAATCATCAAGTGTGGATATAAAAATTGAAATGGAATTTGAAGAACCAGTAGCGGATGGAACTTCGGCATACTGTCTAATTCTACATGATAAAATAGTTACTTACACACCGCTGACCGGAATTGTGAAGAATGTACTTTAAGAAGAATTGTACAACGACTGCAAATTTTTGAGGTTAGAATTTCATTTGTGAAAGACAAGTTGAAAACAAACAATTATGTAATTGTATAAATTTCAAGGATTTTACAAAAAATATAAAAGCGAGAAAATAATTAGTGGAAACTTCATTCTATCTTCAACCGTCGTATGGGAAACATCATTCGCAAGATGAATTCTACTAACGGAGAAGAAAATACACCTCTAATGGATGATAATAGTTCAGATATAGAAAAACAAGTTGAACGAGAAATGGACGAGTTCCTAAAGTTTAACAAACATAAGAAGAGAGAAGAAGAAGAAGCTGAAAAAGAAGTAAAAAGGAAGAAGGTTGAAGTTAACATTACAACCAATATTTTAACAGAAGTATTTCTTCGGATTATCTACCCAATTTCTTCATGCATGACAAAAAGTATATCAGTTGGAATTTTAAAATCAATGGATTATTCACCAATTGTTATTTTAAATCATGGAAACAAAATGGTTACTTTCAGTGAAACTACTTGGGAATCTCTCATGAAACATTTACATCTTTTGGAGTGCTATTTAAGTAACAACACATTTGGAAGAAGAACAAGATTAAGTTTATTGGAATCAAATATTGAAGTTGATATAGTAAAACATCGTGGAGGACAAATTGTTCGCTTCAGAGATTTAACTACCCACAATGTTAAATTATATTTTACTAATGAAGAATTTTACACTTTAAGTTGTACTACCGGTCCCGTCACCAGATATTTGAAACAACTAATATTTTCAAGTGCAATAATTAAAGACTATCTAATCGATACATTGGACAAACAACCTTTTGTTCCAATTTTATACGGTCCCGTGGATACTTCAATCTTTAATAGAATACCTCAAGAAGTTGAAATGTGGAGACAATTAAACAACTATCACACCAATTTTAATATCGATGAAGTGGCACAAGAAGTGAAAGAAGAAGAACAATCCTGTCTGTTATAAACGTCGGCTCATTCAATTTTTAAGTCAGTTGTTAATAAGACTTCATCATGAATAAACGGGTTTCGTTTTCTAATGCACCACACATAATGGAAGTTAAAAGAGGTATAATTGAATTTCAAGCTTTCCGAGGAAATGATGGTAATTTTATTATTAAAGAATTAGTAATCTTGGACATGAACACATCAGTAGTTTATCATTATTTGTTCAAACCTCCAGTACCATTTAATAGACTAACAACTAAAGCGAAAGTTACAAACAAATGGTTTAACAAACATTTTCACAACTTAAGATGGGATGAAGGTTTCATTAATTATAACATGATGCCGCACATTATGAATCATTATTGCAAAGAGTTTAAAATTATCTACACAAGAGGATTGGAAAAAGCAAATTGGATACAATCATTTACAAGCAACGAAGTGATTAATGCAATAATTGATAAAGATTTCCAATGCTACTTCAACGAACTTTGTATTTCATCAAAAAGTTTTAAACATCGAAGGTCGCAGTGCGCTTTAAAGAATGCCTACCGCTTGAATAGTTTCCTTCAAAAAAGTGGTGGGGGTAGTGTCGATTATAAAAGTGAGAGCGCTACCATGACGCAGCATGAGTATTACTCGAACCTCCGAAGAGACAACATCTCCAACGGACATTCTTATTTACAAGAAAATTAACAATAACATCAAGATGGCATCGCAGAACTTACTTCAAAATTTGGTCGATCAGTTCAACGCTCATTCTAAATCATCAATTCTACCTACGAAGAAATGTTCTGAACTAAAAGAAGAAAAACATTACATCATTCATACGATCAAGAAAATGGAAACTTCAGTAGGTGATGCTATTAATTGCACATTGAGCAAGGCACCGTATACAGTTGGTGACGAACCGAAGTTTCAAATCTTCCTACCTACACGTTTTGTACAACTTCTTCAAAATGAAGATCTTCGTGTAGTTCAACCCGGTGCACTCTATTTGGTTTCGCACGGACCAAGTGGAAATAACTCTACTGAACTTACAATTCATGTAACACCTACTATTGATTAGTTTGTACATAACATTGTAAATATTTGTTTGTAATTGTTTCTCAATAAATATGATATAAAACAAAAAAATTAAAAGCAACATATTGTAATGTCTTTGTACATTACAATATGTTGCTTTTTTAAAAATTCCACGGAATGACCTTGACCCAATTTTGTGTGATGATAAAAGCAGAAATCTACTTGTGAAGTTCATCAGTCTACGACTACCTTTCGTACCGTACACATCTCGCTCACTCTATTGCTTAATATAAAAAACTAAATATGTCTCTCAAAGTCAAGTGTGCATCTTACGATACCAACACCATTACAACTTTTGAACAACTCGAAGATTTAACCAACGAAATGCGAGTTTTACTTACCGGTGGTTATCACTTAACTGTTGATGTTAGTGCTACTAATACAAGGATGTTCACTAAAACAAAATATTGCGATGATGAAATATTTATTTCTACACAACCTACAACTTCTTCATCGCCTACTGGTCAACATAACATCAAGTTCCAAAAATATTACCAATCTTGAATAACTTTTGACAAACAAAACTACAACTAAAGAATCACGTGTTGAATGTGAGTTAATAAAAAGGATGTGATACTTGAATAAATAATCATTTGCTTCTCAGCTCTCACCACGACAAGACCTATTTAAGAAAATGTTGTACAGAATGATGATTCAACTTGATGGAAAAATCTATGGAAAAGATTACAACACTGTTGAACAAATGACTAAAGATATAGATGTATTAGCTAAAGAAGGATACCAAGCTAAATTAATTTTGAAATTTCCTGAAGTACATCCGCTATCAATAGAAGAACTAGTTGCTATGGCTAAAGCTGAGAAAGATAAAAAGTCTGAAGAAAACAAAGAGAAACAAACTTCTTAAGTATCAACATTCCTTACATTAGTAAGGTATAATTTTTTAAAACTCCGTTTGGATGACCTTGAAATTACCCCCACCACTTTTCATAGTACATAAAACTCGCTATTCAACACTATACACTCTTATTCTTTCACTGGACTCCGCAGCATCAAAATGGAAGAGCAAAAATACAAGTACAAACCTCGTTACTGTTGTGAACAACAGTGTACAGATTTAGGACCAATGATGGTGGATGGGTTAGCTTGTACTAAATGTGAATTCTTCGGATCTTGTTATTGCAAATGCAAAACAAAACAACTACCACCACCGGAATTGCGAACTTTCAAATTTTACAAATCAAGATATTTTCATACATGTTGTCCTCAAAGATGTTTCAAATTTCACCCTCTAGATCTTGCTCATTGTCAACGCACCAAGTCTCATCAAGATGATTTTTGTACACATATGATAAAAAGATGTAAATACAGATCAGATTGGTATTCCGATCCTGTAGAACCATCAAATGTGTAATTTCAGTTTTACACTCTTTTTTAAAACTTCATTTGGATGACCTTGAGATTTCCCCCACCACTAGTTCTAATTTTTATATAATATTAAATCATTCCACTCCCAACACTCTAACTAACAACATGGAAAACAAATTTATCAAGTTTGAACATATAATAACTGACAGGGAGGAGATGGAAGAATTGTTTCAAAACTTACTTTCTATCATTGACGAATATCCTATAAGATGGTTCAGAATTGTAGTTCAATATTTAAATCCTGGTGAATTGTTTTCTTCATCAAGTGAAGAAGATGAAACAACTACTTCGGTTCAAATAATTGAATTAAAAGACGAAGAAGAAGAACTAAACATTTTATTCAATCATAAGCTCAAGGTTCCCCATATAAAAGCCCCCTCCCTAGACAGCCCCCCTCCCTAGACGCCTGCTCAAGGTCACCATTATATAAGCCCCCTCCCTATGCGCCGATCCTCATTCCATCACCGACTCTCCAACAATGAACAACTCTCCATTGGCCAGAATGAATTCTAGTTTTGAAATAAACTCTAAAGAAGAGTTACAAGACATTTTTAATATTTTACAAGAACTTGTAGATAATTTTACAACCATCAAAATGAATTTGGAAATAACATACGATTGTCCTATTTGTGATAAGGTTGAAAGTTTAGACGAAGACAGTTTACTAAATCTAACTCCTGCACCATCTGACACTACTGATGGTAATAATGAAGAGCAACGTCTTTCCCCCACCACTTCTTTGTAATTCATCCTTTCCCCCCACCACTTCTTTATTTAACTAACATTTCTCCCTTTTACTTCTCATTCCGTCTTCGACTTCTGAACTATCAACATCACTTGTTTTAAAATTTCAAACACTAACACAATCATGATGGATATGATGGATGAAGTTCCCTTCGTAACTAGAATGGAAGAGGATAAATTGAAATTAGAAATTAAACGATTGGAAATGGAACAGGAAAACCAACTCGAAATGTTACATTTGTTCAAGCTTTTCAAATACATCATCTGGGGACTCTGCATTTACCTTCTCATCTTCGTCGGTGTTTGCATTTACAACTCTGTAATTCATCACAAAAGCTCAACTTGTTTAAACTCTGCTGTTGCACATTAATTCTATGTTCACTAATAAAATTCAAAAGTTACTTCAACCTATCCTACTATCACCAACTAGTTCAACTTAGAACTATTTCTGGTGGTAGTTGGGTAGGCTTTTTTAAAACTTACTCTGGATGACCTTGACATACTTTCCAGATCCCATTTATAAATTTGAATTTCAGTTTTAAACTAACTTTTAATTTTGTTCAACTATTAAGAGTTTTGTTAACACCGTCAAATTTCAGTTTTCAACTAACTTTTAATTTATGTGCACTTTTAGTTCAACCCTAGTTACTTTATTCGCAAATTCAGTTCAACCGACCACCAACGCTATCGCCATCTCCACCCCAATATTTCAACATCTCTGCCCCCAACACTTGCCCGAACATCTGCCCGTAGGGGCAGCTGCCCGGACATCTGTTCGGTTTTAAAAATATAAAAGAAAGGTAAAGGAGTGGGGGTGGCGCATGCTCACCAATGCAAAACTAAGGTTTGAGGTTAGAATTATCCATGGCGGCCGCCATGTCTAGTTCAGTTTCACCACATAGAGTCGGCGACCGGTTATTGGTCTAAAGGAGTGGGGGAAGGGGTGGTGGGGGGAGGTTGCCGTTTTATAAGCCCTCTTCCTAGGCAACGCTTCTCATTCGATCGCCAACTTTCATACGATAAACACCTCTCCCATCGCACGAATCAATTATCCCGCTATCACCAACTACTTCAACTTAAAACTATTTCTGGTGATAGTTGGATGGAATTTTTAAAAACTTACTCTGGATGACCTTGGCGTATTTTCCAGATCCCAGTTATAAGTTTGAATTTCAATTTTGAACTAACTCTTAATTTTTGTTCAACTGTTAGAGTTTCGTTAACACCGACAAATTTCAATTTTGAACTAACTTTTAATTTATGCTCACTTTTAGTTCAACCTCACTTTATGCGCAAATTCACTTCACCCTAACGCCAACACTATCGCCATCTCCACCCCAACCTATATGGCATAACATATAACTACAGCATCTCATATATACCCTCTAACCCCCACCGGAAGCTATATGGCATGGCAGCTGGCGCCAGCAGCCCGAGTCAACTGCTCGCGAGCAGCTGCTCGGGCAGATGGCACGACTTCCGGTCTAGGTGTAACCAAAACACACTACTTACAAAATAGTAGGGAAATTTCAAATTGTACTACTTATGTGCCTATAAATAAAAGGAAAATTCGGGATATGATTGAGTGATCATTGCAAACATAAGGTAGGTTTGACCTTGGAAACAATACCTACAAATTTATTGAAAACACTTCATAAACAACAAATAAATAGTAGATACTATCGATGTTCTTTTTGTACGTTTCTCTTGAGTAAACGTGTTTTTATTAGGTATGGTAACTTATGAACACCAAAGTTTATAAGGTTTGGTTTTTGAAGACTTTGAAATATGGATACTCACGACCGTCATAAAAATGTATAAGATTAAATAACTACCTATCATAATTAAATATTTTGATCAGGTACCCTCCACTGTACATTCCGGAGTTTTTTTTATTTACTTTAATTTCTCAGTCCATAATTTTACACAGAAATAATTAAAAAAAGATCATTATGAACTTCTTGCAATCATTCCCAATGGGAAATATAAGGTACTCACAAATATATGAGTAGCAAAGCTTCACTTCTACGTTGTCTTAGTAATGGTGTCTAAGAGCACGCCATAACATGGAGGGAAGGAAACATTGATGTTATCGGTATGCAACTTGGCTGGTTCAAGTGTACCCCCAGGCTTGTATAGTCAAAGTGGTTTGATATCAGCAGCACCACGTTTTATTGAACGTTTCATTTTAAGATTAAGGTACAGTTCCTATAATTTTCATAAATTACACCGCTTCATAAACGTATTATTTATGTTATGATTAATTTGATCAATTGGTCATTATATATAATGAACGGCTATTATGCATTTTAATCAAGTTTGATCCTGAAAGTGATCGATAAATCGATTTAAACGGTCATAGTTCATAATATCTAGTGCAGTTTGGTAAAAGTAATAATTTTATTATTCACTCTGATCATTTATTATAAATATTAATCGACCACGGGTAGGTAACTTTAATCGTCTTCACTCAGTGTTGTAGGCAGCTGGGGATAAGCGTGGGAAAGTTAGGCCTATTTTGACACTGCTCTTATTACTATCGCACCGACACTGCCTCGCATGTAGTCAGCTATCTCGTGGCCAGCGGCGGTTTATCAAGCTAAATATTTAGGAGAATATTGTAATAATTTAAAAGAATAAAACGTAATTCTAGTTCTAAAAACGTACTTTTGTGTTGTTGCTTAACTATTTGTATTAAATTAATATAAAATCTCATTTTTTCCAAAACCTTTTTTTCCATTGCTTTTTATAAAGTTATATTGTTATTTAATAATAATATTATTAATAATAAATGAAATTGAAAAAAATCGTTCCAAATTATTTTTGGTTAAAAATTTGTTATGCAGTACGAATAAAGATTTATCAAAATATGAAATATGAATTTTTGATTTCATTATTATACAGGGTGTCCAGCTTCCACCTTTACAAACTTTTCCAGGTTATTAAGCATGCAAAAACAAACAGAAAAATCCTATAAACATATGTCCGGAAATGCTTCGTTAAGCCGCTAGCCGCCATTTTGTTTTTTACACTTAAGAATTTTTATTTCCGTAACGGGTTGTTGTATGGAGTTCATATTTGGCATGTAGCTTAATCACACCAATGCTCATTTTTAGAAAAAATATTATTTTTTTTCCTATGATATTTTCAAAATGGCGGCCTATTTAACTTTTTAAACTTAAATATCTCAAAACCCGTAAATTTTATAAAAATATTGCAAGACACAAAAAAGTTGAAAAATTAAATTATCTAAACAGTAACACCAAGTTTGTAAGGATCCGACAACAAATAAGGGAGTTATTGTGGTTTTCCTGTACAAAAACACTGATTTTGCAGTTATGATTAATGCCAATTTAGGTTATTTTAAGAGAAAAATCTCAATAACTCCGTTATTTGTTGTCGGATCCTTACGAACTTGGTACCACTGTTTAGATAATTTAATTTGTCAACTTTTTTGTGTCAAGTAAAATTTTATAAAATTTACGGTTTTGAGATATTTGACTTTAAAAATTTAAAATGGCCGCCATTTTGAAAATATACATCGGAAAAAAATAATATTTTTTCTAAAAATGAACATTGGTGTGATTAAGGTACATGCCAAATATAAGCTTCATACAAAAATCCATTAAGGAAATAAAAATTAAGTGTAAAAAACAAAAAGGCGGCTAGCGGCTAAATGAAGCATTTCCGGCCATATGTTTATATGATTTTTCTGTTTGTTTTGGCATGCTTAACAACCTGGAAAAGTTTGTAAAGGTGGAAGCTGGACACCCTGTATAATAATATTCTAATAAGATATAAGAATTTTATTCAATTTTAGTTTATAAAGTGCTACTTTGTAGGCTACTGCTGCTTCAATAAAAACATATAAATTGATAGTTAAAAAAATATTGCCTTTAATTAAATTATTTATATTAAGATTTTTTTATAAAAATATCACAATTAATATTTTTAAATAATTTTTTTATATAAATATGGTCGACTCATTTTTTATTTTTCTATTTGTTAGGATATTATGTTGGTTAAAGTTGAGTTTTTCTCATAAGAATAACATGGGAAAACAAACTCACATCTTATCCTTGAATATTCTCTGTTAAAATAACATGACCAAGCATGGAAATGTCCTGGAACCTCATTTTCAATAATATGTCATTATGAAATACCGAATATCGCACAATTATTTTGTTCTTTTCATTACATTTGCAATAATTATGCCATTATAAAATACATGAAAAATACAATAAATAATGCCAAATCGGCCAATTTTTGATGGAGATGTATTTAAAGGGGCAGTTTTAGATATGTTGTAATATGTTTGTTTATTGGGAAACTTTAAGGGATAATTGATGTGAAAGTTTGCCCCATGTTATATTCTTATAAAAAATTTAACTTTAACTGCCATTATCTCCTTAGCCTTTAGGATTAGGGGTGCAAAATTTATGTATTAAAGTCGCCTTAAAACTATAACTAAAACAATGCTACAAGAATTGGGAGTTTGTATTTAAAATTAGTGACTTCCTGTTTGGATAGGGTACTTCTGGTACACACTGTACATTGAAATACGTGTCAATCGATAGAGCGTTGCAGGTTTACCTATAATGGCTCAATTTGTTTTTGTGAAAACTTAGTTCTGTAAATTTAAACGGGGTGTATGGTTTTCCGGGACACCTGGTATAGTTTTCTTCCTGCTATAATCGGTGAGCAACGATCCGTTAATTTCCAATGTTCGTTTAACGGCACGGAACTGTCCGGTGTTTTGTTTATTTTTGTTGTTGTTTAAGTCTACTAGGTTTTTCACATTTTAAGACAACGATTAATAAATTATTATTAATACCCCCGTCGCAGCAGACCTGCGTACTCAGCGAATTTCCAATCTAATTTTGGTATATTTTATATTTCCCCATAAAATCCATGGGGATGAGAGTATGTAGGTTTGCCGCCATATGGGTTTAGTTGGTAAATATAAGTTAAACCCTACCTAGTGATTGTACATATCAAATTTTATAAGGTTATGGTGTTATTTTTATTTTCCCCATAAACCCCATAGGGGTGAGTACGTAGGTTTGCCGCCATATGAGTTTTTTAAGCAAATATAAGTTAAACGCTTCCTAATGAATGTATATACCAAATTTGATCAAGATATGTCAATAAATTGATTTCCCATAAGAATAACATGGAAAACATAGTTTTTGGATTTTCTCCATAACCATTTAAGCTAGGTAAAAATTCAAAATAATAGATTGTGTTGTTTTTTAAGCTCTTTTATATGGTTTAAGTTAAAATTGTTGAATTTTATAAATAAAAGTAAAAAAAGCCAAAAACCCGTTTTTAACCTTTTTGAAACCCCATAAAACCCCGTTCCCATAGTCCGATCATTCTGGTTCGCGAACTAAACCTAGTAGATGCATATATATATATATATATATATATATATATATATATATATATATATGTATATATATATTATATATATATATATATATATATATATATATATATATATATATATATATATACATATATTTGATATTTAATTGATATATATAATTGATATTTGAACGAACGATGTTTTTGGCTTCTAGGGACCTCAAAACGAAAAAGTATCATGGTCCCGGGCTTAGGTCTTACCGTGACTACTACCGTAATAGCGTATTCCCTATAGGGAAATTTGCTAAAAAATTACATTTAACGCAGATTTTCCATGAATAAAAAAATATAAACCTCAAATTTAACTATTTTAAAAATGTAGAGCTGACGTGGATTTGTTGTGTGTTATTAATTAGAATAATTTTTTATTGGAAATAAATTCGAGGCAGAAATTTTGTAATAAAAAACGCAATAAAAATTTTTATTTGATACGCAAACAATACAACATAAAATAACAACATTGTAAACAAGTAAAAACATGTAGTTAATTTTTAAGTTATAAAATAATATAAAAAAGTTTAAATATTGTAAGTTTGATCAAAGATCATACAATATACATTGCACTGAATATACAATGAACATTGAAAGTAGTGGGGAATGGCTACAGTTGGCCCAGGTCAAGGTCAGGCGGTTGTAAGTGTTGTAGGGGTAGTAGCGGCTGGGTTTTTTTTTGACAGTGACGGGTGGGTTTTGGAAGTGGGTCAAGGTCATCCGGAGGGGTTTTTTTAAATCTCTTTATTTAATAAAAACTCATTAGTGATTGGAGAATTGGTTTGTGATTATTTGTAGCAGTAATAGTTATTTTATTACTCTGTATGTGTGAATCCCACTGCGTGTCCATAATTGAGAAAAAAGGAGAGGTCCTAGGTGGTTACAGTGCAAGTTGATAGAGCAGAACAAGACATGTGTCTGAGGAAGAATAATCATATAAACCTGGTAATATAGTGAATAAGAATAATTGGATAGGATCGTCAATAGGTGTAACAAGATTGAAATTTTGATATTTCAGCATTTCAGTTAAGACAGAGTGTAAAATAGAATCAGTAGAAGAAGTATTGGAAAGGTTAGATTTTACAAAGTACAATGGGTGAAAACTGAAGTATTTTTTAAGCTTACCCAATGTAGTACGCGGTTTTGAAACTGTGGAGTTAGATTGTTTCTGTAAAATATGTTTAGTGCGTAAAAGTTTTAAATGTAAAGTGTGCGAAGCCATAATAATATTTAAAGGGGAGATGTGTACTCTCTAAAATTCAGCGAGTATATGACCGGTGCCCGCAAGTGTGTCTGAATATATAGAGACTAATTAACATAATAAGCGCAAACATATGTTAGAGTAAGAAGAGTAAGTTAAAAAAATGTTTGATAGTCTTAGGGACTTACGGATAGATGTTTACTGTCGCCCTATCGCCATTATAATGGCGCATGCGCGAGGTACCGATGCCGCTTATATAGGGTAGTGTGAACCCTCAACCCCCTCCCCTAAGAGAATGAGATAAAAGGGAAGAACTTTGAAGATTTCAGTTCTTTGTTGGGGCGGCAGCGTCTCGAAAGGTTCTAGTAGGGGGAAAGAAATTGTTAATAAATTTTTGTAAAATTTTTAAAAATTACCGCTAGTGGTAGAAGTTAGTTAATTATTTTATAAGGGTTTAAGAACTGTGTTGTAGACGATTAATCGCAGTTATATCTAGCATTTGTACAGGTAAAACTTGCAGTGTAATAATTATATATTAATATATGGGTGTTAACTGTTTATAGTCCAAGTAGTTTAGTCTAGCAGCAGAAGTTAGTTAATTATTCTGTAGTGGTTAACTTGTATAATAAGTATAAACTAAAATAAAAATAGTAACGCGAGATTATTTGATATATTATATATAAAATAAAAGTGTATTTTTAAATGTTAAGAAATAGTTAAAAAAATAAACCACATAAAAAAAATAGCAAGCTTAACAGGTGTAAGTTAAAACAAAGCATAATGTATCATTACTAGGTGGTAGAGACTTACAGATTAGTTGTTTCAGCTGTGGTACCTGGGGAGTGAATGGCAGACGCGCGACCGCGTTGCGGCTTATATAAGCACAGATAGTAATTATGTTGAAATTAACCCCCCCCCCCTCCCCCCCCCCTCCCCCCCCCTAAGAAAAAAGTGTTGACCCCCCCCCCCGTCACTTTCACTCATCAAGATAAATTAGGTTGATAGTGGTTACATTTATGTAACACCAATTTAGCTTTGATGTTGCCAATAGTTTAATAACTATAGTTAAGCGGCAAAAGAGGACAGATAATTTTCTGCCATTACTCAGATAATAACAGACAACAATTATGGTGTTACGCGATGGGGAAAGCCTCAGTGAAGCTCAACAGCGGATTAAACCAGGTGTTGCCTAACGTTAATTGCAAGGTACAACGCTCCACCTGCATTAGCGGCGACCTACATATGACGAATAGATCATTGGAAATTTCCACTGACGTTGGACGTTCTATTCCCCTTAAACCCCTATGGCTCCCCACTACTTTGTGAGCCGAGAACCTTTTTGGCGACTATCGCTGAGTTAGTTCGGAACAATTCGTCGGACGCGATGGTTGTTCCGAACTCAGAGGGTACCTCAAATATATAAGCGGCCGATATATATTTGAGTTACTCTTGCTGTTAGGGTTTTAATATTAATACTTGTTGTGTGTGAGTGTGTGTGCAAAATGTTATTTTTAGTTTTAAGTTGTGCTAATTTTAAGCTTTAATTTGCGCATTGCGATGTTAGCATTAAGGTGTTATGGTATTGTTGATGTTTGGAAAATGTGTTTTTGATGTTGAGTTTTGGTATAATTATTGTATGTGTGTGTGTACTAATAACCTTTCACAGCTAGCTGTTAGGAGGGTAGATTAAATTTAAATTTAAATTATAGAAGTTCTGTTGAACTTCATTAAATATGGGTGGGACATGCGTGTTGTGCCATAGGCAGCGCATATTTTTATTTTTTTAAAATTTTTAATTTTTTGTTAGGAAATAATTATATTTGGGTGGGTTTAGATTAAGGGTGGGAGGTTAGAGTTGCGTCTTGCATTAACTGTTCCAGACTCCCTATTGTAAAATTGGAATGGTCAGGTCCAGTGCCCAGGCCCGAGGCCGGCCGCCCGTATCACAGCCCACCAAACTGGATCGCCACGTGCGTGCGGGCCAAAAATTGGGATCCCTTGCAAGACGTAACTATAGCGGGTTGGGATTTGGAGAAGTGTTAGGCAAACAGAGTGGTGGGGATGGCTCCGGCCGTCCCCATCACTTTGGTAAATTATAATTTTTTGGTGACCTTGACCTCAATTAGGTTAATTAACCCCCCCCTCCCCCTCCCCCCCTCCCCCTCCCCCTCCCCCCCTCCCCCTCCCCCTCCCCCTCCCCAGCAATAATCTGGATTAGAAAATGACTAATAACTCAAGAATGGTTTGCCGGAATAGGGCAAGTCATACATCAATGAAAAGCTCTAATTAAGAGCAATATTGTGGTAAAGACAGAATTGTATTATTTTCTTTTATTAAAATTGTACCATAAAAAAAAACACCCTCCACTCAATGACATGACGATATAAGAGTGGTGTGGTTTGTGTTGAGAACATTCTTCACCTATAATAGCTAGAGTGAACATGTCTCCCCAAGATGCTTTAATATTTTATAACAAATGTACAAAAGTTGAAGAAGTATTGGAGGTGGATGAAGAAAACAATGAAGAAATTGAATAAATTGAAGTGCCTTCGTTAAGTGAAAATGTTGTAACAAGAATATTTGTGGATCTGAATTCACCAATGGATATTATAGGAAGGTTTTTAATTGAAGTTGTGACATAGATAGAAAATGGAAGATTAGTAAACATAGGATCTCCAATTTTGGTAGATGATAGACACACCTTTGGTGTATATTGGAGAAACATAGATCTGTTATGGCTGTGGGTGGAGGCATATGTGGAGTATTTGCAATTGGAAGAAAATATAGGCTTTAATCATTACTTTTCAGCTTTAGAACTACTAATTCTAACATTTCACTAAAAAAAAACCTTACAAATGTGGTGGGGGAAGCATTATATAAAGGGAATAGAAGAGAGAAGCATTTCATTTCCGTGATAAATTTCAAAGAGTAAACATCAACACGATGCATCAATGTGAAATTTGCTCAGAAACTTTTCATGATAATATTCTACTAGAAATACATAAAGAATTATTCCATAATAATAATGAAGATGTAACAGAAACAGAATATGAAGATTTAAAACTATATGAAGAAGAAGAACCAAAAGAAGAACAACAAGAAGAAGAACCATTAGCAGGACCATCTAACACGACGCATCAATGTGAAATTTGCTCAGAAACTTTTCATGATAATATTCTACTAGAAATACATAAAGAATTATTCCATAATAATAATGAAGATGTAACAGAAACAGAATATGAAGATTTAAAGCTATATGAAGAAGAAGAACCAAAAGAAGAACCATTAGCAGGACCATCTAATGAAATACCGAGTTTAAAAGTATTTGCTTTAGAAGGTAGAGTAGTAGTGCATTACAAAATTCAAAATGAAAAATTCGAATTGGATCAGTTTTTTTAAAGAAGTAAGAACAATTGTAAGTAAAATACTCACAGAAGAATTAAAAAGACTAAACTTTATTAAATTTGGCATTTTATTAAATGCTATGTTTACTAATGTAGAAGGAGAAATGTCACCAAGAGGATTCATAACAAAAAACCAGACCATCATGGCAAGTTCAGATATTAATTCAATAGTTGAAGATTGTTTGGAAGAAATATTAACAAAAATTCAAGAACATGAAGGAAGAGGATCTGGTTGGAGTTTGGTTAGTATTGAGGGTATGGATATTAGAGTTCATAAACACGGCTACGGATTAAGGGGTAGCAGTTATATTCCACTCCCAAAGAAAATTTCACACACCAAATCATGTATAAATGTTCAAAATGAAGATATGGAATGTTTTAGATATGCAATGACGGCAAAATTTGTACCACCTCACCATGCGGATAGACCCAGTGAAGAATATGAATTACAAAGATATAGATATAATTTCCAAGGATTGACTTACCCAGTGGCTTTGAAGGACATCCCAAAGTTTGAAAAACAAAACCCTGGAACATCTGTTAATGTTTTTGGTTTGGACAGTTCGAATAAAGTGTACCCAGTGTACCCATTGCGTGTGGTGAAGAATGAACTCCCAGATCATACAGACTTATTACTACTTACAAAAGGTGATGTTTCCCACTATGTATGGATTAAAAAATTTGAAACTCTTGTTAGTAATCAATTATCTAAAAATAGAAATAAGAAGATAATTTGCAAAAGATGCTTTAATTTTTGTGAAGAAAGAAGAGAAGGAAACGAATGGTTACAAGAGCATAAAAAACTATGTAACAACAACTATGAAGCAAAAATTATCTTACCGTGTCCAAGTAAGGCAGAGTTAAAATTTGAAAAAATCTCCCATCAATACCGGATTCCCATTGTTGTCTATGCTGATTTTGAATCTACACTAGTTCCTATTGAAGATAATGATGGCGATGTAGCAAAGAAAACTGTTAAATATCAGATACATGATCCAAA
This sequence comes from Neoaliturus tenellus, assembly GCA_030545055.2. Classification (NCBI taxonomy): domain Eukaryota; kingdom Metazoa; phylum Arthropoda; class Insecta; order Hemiptera; family Cicadellidae; genus Neoaliturus; species Neoaliturus tenellus. The sequence goes on along the minus strand of CM061533.1, from coordinate 52,400,048 downwards.
CAGTTTTTGTTTAATGGTTAAATCTACTCTTTCTGAAGAACATCTAAATAGATTTAATTTAACTTCAAAACCTATTGTCTATCGTGGTGTTAATGCTTCTAAAATATTCCTTGATCAGTTGTATACAATAGCGGAAAGTGTTGAAAGATTGTATAGTGATATTATACCAATGATACCTTTGGATGAAGAAGAAGAGATTCAACATGAAAATGCAACTCATTGTTATTTATGTATAAATGAATTTACTGTGGAAAATCAAAAGGTTCATGATCATGACCATCTGACAGGTTATTATAGAGGTGCTGCATGTAACAGCTGTAATATCAACTACAAGATCCCTACAAGTATACCTGTAATATTACATAACCTTAGTGGTTATGATGCGCATTTTATTATTCCAGAATTAGGAAGAGATAATGGAGAAATTGATGTCATAGCTGAAACCACGGAGAAGTTTATAAGTTTTACTAAAAAAGTTGCTTCGGTTTTTAGACTCTTACCGTTTTATGCCATCTAGTTTAATGAAGCTTTCTGAAAACCTGAGAACAGAAGATTTAATAGAAACCAAGAAGATTGTAAGTAATGACAAGGTTAATTTAGTTCTTCGCAAAGGTGTTTTCCCGTATGATTATATAGATAGCTTAGAAAGATTTAATGAAACATCCCTTCCACCAAAAGAAGAATTCAAAAGTAAACTATATGACACAGATATATCCCATGAAGATTATGAACATGCGTGTAGAGTATGGAATGAATTAGGATTTAAAACACTTGGAGAATATTCGGACTTTTATGTAAAACTAGATGTAACTTTACTTTGTGATATAATGGAAGAGTTTAGAAATACATGTTTTAAGGCATATGGATTAGACCCTCTGCATTCTTGTACATCACCTGGACTAGCTTGGCAAGCAATGTTAAAGGAAACAAAATGTAAACTCCAACTTCTTACAGATATAGACATGGTGCTGATGTTGGAATCAGGTGTTCGAGGGGGACTAACTCAAAGCGTAACACGACATGTAAAGGCAAATAACAAATATTTGCCCAATTTTGATGCATCAAAACCAAGTACATATTTAGGTTATTTTGATGCAAATAACCTTTATGGATGGGCCATGTCGAATCCTCTCCCATATGGCAACTTCAAATGGGTAGACCCTGATTCTATTGGAAACATCATGAATATAGCAAAACATGGAGACACTGGTTATATTTTGGATGTAGACATTGAGTACCCTGAACATTTGCATGACCACCATTATGATTTACCTCTACTGGCCAAGACGGAAATATCACCAACCGGCAGATGGCCTAAATTAATGATGACTTTAACCAACAAATCAAGATATGTTGCTCATTATTGGGTAATACAACAAGCCCTAGAGTTAGGATTGAGAATAACAAAAATTAATAGAGCTTTACAATTTTCTCAATCCTGTTGGTTAAAGTCATACATTGACAATAACACAAAAAGAAGAACTTCAGCTACATCTAATTTTCAAAAGGACTTTTTTAAATTGATGAATAATGCAATATTTGGCAAGACACTGGAAAACAAAAGAAAGCATAAGAATGTGAAATTAGTTAGTGATCCGGTAAAACTACAAAAGCTGGTACAAAAACCTAACTTCGGATCATCCATAATAATCAACGAAAATCTTGTAGCTGTTTCCATGAACAAAATTTCAATTACAATGGATCGTCCTTTATATGTGGGGATGTCTATTCTAGATATTTCAAAGACCCACATGTATGACTTCCATTACAACAAGATGGTTAAATTTTATGGAAGAGAAAACATCGGCATTGTATACATGGATACGGACGCTTTTATTTATTGGATAAGAACTGAAGATATGTATGAAGACCTACGCTGTTTTATCTACAATAACGACTTTGACTTTTCTGATTATCCACAAGACCATCCCAACTACGACAACGGTAGAAATAAAAAGGTATTGGGAAAGTTCAAAGACGAAACAAATGGCGTGCCAATGGAAGAGGTTGTTGCTCTAATGTCTAAATTGTATTCATTTAAATTGTACAAAAATAAAAAAAGAGAACATGAAATCGTGAAGAAGGCCAAAGGTATAAAAACCTCATACCTGAAGAAGAATATACAGTTTGAAGAATACAAGAGATGCTTATTTGAAAATGTTGAGACAACAGCAACATTTAACACCATAAGAAGCTTCAACCATCGTCTCTTCAGTGTAAAGCAAACCAAATGGGCTTTGAGTTGTAAGGATGATAAGAGGTACATCCTGGAAGGTAATATAAAAACTCTACCATTTGGACATTACTCCTTATACCCTATCGACCAGTAAACCTATTCTTCGTCCTTTACCTTCTTCCTTTTTCCTTTCCGTAAAGAAGAGGGGACATGACAAGCTCAATGTCATGTTCCCTCTTTTTTACACCAATGTAATATGACCTTGACCTATAATCTTACCATATAAAAGAGGATAAACCATTTTAGAGATCAGTACTTTTACAAGCGGTGTGGAAGACACAACTGAAGATGGAAGATTTAAGGAACAAGATTGTAAATGAACTTCATAAGCCGGCAAGAAGAAAATTTCCTAGAAGAAATACAATTATAAAAGGAATGAATGATCTTTTCCAAGCCGATCTTATTGAAATGATACCACATAGTAAATTAAATAAAGGATTTAAATACATTTTAGCGATTATAGACTGTTTTTCTAAAGTGGCTGATGCTTTACCGCTAAAGGACAAGACTGGTAAAAGTGTTACAAAAGCTATGGAAATAGCTATACAAAGAAATAATTTCAACATCAAACATCTACAAACTGATGATGGAAAAGAATATTTTAACAAAGACTTTGCAGCTTTAATGAAGAAGTATAAAATAAATCATTATTCTACAAATTCTGAAGTTAAAGCTTCAATAATAGAAAGATTTAACAGAACGTTAAAAGGAGCAATGTATAAAACATTTTCCAAACGAGGATCATATATTTGGTATGATATATTACCACAACTTATAAAAGAATATAACAATAAGTATCATCGAACCATTGGTATGAAGCCTAACGAAGTAAATAGTACCAATGCTAAAATGGTATTAAAACGTATTAAAAATAATACTACTCCTAAACGTGAAAAAATGCAGCCCAAAACATTTAAAGTTAATGATAAAGTTCGTATAAGTAAGTACAAAGGAGTATTTAGCAAAAGGTATCTGCCAAACTGGACTAATGAAGTATTTACAATCTATAAAGTGCAACCAACAATACCTGAAACCTACATTTTAAAGGACAACAAGGGTGAATTACTAGAAGGTGGATTCTACGGACATGAATTGCTAAAATCATCAGTTGGCGATGTATATCTTGTTGAAAAAATTTTACAAAGAAAAAAGGATAAGGTGAAAGTACGTTGGTTGGGATTTGATAAAAGTGAAGACTCTTGGATCCCTACAAAAGACTTAGTGTAGCAATTTATGAAGTCATTACATGTTTAACCTTTATACAAGATGGAGATTGTGCAACAAAAGGATCGATTTTTTATTAATAATATTGATGAATTAACAGTTGACAACGACAAGTTAAATCATGGAAAACATGGTGAATTACTGCCAAACACAATAAGATGTTTAATAACTGGACCATCAAATTGTGGAAAGACAAATGTGGTTTTTAATTTAATAACAAATCCTAAGGGATTACGTTTTAACAACATTTATATCTTTTCCAAATCTTTGCAACAACCCAAATACCAATTATTGGATAAGGTACTCGCAAGTGTGCCTGAAGTTAATTTCTACAAGTTTAATGCTAGTGAAACTATAATGGAGCCAAACGAGGCTAAACCATTTTCTATATTTATATTTGATGATGTATCTTGTGAAAATCATGACACTATTAGAAGTTATTTTGCCATGGGAAGACATTACAATATTGATAGCATTTATATTGGTCAAACTTACAGTAAAATTCCAAAACAACTAATAAGAGATAATGCAAATCTACTTATTATCTTCAAGCAAGATGAAACAAATTTAAAGCACATATATAATGATCATGTGAATGCAGACATGTCATTTGATAAATTTAAAGAAATGTGTGGCAAAGCATGGGCTGAAAAATATGGATTTCTTGTTATTATGAAAGAAGAAGCTATAAAAAATGGAAGATATCGTATAGGGTTAGATAAATTTGTATTAATCCATTGAACAATTGATAATACATTTAGTAATAGATTGGTCTTCGCAGTGTAAACATGGTGAACCAAGAAAAACTATTAAAAGAAATAAAATCACTGAGTGACTCGATTAGACTTAAAAATCGAGCATTAAGAATGGGTTTGAATGAAAGAGAAGAATTCCTGGAGACTACATTTAAGCCTATTACAGAACCTTTAAAACAGATAACAGAAACAATTGGTAAACCTCATTATGAAGGAGATGTTTTACTACCTATTTCTAAATTTGAAGTAAAGACTTTGAAAAAGGAAGAAGATGATGATTCTTACACAAGTGATAGTGAAGTTTCTCAAAAAGAAGAAGAAACAAGACAAGAAGAATCAGAAATAAATGTTCAAAAAGAAGAAGAACAAGAACAACATATACCTGAAGCAGAACAATCAATTCCAAATCTAACAAAATTAAGTAGTGATATATTGCAACAAGGACCTCTTGGAAGAAAGTATATCATGAAGATGTTACATGAAATAAAAGCTAACCCAAAACTACACAAGTCACATGTATATGGAGCGAGAATTGATGGAAATGAATTAAAAATAGGAGATTCAAAAGTACATTTGACTGAAGATGATGACATTGTTATTGGTGAGCATAAATATAAAGGAACAAAAGGATTATTTGAACTGATTTTTAAAAATATACCTATAAAATATACACTACAAGATTTAAATACTTTTAAAGAAATTTTGCAAAATACTAATGCTCATAAGAAGAATTACTCCAAAGATTCAATGATAAATAGAACACGCGCAACTAAATATACAGTTGTAATAAAAAGATTGTTTCCCCTGAGAAAACTACCAACATTACGAACTGCGCCTGCTTTGAAGAAACCGCTAAAGAGGAAATCTTTATCACTTATGGACTTATCACTTATGGATGAATATGGTAAAAAGAAAAAAGGAGAATCTTCAACGTCTGGTAAAGGTTTAATGAAAAACCTATATAATACAAATGTGATTTACTATAATGATATAAACAAATTGGTCGATAGAATGAGACTATTACATGAAGCCATGGAAGCTGGTCATACAGGTTTAAATAATGAATGGGTAGCTTTAGTTGACGAACTTCGAAATCGTGGAATAGTTGTATAAATCATTACGGATATATAAGAGAGCTGTGAGTATACAGTGGATCAGTTCAATCATGAGTGTCGACAAGTTCGGACGGTACTCCGGGCTAGGAGTACAAGGAGGAGAAAACAGAAAAAGAAGTGGATTGCCACAAACACCTGAAGGTGACTATGATATGAGTAACAAACGTTTAAAATTTGTTAAAGACCCAGAAGAAGATACTGATGGAGCAAATTTAAAAACAGTAAAAGAAGCAACTTCAACATCATTAAAATTAAACAAGAATACTTACGATGTTAAATCACATAGAATAATTAATGTTGGTAAACCAACTGACAGTTCTGATGCAATTACTAAAGAGTATTTATCATCTGAACTTTCCAACACTTTGAAATTGCAGTGGGGTAACAATTTAAAAGATGGACAAACATATGATGCTGGAAATCATAGGATAACCAATGTGGCAAATCCAAAAAATGATAAAGATTCAGTTAATAAAGAATATTTACATTCTATAATACCGGAAAAGACTCAACGAGGATTTTCTTTTTATAAGTTTATTATAAATGTTATTGGATACCCAAAGGAAGACGGTGATGCTGTAAACCTGAAATACATCAAGGACAACTGTATTTTACAAGATGCTGATGAAATAGATTGTCATGGAAAAGCATTGTCAAATGTAAAATTTGGTTCTCAACCAAAAGACGCTGTTACTATGGAACAATTATCTAAAGAATTAAAAAGGGGAACATCAAATTTTGTAAAACATAAAGATGCCGTGATAAAGCGAGGAAATACATTTATACATGGAAATGAAAAGTTTGATTTAATGCAAGGAAATAATGATGAATGGGATGCAGGACATAAAACAATAACAAATGGAAGATTTGGTATAAAAGATACAGATGTACCTCTAATGGTGCAAACATTAATTGCGAGTGGTGGTACATTAGGTACATACAATGGTCGTAATAGAAGAATAAAAGATATTTATCCTGGTTATGAAGATGATGATTGTGTTACATTGAGACAAACAATAACTTGGGATAAACACTTTGGGACCAAATATGATGCAAAGATGAAGAAAATAATTAATATTTTACCAGGAGAAAATTTAAATGATGCTGCTACTATTGGACAAGTCATAACAACGTCGAAAAGTGATTCGACTGCTTACACGTGTAATGATAAACGTATTATGCAGTTACACGATCCCCAACATCCAAAAGATGCTGTAACTTTAGATTGTTTAATAAGAATAGTGGGCAATTTACTTATTGATACCCACAATCATATAGCTAGTACAACGAGTCATGTAATAATTCAACCCGATGAACGAGAAGCTTGGATTAAAAATAGAATCATAAATCAGTATGTAATTAATTTGAATAATTAAATATTTAAATATAAAAATTGTGCATAAGGTATTCATTTATGTAAAGCAGCTCGTGGAGTAAACACGCTGGTTATATAAGACGACATAATGAAGACCGCACCGCTCAGTCTTCGTCAAGACAGCGGCAAGAAAGGACGTGGTATTACATCAGCTGCGTTATCCCTGCTCAGACGGATTCCTGTTGGTGCTGTTCTAAATAGAACAATAGACGCTCTACCATACGAATTTCATCTGCCCGGAGGTTATCAATATTGTGGACCTGGAACTAAGTTGGCAAAACGTTTAGCAAGAGGAGATCCTGGAATTAATAAATTGGATCAAGCCTGCAAAGAACACGATATAGCGTATTCCAAGTTTGCAGATTCAAAAAATAGATCGATAGCAGATAGAGTGCTAGCGGAAAAAGCTTGGCAAAGAGTTAAATCAAGTGACGCCAGTATTGCAGAAAAAGCAGCAGCTTGGGCAGTGACAACAGCCATGAAGACGAAAGCTAAGTTTGGTGGTGGAAGACGACGCGGGAGAAAACCTAGTAAAAAAGAAGCTGCAAAAAGAGGCGGGAACATTAAAAGAAGACGTCGCACTAACCCTAAAAGGAAAGTCAAGAAAACATCCATATGGTCAATGGTAAAAAACGGATCGGGTCTTTACTTAAGACCATACCGTGTGTATTAAATGAGAAGAATAAATTGATAATTCCAAATGAAGCATTAACAAACTATCAATTGTCAAAATATGTGAAATGTTTAAGAATACCATTCTTCAGAGGAGTTTTTATGAAAGATACATTACCAAATAGAGTGTGGAAAAATGAAACTGGAATAGTAAATTTAGACTCTAATTATGGACCAGGTACTCATTGGGTATGTTATAAAAAACTTGGAGAAAATGTTTACTACTTTGATAGTTTTGGAAATTTACCGCCACCAAAAGAACTTCAACATTATTTTCGGAACTGCAATAATATATTCTACAACTACAAAAGAGAGCAACCTAGCAATACGGAAATATGCGGACATTTATGTTTGGAGTTCTTAGCGAAGAGCGTCAGTCAGCTTTAAGATGTCATCGTATACAGTGTCGCTGAGTGGAAATTCATCAACATTGAAAAGTACACTTTTCCCAGCGTTACGTTTATCTACGGACAAACTATGGGAAGCAGCATTATTGGATTTGACTACATACAATTCAATTCCCAATGTTACAGAAGGAAAAAATAATTTACTACATTATTATGAAAGTAAAGATGAAAAAGGAAATTATTCACAATTAAAAATAATTCCATTATCTACAGGAGCATATGAAATAGACGATATAAACCAAGTATTACAAAAGAAACTTGGAGAAGAAAATATTTCTATAAAAGGTAATAATAATAATACATTAAAAGCGGAAATAACTTCAAAGTATTATATAGATTTTAGCTTAGACCACTCAATCGGCAATTTGCTCGGATTTTCAAAAAAGAAAGGAATTTTAGCTCCTGGAAATGATTATACTGGCGATACAACAGTAACAATATTAAAGGTGAACAGTATTGATGTAACATGTAATATTATACACAGATCATATAGAGATGGAGTAAATCAACATATATTACACACATTTTACCCAACAGTAGCTCCTGGTTTTAAAATAGTTGAGAAGCCACAAAACCTGATATACCTACCGTTAAACACCAGTTTCATTTCAGACATCGTACTGAACATATTGGATCAAGACGGCATTAGTGTTGACTTTAGAGGAGAAACAATAACTATACGGTTACATATCAGAGCAGCAACATAAAGTCAACATGGGATTATCATTTAAACCACAACGGAAGAGTCGGGAGCTCAGTAGCTCCTCAACATTCGACGAGTTAACACCGGACAACATACGCTTCCTACAAAAGATCGGACTAAAACTTGCCAACCATGGATATACTGGATATAGCGCAAGGACCGACATTCGACGAAACCCTATGGGAGAAGGAATATCACACTCACAACCCTTACACTTCATCAAAATTAAATAATAATGATGAAATAAGGATTCCCATTCAACAACAAGATATCTACACATTACCATGTGAAAGTTATTTATATATCGAAGGAAGAGTAACAACATTGGATGGAAAATCTGGTTCAACTGTTCCTTTTATAAATAACCCTATGGCATATCTGTTTGATGAAATTAGATATGAGATATCTGGAGTAACAGTTGATTCAACAAAAAAAGTTGGTATATCAACAACTTTAAAAGGATTGACTTCAATAACACCCCATGAAAAGAATTCTTTAATCTCAGCTGGATGGGTGACTCCTGATAAAGACACTATTACTCCTAATTCAAAAGGTTACTTTGATTTTAATGTACCTTTACGATTGCTTTTGGGATTTGCAGAAGATTACAAGAGAATAATAATAAACGTAAAGCAAGAACTGGTACTGCTCAGATCTTCAACAAATAAGGATGTAATACAAGCGCCAAGTGGAACTAAAGATGCCGATTTGGAATGGCAACTTCAATTAGATAAAGTTGTATGGAGAGTACCTCATGTCAGATTGGCAGATGAACATCGAGTATTATTATTGAAAAAGTTAAAATCTGACCGTGATATTGTAATACCATTTAGGAGTTGGGAATTTCATGAATACCCCATATTGCCTCAAACAGAAAGACAAACATGGACTGTTAAAACCTCTACTTATTTAGAACGGGCAAGGTACATAATAGTCGGTTTTCAGACTAAACGAAAAGATGTTATAACTGCACACGCTGGTCAATTTGACCATTGCAAGATAAAGAATTGCAAAGTTTTTTTAAACTCTCAGTTCTTTCCATATGACAGTTTAAATGTTTCATTTGAAAAGAAACGTTATTCCATTCTATATGACATGTATGCAAGATTTCAATCGTCATATTATGGTAAGACGAATACACCACTTTTATCACCAGAACAATTTTATTCAAAAGCTCCAATTGTTGTAATCGATTGTTCAAAACAAAATGAATCTGTAAAATCTTCAAGTGTAGATATAAAAGTTGAAATGGAATTTGAAGATAAAATACCAGATGGAACTTCAGCATACTGTTTAATTCTACATAACAAAATAGTTACTTACACACCGCTAACAGGAATCGTGAAGAATGTACTTTAAGAAGGATTAATACAACATCTGCACGATTTGTAAGGTTTTTACAAAAAATCAACAATATCTAGGTCATCTGCGAGTATAAAAGTGAGAAAAAAGAGCTGGAAATTCATTTCATCTTTGATTGTCGTATGGGTAACATCGTCCGCAAGATGAGTTCTACTACATCAAGTGCTAATGAAGAAACTACACCTTTTATGGCTGACAATAGTTTGGATATAGAAAGACAAGTTGAACAGGGAATGGATGAGTTCCTCAAGTTTAAACATAAGAAGACAGAAGAAGAGGAAGTTGAAAAAGAAACAAAGAAAAGAAAAATTGAAGATAACATTTCCACCAACATCTTAACGGAAGTATTTCTTCGAATATTTTATCCTATTTCTTCTTGTATGACAAAGACTGTATCTGCTGGAGTGATGAAATCATTGGATTACTCTACTACTGTTATTTTAAATCATGGATCTAAAATGGTAACCTTCACTGAAACTTCTTGGGAATCTTTTATGAAACATATACATCTTTTGGAATGTTATCTGAGTAACAATACATTTGGAAGAAAAACAAAACTAGGTTTGTTGGAATCAAATATTGAAATCGATATTGTTAAACAACGTGGTCAACAACTAGTTCGATTTAGAGATTTAACTAAATATAATATAAAAATACATTTGACTAAAGAAGAGTTTTACACTTTAACTTGTGCTACTGGTCCTATAACAAGATATTTAAAACAGCTAATATTCTCAAGTGCAATTATCAAAGACTATTTAATTGATGCATTGGATAAACAACCATATGTTCCAATTCTATATGGTCCAGTAGATACTTCAATCTTCAATAGGATACCGCATGAAGTAGATATGTGGAGACAGTTACACCACTATCAAACCAACTTTAATTTAGATGAAGAAAAGCAAGAAGCCAAGGAAAACGAATTATGTTTCAACAATCAACAATCGGCAACAAATTAAACAAATAAAGAATATTGTAAGTAAGAAGAAGAATATTGGGGGTATAAAAGGTTGTCAATCTGGATTAACATACCAGTTGCCTACTGAACGTCATCATGGATAAACAAGTTTCATTCTCTAAGAAGATAGAATTAATGGAAGTAAAGCAAGGTATCATAGAGTTTCAAGCATTCCGTGGTAATGATGGAAATTTTATAATTAAAGAGTTAGTGGTACTAGATATGATAACATCTGTTGTTTATCACTTTTTATTTATGCCTCCTTTACCATTCAACAGATTAACAACCAAAGCTAAAGTAACAAACAAATGGTTGATTAAACATTTTCATAATCTAAGATGGGATGAAGGTTTTATAACCTACAATATGATGCCACACATTATGAATCATTTCTGCAAAAAGTTCAAAACTATTTTTACAAGAGGATTGGAAAAAGCAAATTGGATACAAACATATACAAACCATGAAGTAATAAATGTGCAAATGGAGAAAGATTTTTATTGCTACTTTGATAACATCTGTATTTCATCTAAAAACTTTAAACATCAACAGTCTCAATGTGCTTTAAAAAACGCATATCGTTTAAATGTCTATCTCCAGCAAAGTGGTGGGGGAAACGAAGGGTATAAAAGCGAGAACGGCACTATGACAATGCATCAGTATTACTCGAACCTCCGGGGAGTCAACACCTCTGACGCGCAAACACAAGAAGAAGAAGACGAACAATAGCAAGAAGAAGATAATGGCGTCACAAAATTTTCTACAATCGCTTGTTGATCAATTCAACAAACATTCTAAATCTACTATACTACCGACAAAAAAATGTTCAGAATTGAAGGAAGAGAAACATTATATTATTCACACTATTAAGAAAATGGAAACATCAATTGGAGACGCTATCAATTGTACATTAAGTGAAACACCCTACACACCTGGTGATGAACCAAAATTTCAAGTATTTCTTCCCAAACGCTTCGTTCAACTGCTGCAGAATGAAGATTTACGACTGATTCACCCCGGCGCACTCTACTTAGCAGCTCACGGTCCTAGCGGAAGCAACTCTACTGAACTTACACTTCATGTTATGCCTACTAGCAACTAATCTGTAGTTTATATATGTTGTACATGTATGTAACTGATTATAAATAAATAAAAAATAAAAATGAAAAGGCAACATATCGATAGTGTTTCTGCACTATCGATATGTTGCTTTTTTAAAAACACATTTGGGTGACCTTTACCTAGTTTTGAGGGTATATAAAGGCCGTAATTTTCTTGAGGATCTCATCAGTCTACGACTACCTTTCGTGCTGTACACATCTCTGTTGGCTCTCCAGTTATTACAAATAACAACATGTCTCTTAAGGTTAAGTGTGCATCATATGATACTACCACCATCACAACTTTTGAAGAACTTGACGATTTTACTAATGAATTGCGAGTGTTACTTGCCGGTGGTTATCGTTTAAATATTGATGTTTACGCTAACAACATGAGGATGTTTCCTAAACAAAAATTCTGCAATGAAGAAGTATTTGTTTCCACACAACCTTCAACTACAACACCATCTACTCAAAGTAATGTTAAGTTCCAGAAATATTACTGATGTTGAATAATATTAAGTGGTCGCTGTGGCATCTATAAAAGGAACGCATAACCTAAACAGAATCATCATTTGCTTCCCAACTGACGCAGCGAAAACAACTACCACTACCATGTTGTACAGAATGATGATTGAATTCAATGGAAAGATCTACGGAAAAGACTATCAAAGTGTAGAACAAATGACGTCCGATCTTCAAGTATTGACTAAAGAAGGATTCCAACCAAAATTAATTCTAAAATTTCCTGAAGTACATCCACTATCCACTGAAGATCTCATTGCTATGGCTAAAGAAGAAAAATACAAACAAGATATAAAGAAAGAAAAAGAGAATGAAAACTCACTATCTTAAATAAATACATCTTACACTTGTAAAATGTTCTTTTTTAAAACTCCATTTGGATGACCTTGAGATTACCCCCCACCACTTTTTCTAGTCTATAAAACACACTATCCTACACTATACACCTTCATTTCTTGGCTAAACTTAGAAGCGTCAACATGGAAAACAAGAAAGACAAATACAAACCACGCTATTGTTGTGAACAAAAATGTACCGATATAGGAAGATGGATGGTAGACGGATTAGCTTGTAGAAAATGTGAATTCTTCGGATCTTGTTACTGCAAATGCAAGACAAAACAACTACCACCACCAGAATTGCGAACCTTCAAGATTTATAAATCAAGATACTTCCACACTTGCTGTCCCCAGAGATGTATCAAATTTCATCCAGAAAAAATTGTTAATTGCCGAGAGTGTAATGCATGTTATAAAGACGACTTTTGTACATGCATCATAAATGCGTGCAAGTACAGATCTGATTGGTCTACTGATCCTGTTGAAGCTTCAGATGTATAGCTGTAGTCACTGACTGCAGCCCTTTTTTAAAACTCCATTTGATTGACCTTGAGATTACCCCCACCACTTATTTTTTACAACATATATTCTACGGATCATTCGATACGCTTCTCATTCTTATTTCATTACTCGCCTTGACAACAACATGGATGATAAATTCATTTCCTTTCAACATTTAGTTACCGACAGAGAAGAGATGGAAACCCTATTCCAAAACTTACTCACACTCATTGATAACTATCCTTTAAGATGGATCAACATCACAGTGCAATACGTCAATCCTACCAAAATATTTTCATCCTCATCATCTTCTTCTGCCACCTCCATGTCTTCATCGTCGCAAAGTGCAGAGGAAGAGGAACAAACAACTAATGGTGTTAAAATTGTTGAATTAAACAACGAGGAACAAGAAATGCAAGCTCTGGTTAAATATAAATTTAATATTTAATTTATAAAAATTATTAGTTTTTCTAATTTATATTACAGCTAATACTTATTTCTACACACCACCCATAACCTACCCAAATAGGATTTTGCGGCAAAATGCTCTGGCCGCCGGTTCGCATATGATTATATCATCCTTCCCCCACCACTCTACCACCCCCACCCCTCTACTTCCCCCTCCACTACCTTTGCCCACATATAAGCGACCCTCTGACCATCGCTCACCATTTGTTTGCCAACTTCCGAACAATGAGCTCCTCTCCTTTAACAACAAGTAAATGTACTTTTCTTATTCAATCACAGGAAGACTTACAAAATATTTTTCAAATTTTAAGTGATCTAATAAACACTCCAAATAACACCATTACTATCACTGTGGAAGTTTCCTACAATTCTTCTGATTACGAAAACATGGAAAGCGAAGACGTCGAAGTTTTACAGCTGCCAGACAATAGTCTTCCATCTTCCAAAGCTGCAACACCCGACACAGCTAATAATGATGTTTAGTCAGCTACAATTATTTTCTTTACCCCCCACTATTTTTACAGTAATATATAACCTGTCCCTATCTCTGTTTCTCATTTCATCGCCAACTTTCTCACCATCAACACCGCTCCCATTTATACCTGCATACATTTAATACACGAAGATGATGGATGATTTTTCATTTACGTCACAATTGGAAGAGGATAAACTCAAACTCGAAATCAACAGACTACAATTAGAAACAAAGAATCAACAAGAAATGATTCAGCTTTTACGACTATTCAAATGCGTACTGTGGATAGTATGTTTTTATCTTCTCATCGCTATCACCTTTGGCATCTACCACTCCATCACCAGTAAACAACACTCCAACGCTTCCTCAAATAAAACCACTACTTTTCTTTAATTAAATAAATTTTTACCCACCTTCAATCTAACCCCTCGGGGCTCACCTTTTTTAAAAACCCCTCCGGATGACCTTGGCCCACTTCCAAAACCCACCCATCACTGTCAAAAAAACCCCAGCCGCTACTACCCCTACAACACTTACAACCGCCTGACCTTGACCTGGGCCAACTGTAGCCATTCCCCACTACTATTGAACTGAATAGACATGAACTGAGTAGACAAAACATCGAGCGCTTTATTTTGTTTTGAATGATTATTACAAGTGACAGCTGCCAAACCAATGAAACAAAACTCCGACTATGTGATATCTTTGTCTTGACATTTATTTTGTAATATTTTATAGCCGTTTGATTTTACAAGTATATATTTTTCATAATATCTATCAACGGCAGTGTGAGTATCTTAAAACATTTAAAGTTATAATTAGTCAATAAGATATCAATAAAACTTATATTATAAAACAAGCACCGTTTGTATGGCCAGACATTATTTCCGTCTTACGGTTTTTATTTGTTGCTTTAATTATTAACCATCGGTTTCGACGACAAGTAATTGATATGGAGCTGGTCCCAATACTAAGAAAAATTCTATGTCCAACAGTCTTTCAAAGTTTCAATTTTTATGTAGCTAATAAAATGAACAGCTGTTAACTGTAGAACAAATAAACCAAGTGTTGGTTCTATTTTGGTTCTATTTTCTATTTGGTTGGTGTGTTATATTTTTAACCTGTTGTTTTTTTTAATTTAACACGAGAGAGCTCGTCCTACAAGATTTAGAAATGTACTGAGAAAACGCTTAGTACCCCACATTTTGTTAACAAGTGGTATAACAAGAGTCATTTTAAAAAAGGTTTCTGTTTATGTACTAAATAGAGCATAGTCCCCCAGAACAGTAGAATAGAAAAGTACCGATTATTTTATGAGCCATAAAAATGACATTAGTAGAAAAATATGCTTATATATTTTTATGTAATATTACTGGAATATTTTATTAATACATTTAATGGTGCAGCATTAAGTATGCACTGTATGTTATGTAAATAGACATATTCGTAGAATCATGAGTTAGTAGGGTTACCAAAATTTTTTTGAACTATCTTATGCATTGGTAGTGTAAGCCAAAGTCAGAGAATATTTTTATAGATTAATTTATTGGGCCAAAAGTTTCAAAGTAAAAGGAAAGAAAGAGAAACACGGAAAATAAGTTATGGTATTAACACATAATGACATTAAAATCTTCCACTTATGCGTTAGAGATGAATTTTAACATAATTAAATCATTTCAATTTGAATAAAAACTTCAGACATATATTTTAAGTAAAACTTGTGAAATGTTCAGCATTTCCAATATTATACAAGGTGTTTCTTTTGAAACGCACCCAAGGAATGACAACATGCAAACATATAACATAATTATCATACATATTATTGTTAATCATATTTATAACAATTAATGTCGATGTTATTATTGATAACAAGATATTAATAATATTTTGTTCACATTTTGAGTTCAAATAGACGACCATGAATATTCACGTAATGCTATGTTCTATTTAGTAAATAAACAGACACCTTTTTTAAAATGACTCTTTTTATACCACGTGTTACATTGATTATACTGTTCTTAGGTTCTTTAATATTCTTTGGGTTTTTATATGTGTTATTCTTTACAAATCTCCAAAGTAAATTGTCCTGAGGGGTTGAACTCTGAAGATCTCAGAGGATATATCTCTCATCCAATTCCTTTTTTTTTTGCTATATACTAATGGGAAGAGAGACTTATCGTCATTACAGGTTTCCAGATTCAAGTCTCCTAGTTTATTTATTCAGGCATTAAAGAACATGAAAAAAACATAGAAAAAACACAAAGAAAAGACTATTGAGAAACATCAGAGGAGTATAACAAATATAATGAATGGAATATCAAGAGCCTCCTCAAATAGTGTATATTAGATTTTACTAAATTATACAACTACATTTTATAAATGTTAACGGTGGCCTGTTTAGATACCAAAGCATACCATTGAAATAATTTAAAAAATTTGAAGAAATTTAAATAACAATATATCTATCAAAGAGATGTGTTTTGTCGTTGAATTTCAATATCAAATTGTGGCTTGCGTTTTAAAAGTAACGCCTTTTAATACCATACAACAAAAAATAGTTGCAGGATTGTTAATTTCCTATCTCTAAAGTTGTATAATTTAGAACTGAGCAAGATATCAGAATTATGACGACACTAAACCCAGTTCGCTCTTTCTGTGATGTAATGAATGCATAAGATTGTTGGATTCACAAGAATGATAAACTTTCTAATGTCGGCGTCTGTTAAATAGCAACGCAGACTGTTAACCATTACATTACTGTTAACTGATTCTGATTCTGATACACCCTGTCCACCATTGAACAGCTTCCACCGGATTATTGCTGGGCAACGGGATCTATAATGTACAAGAGCTGGATATAACTTTGATGAAACTATTGTTGGTTCTTGGTGTTTGTTCATACTTGTTTGGTTAATCCATACTAATCAATTTACTTATGAATTAATTTATTGAAGTAAATTAATGACAGTGAAGAGTATAAAGCTCTTAAAGTATAATTTAAATGTTAAACCGTGAATTCTTAAATGTTTAACTATCATAAATATGCTGTCGAATTTTTCACTTAAGAGTCTGCAGTACCATTGCCATTTTAGTATTTTATCCCATAAGAAAAATGTTAAATTTGAAACATAACAGCATTGTGAGTTTTTTCGTCTGAAAATTACAAACTTGATGTCATTTTAAATTTTACAATAGTATCTTACATTTGATGCAATTGAAAATTAATTTAAAAAAAGTTTCCATTCAAATAAAGAATAAAAATAACGTATATTGTCACCATATTCAAAAAATGTTACACCATTTCTAGGAGGTTTATTAAAAAATGTATTCACGTCATATGAACCCCATACCATTATGGTGAACATATTCAGGTTTCATGCGAATCCGATGCAAGATTATTGAGATAAAAGTGTTTTAAAGACATTAAAATTGTTGTGGGACGAAAATCAAGATGGCGGAGGTACTGCAGACTCTTAAACAAGCGACCCACCAATATATCAAAAGTTACTTAAACAATTACTTAGTTTGTATGTAAATGGCAAACTTGAACTCCCTACACAGCAAAACCGTGGTTAAAAGATAAATAAACAAATAATAGGGTGAATAATTTTTGAGAAGTAAAATAAATCTAAATAATGTAGGACAACTATTCCATATTTGAAATTTTCACTTAATATAGGCCTAACCCGTAATTGATATAAAAAAATCAAATGGTAACTCCAGTGGACTTTTTCTCCGTTTTTTTTTTTGTTATTTCCTTTTTTGACCTGCCCATTTTTAATATGGTGGTCACATTAAATATTTCAGATACGATATCCCTATTATTATGTATTCTTAAAAATAACTTGAAAAATTTTTATTATTGAGTATTTTTCTATTTAACGGAATAGTTTTGGAGATAAAGGCAATTAGTTCCCTAACCGTTATAGGTTTTAGAAAAAAAATGTCAACAAGTACAGAAGTCTTGAAAATGCACTCAAAATTTAAATATGACATAAAAATCGAGGGGTTGTATTTGAAATATTTAACTTGACCACCATATTGAACAAATAGTGAACTTTTTGAAAGAATCGAAATCACTATAAAATACAGAATTAAAAGTTCACCACTGTATAGTTACCATTTAATTTTTTCCATACCAATTGCGGTTTTCAAGTAATAAAACAGCTGGCACTCTTAAGGCATAATAAAATATAGAAGAAGTACATACGAATTTTAATCTTATATTCTAACAGATTTAAAAAAACAAAATTATCAAAAAAAAAATCTATTTACATGCATTGATTGTGTTGAATATAAATTGTCTCAAAAACTTTATAGTTTAGTACTAAAACTTTAATTTAAATAGAATAGTGTGATGTATTTAATAGCTCTTACCGTTTTTAATTACGAACATATGAAGGTGATCGGAAGAGAGTTTTTAAAGCAGAAAACAATTTTCAGTGGGAAACATTTAAATTCTTCTGAAACTGGATCAAGCCGGTTCATTTCAAATTCAAATAATCTAACTTCCCCCATCCGAGTAGATTCCTTTTGTCGGTGCAATAATTACCGGTAATTTGGAGGTTTTTATTTCTTTTCTTTATACAAGCAGTTAATATTTACACAATTAACAAGTCTTATAAAATAAATCAAAAGATTTAACTTTGATTTAAATAGTTTAATTCCAAAATTATTGAAGACAATTTTTATAGAAAACCATAAAACGTATTTTTAGAGGGTTTAAAAAGTCTTTTAAATTAATTTTCCAATTCCGCGTTTCATATTTTCAATGCTCTCAAACGAAAGAGTGGGAAATTCAAAAAAGTTTTATTATTTTTTCATCCACTTTCCAAATGTTGAGACTATTTTGGACACTGAAACTACTCACTTTTACGATTTTACATGAAACTATTTCAGTTATGGGTAACATTTACACTTTAATTTAGGTACAAGGCTCAATTCAAACATAGCCATTAAATTTACAAGTTAGTTTTGAAATTAAGTTTTTTAGTAGGCTCAACTATATTAATATCTACATGTATATGGTTGAATAAAGATTAGTTTGTCATAAACTAATGATACTTGGTAATTCATCAAATAAATATTTTCCATAATTACATAAAAAAAATTAATACAAAAATTCATACATAGGCTATATAAGTATATAATCCATAAACAAATTAAGTCGTAGTAAATATACAAAACCATATATAGGATACTACGTTATGCCGTATATACGAAGCTATCTATATATTAATACGCAAGCATGTTTCATCCTCCTTCATTCCTCCTTTTTTCTCAGCTCGTGTGCATTGTAGGATAAATCCGCGCATACCGTTAAGGTATAGCCTTTAGATGAGCAGAATCCCATTCTAATTCACAGCGGACTAAAGGGCTACTCCGCACAGAATTTCAAAGTTCCAATGTTAATCTTATAAAGGAACTAGAATTGAATGCATCATTAGACAGCTGTTGTAAATACAACTGCTATAAAATTTGGAAGAACAGATATTTTAGCTCTAAAATGTTTTTAAGCTTCTTGGGTGCAGATTAACTGAAATTTTGATCGACATTCGATCAGGTGACGATCTCTAGTACTACTAAATGGACATGACATAATAATACATCCATTGATAAATAATTCTTTACCCTCACGTAGGATGCTCCTAAGGGGGAGGCAAGAAATAAATTAAAATTAAACTAACATAACTGTTGAGATAAAATCCAAAGCTCAATGGTAAAGTGTCCACTATGGCGATGTATCAAGTGGAAATTGGGATTCCGCCAAATGGTGATGAGTTTTGTCTTTCTTGCCGATTTATTTCGTGTATTTGAAGTGTAAACCGACAAATATGGTTTTACTTGAATATCCTAAATAATCCTAGATGTTAAAGCATTTATTATGAATAAATAATAAATGAATAAGGTATGATAGTTGTACCTTGTACGTATCTAAGGGAGATTAAAAAGAAAAGTATTTAAATTTCAAACAATAATAAACACGATTGCTCGCTCCACTCAGAAAATTGTAGCTTTTAAATTAACTGGTCACTTCACTCACTCGCCGCCAAGTACAAAAACGATAATACACTAGTTTCGAATGTTGCATTCTGTATTAAGTGCAGGCTACACACACATCTTCAAAAATCGGAATTAGCAATATCACTTTAGTACAAAGTTTGATTACTTGCCATTTCACACTAGTTTATTCTTTACAGCCGGATTGCGAAGTGCTACTATAAACTCTTCTAATTTAAATATGAAATTTAATGTTTTATTTATATTTATGTACTTTTACATTAAAACTTTTATCAGTGAGAGGTGGGGAGTGTAAAATGATGATTAATTATTTCTGAAAAATAATTTGTTAATCCTTAAGTGTACCTAAAATCTTTAAATTGGCGAAAAACATATTTCACAGTTTAATTATCGGTATTGATAATATTTTCATCACTCTTATTTTCACCCAGATAGATATTTATAAATAAACATATTAAATAAAAAATGATTGTAAGCAGTGCTAACAAAATGTGGGTTTCATATCCGTAGGTGTAAAGGCACGGAAATGTTAAAGATACGTTTTGAAAATGGTCTGATGTGATGCCGGGCCATCACATGATGAGGAGTTTTAGGATTATGAGAGCTGTAAAGATAAACGAAATGCAATATCTTACCTTTCAAAAAACTTTAATAAAGACCTTTTATTCAGATTATCCTCCTTAGAGTCATAGATAACAAATAATCTTGTTTATATATTCTGTGTTCATAAAATAATTAAATTAATAAATAAATTACATTTATATTACATTATTAAATAAAAACTTTAAGTAAAAATGAAAATACAAATTTATTTCCAATTTGCGATCCACAGTGTACTGTTAAGGAAATATATGATACCGTTGAGAAGTCTATTGAACCGGTTGACATAATTGTTTATGGTCGTTGATATATGAATTTTGAAATGTTACCTCGGCAATCCTTTATTTTCCTGTAATATCGATAAACCTCAAGGTTTATCTCCAGTTACCGGGTAAATATCTACTACTACAGTTACAATTCAAAGTCATCCTTGATGTCCTGTGCTCGATGACTAAATTGACAAAATTCCTTGAAAGACTTTAAATTTTAACTGTGGTTGTAACGCTCTAAATTTGTTAGTGGTGTAAAATTTAGGGGCTTACCAACATATATGGTCTATAGTAACCATTTCTTCACAAGTTGAAAGGTTTGTCTAGGCCTAGTGAGTCTACATTTTACCAGCTGTATCCATCATTGATATAGACTATATTTACAGTCCTGGGAAGAGACTCGGTTTCCCAATATCCCAAGATGGTTGCATACCTCTGCTATTATGTCTGTTATTTCAACCAGTTAGAAACCAAATAATGTAAATAACAACAATTAATTGTCTATTCGAAGAATAGACCTAGAGTGACTAAGACGCTCATATAGCTATTCTTTGCTCCACGATTACGCTCGATAGAAGTAACAGATTGGCCTCAAATTTCAGTTGAAGATTCTTTATGCAACTGTTAAGTGCTGATGCGTTTTTGAAAGTAGTTGGTTGGATATTAATAAAATAATCTTAAAATGTGACTTTTTCATTTTTCCCATAAGAAATGCATTGGAGACATTTTTTGTGGTCGGTGCTGTGTTTACTTTTTTAGCAACGTCTTTGCGAGTCTTAACAATCAAGACTGAGACGTTCTGATTGGTCCAGTCCGGGTCCGGGAGCGGGGTGATGGGGTGAAGTGAAGTAGTCGCATAAACATAAACAAAGTTGGATGTAGAGAGGTTATGACAAATATGAAATTGACGGCTCTAATTAAATTTAATTTGAGTAACGAAAACCAACTACATTGTATACACAGCTAATTAATGTCCTTTCTTAAAAGAAAAGTGTATTATGAAGTAAAATTTGAACAGTAAGTACTAGGCCTAGATTGTTTTATTTATTGACGTTAACAACTTTTGGTACCGGTAGGCTAAGCCTTTTAGGGTCAATTTCAGTTTCATTAAGTGCGTGTTGTGTATCAATGTGTATTCATTAAGTTTACATTTTGGATTTTAGTGAGTACACCTTAAAAAGCAGATAAATCATGAATTACAGAAGAATACCGTAAAGGCTATGTTTGTATCATTCCTGTAATTTTCATACTGTCACGCTAATTAATTCACTTTTTTAAGTAACTCAGAAGCGCTAGGCCTAATTGACAATTGTGAATCTGCTAATAGTTAACCAAACCAATTATCTGCAACAATTAATTTAATGTAACATATTTTGCTTTTCAAATTAACCAAAAGTCCTGGTTCAAGGGTCAAGTACAGTAACTCAATACGGAAGACAACTTGTTTTGGGTGTTATGTGAAGGACTTGAGGCCTAAGAAGATAGTATGTTTTGAGTGGATAAATAGAGACAGGCCTAGATAGATCGGTAATAGTTCGTTATCCTACTCCATAGTTTTTATCAATGGTTAAAATTTCAAAATTTGCGATAATATTGCTATTTTATGGATAGGTAATGCAATCACTGATACAGTTACGATTTCATTAGGTACACTGATTCAGTTTTCTAAAAATGTCCTGCGACATAAAACTAATATACTGTGCACAAGTAACCGAAAATAACCAAATCAAGTAGCCTATTAATTTTAAGTAATGTAGCCTAATTACATTAAAGGAAAACAGAAAACAAACCATGTTACCTAAGTTTTTATTTGTAGTTTTTATTGTCAAGAGATGCAGACTTCATAATATAGCATCGTCACACAAATATGCTGCTAAAACCAATCAGCAAAGTATTTTTTACCAAATTGTATTGAGGGAATATGCCTTTTAAATGTTTCCAAAAACAATTGATTTGTTTTATTTATTTTTTTATTTCTGGTGTAACTACGCCAGAGGCATTTCTTAGCGTTTTGACTGGGAACTGTCCAAACCCCAGTCTTGTTAAGTTACTATCTAACCTTGAAAAGTTGTTAGAAAGCATCATTAATTGATGGCCCAATGACAAATGGCAACTGGGTCCAGAATCAAACCTTAAAAAAGCTACTAACTTTTCCCAGGATCGAACCGGCAACCTTTAGATTCAATGGCGAGCACTATAACCACTCAGCTACCCAGCCAGTTTGTTTGTTAAAAATATTGCTCTCCATAAAAGTGAAGGAGGCTTACGGTTAGATTTTTAGGTTTGATTGTTCGTAGGCCTATTTCTTACCTTAATACCGGTATTGTTGTTGTGGGTACAGTTTCATACAGCGCCTACACTACTATTGAATGAAAATATACATCGATACATCAATTGAATAGGATTGAAAATGACTGTGAAAAATACAAAATTTCACGTAGCATGACAAAATTTATTCTAACAAACTAACATTAACCTCAACTAAAATCCATTAACATGAGGAACCATCCTAAGCCCAGGAAAGTCCACATTTAAGTAAGATACATAGGTAGGTCTAATTGTTCTTATATTCTACATTTGTTATTTTGTCATTATGATTAAGTTGTGTGTTTTGGTTTTGTTAATGTTGATTATGTTAGGTTAAATGGTTTGTTTTTTATTGATGTGGTAATAACTAGGTATACAATGCAGTTGTCTGCTTGCAATATTCAGGGGAGCGACTATTTTTTAAATCAATAATAGCAAATGTTTTATAGGTAATTCAAGTGAGCTCGTTCGCTACGCTTACTCGTCGTCAGATTTACGTTGTTCGCTGCGCTTACTCGCCACAAGTCTGCAATACTCTAATAATTTTTTACTACGCAGGTTTGCTGCAACGGGCTATTATATGTTTAAATGGTGCGTCGTCCAAGATTTGCACCTCCTCTCTGTAAACGTGGCATTTCATTCACGTAAAAACACATTATAATAAACAAAACAACAATTTCACATAAAACTACTGTACAGTAGACTCCCTCTTAACCGGCCACCTTTAAACCGGTCGCCACTTTAACGGGCCTACTCTGGCACAAACACATCGTCTTTTTAACTGGCCATTTTTTATCTCAACATTGCTTTAACCGGCCATGTTTTGTGGGAATCTTTGTTTTCTTATCTAATGTATCATTCAATTCCACATTAGCCTATATCATGATGTTCTCAAACCTAAAATGTACTGTCCTGGACTTAAGTGTATGCCACTGGAAGTGGATGTGTTTGGACCTGCTATCCAATAGATAATATAGGAAACGACTTATTATTAGTTTTTTTTGGTCACTGATTTCATCGGTGTCGGATGTTAGCTATAAATTATATAGAGTAATATATTTATAGTTGGTTTTTCAAGCCATAATTGCATTTAGGCCATATGAAATTGTAGGTTGGAATTTTTAAATGTACATTGGTTTAACCGGCCTAATCATTAACCGGCCGAGGCCTGGTCCCGAGATGGACGGTCAAGAGGGAGTCTACTGTATTCACAAACAACTAATAGTAACAGTCTGCAGTTAAATTTGATCCTTATATTTAACAGCTGTATTTAATCATCACACAGTAAAGAAACCAAATAAAATATTTCTCCTATTAAAATAACATGGTAAATTTAAAGGGCCGTAGGGCAGAACCCTTATGTCCGATTTGGACCATTTCAGATTTATACCTTCCCATAGATGGTTACTATGACCGAGCAAAATTTCGTGAGGATCACTCCAGCTGTTCAGGAGGAGTACGTGTAAATAAAAAGCCAGAGTGTAGTATAGGAGCTTCGCTCGCTCCCCTCAGAAATGTAAACAAAATAGGGGTACGGTAATTACTAATTGTGATCAATTAGTAATTAAGATTATTATTTAGGATTATTACTTAAGATTATTACTTACTTAAGATTATTACTTAAGATTATTATTTAGGCTATCTATTGATTTATTTGGTAAATTTGTTGATATGATAGATATATCCATCTGATCTATAGATATTTTCATTCAATATTAGTGTAGGCGCTTTATAAAACTTGTTGATTTGATTGTTTTCATCGCACAATTTTCATCGCTAAATCAAAATTTCATCCAGTGATAAAAACAATGGAGTACGATAACAAACTTATACCGGTATTCCTTGTCAGTAGGCCTATCCATTCTACTCCTCAAGTAATTTTTAGGCCTACCTTAAATATTTTGTAGCAAATTTCAATAACATATTGACCTAGGAAAAATACTATCATTAGTCAAGGTAAAACCTAAGACAGGAACCAAGATAGCCTACTTTTCATTTTGAAGTCACTAAAAGGAAAAAACAGCATTTGTTCAAATTTTAGCGAATTTTCCTTTTACAAGGAATTATGCTTAGGCCTACGTTGAGACATAAGCCCATGGTACTTTTCGTTTTGAGAATAATAGAAGAAAAAAAGACTTGTAGATTTGTAAGCTTATGTAGGCTCTAGGCCTTTGTGTTTCCCTTAACACAATAACTCTTGAACTTAACCTCCACTTTGTTTTTTTAATTTGGTACACCAGTGTAAAATAGCATTTATCAGGTGAAATTCTAAAACCAGCATGATTAGACCATGCAAAACTGTATTTTATGGGTTTACAAAAGGGTATAAAATGGGTTTTTGGCATTAATTTATTGCTCTATACTTTGCAAATTTGACATTTTAAACTCAATTTATATGCAGTAGAGAGCAAATCTAAATTCATACTAACCAGGACAGGGGGTGGTTCGGACAATCAAACACAAATATGATTTACCTTCTATTTAGGCTATAACTATTAAACAATTCATCATAAAATTCCAATTCTTATTGTTTATATTCCATATAATTTAAAATAATTAATGGACATTATTCCATCAATATTAAGGCTGCTTTTCTGTAGTTGGATCGGTTTTTACAAACTCACTAACCATGTAACATCCATGCAACTCTTGCAGCTCTATCCGTACTCGTTTGATAAGTATTTGAACGCCGAGTAAACATAAGAATCTTATTTATTTTATTACTTCTTTATTTAAAAAATGCTATTACAGTATTAGTAAGTTTAAGTGCAGTTGTAAAATACAGTAGGCTATCAACTTTTTTGCTACAACGCTATGCAATGTACTTGTTACATTATTATGAATAAAGGATCTTTGATAGTAAATATTTGTTTAGCAAATTTCCCATAGGAGAGAAGCTATTACCGTACGTCTCATGGTAAAATCTAATCACAGAACCATGTTACTTTTTTTGTGGTTGCCCCGAGACCAAAAATAATGGTCATTAAAATTTATACATATATATATATATATATATATATATATATATATATATATATATATATATATGTGTATTTGTCCCTAGGCACGATAACTCTCGTAAAAACAGTCCGATCTGGACCAAATTAGGTAGAGATGTGCAATTCTACTATTATTAAGATGAGTTCATCGCACCTACCGGAAAGAGTAATTTTGGATGGTTTTGTTTCTCAAAAATAGGTTTTTTGTTTTTCATTTTTAATTTTGCAAAATTTTAAATTTTGATTTTTACCACACAGGAATTAGCTTGATAAACACACAATATAGGACATTGAAACTTTGCTCCATATCCATTGGTTACCGAGATATTAAAAAGTTTTAGTATTTAGTTTGGTAGGGCCTACCTTCATTTGTTTGAGATTCATCTATTTATGGTAAAAAATCTAGGTTTTTAGCGAATTTCCCTGTAGGGAAAACGCTATTACGGTAGTAGTTACGGTTAGACCTACCCCTTGGACCATGATACTTTTTTGTTTTGAGGTATTTTGTAAAATATAAATCTTACAGTAAACTTTAAATGGGTAACAATCCCTTGTTTTTAAAGAAGTTTAAAATTAAGTAAATAAATTTTTCGTAAATGGCTGCCATTTTTCAATATGGCAGTCAACTAAAAAATTTCAAATATGAACCCCCAATTACAATATCATTTTTGAATTTATCACGCAATTTGAAGATTTTTTCATTCGTTGACATTTTTCTCTAAACTTAACAGTTAGGACGCTACAGGCAATTGAAGTTAATTTTTAGTCCCACAAGAATATAACATGGGGCTAACTTTAATTGATTATTTCTCCTAATCCATTCAGTTAAATAAAATATACTCATGAATAAAAATGTCTTAAAATAATGTTTTAAGATCATATTTTTCATAATAACATAAATTTTTTACAAATTTTATTATTTGTCTACTATACTTGTAAAAAATTATTTATGCGTAACTGACCATTTTAGTGAGTGGAATGGAGATATGTATATATTTATACTAGCTGTTTCCCGTTACAGCTTCGCTCGTGATTGAATTGATTTTATTGGTAATTAAGCTTGTTCGCTACGTTCACTCGCCGTCAGGTTTAGCTCATCCGCTAATCTCACTCGCGTTTACTCTAACCTTATAGCCTATATAACAAATCACTGGAATACCTGAAATTAGAATTTTTCATTGAATTTGTTTCTTAGCAACTAATAAAAATAGATAAAATATAGATTTTCAGATTTTTTCAAACTATTGTATGCCCTCTTGATCAGAGCCCTTTGGACAGATTTGCACCTTAACTACACACAAACATCCTTGAATAATGCTTAATAATGCCTGAAAGTTTCATTACAATCTGTCGAGCGGTTTCGGAGTCCATAGGCAACATACATACATACGTATATTCTCTCTTTTATGAATATAGATAAGTGTCGGTGAATGTGATAACTTTTGAACAAAATCTCAGATTTTGATCAAATTTGATAAAGGAAGTATAAGGCAGCATTTACTTTATCGAGTTCGCAAACCAGAATGATGGGACAGTGTTATCAGGGTTTTAAGGGTTTTTAAAAGGGTCTAAAATAGGTTTTTGGTTTTTTTTGCCTTAATTTATCAAATTCCAAAAATTTAACCAGAACCATTTAAAAAATCTAAAAATCAAACAATTTAGTATTTTGAATTTTTGATCTGGTTAATAGCTCAAATGGTTATGGATAAAATCCAAAAATAAGTTTTCATTCTTAGGGAAATAAACAAAACCCTCTATCTTTCTTATTTATTGGCATAGCTTGATAAAATTTGGTATGTAAATTCGCTAGGAAAGGTACAACTTAAATACATGCTTCCAAAATCCATATGGCAGCAAACCAACATACTCACCACAATGGAATTTGTGGAAAAAATAAAATATCAAAATTCGGTAGGAAATTCTCTGAGTATGCAGGTCTGCTGCGACGGAAGTATTTGTAATTATTATGGCAGCAAACCCTGCATACTCTTTTTCCATGTTAATGATAATGTTTATGCAGAATAGGCAAACTCCTTTATTTATGAACAGATATTGATGAAACTTAGTATATGGCTTCATATGGCCGAATTTTTTTTATTTTCAACGACATCCCATGACAGTAAACATATACATTACTCATTTGTATGGTGTTTATGGGAAAAATACAAAATATCAAATTCCTTTCCAAATTCACTGAGTTAGCAGATCTGCTGCGATGAAGGTATTTTACTTTTAGCAAGTTTCCCTATATGAACTGTAGCTCTTTTGAAGATCTTCCCAAAAAAACCTCACAGATTGTTCTTTTTTTGGACCAACCACATAGTCACTGGACCTTAACTTAAAAAATAATAAAAACGAAATATTTTTGATACCATTAAATTTGGTTTTGAGGCTTAACAAGCGAACATAAGGCAGAGTCATACAACCAAAACTGTAGTTTGTATAAATATTTTTCAAAAATATTATTTAGATTTTTTATAAGATCTATTGTTTTGACACTAACACTCGAAATCAGGAAAATGCATAGTTAAAAATGCTTTAAAATATCACAAAAATATATATCGAGAGTTAGAGGTGAGAAATATGTAGGCGGAAAGGAAAAAGAGACCTGTTCGTGGTAATTTTTGATATTTAGTTATTCATATTTTTGAATTCCTCATTTAATTCCTAACAATTTTGCGCAAGTCCTGTAAGTCTACGATTTTTTTGTTAAAGATATAATCTGTTTGAAAACTCAAATTAGCATAAAACATTTATTTTTCATATTTAAAAAACGATTTTGGTACCAAAAGAAAGCTGTAAATGTCCTCTTTAATGGGAACACCTATTTTTGTCTTAACTCACAGTAGTTTTCAAGAAAAAATGTTTTTATTGAAGCATGTAGTGAAAATTTGATATTTCAGAAAAGGGACCTCTTCGCGGTCCTATGTTATTTCTCCATAACGAATTGCAAAACTGCCATATGCGACCTCTGGGCAGCATTTTCTGGTTTTTATTTATTGAAAGATGTTCTATATTTACAATTATCTCGTAGTAGTTCACCTCGTCGCTGATAGAATTCGTCAGAGTGCAGTTTTAAGAGTTTAGCATAGCTTTTAGATTGGTTTTGAAAAGGGACCTGTTCGCGGCGCGGCAATGTTATTTATCCATAAGCGCGAAGAGGTACCTTTTCACAAGCTAGACATCGACCGTTATTTTGAATGTTTTATGCCATTACAAGTGTTTTCTAATATATTTCAACCGGTAAAGGACGAAATAGAGCATATTAAAATGCAAACAACCAAAAATCAATATTTTTTACCTCAATCGATAAAACTACCCATACTGTAATTTTTACTTTGCCGCGAAGAGGTCCCTTTTTCCTTTCTCCCTCACTTATATCAATTTGTCTGCATTAACATTGTTTGTAACCTGCATTGGGGTTAGTCTCGGTGTTTATTCTGTGTACATCGATTTCTTTGGTGTTACTGTAATTTTTAACTGCTTGTTATTAATGAAGTGGTCAAATGAAATCTTGTAGAGTTCCTTGAGTATTATCATACATAGTTGAGTCGACACATTGAAGATAAATTCAAAGTGGTAGGTACGTGATGTCATAAAAGTAAAACACTTAATCGTCCTTTAATTTTAATTTAATTCCTGCAGTACACCATCCCTTAATCAAGGCGGGCAAGGTCAAGCAGATAGTGTTCTAAGTGAGCTTGTTTCTGGTTGACTTAGTTCACCATGGCTCGCTTCTCCAGGGTTCGTGCTTGCCTGTGCTCCATCTGCAGTCGGTTTTTGCACAAATCAAAGGACGCGAGCAGACCCAAGCATTCAGCACGAATCCACCCAGTGACCCAGTACATACTACCATGAGGTTCTTCTGTTCTGGTCAAAAGTTGGCGTATGTTGGTTTGTATTGATTTCTTTGGTGTTATTTTATAACTGCTTGTTATAAGTGGTGAAATGAAATCTAGAGTTTCTTGAGTATTATCATACGGAGTTTGTGTTGTAGGCCCATCACACAAGCACATCAAAGATATACGCAATCTGGCAGATTTGAGGGGTTGTATAAGGGGTAAACTTAATCATTCTGTTACTGAAATTAAACTGAAAAAGGATTTGGTAATGCCTAACTACACTGCTTCACTGTTCGTCTAAGAGTTCCGAGATCAGCTCAAACAGTAACAGCGATAGTGTATTTCATGAGTTCGCTGAGCGAGTTAAACCCAACTTTTGCTCCAGCATTTGCCCAAACAATTTGGCGATAGTATACTAAAGACATCACTAAACCATCAATTTTAACAAGTGACCATTAAATTATTTAAAGGAGCTTGAAAAAAAATTATTTTTAATTTTTAAAACTTGGCATAGTTGATTACAGAGAAACCCCTAAATATATTTACCATGTTATTCTTAAGGAAACTCAACTCAAAACTGTAAATCACTTTCTTATTGGTAACATAACCTCTTAAATTTTGTACTGGAAGTACATTTACTAGGAAGGGTTTAACCACAGATAACCCAATGATATCAGTAGGTTATCTGGGGGTAAACCTATATTTGCTTACAACACCCATATGTTGTCAAATTTACCTACCTAGCTGCTCGCTGTTAAGGGGAAAATAAAATAAATACCAATACTTGATCAAATGTGGTATGTACAAAAATTACACTATTTGTAATCTTAAAGATGACAATATAAGAGATTCTGATACCTGTAATGGGGGGGGGGGGTTATCCTATACTATCTGTGGCCCGTTACGGCTTCGCCCTTTATTTTCACAGCTTCGCAAATTTTATTTTCTAGATAACAAAATATCTTTAAAGGGTAACAAAGTCTTCTTCTCAAGAATCCTATTGAAACATTGACGTTGTGTTAGCGAAGCCCTGAAGGGATTATGCAAAACCTTTTCTTAGTGAGCACCTATTATTAAAGAGTCCACTTTAAATTTCAACCCGCTAGGATCTATGGCAATCTTGAGGTTCCGTGGCGCGGAGCCGTTAACAAAATTTGCAAAACCGTTTCATAATGAGCACCAATGAGAAAAATGAAAGTTCTTTACTAATTGTAACCCTGCAGGGCTGCAGGCCCTACAATCTTTGAGATCCATTGTTTCTTTGATTCGCATTTAAAAATTGGTCACAAGGCATCATATTTTTCAAGCCTTTTGGGG
Organism: Neoaliturus tenellus; assembly: GCA_030545055.2. Lineage (NCBI taxonomy): Eukaryota > Metazoa > Arthropoda > Insecta > Hemiptera > Cicadellidae > Neoaliturus > Neoaliturus tenellus. The sequence goes on along the minus strand of CM061533.1, from coordinate 52,368,476 downwards.
TGAAATCATAAGGAACTTTAAAAAATATATTTGAAAAATCTTTTCTTAGTGAACACCTATTATAGTAGGATTCACGAAAATAGTCCAATGAGAGTCGATGCATTTTTGCCAGATTTATTCTAAAATACATTTTTATACTATATTACACATGGTAAACATAAACACAAAATGACAACATTGCAGGGCGAGAGGGGGTGAGGGGGGAAACAGCTGTTAAAATTTCCATCGGACTATTTTCGTGCGTCTTACTAGCAAAGAGTGACTATTACCAAAGAGAACTCTTTGGCCCATGCCAAATTCCATCTGTGTACACTCTATAGTAATTTTGACATAAATTTTGAAGGCCTGTGGGGCGGAGCCCTGAAGGAATTTTGCAAAAGTGTTTCTTGGTGAGGACCTATGAACAAAGGAGAGTGTCATTTCAAATTTCAACCCCAATTAATTTTGAAGTCCTGCGGGGCGGAGCCCTTAAGAAGCTTTTTAAAAGCGTTTCTTAGTTACCTATGGGCAAAGCGGATCTCACATTACAAATGTCAACCCGTTATATCATAAAGTTTTTCAGGTTCGTTGTTTCCTAAATTCACATATATATATATATATATATATATATATATATATATATATATATATATATATATATATATATATATATATATATATCGTATATAACATATTAAAAACTGGCTTTACGAATAACATTAGATCAAAATCAAAATCCTGTGCTGCGGAGACCTGATGGAATATTGCAAAACCGTTTCTTAGTGAGCACCTAAAGATGTTCATGCCAAATTTCATCCCTCTATACCCTATGGTTCTTGAGATTCTCTGTCGCATGAGTGGGTAATATTTGACAAATATATGGTATATTTATGTACAACACGCTCATGGCAGCAAACCTACATCCTTTTGCCTATGGTGTATATTGGGAAAAAACTGAACTCCGATCGAAATTTACTGAGTTTGAAAATCTATTGCGACAGATGTAATATCATCACCGCACCAACCGTACAACAACCGTGCAAGTGGGCGTAAATATTCATAAATTATAATACTGTATAAAAGATAGGGTTTGGTGACTAAAGATGGGTTATGAATGACCTGAAACCAGTCACAAGTAGTTAAAATTTACATCTGTAGGATAAACAAAACGATTTTTGGTAGGTTTAAGTGTGTAAATATTCTTGAATGTTCTCTGGGGTGATAGGCCTAATTATAATCAAGATGATTTTTTATTTTCTAAAAATAGGCTTTCCTTACCATATTTTTGTGTTTAAAAATATATTAAAAAAATATAAAGTTTGAGAAGTTTAACACTTTTACAGTGATGCGAGTAAGGCAGCCAGTTGTACTGTAGGATTAATTATTAAAAAAAATAAATTATTTGGTTTTGTGTACATGGGGCAACCTAACTTATTTGTACTATCCTAAATAATTAAAATACTGTAAAAATTATTAAGACTAATTGTAGTAAATGCTTGTAAAAAATGTTTATGACACAAATCCATTAAATTAAAAGTAACTACGAACTAAGTATTGCCTAAATATAAGAAAATTGAGTTTTTATTTAGGTTTTCTTTTATTACAAGTGATTTTAGTTGTTTTTAATACCATTACAAAGTGGGATCAAATTTTTTTTAATGTGACAATCCCTAATGCAAATTTTTAAATTTCTTCTTCGAATAGACACTTACGGGAGGTACGAGCGTACTCCTAGTTAACAACATAACGTCGAACACCTGTTGTTAACGCCGGAGGGATGATGACTGATAGCGTTGAGTTCACCACATCCTAGTCGGTAATTAGATTGGTATCAGTCCGACCAACTATAAACTATAGCGTATCAAAGTATCATTTATATGGTATATAAAACATCGATCAAACAACACATTTGAACACAATCACTTTTTTAATGTTAGCTGAAATATGAACGATATTTGTAAACATCATTTGCTTACAATCGTTTCAAATTAATAGACGGACTAATGGTTTTTTTTTCTGGTTGAGACAAATGTATTAGATGAAATTAGAAGACTAATAAAGAAGGCCTCTTCATAAAAATAACTGTAGGTCTGTAATCTTGTTGTTCAGCTCTATAAGGCAGGTACTAAGGCCCTAAAGCCTATGTTTTACAAAAATGACGTTTCTTTGAAAAGTGAGACAAAGTTACTTCATACCTTATTGCAATATATTTAATAACTTAAGTAAAAGAATTTAGAAATGAATTGCTTCAGACAACTGTAACAGTAAACAACAATAGAACGTTTATCGTAATATAGCTAAAAAATCACATAAATTTAGCAAACGTAAATTAGCATCAATTTAACATAATCATATATAATTACAGTAATTGTGTGTTTAAGCGTTTTTAATATCATGTTACAGTCAGGTTAAAATTAATGTAAATGTTTTGTTAAAATTGTGATAAGATAGAGAAAGCCATCGCATACGAGATGAGGGAAGGGGGAGCAGACAACGAAGCCGAAACGAAGTCGATAACTGACACTCACTTCGAATACTAGGTCGTCGATCGATGCACAACAACGACAACTGAATTACCGAATAGGATATGGTGAACTTAACGCCATCCGACGATGACAGGCTACGTTCTTCTCCTTCCGAGAAGACTACCAAAAACACGTGTTGTAAAGTGATTTTATTTATTTACTTATTTTTAGTATAGTTTGTCCGGCTTAGTAGAGTTCGTTGTTAGAATACTTTAAATGGGCTTAGTTTGTCCGTTTTGTTTGCAACCAACTGTGGTGATATTTAGAATATCCAGGTGGTGGCGTTGTAAAAATTGACGAAAAATGCAGACCTCATGAATATTTGCTGACTTTTCCTCTTGTTCCGTCCACCGTGCCAATAGCTTACGTCTTATTGCAAGTTGAAACGAGAGCAAAATTCATTTAATCCTATCTTAAAATAGGATTTCGACCGTTGCTTGTCATTTTGCAACGGACTAGGGTTGTCTCGTCGTCCCCTAGCTGTAGGAGATTGTCGCTACGTAGGAGCCAGTGGATGCCCGAGAGGTGGCGGAGGCGGCCGCCATGGAGGTTTCCGCTATGAAGAACTAAGTGGATGCCGTAGAGCTGTTGGAGGTGGAGGTGGACACTATGGAGGTTTCCACTTCGAAGAAGCCGGCGGACGTCGGAGAGCTGGCGAAGGCGGCCGTTATGGATTTTCCGCTACGAAGGAGCCGGCGGATGTCAGAGAGCTAGTGGAGGTGTTGGCAGCTATGGTTGGAGTTAGCAAACGTGAAAGATAATCTGATGCGGGCCATTGTGGGCTTTCTCCTCTTGGTCAGCATGATTCGATCAATTTAAAATTTCGTCGACAACAACAGACGGGCTATACATTCAGTTTAAGGGTCTATAATTGCAGCAATAATAAATGTTGGTGTGATAAATTAAACACTATCTTCAATATATAGTTCAGCTGTGGGGTTTTATTTGCAAACAAGAAATAGTCTTGGAAAAAAGGCGAATTGCAAAACTCGGTTCACCAGTCAACGGCAAGTTTGTGTTCGCGTGAAATAAAACTCCTAAGAAAGTGGTATCTGAGTCTGCCAAGACCTCACTCATGAAACTTGCTCTAAGGTAGACCAAGGTTCCACCAAAAAGGGGCAGAAGTGAAGCTGTAGCCAATGGACGTGACTCGGCTGACAAGGAGTATGACTTTCCGGAAGTGGTAAAAAAACCACGAAAAGCCGACCTGTACTGGGTGACTGAATATGAACTTTCCTGTTTGAAATACATATCATGAGAATTAATAAAGTATTTCCGAAGTAAAATTTCAAATATCATTAAATATTATAAAGCATTTCATTATGCTAAAATAAATAATTCCGAAAGAGGTTAATTTACGAATGAGGTAAGGATTTACCTTTGATCCTAAAAACTGAAAATTATGCCCCTATTCACCTGGCAGAACTAGAATACGCCATTTGAAAACATAATTATCAATGTTTAGAGGGTTTATCAGTTGAGAATATTCATTCTCTGTAATGTTATTTGAATATTTCTCAATTGCACTTTAAAGTTCAAGGTAAACGAGGAAAAAGTTGTTCTTGTTATTTAAGTATAAAATAACATTTTAAACTTTTAACAGATAATAAAGTACTTTTAGAGTTGGAGGCAAATTAAAATTCATCTACAATATCAACATTTAAATAATGTTTATAATAGTTGTGAGTAAATGGATCTTGTTTTGCAGTCTTTACAAGAACGTGCTGAACGTTGACTTTTGGTTAAAGAGCAATGGAATCAGGTATCAACGTGATATACAACTTGACAGTCATCAACACAAATATTTCAGCCAGACATGATAAAACACTTTGAGCTGAAAGCGCTCTTATTTATGACACCTTCGGGTAATACTGAGAAACACATTTTAACTCAAAGTGTTTGGTGATAGTTTTAAAAGACTTTGAGAAGTCCTCCTTAAGTGGAATCTTCAAATGAATTAATTGCTTCAAACTAAACTTGTTTTAACAAGTTATCGTCCCACTTAATTACTAATTCATCTTCAATTAACATCTCAAATGAATCATTAATAATTTACACTAAGTTTTATGTCAAAATGACGTTAAGAAAGCATTTAATCTCACTATATGCATTTTAATAGTGGGGAAGCTGGTTAAATCATGTCATTTTCAATTTTAAGACTAGTTAACTGCATCAGGTATTTAACTTTTTTATTTTATTTAGGTAATCCCTAATGGCCGGTACCTAATAGGACCTCAGCTACCTATGTTCTGTGTAGGCTAAGAATTAATGATGCTAAATAAGAAATGGGCATCTCAATATTTAAGGAACAAGGAATAAATATTTATTTATTTAATTAAAAAATCTTCAACTAATAAATTATTGATCTTCTAATTCTTTGAGAGTCAAGTTGGTATTGACTCCAAGGTTCAAACATAAACTGAAGTTTTTATTGAAAAGAGGTTCTCAACACACGCAATTCCCAAAACCTCTTCATTTAATTAAATACCCCACGTCTAAACTTTATCAGACTTAACCCTAAACTTCTCTCTTAGTACCAACCGGAATTTTCATAACTCTGAGTTTTTTATTTCATTACTCAACTTTAACATGTTTATTTAGTGTCCTTTTAGACTCTATTTGGTCCATAGAATTTCCCTATTAAAAATAAACTAAAATAGTAGTTAAGTTCTCAGCTATGGGTTGTTAGGTACTGATGGACAGTAAGAATTTTAATCTTTAAGAAGTATGTAATATTGAGACCAGGGGTTTATCAAATTCTAAATTCATTTACCATTAAAATGCCGAGTGCTGTTAGAGTGAATCATATTTTTCTTAATTGTTTTCAGAATTCAAACCACTTTTTAAATTTGTACTCCTATAATAATACTGGGTGGTTTAAGAGTCATCTCACCTTTGGGCCAGTAGCCCAGTGTTGCGCTGTCGGCAATGTTAACCATACGGCTTTTAATGCAAAACATGGTATTTTATTCCGCTGTTTCTGACGCAGTTTTTCAATTTATTTTCTTTAAACTTAGTAAGTGTTTAGTTGAATAGTTATATTAGGCCCCTCATACCTTGAAATACTACTCTCTGTGACGTCGCAAAGTGACTCAATTTTCCTTAGTAATTAACAATTAGTTAATGTTAACTTTTTGAAATTTTGAGGTATGAGGAGCGTAATATGACTATTCAACTAAACACTTACCAAGTTTAAAGAAAATCGGTTGAAAAACTGCGTCTGAAACAGGGGAATAAAATACCATGTTTTGCATTAAAAGCCGTATGGTTAACATTGCCGACTGCGCAACAATGGGCTACTGGCCCAGTGGTAAAGATGACTCTTAAGAGTCATCTTCACCCCTGGGCCAGTAGCCCATTGTTGCGCAGTCGGCAACGTTAATCATACGGCTTTTATGCTAAAACATGGTATTGTATTCCCTGTTTCGGACGCCGTTTTTCAACCGATTTTCTTGAAAGTTGGTAAGTGTTTAGTTGAATACTTATATTAGGTTTCTCATACCTCGAAATTTTGAAAATTTTACTAAATTTTGAAATATTAACTAAGGAAAATCGAGTTACTTTGCGACGTCACAAAGAGTAATATTTGATAAATTTTCAAAATTCCGAGGTATGAGAAACCTAATATAACTATTCAACTAAACACTTACCAAATTTCAAGAAAATCGGTTAAAAAACGGCGTCTGAAACAGGGGAATACAATACCATGTTTTAGCATAAAAGCCGTATGATTAACATTGCCGACTGCGCAACAATGGGCTACTGGCTCAGGGGTGAAGATGACTCTTAACGCTGAGCCACATATGACAAAAATGTTGATACACATTTCAGCAAATGACTTTTGTTGCATAAGTTTAATCAATGGCGCTATATTGTGTGGACCAGTTTCTCTTGTTAAAGTTGTATGATAAGACAGTAGTGCACATTTTCAGAACCCCTACATAGTTAATTAAAACGGAATTTTAGAAACTTTAACGATTTTTAAATCTTATTCGGAGATCCTCTTACGATCGGAAAATTATAAATTGTTTTTCTACAGTACCATTTAATAATTTAGTGACTGGCTACAATGCAAAACCACATGATTATACTGGGGCACGTGGTCTTAACTTTGACAGATGAGTCAGCTGTTTTCATTAATGTTTTGTTTTTATTAACTCTATAAGACCAATGTCAAATTTTTATTTCAATTTAAGATTATAAACAAATAAGATTTTTCCTGCCATAGAAACCTGTATTTGTATTTTTTATTTCAGAACTAAGTTTTTTTCAAAGTTCGAAGAAAATATTTCTAACCATTTTTGTGTATCCTTGTGTACATCCATGCATACATACATAAAATATACCTTACTCGAATTAGAGTGTAGTATTATGTGATTCAACCTGTAGTATGCCATTACCATTTATCCAATAGTAGTTACATAATTGCATTTGATTTATGTTATGACTTACATATTTTACCATGACTTCAATAACTGTAGGTAATTAAATCTTAAAATATGTGAAATAAAGTTAGTAGATTTCTTATAACTCTTGCAATAACCTCAAATATTTCAGTATCACATGATAAAACACTTTGAGCTAAAAGCGAGAATATTTATGATACCTAAGGGAAATCCTTAGAAATGCATTAAAAGTTTGACATGATCCACTGTTTATATTTTACGCTGTATTAATATTACTAGCATAATAAATTAGACCAACCAGTTTATAAAATCATTACAAAACATGATTTAAAAAAGTAAAATTTTAAAGTTTATGTAGGTATGATAAATATTTGCTTTTAACCAAACAAACGTAGGCATCCTTCGGAAGTCTACTTGCTTGATATTTTAACACAATATATTATTTGGGAAAGGCACATACTAATGTGTGATACAGGTAGGCCTAATCCAGAAATCCTGGAATTGCAGTATTTATTTTTGCATTTACATTTCGTATATTTATGTTGGTTACAAAAATACTTAATACCGGATTTAAAATACTTTCAAACTTTATTGTTTATTATACTAACTATTTTACTATCGCTTCAAACGATTTTGGTTGAAAACTTTTTAAATGGGAACTGATAACTCTTGATAACCAATAGTTTTTATGGAACTATATTTATTCAAACATACATGTCATCTTCATTAAAAATAATGTTTTCCATAATGCTCTAAACATAAAGGTGCAATATGAAACCAAGCTAATATTAATAGTTATCTTCTCCCGATAAAAGTCCTACAAGAGAAAAGTATTCTATTATCCTAAAAGTTTATACTGATGATAAAAATTTACTAAACTTATCATTATAAGCTATATCTTTCAAAATTATCTATAAGTTTCAAAACTGATTTCAAACCTCCACAGTTGCCTGAGAAATAACCAACTCAACAATTTCGTTGTAACGTTCTGAGAACTAGACTAACTCCCGGTTCTATAACTTATTATTTGAAACGAAGAAGTATTGCCATAATTCTCTATAAACATTTATAAAACGACTTAACACCTTTAAAAAAGCACTAAAAGAATTACATGAATGTTATTTTTATCATTCTGCACGAAATCATCTTGTTTTTTGTCCGCTCAATAGTACCAAAAACATTTCTTTTTGTCCTAAGATTAAAAAATCACCTGGAATATTTATGTTTTAACACCTAGGACTGAAAAATCAGCTTTTTGATAAGTTTATTTTATAAATTTCTATACAGAATGGTTAAAATTGAAAAGCTGTAAAAAGGACTGATTGTAAATGACAGAAATGTAAACACTGTGAATTACTTACTTTGTAAATATAACCACGAAAATACAACTTTATAGTTATTATTTTTATGATTAAAAGTCTAATTCCGCATTATGATAAAAAACGATGTTCATCACTCGGAGCAACAGTGTCCTTTTGATGCTTATTCGTTTTAAAAAATCGGCTGCGCCTCATTTTAAAAACACGATTGCGCACCAAAAAGCGCCACTTTTGCTCCTAGTGAAGAAAACTCCCATTAACAAATTTTAACAAACTTTTTTTAGAGTATGGATTTTTTAATAGTCTATCTTAATTTATTTTCTTGGGTCTAAAATTTGAACTACTTGAACTACTTAAAAAATACTAAAGGTTACCAAAACTACTTAAAAAACATTTGGACAATGATTAATAGATTCGTCGGGGTGGCACGAAAGGTGTTCGACAGGGTTGGGAGGGGAGGGGAATGGGGGGTACAGGGGCATGGGGGAGCAATGGGGTACGGGGGAATGGGGGTACTCGGACTCCGGGGGGATAGGGGGTACAGGACGCATGGGTCAGGAGAGGTGAACGGGGAGGCATGGGGTCATGCCGAGTGTGGGGGAATGGGGTTACAGGGGTCCATGGTGAAGGAGTGTGCAGTATTAATGGGCTTATGTAATATTGAAATATTTTATTTACTTGAGTTGCAAACTCATCATGAACATGTTTAAGGTGAAAACTGTTTTTACCGCGTCCGGTAGTATAATAGTACAATATAACATTTCTTTTTTCAACAAAATAGACTACTGTATTTTAATACAGGGGAAATGATTGGTAAATTATTGATTTGATACCACCAAAAAGTTTCGTCAAGATTAGAAAATATTTTATTAGAAAACCAAACGTATAAGTTCACACTACAGCTTGAAAAAAAAAATACAGCAACACTGCAAGGAGGTGATAAATTGAAACTTATTTTTGGGGCCAAAATAAATTTTTATTTTTAGGGGCCTTTGACCCTACAAGCCACTAGTAGCTTATAATTCGAAACGTAAGGGCTAAAGGTAAAATATAGGCCTGAAATAGTTTATTTTTGTTTCATATTAATTATTCAGTATTTTGTTCTAGCAATAACATTTTCGAATCCAAGCGAAATAAAACACTCCAAAATTCAGAGATAAAAGTGTTCCACAATAACGATGTATCAAGGGGAAGTTGGGACCCCGCCAAATGGCGATGAGTTTTTGTCTTTCTCCCAGACTTATTTCCTGGATCAGTAACTAACGTGTTTTTCATTGGTCTGGTAATTTATATTACGTTGTATATAAAGCACATTTCCCTAAAGTGTGGGTTTTTGTAAACCTATCTCCGGCAGTAAAAAATAACAATTTCGTATTACTTATGTGATATTTTATTACTACTATTAATTTTAGTAGATACATCATTACTACTATGTCCAAAGATAATGAGCCTGTTAAATTATCCAGCATTAAACTTAAAGCATCCGATATGTTAGTACGATGATCTATTTAGTGAGGCCGATACATGACTAGGAGCCCAATACATTAGCCACTACATCAGTGTCCCCGGCTTCATGTACAAGCCTCAATCAGCATACCTAATGCAACGATGAATGCTCTCATTACATAAACCAGCACTGATTTATGTCTTGCACTAAATCAAAGTGACTAACCATGGAAAGCAAAGAAATATTTTAAAATTATTCCCAACTGGTATGAGTCGTTAAAACTCATCTGTAATTATCATTACATCATTGGTACCTCAACCACTTCAGTTTGAAAATCTGTTCAGTTTGTTCAATATGCGTCCCCCCCCCCTTTAGCCCAACACGTGAACTACATGGTGATCAGTAATATTGTATTGTAAAGTATTTGTTCAAAATGTAATTTATAATTCTAGTTAGTTAGTGCATATTCCCAGACAACGACAAAGCAAATCACATTTCATAAAAATTAGGTATAGTGTTGCTGGGAACCAAAATGGCGGATTACCGCGAACTGTAACAGGAGTGGCACGTGATAAAATGCGCCACGATATAAGTTCAATACCTTCATTCCCACGAGAACGAAATCAGAAACTTGTCAACGCTGCACCACGCCGCCATGATGGTCACCCGTGGGGGCAACTAACGGTGACGACATCATCGGCAAATCAAAATAAGGGGCGTGGTCAGAAAATCAACTGATTGGCTAATGTGATGTCTCGTGGGGGGTGAAAAAATTTTAGGGAAGGGGAAGCGAGAGCCGAGCGGCCGAAAAGGAAGAGAAGAGAACTTTAGTCTGGAAGAAGTTAGGATTTGGAGAGGATCAACCTGCGGGACGAGGTAGTAAGCCACCCCCAGCGTCCGAACCACCTATCTCCAAGACTCCAACATCCATCACCCCGAACAACGAAGACTGCAAACATCAAGTACTTCAACGAAGAAACTCAAACATCGTATCTTTGGAGACAAATCTTCCTGCTCCCTCCCAAAATTCGACGGCATCCCACTGCACAACACGGACTTCGGGGACCAAAGAGGACATCACCAGACGGCCCGGAGGACCACCCAGGAGCGGAGGCGGCCTACCAACACCGCATCCACGGACCAGGGTTGCAGCCGTACGACCACACCAGGGGGCCCCATTTTCGAGATCACCGTCCCGGAAGATCATCCCTTGGTGGACAACGTCGCCGCGCCCAGGAAAACACCCGCCGGATGAATAGGGTATGTGCTCTCCAAATTATGAGAAAAGGCCCAAGACAAAGTTAACCAAAGGCAACAGTAAATTAAACACAAAAACTTAATTTCGATTCTATTTAACCCTTGCTAAATATTAAAACAGACAAGAGGATATAATTAGGGTGTAATTAAACTAATTAAATAAAGGAGTTTTAGGGTTTGAACATAGGGAGAAACAGCTCGCGGGATATTCATTTGTAAATATTTCCTTTATATAGATAGCTTATATTAATTCTTGTACAGATTACTTTATTATTTACCTAGATCCTTGTTTCCATTATTTATCTAACTCAAATAAATGTGTATCTTACTGGTTTCGAGGTCCTAAATATTTTAATGAACATTTTTTTTATTGGGATCCTTATCAGAATAATTGAATCAATTTATTTGATGGTTATAGTTAATTACTGATTTTTTTGACGAACGGTTGTAAATATAATCTAAGTAATAAAACTGATTTAAAGCATAGGACTCTGAACTCCATAGATCACTTGTAAATGTAAATATAATTATAATTATTGTCTTTTTGAATTTCTGGTGACGAATATTTCGACCAAAGTGCTCATTGAGAGACAAAAGGTGTAAAGACTTTCGGTAATCCGGATCCAGTGAAACTACGATTTGTGATTTGAACTATAACAAAGGACTCCAGCGCTTCTGTGAGATTTTTATCAGACTGTGTTGAATCATTGAAGGGCAACCTCATTTATTAGGTTAAGTTTATGGTGTTTATTAAACATATGTTTTACTTACATTTGTGTTTGTTCAATCCCGATCCTTAACCTCTTGCATTAAGCCAAGCGAGTCAAAAATAGCTTACTTTTATTTATTTATCATTTTAATTCAAATATTAAATTTCAGTAGCCAACACCACCTTCACACCAAAGTTTACATGGTGTCAGGCGCTTTTGATTGATTTAAATATCAAGGATTGAACAATCACAGTGGAAGTATATTGTGTTAGAATAAGACTTGTTAGTATAAGGATTGCAAATTGAGTGTTGGTTTGCGTAAAAAAAAGAGGGAATGTAGGAGTGAATCTTAGGTTAAATTTAAAAGGAATTAAACCATAAGTAGGTGTTGAGAGTACCGTAATTAATCAAGAAAAGCTTTAAACTCAAAAATATAATTTAACTTTGAAAATTTTTGGAAGGACAATTTTAACAGGGACTAATAATTAACAAAACAAAATGAAATGAGTTTAAATTTAAACAGCGCCCAAAAATTTCCTTTAGACATTTACTGCGTAAATAAAGAAGGACTTCAAGGAATTCTAACTAAATATAGAATCAAGTTTAACGAGACAGATACCGTAGCGGAATTAAGACCTGTTGTAGCTAACCTTAAACAGTATTTAAAAAGTAATTTATCTGAAGAGAAAAAGCATATATTTAGGAAGCTAGTTGTCAACAGAGAGTATTTAACTGACACCGAGTTAACTAAATATCCTGCCTTAAAAAATATTCAAGAGTTTATAAGGGATAGAGAAGACTTGTACGACACAGCGAACTCAGCAGCGGTGTCGGATAACGAATACGAGGAACCGAAACACACGTACGAGGAGATAGGGAACGAAGACGAGGGAGTAGACCACGTATACGCCGAGATCTTCAACCTTCCACCTCTTTACCAAAACATACAACCTCAAAACATGGCGGTTAGAGAAAAGTTACCCTTAATATCGGCTGGAACCTATCATGGGCTTCCCACAGAGAATCCTAACGACTTTATTGATAAATATGACATAGCGTCAATTTCAAACCATTGGCAAAATGAAACAAAACTGAAATTATTTGCAGCACACCTTACAGGCACTGCACTAGCTTAGTATAAACACTACACTAAAGACAGGGTTGTTGACGATTGGGAAGAATTAAAAAGGGTTTTTATCCAAACTTTCACACCGGCAGCACAAGCACACAACATACAAACATTATTGGAAAATAAAATTCAGGGGAAAAATCAATCAGCACTAAGCTACTTTCTTGAAATATTGACCTTATGCAGACGACACGATCCGGAAATTACGGATAAACAAATCATTAATCACGTTATTCAAGGCCTTCAGCCAGAAATATGCGAACGCATCCTAAACGAAAAAACGGACACACTTCAAAATTTAGAATCGAGCTTGAGAAAGGTAGAGTTACTGCTAGAAACACAAAGACACAATAGGGAAAAATTTGCAAGAGCTTCAAACAGGGTTTAACAGAACGTACGAACTTAGTTCTTAAGAAAATGATATCTCATTACACGGAAAATCAACCAAGTTCATGGCCAAGAGTACTTAAGTATGTGACATTTGCTTATAATAATTCGGTAAATGCTAGTACCGGATACAGCCCGTTTTATTTAATGTTTGGAAGACAACCAAATCTACCCTTCGATTATTTATGCGTTCAAGAGCCACAAGATTACGATATGTTGCAAGAAATAAAAGCAATTAAAATGGTGAGGAAAGATATACCAAAAATTTTAGAACCGGCACAACAAAGACAGAAATATTATTACGACAAAACCAGAAGAGATTTGAATTTAAACGTAGGGGACGAAGTTTTAGTAAGCTTTCCAAAAGATGGTGCCAACAAATATAATAAATTTCAAGATGTTTTTAGAGGCCCGTATCATGTCACTGAAAAATTAAATGATTTAACGTACAAAGTAAATTTGTTTAAGAAAGGGAAGTTTCAAGAGGAACCAGTTCATGTTTCAAGGTTAAAACCATTTTATAGAAGATGAAAATATTTCAACATCACACTTCAGAAAAATATCTACAGTGCTGTACTTCATATTCCAAAATAAGAGTTATTTGACCTATAGGCTAGTATGAAAAACATGGATTGTTAGGGGAAACAAAATGACGCTGAAATAGTGATGAATTATAGACTACAAGAAAAACAATATAAGTACCTGGGAAATGATTATCCAACATAATCCCAAAGATCACAAGACACTAAGCATTTGAACTTCACTGCGAACTTCACTACAAACTTCACTGCAAACTTCACTTAAAACTTCAAATTGAACTTAACTCATACAAGGAACACTTCACTTGTGGCGCCACATCACTCTCGAATACATACGGAACCACATCACTACGAGGACAGACACGACATAAACCGACGACCAAACATCTCTTACTGACTATACAGTGGTTAGGAGCAGTTCAAGAGAAACATACATAAAGGGTCAGCATAATCCAAGCAACACCCGTGGGACGTGGGACACATGTAGCAAAGATAAGAAATCCAGGAATAAGTAGGTCATCGTTGTCGGAATCTCCAAGCTGAGGCTCTAGAACTGCACGTACATGTAACACTCGTGCGAAGGAAAATAGACCTCAGACAGTCAGTTTAATGCACTACATGAAAAAGGTTTTCTGCATTACAAAAGGAATTAAATTACAAGTGAACTCCAGAGTTAAACGTTAATATTAATTAATAATGTTCATGGCTCATTAAACTTGTGAGCATTGGAGTATATGATGGCCAGATATATTCCCTCATGACTTTAATGGAAACCAAAGAATTTCAGAATACTTTTGGTTAAGAAAATTCTTCCCAAATATTTCAAAAATCATGGCATTTTCTTAAAATTTTTAAAAACTAATCTGTAAACAAATAATTAGTAAAATCATTTTAAAGACGACTTAAAAGAGAAACCATTTAAAATAAATTTATATAGGTTACAAAACAATATAAATTTTAAATAAATTCATCTCTAACATATTATTATGTGGTCCAGATTGATGCCAAGGAGTTATCGACCCATAGAAAGTATAAGAAGATGGAAAAACTTTTACTACTGTCGACATTAATCGTGCTGAACCTACTATCAGGAGGCAAATGTGAAGATAATAACTATCAATTTTTCAATGGATTTCATTTGGAGCGAAAAACCGGATTAATTCCATACGAAGGAACGATTCCACTTTTATTCACCACTTCACTAATGAACACTCCCACACCATTGGTATCTTATAAAACATTCTTAAATTGCAATAATACAACCAATCATACTCAAATCTATTGTGACTTAGAAAAAAATGTGAAAACTCTTCAAAATTTGATTAATGAACAAATAAACAATCAAATTTCTGATACGTCATTGACCAATTCAACAAAAGTTAGAGGAAAAAGGGGACTTATATTTCTAGAAGAATTTTTCAG
This sequence comes from Neoaliturus tenellus, assembly GCA_030545055.2. Lineage (NCBI taxonomy): Eukaryota > Metazoa > Arthropoda > Insecta > Hemiptera > Cicadellidae > Neoaliturus > Neoaliturus tenellus. The sequence continues at coordinate 52,353,356 of CM061533.1, read as the reverse complement.
CTGGTGTTGCAATTTAGCTTCACAACAAGAAGTATCAGGTGTTTACGAGAACCAAAAACAATTACAGGACCATGCAAATGAAATTATAGATTCCGTTGGTACACAATATAAGGACTTGGTGAAAACTACTCAAAATCTCAACAACTTCACCCACGATGTGAAACGGCTCTCAGAAAATATCCATCAAAGTTTCGCAGCATTGAATGATTTACAAGCCACGTCATACTCCGATATACTTGATCAAATTTATGCCTTAAATCAACAATCACTAGTGTATATATTATACAATTATCATCAAGATACGGTAACTGAAATTTTGGAGCGATGTCATTTAAACCTGTTATCAGACAAACTTTTAAATACAAGAAATCTATCTAATCATTTAGAAGCTTTGAAACAAAAGGCGCAAACCAAAAATCTGGTTTTAGCCATTCCTAGTGACAAAATATTTCTGTATTATAAATTACCAATTACAAAATGCACTATTTTCAACGGAACTCTGCTACTAAAAATCAATATTCCTCTAAAGACTGCGAATCAAAAATATCAAGCATACAAATCAATTACTTCACCAGTAATGTGGAAAGATACGATTTGCCGTTTACAAATAAATAGTAAATATATTTTCAAATCAGAGACCTATTCTAAAGTCGTTTATGAGAACGATGATAATTGTAATGGAAAAACGTATCCTTTATGCCTATTACCTAGGCAAATGCTCGTCTCTACGGAACAACAAGAATGTTTGCATCTAATTTTGAACTCTGAAAGCATCACAAAACTACAAGAAAACTGTCATTACATTTGTGAAAAGCCACCAAAGTATCCTATTATAACGAAACTCTTGCCAAATAAATATCTGATAACAAACATAAAGAACACTTTAACACTAGAATGCGATAACAATGAAGTACACCAGATAGAACCCATTACAGCGGGAACTTTGGAAGTTACAATACCCTGCGACTGTGAACTGCATCAACCTGACACAATATTGATAACAAAAATTCGCCCTTGTGATTCTAAAGACATTCCCATGATCAACATTATTAATTTGATACCAGTAACTTGGTCAAAACTACAAACAATCCAATTATTCCCAGTTACCTCAGGAGTGACATACAAATTTAAAAATTTATCCGAAATCATAAATGCGAATTTGACAATCAACAATCCAACGTTTGAAGTGACAGCACTTAAGAGAATTGAACACATAACCTTGAAGAATGATGAATTCGAAATATTTGGAAATACAAAATTGTTATTTTATATAATGTTTGGTTGGACACTAATATTAACAATTATAATATTAGTAATCATTTATTGCGTACATATTCAATCGATCAAGATCAGTATGAAACTTCCAGATAAAGATTACAAGAATGAGCAACAATAACGATCCACTAGAAACACCAGACGGCCACGACCTTGACAGACACACGCACACGAGAGGAGCAACGTAAACAAACAGCCGTCAGCAGCATACGGCACTGGTGGACGATGCATCGCGTCAGCTTAGCGGGGCCCAGCTTAGGTGCATAAAGGCTCCACTCCCGTTGTTGAGGAGCACTCACTATGTTCAACCCAACCTGAAATCGTATTTGATGAAACTTATTGTTCGGGTGGAACGAACAATTTCCCCGAGTAGGGCCATGTAAAGTATTTGTTCAAAATGTAATTTATAATTCTAGTTAGTTAGTGCATATTCCCAGACAACGACAAAGCAAATCACATTTCATAAAAATTAGGTATAGTGTTGCTGGGAACCAAAATGGCGGATTACCGCGAACTGTAACAGGAGTGGCACGTGATAAAATGCGCCACGATATAAGTTCAATACCTTCATTCCCACGAGAACGAAATCAGAAACTTGTCAACGCTGCACCACGCCGCCATGATGGTCACCCGTGGGGGCAACTAACGGTGACGACATCATCGGCAAATCAAAATAAGGGGCGTGGTCAGAAAATCAACTGATTGGCTAATGTGATGTCTCGTGGGGGGTGAAAAAATTTTAGGGAAGGGGAAGCGAGAGCCGAGCGGCCGAAAAGGAAGAGAAGAGAACTTTAGTCTGGAAGAAGTTAGGATTTGGAGAGGATCAACCTGCGGGACGAGGTAGTAAGCCACCCCCAGCGTCCGAACCACCTATCTCCAAGACTCCAACATCCATCACCCCGAACAACGAAGACTGCAAACATCAAGTACTTCAACGAAGAAACTCAAACATCGTATCTTTGGAGACAAATCTTCCTGCTCCCTCCCAAAATTCGACGGCATCCCACTGCACAACACGGACTTCGGGGACCAAAGAGGACATCACCAGACGGCCCGGAGGACCACCCAGGAGCGGAGGCGGCCTACCAACACCGCATCCACGGACCAGGGTTGCAGCCGTACGACCACACCAGGGGGCCCCATTTTCGAGATCACCGTCCCGGAAGATCATCCCTTGGTGGACAACGTCGCCGCGCCCAGGAAAACACCCGCCGGATGAATAGGGTATGTGCCCTCCAAATTATGAGAAAAGGCCCAAGACAAAGTTAACCAAAGGCAACAGTAAATTAAACACAAAAACTTAATTTCGATTCTATTTAACCCTTGCTAAATATTAAAACAGACAAGAGGATATAATTAGGGTGTAATTAAACTAATTAAATAAAGGAGTTTTAGGGTTTGAACATAGGGAGAAACAGCTCGCGGGATATTAATTTGTAAATATTTCCTTTATATAGATAGCTTATATTAATTCTTGTACAGATTACTTTATTATTTACCTAGATCCTTGTTTCCATTATTTATCTAACTCAAATAAATGTGTATCTTACTGGTTTCGAGGTCCTAAATATTTTAATGAACATTTTTTTTATTGGGATCCTTATCAGAATAATTGAATCAATTTATTTGATGGTTATAGTTAATTACTGATTTTTTTGACGAACGGTTGTAAATATAATCTAAGTAATAAAACTGATTTAAAGCATAGGACTCTGAACTCCATAGATCACTTGTAAATGTAAATATAATTATAATTATTGTCTTTTTGAATTTCTGGTGACGAATATTTCGACCAAAGTGCTCATTGAGAGACAAAAGGTGTAAAGACTTTCGGTAATCCGGATCCAGTGAAACTACGATTTGTGATTTGAACTATAACAAAGGACTCCAGCGCTTCTGTGAGATTTTTATCAGACTGTGTTGAATCATTGAAGGGCAACCTCATTTATTAGGTTAAGTTTATGGTGTTTATTAAACATATGTTTTACTTACATTTGTGTTTGTTCAATCCCGATCCTTAACCTCTTGCATTAAGCCAAGCGAGTCAAAAATAGCTTACTTTTATTTATTTATCATTTTAATTCAAATATTAAATTTCAGTAGCCTAACCACATCTTTACACAACTTTACAGTATTAAAATTGAGTTGAAGGGGATTATTCATTTAAACTCATATTTAATGTTTATTACATCATTGGTACTTCAATCATTCAATTAGTTTGAGGTACCCTCTCCCCCTAAACCTCTTCAACCCAACACGTGTATTATACTGTATTCTTATGTTAAAATAGGGAATTTTAGTGTATAAATAACTTATTGATGGACCAAAACTTTTAGGAACAAATTGGCTAATATTGAGAGAATATAAACAAAATATTAACCTTATATTGAAAATAACTCGTTTACACTGGGAATATAACATAGTTGTAAATAATTTGAACCAATCTTTAGTGAAATGTTGTATTAGGTAATGTTCTTTGAATATTATTTGGTTAATTGGAAAATGTGGTAACTTGTCAATGGTAATTCTATAAATATGATGTACGGTACACGTTTGGTTGAGCTATTTCCCACTTGCCTCTCCTATCTGTGAAGTGGTTTTAATTGTTCGCGATGCTCTCTTTGAACTTCTGCAGCCTTTGAAATACGCTTATTTGATGTGCTTTGTTTCTCAAGACCAATTCGTGAGGCTATCATTAGAATCATCATATCGTTTGATCACTTTGAATCAGAGATGATATTAAAATTGAGATAGAAATGTCTTTAGAAATGTGCCGGTTGATGACTTTAGAAATGTTAGAACCTCCAATGTCCCAACGATATCAACGAATTAAGTTATTACCATATAGTATTGATTTCATCTTTATAATATATTGACCTCAACTCTAACGTGTTGGATTGTTAATTATCAAAAGCTACAACATTAGAGGCACAATTAGTACTAATAGAGGCTTAACTTTTCTAAGAATAGACTATACATAAATCTAGTAGTAAAATTATTTTGGAGAGGAAATATTTAATAACTGCACATAAAACATTTGTCCTAGTAACTAACATTTCGCATTTTAAATTGTTTATTAAAACACCGTTGAGGAATATGGCTGCAACTTGGATATCTGCATGTATGTAGAAAATTGTATTTGGGATTCTCACGAATTATATTAACAAATAAATCTTTTGAAACTAAACTTTCATCAACCTGGGAGTTAAGTTATTCGAGGACAAGAAGACGGGAAAAGTTTTATAAGGCTATTTTTAATTTAAAACTTGTATATAAGGAACATTATTGAATTCAGAAAGGATTAAGATTTTATCTTAGCTTCCAAAAGTTTTGGCAATTGCTATCCAAACATAGTTTATCCAAAAAGCTTTATTATCTCGAGAAAACATAAATGTGGCAACAAAGGATTTCAGTTATACAATGTTATGTATTGATTTGATTATGAAACAAACGATAAAACAAACAATTCCTACAGCTTTTTTTCTCTCGGTATGTTTGGTTAATAACAAACTTAAATATAAATTACGATGTTATTATTTGTTTAATATAACACGTAACGTTAGGGTGGTCGACAAATCCCTTCTGGGACTTCCTATTTTTTATCTAAAATTTTTGTAAAGTTATATCCGCAAAAGGGAAAGGGTCATATGTCATATTTTGTATGAGAATTTAAAGAAATTAGTATCCTTTGATACAAATAAAAATATTGGTTTAATCTGAAATATTCCAAAATAAATATTGTATTTTTTATTAATTAGATATTAATTACCTAGGGGCGAAACATTCGCTAAGTAAACTCAAACAATAATATTCTTTATAGAAATACCAGTTACAGACAGTGTCATTTGCAAGGGGCTAAAGTGCCCAGTGCAATAAGGCTCATTTCTTGTTGAAGACAAATTCGTTCGCTTCCCTCACTCGCCTTCACAACAAGCTCATTCGCTTCGCTCACTCGCCTTTCAGACTGTTTCAATCGGGTCCTACGGCGTCTGCACTCTGGTGTATAACTTATTTTTTGAAACACATGTTGAATCTGTTACACATAGATTGTAAATATTCAGTTTACGATGTTTTCATAGTTATAAACTGTGCTTTTATTTTAAAATTCAAATGCCATTATATAAATTGATTAGTTGTTTTATGTTTTAACATAAATATTATCCATAAAAAAATACATAATCAGCAGTAAAAAGTTCGATGAAAAAAGATTAATTATTTTTACTTTGCAGTAGTACTATTTAATGATTTAGTAACTAGCTGCCATTCAAACCCACATGTTTATACTGGAACACGTTGTCTGCACTTTGACAGTTGAGTCAGTTGTCTATATTATTTCTTTGTTTAGATTTTTCACACCATAAGACAAAATGTTAAGTTGTTTTTTAATTGGAATTAAAGATTGAAAAGAAATCTTTTTTTCTGAGATGGAGACCTGTATTTATATTAGTTTTATCAAAAAACTAAACTAGTTTCAAATCTTGAAGCAAATTGTTCGAAAGGTTTTTGAGATCAGTGTGCAAACATACATACATACATACAAATATACATACATACAAGAAAATGAAAATATTCCAAATATACTTATCAATTCTCAGTGAATTAAGTATGAGAGCAACTCATACCAATTTGATAATATTATTCCGGAATTTTTAAAGCAAGAATTTTTTTTGATAGGGCTTCTAATCCTATTAATATTAAGTACATTATAGAAAGTGAGTACCCTTTTTCAAATATTTTATATATATATATTCCGAAATTATATTTTCGATGTAATATTACTACTATTTTAAACTGGAACCTTATATTAACTTTCCCTATATTTATATCGTCAGGGATATAGGTATACATACATACATATACATTCATACATACATATACATACATACATACATAAATATACATAAATACATACAAATATACCTTACTCCTATTAGAGTATGGGTTAATGACAGTATTTAAAAAGCGGATGTAATAGTGAAAAAGTATTCGGGCAGATTTGAAGAGTAATCAGCCTCAACGTATTGCCTTATGTTTAAACTTTGAATGGAACGATAAAACGAAATTCCCTCAGTCAAAAAAGTAAAAATATTCTGGCGGGTCATTACTTTTTGTTAACACATAAAAGAAAAATGTTTCTTATTCACTGGGTTTCGGCCTCAATTGAAAAGAGTGCTGAAAAGCCTTTTAATCTTTAGAGATAAAAATTTTATGAGTTGAAAGGGTTTCATGTCAACATTATTTTCCTGACATTATCATAAAAACTAGAATTATACAGTAAAAAAGTAAAAGTAACGTTTAGTAAGCTTAACTCATCTTATAACATCTTTTCCTGTACAAAATATGAATAAATCCTGTTTGCACCGTTTCATAAGGATATCAAAGGAATTAATGTTTAAAATTTTAAAGGAACGAAATAGACACAAAATTTGATAAAATAGTGTATTACAATTTTTTTATTGGAACAATTGTGGCCAATAGAGATATTTTTCCATATTTTTTCAAAATTCGGTACTTTTATTGTAAAACCTTAATTTTCTCAGAAAACAGAACAATGTCTTAAGAATTTAATAACACTTTTTCATTCTGCTTAAAGTTATCAATAAGAAGAACAAGATCAATCACGAGTTTAACTCAGTTATTTATTTGTAATTTTCGTTGGAAGATAACAAAATATTTTTTAAATAAAATTCTCAATCTTTCCAAACATTCAGTAAACTGTATCGATTTTGTCATAGGAGGTGTCAAATATTGTTAAAAACTTCGCTATTTTACAGGCTTCAAAATGATGTATCACACATTAAGGTTTCATCATAATGTAGGTGAAATAATCAAATTTATACTAATTAAAACATGCTTAATCGAAATTTTTACTAATTTGTTACTTTTATTGATGAAACACAATTTTATCAACAATAAATAATTTAAATATAAGAATGTAAATACATTTTTATATTCTCCTCAAAATTTTCTATAAACAAATAAATAATGATTGAGTTCAAAAGGGTGGAAAACGACTTTACGATGACTAAGGAGGCGAATTCTCAAAATTAGAAAACCCTAATTTGCGATTTTGGCTTTTTATTATGTAAAGTATTTTAAGAATTAATTAAGAACATACTAAAGGGTAATGAATGCATGAATCAAACATTAGTATTTGTAAAAGTATTTTAATAAAATAACAAATTTGGGCCCTTTATCAACATTTTAGTTCCTACATTGGTTGAAGTGAGAGAAAATGTGAAATTTCAAAAGTCAGTACTTTATGATGTCTCTATCAAATTTTTTATTTTTATTACAATATCTTAGGCAGAATATACACTAGGATAATGTAAGAAGGTCTATTTGTTGTAATCCAAAACTTATAGAATGTTTAACTTCATGTCACGGGCATTTATTACACTTTATAAGCCATAAATATCAAATTATCAATCAAAATAAAAGCATAAAAACTGGACTTCAAGTTCCAAATCATGGGGATTCTTCTCCTTACCTCTAAGTACGGCGTTCTAAGCTTGATTATTATTAAATTATTGATAGAAAATTTTATGGAGAATGAAAAAATGTACTAACAATATTAAAAGTAAATATTCATTGTTGACAAAATTGTGATTTATTCATAAAGGTAACAAATTATTCAAAATTTGGATTAAGCTTGTTTTTATTAGTAAAGGTTTGATTATTTCACCTACATTATGATCAAAAATTAATGTGTGATACATCATTTTGAAGCCTAAAAAATGCCAAAGTTTTTAACAATATTTGACACCTCCTATGAATAAATCGATTCACTTTATTAAATGTTTTAGAAGATTAAGAATTTTATAAAAAAATTTAGTTATCTTCCAACGAAATTACAAATAAATAACTGAGTTAAACTTATGATTTATATTGTTATTCTTATTGAACATTTTATGCAGAATACAAAAATGTTATAAGATTCTCAACAAAAGGTTCTGTTTTCTGAAAAAGATTTTCTAATAAAAGTACCGAATTTTTAAAAATTTGAAAAAATACTATTGGCCATAATTTTTTGAAAATAAAATTCAATACACAGTTTTAACACATTTTGTGTCTATTTTGTTCCCTTAAAATATTAAACACTAACTTCATTCCACCCTGTATAAAATTTAATTAAATTATGTTTAAACTATTTAACATTTATGTAGCTTACAAATATTATTTTAAATTTAAAGAATTTACTAATATTAATTCTAGTTTATCTATAGCCAATAGTTTAATAAAAGATTAGTAAACTACTCGTATGTATGGCATCTAAGAACACCTATCTATGGCTTAAGATTAAAAATAAAGATAAGAAAATAAGGAAATAAGGAATAAGATTAAAAATATTGTTGTAACGAATACTTACTTGAACTTGATCCGTGTTCCTAGAGAACAGGATGGGCGTCAATTTTTGTCAATTCTCTTGATATGGTTCATGGTGGTATTTCACTTGTATCAAGGAACTCTTCAATAGAGTATAATTCCCTTTCCATGAGCCATTCCTGTTGAAACAAATTCGTGAATCTCAAAATAGTAGTTACTAAATTAGATTGACTTACAAACATTACGCAGAATTATAAAATATACTTCTTTTAAACATAACTCAAAAACTTCATTTTATTTTTTAACATCTTCCATTTTCTAGGAATTAAACAAAGATAAATTAAATCAGCTGATAACATTAATTTCAATACTGTATAACTGAAATGGTAAAGTCCACTGACTTACAAATTATAAAATGAAATAACATAAACATATAATTTCAACACTTTCCCTCATTTTGTAATTTTCAGTCTGAAGACAATAATCCCATGGCACCACATAGGCCTAATGTTTTTATTCTTGGTTTGTGTTGCGGCTTGGTTAGACAATCAGCTAGCTGAAACTCTGCAGGTGTGTGTTTTACATACAACTTGCCTTCATGAACAAGTTCCCTCACAAAGAAGTGTCTTGTCCTGATATGTTTTGTTCTTCTGTGATTTTCTGGGTTTTCAGCTAAGCAGATTGCTGATATGTTGTCAACATACAGTGTTGGCCTCTCCTTCAGAACTGTTATTTCCTGCAACAATCTTTCAAGCCAAATGATTTCTCTGCAAGCTTCACTGGCTGCGACAACTTCAGCTTCTGTACTAAAGATAACAACTGATGACTGCCTGTTACTAAACCAAGTTATAGCACCCCCGCTATATAAGCAAACAACACCTGTAGTAGAACGCCCACTGCATTCGTCCCCTGCATGGTCAGCATCACTGTAACATTCTAGAATACCAGGTTTATAATTTGACTTATATTCTAAAGCCATATCAAATGTACCTTTCAAGTACCTTAATATCCTTTTGACTTTAATCCAGTCTTCAGGTGATGTATTTTTAAGTGATCGTGATGCTTTCCCTACTGCGAAAGCAATATCTGGACGTGTTCCTGTTGCAAGATATAAAAGTGCTACAACACACTCTCTGTAAGGAAACTCTTTGGGTTCCACCTTTTCCTCAGTGTCCACTTTCCCTACTGATGTGTCTTTTAACATCGGTGTCGCTACTGGTTTACATTCTTCCATGCCAAATCGCTTCAGGAGTCTTTTCGTGTAACCTTCTTGTTTAAATACGTATTGAGCCATTTTCACCTCTGCTTATTTCAAATCCTAGAAAATGAGAAGCAGGTTTCTCAGTAATTTTAAACTCTTGTTTCAAACCTTTAAGGAAGTCTTCAAGCATATCTCCGTGTGTTGATGCAACTAGTCCATCGTATACATAAAGTGCCAACAACAGCTTCTTTAATCCTTCTTTCTTAAAGAACAAACAGGGATCAGCTTCACTTTGTGTTAAGCCTACTTTAGTTAGAAAGCTTCCAAATCTCTTGTTCCAACAACGAGGAGCCTGTTTGAGACCATACAGACTCTTGTTTAGGTGGCAAACTCTTCCTGATCCATCGTCATAACCCTCTGGCTGTTTCATATATATATAGTCTCCTCCAAGTTTCCATAAAGAAAAGCTGTAGAAACATTGAACTGTTTCATAACCATGTTCTCATTTGCCACAGTGCTTAGCACTGATCTAATTGTTCCCAGTCTGGCTACCGGACTATATGCCTTTCTTCTGAGAATATCCTTTGATCACTAACCTTGCCTTAAATTTGTCTATTGATCCGTCAGGATTAGTTTTAACTTTATAAACCCATTTACATGGAATGCATTTCTTTTCATTAGGTACGTCTTCTAATGTTTAAGTTTGATTGACATCATGAGATCTTATCTCTTCATCCATAGCCTTCTTCCAATTTTCACTCTTTTTAGACCTTATAACTTCAGTGTAAAATTGTGGTTCGATGATGTCACTCATGCTTGATTCTGCACACATTACATAATCTTTAAATCTTCCTGGAGCTTTGATTTCTTCTCGGTTCCTGAGTTCATACCTTGGACTTTCCTCGAGTTCTGGTTCTGGTCTAGGATCCGGTTCATACATAACCTCTTTGTTATCATCGGTATTCTCCTCCTCATTTGCTTCAGTCTTCTCATAATGGATTGGCAATCGTACAGCCCTCTCTTTAAGTAGTGGTTCTTCATGAAAAATGACATCTCTTGATCTTATAAGAGTATTATTTCCCTTATTCCACACTCGGTATCCGTCATCGTCGTCATAGCCGATCAGTACTCCTTTTACCGATTTTTCTCCATCTTTGTCCGTTTTGGTTTCGGGACATGTGCATAACAATCACAACCTATTATTCTCAGATGTTTCAACGCTGGTTTCTTTCCACTCCACAACTCAATAGGTGTCTTGTCTTTAACGCTTGATAGACCGGTTCGATTTAGAATGTAAGCTGCAGTGTTGACCATTTCAGCCCACAACCCTTCTGGTATCGTCTCATGGGCATGCATCATTGCCCGTGCAGTCTCGACAAGGGTCCGGTTGTCTCGCTCACTACAGCCATTTTGCTCAGGCGTGTAAGGCATTGTCAACCTCTGCTTAATCCCATGTTGCTGCAAAATCTGTTTTACAATACCACTATCAAACTCACCTCTGTTGTCACCTAAAATCTCTTTTACGGTGTTTCCAGTAGTCCTACTCTCGGCTAAGAATTGCTTCAGTTTTTCTGGAACCTCCAACTTCTGTTTCATGAAATATACCTGTCTGTATCTGGAAAAACCATCTTTAAACAGAACAAAGTAACGATTACCTGCAATTGATTTCACAAATGGGCCACAGACATCCGTGTGTATTAGCTCACCAGGTGTAGTCGCTCGTTCTCGAGTAACTAGCTTCAACCTATGGCTTTTGCCGAAAATACAACCTTCACACAACTCTCTGTCCAATTTTAACTTAAGACCAAGCTCTCGCTCTACTGTAGCCTTTACATGACGTATATTTTGATGACCTAAACGTTCATGGTAAAGCTGTAACAAGTTATCATCCGACATTACTACATTGACTTGTGTAGGATTTGATGTTCGAACAGCCCTCAGCGATAACTTATAAAGTCCCCCTTTTCTGGAACGTGACCCAATCAACCTTAGTTGTCCACCAATTTTTAAGAAACAGGATTCAGTTTTTGAAATAAACTCACTTTTGAGATGACGATCTTGAGTGGCAAGCACGGAAAATAGGTTTTTCTTAATATTATGTACATAACAGACATCAAGAAGATCATACTTCACCAACTTCCCCTTCACTTCTGCTTCCACTTCCACAGTCCCTTTACCTAGAGCACAGATGGACTCCCCATTTGCAGTTGTCATAACATGCCTATCTAGAAAGGGTTGAAAAGCTTTGAATAGGTCATCTTTATAAGTTACATGATTAATCACCCCGTTATCTACATACCAGTACTTATCGGGATCTGCAGTTAGATTATTGACTTCACTAAATGTCATGAGACCCACATTTACCTTGGAATCTTCTTTTTCTGATTTGTTAGAACTAGATGAAGTCTCCTGTCCAGGTGGCTTGGCGGGCCTGCCATTAGCTTTCCACTTATAACAATGCTTTACTTTATGTCCTGATTGCTTACAATAGTGACAAACTATTGATTTATTATTCGACTTCTGAAACTTTACCCCTGAATCTTTCTTTGTTACCTTTTTATCATTAGCTTTCTTTTGAGATACAGCTAAAGCTTCACTACAACTATGTACATTTTTACTATTTAAAGCCTTTTCATATGCACAAAGCTGAGTAGTAAGATTGTCAATGGTTCTCTCAGATTTCCCCATCAACATCCAACTAGACTTAAATGAGAAATACTCCTCCGGTAAAGTTCCTAAAATTTTACATATCAGAAATAATTCAGGTAAGTTACAGTTAACTTTAGTGTCTTTAGAAATTATTCTAATTTCTAGCTTTAAGTCATTCCACAAGTTTTTGAGTTTAGACAAATGACTAGATATGTCATCCCTGGAATCCCTTTCATAACTAAAGAATTCTAGACAAATGTCATAGGCCTTATCCTCTGATACCCCATCATAGAGCCTATGTAATTCTAGCCAAATGTCCCTAGCTGTTGAGAATCGCATGACCTTTTGAAGTGTTTCCTCCGTCATATTTGTGGTAAGAACTATAAGTGCATTACTGTCTGACTTTGTAAAAGTAGCTAACTTTAAATCATACTGGGCCTTATCCTCTGCTGATGCATCTGGATCTAGCATTGGTGGCAGTTGAAGATTTCCCTCTACAACATCCAATGCTCCCGGTATGTTCCGAAGAAGTATGCATACTTTATACTTCCAAGTAGACCAGTTTTTCCCATCCAAGAGTCCAAATTGTATTTTTGTAAACTCCATTATTTATATTTCCTAATAAATAACTTTAATTGTTTACAAACAACAAACATTCATTTTTCTGACTTGTAAAAATAATATGCATACATTTAATAACTACTTAAATTTTGAAGCACCGGCCTGCTACCATGTTGAAACAAATTCGTGAATCTCAAAATAGTTCTAGGAATTAAACAAAGATAAATTAAATCAGCTGATAACATTAATTTCAATACCGTATAACTGAAATGGTAAAGTCCACAGACTTACTAGGAATACGCTCCGATGTCCTTCCCGTACAAGAATTTTTTACTCACTTTTTGAGTTATTAAGTGACGCTTTTTATGGGGTTTTTTAGGGAGGGGTAAGAAAAATGCATTACGCACACAGGTGGCAAGTCTGTAGTGTGGGGCTCCCCTAAAAATGGGTTTACCCACTAAAAAACCTCCTCTACTCTTTAGGATTCTAACCTGGAATTGTTTATCACATTACGTCAGGCTAGGCCTAAATTTGGCTAACGCCGGTGGGGCTTACTCCTTATCCAGCCACTCGATCAAGGGATCTGGGCCACTTCGCGGTCCAGATCGGTTTCTTTTCCAGGAGGATGCCCCAGACGAACTGTGATAAACAATCCCAGTTTTCCTCATCCTCCAAGATCTTTTGGCAGACCGAGTCCACCGAAAATGCACCAAAAAATTTGTGTGGCCTTCAGGCGGGGCCCTTCCCAACGGGGGCAGCGGAAGAATGTGTGTTCCGCATCGTCGGGAACGCCCGAGCAATAAATGCAGTCCGGTGAACCGGTCTTGCCCATCCGGTTCAGGTACGACCGAGATAGCCGTGAATTGTCAAGAATTGGCTGCCGTTCCACCCATGGTTGGACGTGCTTGATAAGTCGCGCAGTCCATCGTCCTCGGGTGTCGTGCTCCCAGCTGTGTTGCCACTGCTGGAATGTTCTGGAGCGCTCGTCTGTTCTTGCCGTGTCCTTTTAATCTCGCCTTGTCTCTGATAAATTGCCTTCCTCTCTCCTGCCAAGAGCTTGACAGAGATAACTCCGGCGACCACCAGGACGGCAGGCTCGGACACTGTCCGGTAGGCGGAACACACCCCGAGCGCCGCTCGACGTTGAACCCGGGCGAGTCGCAACCTGTACTACTCTTTATCGAGAGCGTCTTCTCACACCTCTGCTCCATAAAAAGCACGGACTGAACCGCGGACATCAACAGACGTCTTCTGCTGGATCGTGGAACCCCGACATTGGCCATCAGCCTACTAAGGTAAGTGACTACCTTAGCGGCCTAGTCCGCCGTACGGAATATCTGATCCCTCCAGCTTAACTTGGTGTCCACCATAATCCCGAAGTACTTAGCAGCACGAGTTGATTGGACCACCTTCTTTCTCACTCGGAACGGAACGACGGTCTCCATCCTATTCTACGTAAGGATCACAATCTCCGTCTTACGGAGAGTACGCGAGAGAGCGTGATCGAACATCCATGTGTTGACCACACGCATGACTCGGTTCAACTTTAGTTGGGCCAGCTCAACGTTGCGTGCGACAATGAGAGCTGCAACATCATCGGAGTACCCAACCAAAGTGGTTTCCTCAGTTATCTCCAACCTCAGGAGGCTGTCATAGGCAATGTTCCAGAGATCCTGGCCGAGTATTGAATCTTGCACGGCACCAGAAGTGACTTCCATCGTCCACGTTCCGTCCCTTGTGTCGTAAATCAGGCTTCGAGATAATCCGCAACAAGATGAGTCGCAACAGATATGCAGGAACGCGAAAGGTGTTGCGAAGCGCATCCAGCATATCGACCCACCTCGCCGAGTTAAAGGCATTCTTGACATCAAGCGTAACAAAGAAGCACTACTTAGCGAGAGAAATGGTCGTGGCTCTCGGCTCTCTTCACAGCTCTCTGGACTTCGGTGATAGCGTCAATCGTTGACCGTCCCTTTCTGAAGCCGTACTGACGGGGGCATAAGTACCCAGCAGCTTCCACGGCAGACGTCAGGCGGGAACGGATCAGCTTCTCGGGCAGCTTCCCAGCCGTGTCCAACATGCAAAAAGGCCTGTGGGACGACGGCAGCTCAGGATCACATTTGCCCTTGCTGATGAGTACAAGTCTGGCGGTTTTCCAGGGAGCCGGAAACACCCTTTCTACCAAACAGGCGTTGTACATTCTCAACAACAAATCAGCATTAATTGAAAATACTTTCTTTAAAGCCTCGCTGGGAATCCGTCCGGGTCAGGAGCCTTTTTGCTCTTTAGGGAGAGAACGGAGGTTTCCATCTCCTCGAATGTGAAGAGTGGAACGTCATCTAACCGTCCAAAGTCAACCGGCGTACATCCTAGGCCTAGCCTACAAATACAAACAATGATTTTAGCTAAGACCTCAAAACAAGCAAGTAACTTAATAATAATTATGCTTATAATATTAAAGGTAAATAGATTGTTGAGCGAAAAAACAATACAATTTAAAATCCATGATTGCAAATTAATAAAAATCAAGTAATGTAAGTATTGTAGAATTACGCTTACTTAACACTTGATGCATATTTTGTTACCTGAGACATAGGCTACAATGGCACAACACATTCTAATTAGTTGTTCAATTTAAATCTTTCTCCCGAATAGATATTTGTTGTATCCCATAAATTAGTTAATCGCATAATTCCGTACGACAGCAATTCATTCCACATCAACTTGCCTATCTTTTGGTATAATTTATAACTTCAACAAGTAAACATAAGTGTTGATCTATTTAATTTAACAAATAGGTCTGTCAAAATATCAATTAAATTTTATTTAAAAACGTAACATAACGGCGAGCAGATATAAACAAGAAAAGGTTATGTTAATATGTTGAATGTTGTTTTCAGCAAACACAGCGACAACTCAGCTGCGATGGGGGAATATAAACTGATCATAGCAACTACATTAGTCAAATCATGTAGCCTAAACAACTAAAGTTCTGTCAAAAATTCCGGAAAATAAGCTTTTTTAATACTTGAAAATAATTGCTCGATTATAGTTTATTACCTAGTTTAAAATACTTAAAATCTAACCTGAGAATTTCATTGAAATCAAATTAGTAATAAAAAAGCCTTTTGGGGGTCTAAAATTCGCCTAAGAGAAATTTAAAGTCGATCGTAAAGAATTTTATACTCTATGTTCCATATAGTAAAAAATTCAACAAATTATAAAATGAACTAACATAAACATATCATCTCAACAATTCCAGTAGCCTTGCCTTGAAGTTTTTCTCATTCTTCAGTATTCTCAATGTCACTGGCAATTTGTTAAAAAGCTTGGCCCCAATATAGGATGATTTCTTTTCATAAGCTTTGAGATGATGTGCAGGTAGGCTGTACTTGTTCTTATTCCTGGTGTTGTAGGAATGGGTTTCTGAGAATTGGAGGGAGCCTTTTTTAGTTACATGCATTACTGCCTCGCTGATGTAGAGGTTAGCCACAGTTTGTATTTTTAGGCTTTTGAACTTGCCTTGACACGAAAACCCAATCCTAATAGAGCTCTGATTGCTTTCTTTTGGAGAACTAGCACACGATGTAGGTTTCCCTGTGACGAGTATCCCCACAAAATAAGCCTATAACGTATATGCGATTTAAAAAGGGCATGAGTAGTGGGGAATGGGGGCTTTTGGGCCAGTTCAAGGTCACCCGAGCGATGACGTCATCGATGACGTCATCGAGGTCAATGACCCCATCGATGACGTCATCGATTGCATCATCGATGACGTCATCACCAATGACGTCACTTCCTTGACGTCACACCCATGACGTCACAGAAATGACGTGCTGATGACGTCATCACCCCTTACGTCACCAAGATGACGTCATCGATGTCACAAAGGTCAAGGTCACGCTGAAACCTAAATTTTTTTGGCACTTTTGCTGTTTCTCGCACTACGCTCCGAGTTTCAGTCACAGTTACCATGACCTTGACAACTTGGAGTGAATTTGCGATGAGAAACAGCAAAAGTGCTGAGGAAACTTGAAGTTTGCAACGTGACTCTGCCTAAACCATCATGTGACACCGCTCGGGTGACCTTGAACTGACCCAGAAGCCCCCATTCGACCATTACTGCAACCGCGATGCGTACCCTACGACAGACACCGAGCGACTGACTGTCCAGCCCCGCGCACTCTAGGTATATGGGAAGTGGTGGGGGAAATTGTGATGACCTCGGGAAACTTGAAAATGTCAAGCCGGGTAGCACCGTTTCGGTGCTACCTTAAAGTTACATGCTAAAGTGTGATGACCTTGAGTAAAAACATAGAAATACTACAAGTTGATACCGTCCCAGAGTTAAAGTGTGGTGACATTGAGTCAAAACACTGAAATACTATAAGTTAAAATCATCCCAGAGTTAAAGTGTGATGACCTTGAGTGAAAACACAGAAATAATACAAGTAGATCCCGTCCCAGAGTTAAAGTGTGGTTACCTTGAGTCAAAACACAGAAATACTACAAGTCGATCCGCCCCAGAGTTAAAGTGTGACGACCTTGAGTTAAAAAACTGAAATGCTATAAGTCAAAATCATCCCAGAGTTAAAATGTGATGACCTTGAGTCAAAACACAGAAATAGTACAAGTCGATATCGTCCCAGAGTTAAAGTGTATTGACCTAGATTCAAAACTTGTAAAAATACTTACATATAGAGAGTTAGAGAACAGCGAAACGCACCGCATGGAAGCTGGAGACATACTGGCGGAGCGGTGTTGTGCAGCCTAGGGACTCAGTTGTGGTGGGGGGTATAGCCAACACTTAGAGTAGAAGTGTTGTGGGTGACCTTGACCCACTTACCCCCCCCCCACCCCCTCCCCCACCCCCTCCCCCCCACCCCCTCCCCCCCACCCCCTCCCCCCCTCCCCCCCACCCCCCCTCCCCCTCCCCCCCACCCCCTCCCCCCCACCCACCCCCACCCCCACCCCCTCCCCCCCCGAATTTTTTTCGGAAAAATTTTTGACCTTGACCAAAAAGTTTTTTGCTCCGGACGAGAAGTGACCCCCCCCGAACTTTTTTTTCGGAAAAATTTTTGACCTTGACCAAAAAGTTTTTTGCTCCGGACGAGAAGTGACCCCCCCCCTCCCCACCCCCTCCCCCACCCCCTCCCCCTCCCCCCCCCCGAACTTTTTTTTTCGGAAAAATTTTTGACCTTGACCAAAAAGTTTTTTGCTCCGGACGAGAAGTGACACCCCCCCCCCTGAACTTTTTTTTCGGAAAAATTTTTGACCTTGACCAAAAAGTTTTTTGCTCCGGACGAGAAGTGACCCCCCCCCCTCCCCCACCCCCTCCCCCCCCCCGACAAAAAGTGCGAGCCCCCCCCCACCCCCCCCCCCACCCCCACCCCCACCCCCTCCCCCACCCCTGATATCCTGGGCGTGGCAGCCCCGGTGGGGTTATAAGGGGGCCCAGCCAGAGCCGGCTCGCAGTCCGCTCCCGCGCGTTGAACGTGAACGATCGGGACGGACCGAAATAGGCATCACTAAACATTGAATGGCGCCTTCAGTGTTTAGCGAAGTCTACTCTAACTTTAAGACTTGTATTAGTTGTAAGATATTGCGCTTGCGTTTGGGTATTGCGAATTGTTCTATATTAGAGTGTTTTACTTGTACCCTATGTCTCCTGTGTGTGTGTGTCTTTTATCCTTTGTGTCTTGTTTGTCATATGTGTTTAATGTGTATGTGCTTGTTCCAGCATTGACTACGTTGAGCTCAATTGTGTGTTGTAAGTGTGTTATATTTTTCTAAAGTGTATACGCTTGTTGTAGCATTTCCCCCTTGAGCTTTTGCAATGCTCAAAGTAAATCGTTAAGACAGGGAACGGGAGTAGGCCCCCCGTGTAAAGTTACTTTTGTATAATTGTTAGGCTCCTCTCATGCATGCTTCAATGCGGCTGAGAACTCTCATGCATGCTTCAATGCGGCTGAGAAATAGGAGTTGGTCCGTTTGTACGCCTATATGGGGGTAATGAGCCGATGGCCTCTGCACTCGGACCGAGGACGTAAGCCACTAGGGTGTCCTCAGTTAGTTTCCCTTCCGGAAACTCAAAATTATGTAAATGAAACTTTGTTAGCTATTTGTGTTTTTTTGTCCCCAAGGCCCCCGAACATTCGTGGTTCGCCATGGATGTACGGGGGCCGAAATTTTTTAATGTTCGTATGGCCTTGACCTAGTAAGAACTTATATAAATTTACTGCATTGCTGAACTTAAATATTAAATATTAAAGATAGGGAACGGGAGTAGGCCCCCGTGTAAAACCACTTTTTATAATTAATTGTTAGGCTCCACTCATGCATGCTTCAATGCGGCTGAGAAATTGGAGTTGGTCCGTTTGTACGCTTATACGGGGGTAATGAGCCGATGGCCTCTGCACTCGGACCGGGGACATAAGCCACTAGGGCTGTCCTCAACCTCTTTCAAAATTATGTAAATGACCTTTTGTTAGCTATTGGAAAAGTTATTTGTTAGCAATGCAGTAAATGCTTAAGTCTTGCGTGGTGAAGGTTAGACGACATTGGATGTTGCCTGTTGTCATAGTTGGGTCTCTTCGGAGGCTACAGCGATGACAACCCAAGTGCCCCAGGTGGGGCTTAATTTTTTTAAAGTTTTTTCGTGACCTTGACCTAAATACAGTAATAACCCCCCCCCTCCCCCACCCCCTCCCCCACCCCCTCCCCCACCCCCTCCCCCACCCCCCCCCCTTCCCCCGGAACTTTTTTTTGAGAAAAAATTTTGACCTTGACCAAAAAGTTTTTTGCTCCGGACGAGAAGTGCCCAAACAAAAAATTTGTACAAAGTAGTGGATTTAGACCAAAGATTATTGGTTTATCAAACCTGTTGAAGAATAAATTGAAAATGGGTGTTTAAAAGCCAAATCTGCTACATGATTGATAAACTGGATGTATATGACGTCACCTTCCCCCACCCTTCAACCTCAGGTATAAAGGGACCCGGTTGAGCGCGCTGCTCATTATTGCGTGGACATTCACCGAGTGCACACTCAAAGCCAAACTGTAAAAAAAATGGCTCTTTGCGATATTTGTGGTGAGTTTTTCCAAGATGAAGATATCTTTGTTTTACACCGAGAATTGCATCATGAAGAGAACAGAAAAGAAGAGATTGTTGTAAGTGAAGAAGACTTGGATGCGTTTGATCGGTTATTGGAAAACTGCCAGAAGCAGATGGACGACTGTGATAGCTATCTACAGTTACACCGAGAATTGCATCGTGAAGAGGACAGAAAAGAAGAGATTGTAGTAAGTGAAGAAGACTTGGATGCGATTGATCGGTTTTTGGAAAAACCCCATAAGCAGAAGGACTGGGCTAGCTATTTACAGTTAATGCAAAGAAGAAGACCAAGTGTTATTCAATTTGCCGGAGCTGGACCATCTACAGCTGGAGGATTTATTCAAGAAGAGAAAATGGAAGAAGAAGATACGGAAGAAGTGGAAGATGTAAGACAACTGCGTACCCAAGAAGAGGATATGGAAGATATAAGACAACTGCGCACTACAGCCTTGCCAGGACCAGTTGTAATTCATTTCAAAATTAATAATGTGCAATTAGAATTGGAAAATTTTATAACTCAAGCTAAAAAACTAGTTGTAAAAACATTGACGGAAGAATTGGCAAGATTGAACTTTATTAAATTTGGATTGGTGTTGGAGGCTATGTTTACTAATACCGATGGTGAAAATTCACCGAGAGCATTCATTGCCAAAAACCGAACCCTTACAACCACATCTGATATCAACGAAATTTTAGAAGAATGTTTGGTTGAACTGCTAGTGAAACTTCAAGAACATGAAGGAAGAGGATCCGGCTGGACGCTATCATCAATTGAAGGTATGGATGTGAGGGTTCACAAGCATGGATATGGTATGAGAGGAAGCAGCTTTATCCCTCTACCAAAGGTGATCCGAGATACAAGATCATGTATCAATGTGAAAAATGAGGATAATGAATGTTTCCGGTATGCAATGTTAGCAAAATATGTGGAAGACCATTCCTGTAGACCTAGCATAGCATACGAAGCTGTTCAACACCGCTATAACTTCCAAGGTATGTCGTATCCTGTTAGTCTTAATGATGTTGCTAAATTTGAAAGAAAAAACCCAGGAGTTTCAGTTAATGTGTTTGGTTTAGACGAATCAAATAACGTATACCCGTTACGAGTTACAAAGACTGAACGTCAAAATCATACAGATTTGCTGCTATTGACCAAAGGTGAAATATCACATTATGTTTACATCAAGAACTTTGAAACTTTGGTTGGACGACAAGTGACTAAAAAGAAAATTAGAGTAACAGTGTGTAAGAGATGCTTTTGTTTCACAAATAAAGACTTGAGACGTGGAGGATCGGAGTGGTTGTCGGAACACCAGCGGCTTTGTAATGACAACTATGAAGTGAAGATTAGTCTGCCACCACCATCTAGAGCATTTGTCCAGTTCAATAAAACAGTTCACCAATACCGGATTCCACTAGTTATCTACGCTGACTTTGAATCCACGTTAGTGCCGCAGGAACTTTCGGATGGTGAAGTAACTAGAAGAACCAAATATCAATTGCATCAACCTAACAGTTTTTGCTTATTGGTGAAATCTACTTTACCTGAAGAACAATTGCAAGACTACGGCTTAACATCCACTCCGATACTCTACCGTGGGGAAGGAGCTGCTAAGTATTTTGTAGACCAGTTGTATAACATTGCTGAAAAGGCGGAACGCTTATACGGTAATGTTTTACCCATGAAACCTTTGAACCAAAATCAACAAGAAGAATACATTTCGGCAACAAGATGTTATCTATGCAAGAAGAGCTTCAGTGAAGAAAATCAAAAAGTAAGAGATCATGATCACCTCACAGGGTTATACAGAGGACCTGCTTGTAATTCATGCAATATAAATTACAAACTGCCTCAATTTATTCCTGTCGTGTTACACAATCTTAGCGGCTATGACTCCCACTTCATTATCCCAGAGTTAGGACGAGATGATGGAAAAATCGAAGTATTAGCTGAAACATTGGAGAAGTACATCAGTTTTTCAAAAACAGTTGGTAAAATTAAACTTCGCTTCGTAGACTCTTATAGATTTATGTCATCTAGTTTGAGCAAATTGTCTGAGAACCTAAGAAGAGAAGATCTAAAAGAAACCAGCAAAATTGTACCTGTGGAGAAGTACATCAGTTTTTCAAAAACAGTTGGTAAAATTAAACTTCGCTTCGTAGACTCTTATAGATTTATGTCATCTAGTTTGAGCAAATTGTCTGAGAACCTAAGAAGAGAAGATCTAAAAGAAACCAGCAAAATTGTACCTGAAGATAAATTGGACTTAGTATTACGAAAAGGAGTTTTCCCCTATGATTATATAACTTCCACAGAAAAGTTTGAAGAAACCAGTCTACCACCGATTGAAGCCTTCAATAGCAAATTAAATGAAAGTGAAATCTCCGTTGAAGACTACAATCATGCGTGTAATGTTTGGAACCAACTAAACATTCAAACTTTAGGGGAATATTCTGATTTTTATATAAAATTGGATGTAACTCTGCTGTGCGATGTGATGGAAGAATTTCGGAACACCTGTTTCTCAGCATACGGATTGGATCCTTTACACTCGTATACATCCCCTGGATTAGCATGGCAAGCTATGCTCAAGTCAACTAACTGCCGATTGGAGCTTCTCACAGACATCGATATGGTCCTCATGATCGAATCAGGTGTACGAGGTGGTTTGACTCAAGCTGTGACAAGACATGTTAAGGCCAACAACAAGTATATCCCCAACTTCGACGAGCAACAATCATCACTCTACCTTGGATATTTTGATGCGAACAACCTCTATGGTTGGGCGATGTGAAATCCACTTCCCTACGCAGACTTCAAGTGGATTGACCCGACCACCATTGGTGACATATCACGGATTCCAAAAGATGGCCAAACAGGCTATATTTTGGACTGTGATTTTGAATATCCAGAACACCTTCACGACCATCATTACGACCTGCCTCTCCTAGCCAAGACTGAAGTTTCACCGACAGGAAGATGGCCCAAGCTGATGATGACCTTGGAGAATAAGAGTCGATATGTGGCACACTACTGGGTAGTTCAACAAGCACTTGAATTGGGCCTACGTATAGTGAAAATTCACAGAGCAATTGAATTCACCCAGTCTTGTTGGTTGAAACCATATATCGATTCCAACACTACAAGAAGAGCTGCAGCGACAACAGCATTTGAAAAGGACTTCTACAAATTAATGAACAACGCCATCTTTGGGAAGACCTTGGAGAACAAGAGAAAACACAAAATTGTAAAATTAGTAAGTGATCCTAGGAAATTGGAAAAATTAGTGCAAAAACCAAATTTCGGAACATCAATGATTATAAACGAAAATCTAGTTGCTGTCAGTATGAATAAAACAACAATAGTGATGGATCGTCCGTTATACATTGGAATGTCGATTTTGGATATAAGTAAAACTCTGATGTATGATTTCCATTACAACAAAATGGTTAAACACTATGGAAGAGACAACATTGGAGTTGCATACATGGATACCGACGCGTTTATCTACTGGATAAAGACTTTGGACATGTATGAAGATCTAAGGAGTTTCCCATACAAAGACGACTTTGACTTCTCTGACTATCCGAAGAACCATCCGAATTACAATGAAAAGAATAAAAAAGTAATTGGAAAATTTAAAGATGAAGCAAATGGAATACCTTTGGAGGAAATAGTTGCGCTGATGTCCAAATTATATTCCTTCAAGATGTATATGGAAAACGACATACCGACAGTGAAGAAAGCTAAAGGAGTCAAAACATCGTACTTGAAGAAACGTGTGACATTTGACCATTACAAGACCTGCTTGTTTGAAGATTCTACAATGTCTGCAACGTTCAACACTATCAGAAGCTTTAAACATGAGGTCTACAGTGTCACTGAAGTTAAAAGAGCACTATCAGCTCAAGATGATAAAAGGCATATTATGCCGGATAAGATTCATACTCTTCCTTTCGGCCACTACTCTCTAAACCCTATCAACTAGTAACCTATTCTTCGTCCTTCTACAACTTCGACCTTATTCCTTTCTCCTTCCGTAAAAAAATGGGGAACACGGCAAGTCCAACGCCGTGTTCCCCATTTTTTTACACAAGTTTGGATGACCTTGACCTATATAAATGATGTGAATATTTAAGACAACATTCATTGTGATTATACATGTGATACATGAAACATTCAAACCTGCAATATGAAGAACTCGAAGCAAGAAATTGTCAACGAGCTTCATAAACCTGCAAGAAGAAAGTTTCCACGAAGAAATACAGTGATAAAAGGAATAAATGATTTATATCAAGCGGATTTAATCGAAATGATTCCTTATAGTAAACAAAATAGAGGATTTAAATACATATTGACTATTATTAATTGTTTTTCAAAAATGGCAGATGCTTTACCACTAAAAGATAAAAGTGGCAAAAGTGTTACAAAAGCAATGGAAACAGCTATACAAAGAGACAAACATACTATAAAACATTTACAAACTGATGATGGAAAAGAATATTTTAATAAGGAATTTGCAAATTTAATGAAAAAACACAACATTAACCATTACTCAACCAATTCAGAGGTAAAAGCATCAATAATTGAAAGATTCAACAGAACTTTAAAAGGTGCGATGTATAAGATGTTTTCTAACA
Source organism: Neoaliturus tenellus (assembly GCA_030545055.2). NCBI lineage: Eukaryota > Metazoa > Arthropoda > Insecta > Hemiptera > Cicadellidae > Neoaliturus > Neoaliturus tenellus. The sequence continues at coordinate 52,328,589 of CM061533.1, read as the reverse complement.
GAGGATCGCACGTATGGATTGATATGTTACCAAAACTTATAAGCGATTACAATAACAAGTTTCATAGAACTATCGGTATGAAACCAAGCCAGGTGACTAATAAAAATGAAAAACTTGTATTAAAACGTATAAAAATGAATACTAAACCAAGAGTTGAAAAACTAAAGCCTAAAAGGTTTAATGTTGGTGATAAAGTGCGAATAAGCAAATACAAAGGTGTATTCAGTAAAAGATATCTTCCAAACTGGACAAATGAGGTATTTACTGTATTTAAGGTGCAACCTACAATACCAGAAACTTACATTTTAAAAGATAATAAAGGACAATTGCTGGAAGGAGGGTTTTATGGACATGAAATGTTAAAATCAACAGTAGGTGATGTATATTTAGTTGAAAAGGTGTTGCAACGAAAAAAGGATAAGGTTAAAGTACGATGGTTAGGATTTAATAAGACGGAAGATTCTTGGATACCTAAAAAGGATCTAATATAATGATAGAGCATCATTTTGGGTTGAACCATTACAAAGGATGGAGATAATACCGCAAAAAGACAATTTTACTATTAATAATATAGATGAACTCACAGTGGATGGTTCTCAATTCAATACTGGAAAACACGGTGTTTTGTTACCAAACACGGTGCGTTGTCTGGTTACCGGTCCTTCCAATTGTGGAAAAACAAATGTAGTATTCAATTTGATTACAAATCCTAAAGGATTACGTTTTAATAATTTATATGTATTTTCAAAGTCACTACAACAACCAAAATATCAGTTATTGGAACAAATACTCAATAATGTGCCTGAAGTTAAATATTTTAAATTCAACGCGAGCGAGAGTGTCATGCAACCGCAAGAGGCTAAACCATTCTCAGTATTCATATTTGACGATGTATCTTGTGAAAATCAAAATACAATAAGAAATTACTTCGCCATGGGTCGACATAACAACATAGATAGCATTTATATTGGTCAAACTTACAGCAAAATACCGAAACAGCTCATTAGAGACAATGCAAACATGTTAATTGTATTTAAACAGGATGAAACCAACCTAAAACACATATATTATGACCATGTGCGGATATGCCATTTGAACGATTTAAAGAGTTGTGTGGAAAGGCTTGGGCTGAAAAGTATGGGTTTTTAACAATTATGAAGGAACAACCGCTAAACAATGGTCGATACAGGATAGGATTTGATAAATTTATACTAATACACTGATCATGATGTAAAACATTCATTGTTGTACAACACGTCTTGCTACAAACATGGTTAACCAAGAAAAGTTAATAAAGGAAATAAAATCACTTAGTGATTCTATTCGAGATAAAAACAGAGCATTAAAATTAGGTATTAGCGAAAGGGAGAAATTTCTTGAATCTACTTTTAAACCTATTACTGAACCCTTGAAACAATTAAACAAAAAATTTGCTAAACCCGTTTTGGAAGGAGATGCAATTGCACCTATTACAAAGTTTGAAAGAGAAAATGTAAAATCAGAAGATTTTAGTGATGAAGACCTGGAATCCTCTACATATAGTGGTTTTACCGGTGGAGAACCTGAAAGAGAGCTAGAATCACCAGACTATAGTGGTATAAGAGAATTATATGAAGTAAAAGCTAAAAGAGGACATGAAGATGTATCAACTGCTAGTGAAGAGGAAAAAGAAGAAGAAGCAAGGGAAGGTCCGTCAAACATAAGCTTGTTGGGTGAAAACATTCATAACAAAGGACCTTTAGGAAGGAAATACATGGTAAAAATGTTACTCGGAACAATTCCTAATAAGAATTACCATAGTTATGGAGCGAGATTAACAGAAGATGGTTTAATGATAGGTAATAGCCCGTTAAACGTTGACGAACATGATAATATTGTCATTGGTGATCAAAGGTATAAGGGTACAAAAGGATTATTTGAATTATTATTTGAAAATAAGCCTTCAGTATCGTTAGTGAAAGAAAAAGACATGGAAGCATATAAAAATATTTTGGAACAGACAAATGCATATAGGAGAATGTATTTACCTGACCAACTTCCATTTAGATCTAAGTCTTTAAAATATAGAGAATTTGTATCCAAGTTAATACCAACTAGAAGACAAACAATGCCGTTAACACAAAGAAAACCTGTAAAACGAAGATTTATGGCATCCACTTTAGATGTAAGTGCTCAGGAAAGAAGAAAAAGAAGTAAGTCTGTTACGGGTACAGGTTTAATGAAGAAACTATATAACACAAATGTGATTTATTACAATAATATCAATAAATTGGTGGATAGAATGAAACTAATACATGAAGCTAAAGAAGCGGGTCATACTGGATTGGAAAACGAATGGGTGGCTTTAGTGGATGAACTCCGAAACCGTGGGGTAATCTCATAAAAAATGCGTTACTCACTAGATTACTATTCAGTTGCACCATGAGTGTCGACAAGTTCGGACGTTACTCCTCGGATGGGTTATATTACGCAAATAATTTAAAAAGAGGAGCTGGTTTACCACAAACACCTGATGGGGATTATGATATAACTAATAAAAGGTTAAAAAACATAAAAGATCCCACGGATGAAAACGATGCAATAAATTTAAAAGTATTAAAAGAAAAGATATCACCAACATTAAGACTACAGAAAAACACATATGACGCAGGTAATCATAGAATTGTCAATGTTGGTAAGCCAAATCAAAACGCTGATGCAATAAACAAAGGTTATTTATCATCAGAATTAAAAAATACGTTAAAATTCAATGGAAAAACGTATACTGCTGAAAATAAACGTATATCCAACGTAGATGACCCTAAAGATGCAAAAGACAGCGTAAATAGACGCTATTTACATTCATTAATATCGAAAAGACAAAAGATGGTTTTTCTTTTTATAAATTTGTTATTAACGATATAGGTTATCCGAAAAATGAAAATGATGCTGTAAATTTAAAATATATAAAAGATCATTGTATTACACGTGATGTAGGAGTTATTGATTGTCTAGGTAATTGTTTAGCGAATGTTAAAGATGGTTCGGCACCATCAGATGGTGCAACAGTGGGTCAAATGAAGGAAACTTTAAAGCAAGAAACATCTGGATTTGTAAAACAGGATCAAGTAGTATCACGGTCGGGTGATGTGTTTGTACAAGGAAATGAAAAGTTTATTTTACTTGAACAAAAAAATAATGTTTGGGATTGCAAAGACATGAAATTATCAAATGCGCAATTAGCTACAGATGCTCATGATGTTCCGATTTTATCACAAGTTTTACATACTAATCCAAACAATTATCATAGAAGTTGGTTGGGTACAAATAGAAGAATAATTGACATATTTCCAGGTATCGATGATTACGATTGTGTTGTAGTAAAACAATCTTTAATATTAGACAAACCAAAAGGTAGTACTTTCAATGCGAAAAATAAGAAAATAGGTAATTTGGCACAAGGAACAGATCCAAAGGATGCTGCAACTGTAGGACAAACATTACAATATGATAGTGCAAATCAAGAGTTTATTTATAATACCAAAAGATTTAAATTAATGGATGTAAATGATTATCAAAATATATTAATTGCAGATCCAAATTCATTTAGCGGATTTAGAAAATTGTCTGGTGAGGAATTTATTCATAAAAATCATGTATTTAGAAATGAAGCAGACAGATCATTAATTAGTGCAGATTTAAAATATTTTAAATGTCCCGGGAATGATGCAAATATAACTGATGAAGACTAAGAATTTGTATAAAAACTGATATGGGTTAGAAATCGGGACTAATATTATAAAAATGGGTTACACTCTAGAATGTTATTCAGTTGCACCATGAGTGTTGACAAGTTCGGACGGTATTCATCAGATGGATTATATTACTTTAATACTTTAAAAAGAGGTGTTGGATTACCACAAACACCTGATGGAGATTATGATATTAGTAATAAACGGTTAAAAAACATTAATGATCCCACAGATGAAAATGATGCAATAAATTTAAAAGTATTAAAAAAAGAGATAGTACCAACACTGAAATTAGATAAAAACACATATAACGCGGGTAATCATAGAATTTCCAACGTTGGTAAGCCAAATCAAAACGCTGATGCAATAAACAGAGGTTATTTATCATCGGAATTAAAGAATACGTTAAAATTTAATGGAAAAACGTATAATGCTGAAAATCGGCGTATATCCAACGTAGCAGACCCTGTAGATGAAAAAGACAGCATAAATAGACGCTATTTACATTCTATAATACCTGAAAAGACAAAAGATGGGTTTTCTTTTTATAAATTTGTTATTAACGATATAGGTTATCCAAAAAATGAAAATGATGCTGTAAATTTAAAATACATCAAAGATCATTGTATTACACGTGATGTAGGAGTTATTGACTGTCTTGGTAATTGTTTAGCGAATGTAAAAGATGGTTTTGCACCATCAGATGGTGCAACGGTGGGTCAAATGAAGGAAACTTTAAAACAAGAAACCTCCGGTTTTGTGAAACAAAACCAAGTAGTAACACGTCAAGGAGATGTATTTGTACAAGGAAATAAAAAGTTTACTTTACTTGAAGAAAACAATTATGTTTGGGATGGTAAAGGAAAGTTATTGACAAATTTAGGTATTGGTGAAAAGCCTGGTGATGCTGTTACTTATGAACAGATAATACAATTAGAGCCAACTGGAAAAAAATGGTGGAATTGTGATAACAAACGGTTAACAAATGTTGCAGACCCTGATTATGCCAATAACGCTGTAACTGTTAATTTTCTTGTTAAAGTAATAGGTAATTTATTATTTGATATGCATAATTATATTGTAGCAGGACAACATAAACCTATTGACGAAAAATGAGAAATACATGGATTAAACAAGAAATTCTTTATAAATATTTTTTTAATCATAACACACAAAAGTTTAGATCATCAGATTGGGGTACTTTTGATATTTAACTAAATAACACCATATATTACATCATTTATGTGCAACCTGTCATAGAGGTAACACATGGGTTACGCTTTTCAAATATAAAAGACAATCATGGCGTTTCATTACACCAGTCCATATCGAGACACTATACGGAAAGGAGGCGGTATCACGTCCACAGCGGTTTCTCTGTTAAGTAAAGCTTTAAATCGTATTCCAGTAGGATCGATCGTAAACAGAGCAATAGACGCTTTACCATACGAATTTCACATACCGGGAGGTTATCAGTATTGCGGACCAGGAACTAAATTGAAAAAACGACTGGAAAGAGGTGATCCAGGCATAAATAAGTTAGATCAGGCTTGTAAAGAACACGATATCGCATATTCCACGTTTACCGATTCAAAAAATAGGTCAATCGCTGATAAAAAGCTAGCGAATATAGCTTGGCAACGAGTAAAGTCTAGTGACGCTAGTATTGCGGAAAAAGCAGCAGCTTTAGCGGTAACAGCAGGTATGAAGGCTAAAACAGCGGTAGGAGGTGGAAAAAGGAGGGGTAAGAATAAAAAAGGATCAACCAAGAGAAAACATGGTGGTAATATTAGACTAAAAAGACGTTCTCCGAGGAAAAATAATAAAAAACCGACAATATGGTCAATGGTAAAAAACGGGGCTGGTCTATACCTAAGACCGTATCGTGCATATTAAATAAAAGAAATCAATTGGTTATACCACATAAAGCGTTGACTAATGTTGAATTATTTAAATATATTTCCTGTTTAAAAATACCATTTTTCCGCGGAGTATTTATGAAAGACAGTTTACCAAAGAAAATATGGAAAAATGAGACTGGAATCGTAAATTTGGATAATACTGAAGGGTCCGGCACCCATTGGGTGTGTTATAAGAAACTAAATAGTAATGTATATTATTTTGATAGTTTTGGAAATTTGCCACCACCTAAAGAACTTGAACATTACTTTAAATCTGCTAAAAACATATATTACAACTATAAAAGAGAACAACCTGATAATACTTCAATATGCGGCCATTTATGTTTGGAATTCCTAGCTAAAAGTATCAGTCACTATTGAGATGTCTTCCTATACGGTATCATTAACAGGAAAATCGTCCACTTTACGAAGTATCCTTTTTCCAGCGTTACGCTTGCAAAAAGGAAGATTTTGGGAGGCAGCACTGTTGGATTTTACAACTTACAACTCTATTCCCAATGTTACGGAAGGTAAAAATAACTTATTGCATTATTATAAAGGAAAAGATGCCAGTGGTAAGTTAACAGACTTAGAAGAGTGCAGTTTACCCACAGGTTCTTATGAAATTGATCATATTAATGAATTTTTGCAAAATAAAATGGGAAAAGACAATATATCGCTAAAAGGTAATAATAATACAATGAAAGCTGAGCTTACTTCAAAATATTATATAGATTTCACTAAGCCAAACTCAATTGGTGATTTATTAGGATTTCCCAAAGATGGAGCAATTTTAGAACCAAATAAAACACATTCCGGTAAACAAACTGTAACAATATTAAAAGTCAATAGTATAGACATAACTTGTAACATTATACAAGGAGCTTACAGAGATGGAGCAAATACTCATATAATACATACTTTTTACCCCAGTGTACCACCTGGATTTAAAATTGTTGAAAAGCCGCAAAACCTGGTATATCTACCTTTGAACACCACTTTCATTTCAGACATCGTGTTGAACGTATTGGATCAAGACGGTAACTTGATAGATTTCCGAGAAGAGCCTATTACGGTTAGATTACATTTAAAATCAACACTTTAATACAAAATCATGGGTTTAACATTTAAAAGCGAACAACCTACGGGAATCCGCATTAGTAGCTCTTCAGCTGTGGAGGAGTTAACACGCGAGAACATTCGTTTCTTAGAGAGAATTGGATTAAAAGTAACCGATAATGGATATACTGGATATAGCTCAGGGTCCAACATTCGACGAAACCCTATGGGAAAAAGAATATCACACCCACAACCCTTACACTTCATCAAAATTAAACAATAACGATGAAATTCGTATTCCCATACAAAATCAAGACATTTACACACTACCATGTGAAAGTTACTTGTATATTGAAGGAAAAGTTACTAAAAAGGACGGTACTACTACTGGTACAACAGTTCCATTTATAAATAATCCCATGGCTTTCCTGTTTGATGAAATTAGATATGAAATATCAGGTGTAACAGTTGATTCTACTAAAAAAGTAGGTATTGCAACAACTTTAAAGGGATTAACATCTATATCACCTAATGAAACCAATTTAATACAACATGCAGGATGGGTTTTACCTGCAAAAGACACAATCACTCCAGATACAAATGGAAATTTTGATTTTCATATTCCGTTACGTTTGTTGCTTGGTTTTGCTGAAGATTATAGGAAAATAATATTAAACGTTAAACAAGAATTAGTTTTGTTGAGATCTTCAAACGATAAAGATATTATTAAAGCTCCAGACGGTACAACAGATGCAACTTTAGAATGGAAATTAACATTAGACAAAATTGTATGGAGAGTTCCACATGTAAAATTAGCTGACGAGCATAGAATGCTACTATTAAGAAAGTTAAAGGCTGATCGTGATATTGTAATTCCTTTTAGAAGTTGGGAATTTCATGAACATCCCAGCTTGCCAACTACGGATCGACACACTTGGACAGTTAAAACATCTAATTATGTGGAACGAGCCAGGTATATTATATTTGGTTTACAAACAGGCAGAAGAGACACCATCACCAAACATGCAGGCCAATTTGATCATTGAAACTTGAAAAATATTAAAGTTTATTTAAATTCACAATTTTTTCCATACGATAATTTAAATGTGTCATTCGCTAATAAAAAGTACAGCATATTGTACGATATGTATGCAAGATTCCAAAGTTCATATTATGGTAAAACGAATGCACCTTTACTATCACCAGAAAAATACTTAGATGGTTACCCTATAGTTGTAATCGATTGTTCTAAACAAAATGAATCGGTAAAATCATCAAGTGTAGATATAAAAATAGAAATGGAATTCAACGCGCCTATATCGGCTAATACAACTGCATACTGTTTAATTCTACATGATAAAATCGTAACATACACACCTTTAACTGGAATTGTTAAAAATGTATTGTAAAAGACCGGTTTTCCTACATTCCAATGCATTCCGCGAGTATAAAAGCAGAGCGTTCAGCTCGCTCCTTATCAGTTTGTTGCCTGTTGTTGTATGGGTAGCATCTTATTCAATATGACTTCTCCTAGTGGTACACAAGAAAATGTAGTAGATATTGAGAAGGAGATATCCGACTTTTTAGATCTTCAAGGTCAACCGGAGGGAGATGAACACAACGCTTGCGGACAACTCCACGCCAGTAATAATGTTGAGGAAAAAGGCAAAAGAAGAAAGAATGCACACAAGAGGAAAAGGGATATTGAAGATAATATTTCTCCTAACATATTAAGTGAGGTATTCTTGCGAATATTTTACCCAATCTCTTCCAGTTTGGACAAAAGTGTTTTAATCGGTGTTATGAAATCTACAGATTATTCCCCTACTGTAATTTTAACTCATGGACCCAAAATGATTTTGTTTACGGACACTGCTTGGGAATCGTTTATGAAACACTTGCATCTGCTAGAATGCTATTTAAGTAGTAACATGTTTGGAAGAAAGACAAGAGTAGGCCTTTTGGATTCAAATGTGGAAATCGATATTGTTAAACATCGTGGTGATCATCAGTTGCGGTTTAGAGACACAACAAGACATGATAACAAGATTCAACTTAATCGAGAAGAGTTTTTTATTCTAACTTGTGCAACTGAACCAATAACGAGATACTTGAGACAACTGGTGTTTTCAAGTTCAATTATTAAAGATTATCTGGAAGACACTTTGGACAAACAACCGGACGCACCTATATTGTACGGACCTGTAGATACTTCTATATTCAATAGGGTTCCTCATGAAGTACAAATGTGGAGACAATTGGAAAAGTACGCTCAACTACATAAGAAATCAGTAAAACATGAAAAAGAGGAAGAAGAAGGAGGAGAAGAAACAAGTGTTAGTGATGAAAATGAAAACAAGGAAAATGTAAAGATGGAAACCTAAATGACAATTAACTACACAGCAATGGTTAATTTTTAAAACAATATCAAACACTTTGTGGGGTTAGGCCTACCGGGGACGGTGCCCACGTTAAATATACACCAACGCGCCAACAACTGTACGGCCGGGTATAAAAGTCGTACCTACCGTGGTGTGGAAATTAGTTGACCTTTGGACTTCGTCATGAGCAGACGAGTGATCTTCGCAATGGACAAGGAAGAAGAACAAGTAAAGTCCAAACCTGGTATAATTGAGTTCCAAGCGTTTCGGGGTAATGATGATAGATTTATCATAAAAGAACTTGTGTTTTTCGACATCAATACAAGTGTTCCTTATTCGTTTTTATTTAAACCACCATGTTCTTATTCATCTTTAACCAGTAAAGCCGCTACTACCAACAGATGGATTTCAAAACACTTCCATCATATCGATTGGTATGATGGTTTTACAAGTTACACGGACTTGTATCACATTATGCATCACTTTTCAGACAAGTTTACCAATATTTACACAAAGGGGCTGGAAAAGAAAAGATGGATCGAAGGATTTACTCATGTTCCGGTTAATGATGTGGAATTGGATAAAAATTACAAGTATACGATGGAAAATGTTTGTATTTGTACTAAAAGTCCAGAACATGAAAAAGATAGACATTGCGCTTTAAAAAACGCCTATAAACTCGCATCTTACCTTCAAAGTGGGGAAATGGGGAGTGGTGGGGGTAACGGGGGTTATATAAGTGAGGAGCAGACCGGGACCTGGCATGAGTATTACTCCAGATTCCGAGATGACAACATCTCCCAGCAAGAATACGAAGAAGACAATCTATATCTCGACCATGGCATCTCACCAGTTCCTGCAAACTTTGGTTGAGCAGTTCAATGCTCACTCCAAATCTACCATACTACCCGTCAAGAAGTGTTCCGAACTTAAAGACGAGAAGCACTACATTACCACGCCATGAAGAAGATGGAGACTACAATTGGAGAGGCCATCTGCTGCAGTCTTAGCGAGGCACCGTTCACTCCGGGGGATGAGCCCAAGTTCCAAGTCTACCTGCCGAAACGGTTCGTCCATCTCCTCCAGAACGAGGATCTGCGCTCCATCCAACCCGGCTGTCTCTACCTGGTTTCCCACGGTTGCACGGGTAGCAATTCCACCGAGTTGACCATCCACATCGCCGACAAGCAGCAGTGTTAGATTTAAGTTTTACTGTTGTAAATATGTTATTGTCACGTTTTATAAATAAATAAACCATAAAAAAAACAAAAAAAAAATACAAAAGACAAAAAAATGCAACATATCAATATGTGAAGTTTGTCACATATTGATATGTTGCATTTTTTTTTAAACTTCGCGGGTGACCTTGACCTTTGACCTTTGCATTTCACAGTTACCCCCACCACGCTACAAGTCAACCTGTTTGAATGCAAACACCCCCACCACTTTTTCATATACCTCCAAGCGCTGTGCCTTGGCTTCATTTCTACTCCAGCAGCCAACCTAGCAACATCAGGATGTCTCTCAACGTAAGCTGTGCCAGCTATGAGGAGGTGACTATCAAGACACAACAGGAGCTGAACGATTTGTACAAGGAGTTGCAGCTAATGGTGGCAAGAGGCTACTGTATAAATGTGCAAGTCTACGCTTGCAATATACGGAACACCCGGCAGCCAAAGAAAGAGCCTGGACACTCATCGACAGCTTCCTCACCGACGTCCATGAAGACCGAGCCGGACAACTTGGATTACTTCTGCTGACTAGCAGTTGTATTTCTTGTTCTAACCATTGTAGAATATGTTTATTTTTTCATTATATTAAAGAAGTAAAAGAGCAAAAACACCTATCTTGTTACTGACATATTAGCTCAGTAACAAGATAGGTTTTTTTAAAACACGGTTTGAATGACCTTGAAACTTCCCCCACCACTTGACTATTGATGTACATGGCACATCACAATTGGAAACCTCATTCCATCTTCAACAGCCAAACCGACAACATCAACAATGGCAAACCTACCAACGGATAAAACATGTCCTCACGTTTGCTGTGACTTCGTCCATGAGTTGGAGAAGAGGATGCAGGAGAGGGTGATACGAAGAAAGCAGATCCACTCAGAAAATATCATGATAGTCAACGGCTATCTTTTATTGTTCGGCCTTATTATGGTTGTACTTTTCATACTATATGGTATAGTCACATGTGTCGGCAAGGTTGCAGAAGAAAACGCCCGCCACCATCAGTTGGAAAGTTTCAATGTTACTTTGTAGGTTTTCCTTTTTTTTAAAACTCCGTTTGGATGACCTTGAAACTTCCCCCACCACTTCACCATGTTCCTGCATGAGTATCACATCACCCGTCATTCCTTGTTCGACAAGTAACCATGGCGGACAACACCATCAGCCAAGCTGACTCCACTACTGATGTTGGAACGACCTTGAACTTTCCCCTCCACTCCTTCCTTTTTTAAAACCCAATTTTAAATGACCTTGAAATTTCCATCTCTACTTTTCAATAATGTTACAACTGACTGCAGCTCACCTCATTCCTTGCTTAGCTGCCATGGCGGAAGGAACTCTTTCTCAAGTTGACTCCACTACGGACGAAGCATTTCCCTTGCGGTGGACTGTTCATTTACAGGATGCGACAGAAGTGGAAGTCTTGTATCAAAAATTACTCAATGTATTCAACGGGAACCCTGGACCTCTTGAATGTAGAATGGATTTGAATTTTGATGCAACCAGGGTCGGCACAGAACCTTCAACTTCAAGCCAGCCTCAGCAACGAGATTTTACACATTTATACACTCCAATATCACCGGAAGATGTAACTGTCTGCGAGGCTGACTCAACTACACGTTATGTTCAGCCAAAGCCTTGGGTGTTGATTATTAACAATGTGTACAAAGTGGAATTTGTATGTAATAGATTGAAGGAGTTGATGGTACAAGATCCCGGCCTGCGCTTTCAAATAGATATACATTTCATCTGGAGAGCACCTGCACGGGGCTCTTCGTCTGACAGCTCTCCAAGTACGACGGACGAGGAGGACGACTAGTCATCTTTTTTAAAACTCTGTTTGAATGACCTTGACCTTTCCCCCTCCACTGAGTTTATTCAAGGTGCACTCTCACTGACTACAGCATTATTTCATTGCGCACCTTCACCGCAGCAACATGGAAAGTCAACTCAACTACTGTTGCAAACAGAAATGTTTTTCATGGCCAAATGACATTGATGTGGTGGATGGCCTGGCTTGTAGAACATGTGAAGCTTTTGGTCAGTGCATGTGTAAGTGCAAGTCTTGGAAGAAGCCGAAACCGAAGTTGAAGACATTCCATGTGTACCAAATGAGAGGGCATAAGTACACTTGTTGCCCTGAACGTTGCATTGAATTTAAACTAAAACAGCTAACTGGCTGCAAATTGTGCAACAATCATTTTGCAGGTTTTTGCAAACATTATTTAGGAGCGTGTCAATACAGATCAACTTGGCATACCGAAGCACTCACTATCAATGAAATCGCTATAGACTCACAAGAGTAGTCTTTCTACTCTTTGACTTTTTTAAAACTCCGTTTGAATGACCTTGAAATTTCCCCCACCACTTCCCCATATATCTAGAGTACGCAGGGCCTGGAGGTCAGTCGCTCGGCAGCTGTCGTAGGGTGCACATCCGTGTTGTGCAGTCTGCTGTGCAGTTTTAATTTTAACCAGTTCAAGGTCACCACACTTGAACTCTGGCGAAAACGTCAAGCTGTTAAACACAATCCTAAGCCCCAGGTTCACAGTCGACCTCAAGGTCATCACACTTTAACATGTAAATTTAAGGTAGCACCGAAACGGTGCTACCTGGCTTGACATTTTCAAGTTTCCCGAGGTCTTCGCAGTTCCCCCCACCACTTCCCATATACCTAGAGTGCGCGGGGCCGGACAGTCAGTCGCTCGGTGTCTGTCGTAGGGTGCACATCGCGGTTGCAGTAATGGTTAAAGTAAGGCTTTTGGGCCAGTTCAAGGTCACCCGAGCGGTGTCACATGATGGTTTAGGCAGAGTCACGTTGCAAACTTCAAGTTTCCTCAGCACTTTTGCTGTTTCTCATCGCAAATTCGCTCCAAGTTGTCAAGGTCATGGTAACTGTGACTGAAACTCGGAGCGTAGTGCGAGAAACAGCAAAAGTGCCAAAAAAATTTAGGTTTCAGCGTGACCTTGACCTTTGTGACATCGATGACGTCATCTTGGTGACGTAAGGGGTGATGACGTCATCAGCACGTCATTTCTGTGACGTCATGGGTGTGACGTCAAGGAAGTGACGTCATTGGTGATGACGTCATCGATGATGCAATCGATGACGTCATCGATGGGGTCATTGACCTCGATGACGTCATCGCTCGGGTGACCTTGAACTGGCCCAAAAGCCCCCATTCCCCACTACTGGCATGGTAAGCTGTTTTTGCAGTTTCGAGGCTGCTGATATGTGTAAGGCGTTTTATTACATAAAGGGCGGTGCTGAGCTTTTTGCAAAGTTGTTCTGTGTGGGTTTTCCAACTTAAGTCGTTGTCCAGCAGTATTCCCAGGTACTTAGCCTCTTCTGTTGCTTGGACAAGTGGGGGCTCTCGAGCACTTGCTTTGCCAGGGCCAAAAAATAGTTGTTGAGTTTTTTCTTCATTAAGAACGAAATTGTTTTCTTGACTAAATCGCTTTGCAATGCTGGCAGCTATAAATACGTTTACCTCTAGTGTTTTGATGTTGTTATGTGAAACAATGAGGGCAATGTCGTCTGCGAAAAGGAAAGGCTCGCAGTAGTTTTGCAGTATCGACACTATGTCATTTGTGTAGAGGATGAAGAGGACAGGACCCAGCACTGACCATTGTGGGACTCCTCTGGTGGTAGGAAGCTGTGAAGATCGGGTTTTGACTGTTGTTTTATTATCAGTAGTATGGGTTAGTTCGGTCACCTGTGTGCGGCCATGCAGGTAGCTCTGAAGCCATTGGAGGGCTTTTTCTCTTATTCCTAGTATTTTCAGCTTGTCTAAAAGGTGTTGATGACTGAGGCTATCAAAAGCTTTGCTGAAATCAAGGAGAACTCCTGTTGTTATGACTCCAGCGTTTGACGCATCTAAGATGGTCTCCACAAGGTCAGCCAGCGCAGTAATAGTGGACTTGCCCTTTCTGAAGCCATGTTGGTGGTTTATTATGAGGTGGTTATCTTCTAGGTGTGATAGTGGTCTGGTTAGTACTATTTTTCATAGATTTTAGAGATGGTGCAGATCAGAGAGATTGATCTATGGTTGGTTGCTTGGTTTGCTTGGCCCTTTTTGAACTTTATTAAAATAATGGCTTGTTTTAGTGTAGAGGGAAAAGTGCCTTGGCGGAGGAACCCATGGTACTTCTCAGCTTTCGTTTGTGAGCAACGCCCCCAGATGAGGCTGGAGGGCCCCCCACAGCCGAAGCTGTGTGCCGAGCGTATCGACAACCACGACCACCTCGAGTCCAACCCAATATCCGGACTGGCCGAAGCCAGGGGCTTGAACCGGATCCCGAGGTCCCCATTTTAGGTTTTACTTGGGTCATGAGTGGTTCCCAAGCAGAATAACTAGGTCACTGGAAACCCACACGCCAAAGGCGCCGGCTACACTGCAACCGCACCCGAAGGCACGGAAGCCCCAGATCCCCGACATCCTGACTCATTCCCTCCCTTTTGGGGGGAGGCTGGAGTGAGACACCCAGTAAGCGCGCGATTGACACAAGGCCACCTCCGCCAGGGAAACAGCCCTGGCCGAAGCTGCCCTACTTCAGTTAATAAAGGGAGCCACGCCTGTTACCCAACTCGGTACTTTGAGCTGGGATTGGGTAGTGGACATCCCAGTTCTAGGGGTGCAGGCCCTGAAGTACAACATACACCCCAATTTCTCCTTGACAGGTTGAGGTGAGTTTCACGGAAGTCTAATTTGAATTTTGAAGAACCTGTTCGGCAGCATTCACAAAGAAACTGTTTTAGTGGCCAGCCATTTTTTGAGGGTCTGATGTTTTCGAACCTTCTATTTCAAGAGATTGTAGCTGAGTTTTTGGTATTTGCTGTTGAAGCGGTTATTGTTAATGACTTGTCAGATGGCCCTAGTTTGGTTGTCTGCATTTTTTATGTAGTTTGATATTGACTCTTTCTTTAATTGTGTCAGTCGGAGGTCGTATTCCTTGTTTCTATCGCTGGCTTCCTTTTTGTTTGCTTCGGTGTCCCTCAGGATAGCAGCCTCTAGAGCGGTCAGATAGCTTCCTTTTAGCCTCATGAGATCTAGTTCTTCGTCTGGATTTAGGCAGATTTTTTTCTTTTTCTTGGGTCTTGACTTAAGTTTAGGACAGGCAGTGTCCAGCGCTGTTTGGAGTATGTGATATAATTCACTGAAGGCCATTTCAGCATCTTGGGAATTGGTGCCACGTTTCACTCGCCAGGATATTTTTAAACTTGTTCATGTTTTGTGTGTTGAAATGCCTGCGAGTTGAACTCGGGGTTTTGGCTATCTCGTAGTCCAGTTTAAGTCTGCAGGTTTGGCCTGTATGATCTGATAGTCCTGTCAGAAAAACTTTAGTTTCCATTTCAGATGTGTTTAGGTTTGTGGCTATTATATCTATGGATGTCTTCGAGTGATTTGTGATTCTGGCAGGGGGTAATGGGATCCTTGTTATATCATAGCCTGCGAGTGTATCCTTGAGTTGTTTCGAGTCATTTTTGTCCACCAGGCTGTCCACATTTATGTCACCCATAATTATTACTGGGCTTTTCCATACTGGTATGTCGTCCAAGATATTTGAGAGGGTGTCTAGGGCAAGTTCAAGGTTTCGGCAGTCTGGGGGCCTGTAAATACCTGTAAAAGTGAGATTAACAAAGTGTAAAAAAGGAAATTTAGCACCGGAATTCTTTAAAAAATGTGACACCTTAGTTATAGCTATAGGCTGCATTTGGCAGAAGAGAACAGGATTCAAAAAAACCTTGCATTTGCATAAAGAAAAACAGATGATTTTAGACAGTTATAACAGAAATTATAAATTTTATTTAAAAATTCTAAAACCAGAGACCACGAGATCTTTCTACTTTTAGAAAAAGTTAAGAGTCGATCTCTATCTTAACGATTTAATTTTCAAACACGATTCCCGTAAAACTCTGCATCCATATAACTCGCCTAGCGCTATGGCCGCGGCCGCAAGGCGGCATTCGGGCATTCGCGTAGACCGGAGCCTCAACGTTAAGGTGCTCTTGAATAATTTTATACTTAATGAAAGTATTTTAAATAGCCGAATTGTCGTTCTCAAAATTATTTGCTAAACATTTTCTTTAATTACCAAAGAAGACATGTAACATACTTTTAAATTACATTTAAAGACTAAAACTCAATTTTTAAAGTTATTTTTTCCCTAAATTTTGCCGCCCCCTAAAATTTGCCGCCCTAGGCGCGCGCCTAGTCCGCCTATTCGGAAATATATCCCTGGTTTTGGGATTTGGCACTTTTTTTAAGCATATAAGTCTTAGGCCTATCTTGAGTCGTCTCGATGTCTAAAAGCCTTAGTTCTATTTCTAGAAATTTTTGTTTCAGGTATTCTGAGAGGGATTTGTTGTTTAGAGGGATGTTAAATTCCGTGTGAGCTAGATCGGTAGAGTCGTTTTTACAGTAGGTTAAATTAAATTTGTTTTATTTATACTGGTGTATCTGCTTCTGTAGAGTTTATATATTATTTTCTAGTATTTTAATTTTGGCCTCTTGGTCTTTCATAAATTGAGTACTGGAGGTTTTATCATTCTCTATAATAATTAGAAGGTGAGTACTTTCTTTACGTTCTTTTATTAGTTCAGTTTCCTGCTCATTAATCGTTTCTATGAGCCAAGTTTTTTTTCATTAGTCAGCTTTTCAATGTGATCGTTTGCGATGGTTAACAGTGTTGTCAAGGATAGGATTTCCGCTTTAAGTAGGCTATTTTTGCTGAGGAGGTAGTTTCCTATTTTTGCTGCTATTATGGTACCGTTATCTTGCTCAGAGAGATTTATTTCGCTATAAAGGTCAATTTCATTTTGAAGGGAGTTTTTAAGTATAATACTTATTGAAATGAACAATCTCCGTCTTAAAACTGTCTCAAATGTAAGGGTCTTTTTTGGAATGTCCCCGCATTTTCAAACAATTTTCTATTGGGTTCCCACATAATGGAAATGGTTAAGACACCTAACCTAACCTAATCTAATCTAACCTAACCTAACCTAACCTAACCTAATCTAACCTAACCTAGGCCGTCCCACAGCTATCCCGCGACTGACCCGCCGGGAGAGCCGCGGGGCAGTTAGGTTAGGTTAGGTTAGGTTAGGTTGGAATGTCCCCGCATTAAAAAAAAATAAAAATTCTATTGCCTTCAACATGTCTAAGGAATATACTGCAGGATAAAATTATAAACTAGAAACATGATGAAGACTGAATATGTAAACCGAGCGCGCAACCTTTTATCAGCCTACCGATAAGCAGGTGAAGGACCCAAAGATAATCTTACTGATAACGATCACGATAAAATAACTTCCCACTTGACTACCAGTCGTGTCTTAACCATTTTCATTATGTGGGAACTCAATAGAATTGTTTAAAAATGCGGGAACATTCCAAAAAAGACCCAAATGGGATTAATCAAGAGGAGCCATATTGTAAATAAACAGCAATGAACTTGAAATTATTACAGTCAGGAAGAGAACATCAGTGAAATCTGCGAGGTTCAGCTTTTCAGAACTTTTTAGTGGTTAATGGTTCCAGCGAACCTGACCCCCTTTTAGCCAACACTGAATCTCATGCCGGCTTCTTAAGAAAATATAATACAGTAGTTATTTTGGAAAATAATGAATAGGTTATTCTACTCACATTCATATTTTCTCTAATATATGGTATCGGGCTGTATATTTGATTATTAATTGTTAATAAATAAATTTAATAACAAGTTTTGTAAATTAATCAATAGCTTGAAGAGTTGACTCTGTAACCTCGTTGCACTTATAAAATATCACGCCTGTGTAAGCCCCTTGGATTTTATCCTATTTGACCTTATAACCATTCTCACCCAAAAAATATTGTTGAGGTTCTGCTTTATTAACTTTTATGATACATTCAGGCTGCATACCTACATTAGTGCCACTAATATGAGCATGAAAATTAAATGTAGACAAATTTATAAAACATGTTCTTAATAATGTTAGACTTTGAAACCTTGCTTTGCGTTGAAATTCAGCTAATTTTATTTTTAACAGCTTCGTCTGCAAATATAATCTCATTCGTCATAGTTCATGAATTATATAAATAGCTGGTATATGTTAATAAAAAAATTACAAAATAAATAAACTCTACAGCAAGAAGTAATGATGGGAACATACAAAAGAGTGCATAGTTTAACTAATGCTCAATTATCCAAATGCAAAATAAAAATAAATATTTCCATAGTGTACTTCAACCTTCAACCTTCTTAATATAGAATAAAACTGACGTTGGTCGTGTGTGCGCCACTGTCTTAAAATCGTCCTATTTTAACAATTTTATATATCAAATGATGAAGCCTAGTTCATTGACTGATATTAGACCGTAAAAAATGATACTTAAAAAAAAAAACTATATAAAAACTGTTTTAAAACTCTGTCTACAAAAAGAAACTCCTATATGTAATACTTGGGGAGGAATTTCTGTTGTGTATAAGTTAAGTTAGCCGAAAGGTAAAAGTAACCTGATATTCCTTGCGTCATCCCATGTGCATAATTTAAGACATAAACCATGAAATTGCTCGAATATAACCACCTGAAAGACTCGTAAACGATTTTATAAAACTAAAAAAAATAAATAAAGAGACAGTTATGACATGGACAGTCAAAAGATTGTATAATTTAAGGAATATTTAAACACACTAGAGAACGCCACCTGATCGAAACTCGATCAAAATTACGGTTGATCTGGACCCAAGAAGCTTGAAACATTTTAGAATTAAAACATCTGTTTTTCCTAATTTTCTAACACTTGTTTTTACAACAGCTGTCTAATGATTCATTCAATTCTCCTTTCTCCATAAGATTAACATTGGAACTTTGAAAGCGTGTGGGGCGCAGCCCTGGAGGCCGGTGCGAATTAGAATGTGATTCTGCTCATCTACAGGACGATACCTTTCTAACGGTATGTTCGGATTTATCCTACGATGCACACGAGCTGAGAAAAAAGGAGGAAATGAAACATGCTTGCGT
Source organism: Neoaliturus tenellus (assembly GCA_030545055.2). Classification (NCBI taxonomy): domain Eukaryota; kingdom Metazoa; phylum Arthropoda; class Insecta; order Hemiptera; family Cicadellidae; genus Neoaliturus; species Neoaliturus tenellus. The sequence continues at coordinate 52,309,275 of CM061533.1, read as the reverse complement.
ATTAATATATAGATTGCCCATTAAACATATGTTAAATAGCTATAAATATGTTCATGGTCAACTTCAACCTTCTACCTTCTCAAAATTTAATATTACTATTAAAATTCCAAAAATAGAATTAATAAAAAGCTATTTTTTTAATTTGACTTATACTTGTTTATACCTCAATAATGGTTGTAGGATTCAATGTAGGCTATTTTATCATTTCCATGGCCAACAAAACACCAAATATGAGTGGTTGAACTTCCTTAATAATAATTATTTTTAATTCAATATTTGAATTTCATTTATTTGTAATTACGGTAATACTGAAAGTGGTTGTGTAATGTTTTGTATTTCATACAACCTTTTGGTTATATTTCTCATTCAATATAAAAAACAATCTAAGTAAGGTCTATGTTATTTTTTTGTAACTGTTATGAAGAAGTATTTTATTTTAATAATTATTTAACTGAGCAAAAGAATATTAATTTAGTTAGTCTCCAAGATCAAGAGAAAACATGATTGTAGGCAGTAGCTACACATAACCATATAAGGCAATAGCAAGGTCCAACTTGGATGTAGAGATAAGAACCTCAAATCCTTGGGGACAAGGAAGGAGCGTCAGTCTACAGTAGTACTCAGGTGCGTTCACTACATGTTATAACGTTTCTACCTTTTTGTGATTCAAATATATTTTAAGTTGGCCATAAGCTCAGTTTTTATTATTAAACATATGTTTAACTTTTATATCAAGTTATAACAATTGGCGACGAAGTGTTTTAAATAATTCCACTCGTGTTAAAGTGTTTAAATCATTTTGTAAAGTTTGGAAAATTTTCCTGCACAAGTTTGTTGAAGAGGCACGTTGCAGAAAGTATCAGTTACACAGGAACTGTTTCAAGTAACTGTTACAAGAAGCGGTTGTGGATACCAATACTGATTGGAAGTAGCTGGAACTGCTATTTAAAGTGATCCTATTATTTGTGGAGCAGTGACAAAGCGTATCTGCTGCAAATAAATTTGTACTCAGTTTGTTTTGATTGTGATTGAGGTTATGTGTTATTTGAAAAGTTTTAAAGTTATTGATATGGGTCTTTACTGTCACAATTCAGGAAAAAACTGTAAGTAAATGTTTTTTCAATCACTAAAATGAGTTCAAAGCAGATTATTGGAAAAATATCAGAGTTTAATGCTGATTTGGAAAACTTTGAAAATTATGCTGAGAGACTTGATCATTTTTTCAAAATAAATTCTGTTAAAGATGAAAATAAAGTTTCATTCTTTATTTCTGTTATGGGGCCTGCCCTCTACACAACATTGAAAGATCTCATCCATCCTGTCAAGATAGGGGATGCGACGGCAACTTTTGATTATTTGATTGAAGCATTGAAAAATCATTTTGTGACTAAAGTAAACACTACTTATGAGCGTTTTATTTTCAATAAAGCTTTTCAAAAAGAGGGGGAAAGTATTTCAGAATATTCTGTTAGGCTAAAAAAGTTAGCCTCAACTTGTAACTTTGAAGATTTTCTCGATGAAGCTTTGCGAGATCGATTCTTATGTGGACTTCGCTCCTCTCAAATCCAAAGCAAGCTTCTTGCTGAGGGTAGCTCATTGAAATTTTCTAAAGCTCTTGAGCTTTCTCTTGTTCTTGAAAATGCTGACAAGAATGTAAAATCACTTCACCCTGAAACTCAATCAGGCCCAAGTGGCGAAGTAAATTTTGTTAAGCGGAAGTCAAATTACAGAGCAGGTCAATCGACTTCTTCAAAACCCCACATGTCAAAGGATGCTCAGAAACAAAAATGTTTTCGCTGTGGTAAATTCCATGATTATAAGACTTGTTCTTATATTGAGGCAACTTGTTTTTCTTGCAACAAGAAGGGACACTTAGCTAATATGTGCAAATATAAGAGTAATAGGTCTAGACCTAAATTTAAACCCCATGGAAGGGTAAACATGTGTGACTCTGACACAACAGAGGAAGAAGTATCCTCTGAGCAGGGTCAAGATTGTGAATTGTACACTGTTGCTTATGCAGGTGATGACAAGAAGGGAAACAATTTTGTAACTGAAATGAGTTTGAATAATGTTCCAATTGAAATGGTAATCGACACAGGTGCAGTGGTTACCGTAATGCCTGATACTGTATTTTATGAAAAATTTCAGGGCGTGTTACCAGCTTTAAGTACATCTAATGTTAAATTGAAGACTTATACTGGAGAGAAAATAAGTGTATTGGGCGAGTGCCAGGTCAACGTGACTACTAAGGACGGAGACTTACGGCTTCCTGTGGTGGTCGTCAAGAACACAGAACCTCAACAGCCTACACTGATGGGGCGAAACTGGATTGAAAGGATCAAGTTGGACTGGAATCGTGTCACGCGTATGAACCGAGAGGACCTTGCCGTTCACCAGCTGAGAAATGGTGAGTCCGTTCCAATTAATAGTATTATTTCTGAATTTAAGAAGAAATATTCCGAAGTTTTTGATGAGTCAATTGGTGAGATTAAAAATATGTCAGTTGACATAGTTTTGAAAGCTGATGCAAAACCTGTTTTTTGCAAATCGAGAAATGTTCCTTATTCATTAAGATCAGCAGTTGAAAATGAACTCGATCATTTGCAGAAAAATGGGGTCATTTACCCCGTTTCTCAGTCAGACTGGGCCACACCACTGGTGGTTGTCCCTAAACCAAATAATAAGGTGAGGCTTTGTGGGGATTTCAAAGTAACTTTAAATCCGAATATTCGGACGGATCACTATCCGCTTCCGAACCCTGAAGATATTTTTTCTAGCATTGCAGGTGCTAAAATTTTCACCAAGCTAGATTTGTTGGCAGCATACAACCAACTAAAGGTTCGTAAATCTTCCCAAGAATTGCTTACCATTACAACACACAAAGGGCTGTTCCGTTATGCACGCCTCCCATTTGGTATTACCAGCGCTGGAGCGCTATTTCAATCGACTATGGACAAGGTTCTACAAGGTCTCGGAAGTACCAAGGCCTATTTGGATGACATTTTGGTTTACTCAAAAAATGTACAAGAAATGACTCAGAGAGTCGATGCAGTATTGAAACGCCTTCATGATTATGGAATTAAAATAAATTCGAACAAAAGTGAGTTTTTCAAAAATCGTCTCACATTCTTAGGCCATGTTTTGGATCAACATGGTATACACCAGAGTAAGGAGCTCACTGATGCCATTGTGAACGCTCCCATGCCCCAAAACGTGTCACAACTCAAATCATATTTGGGTTTGCTGAACTACTATGGCAAATTCTTACCTAACTTGTCATCAGTTTTGCACCCACTGTATAGGCTACTGCAAAATAATGTGAAATGGGAGTGGTGTGAAAAATGTCAAAAATCTTTTGAAGCAAGTAAGAAGCTTTTACTAAAGCACAATGTTTTGATGCCTTATGATCCTAAATTGGATATTGTTGTAACTTGTGACAGTTTAAGTTATGGAGTGGGCTGCGTAATCGCACATCAATTACCGGACGGGACAGAGCGTCCAATCGCTTTCGCAAGCCGGACTTTGACAAAGTGTGAGACTAAGTATAGCCAAATTGAAAAAGAGGCTTTAGCACTCCTGTTTGCTGTAAAAAAATTCCATAATTTCTTATATGGTCGGAAATTTACCTTGGTAACTGACCATCGACCATTAATATTTTCCTGGGTCCTACAAAAGCAGTCCCAACCTTAGCAGCTGCGCGCATACAGCGATGGGCTCTCACCCTATCTGCATATGACTACAACATTCGTTACAAAAAGGGAATTGAAATTTCCAATGCGGATGCCCTCTCACGCCTTCCGTGCACCAACACCGATGAAGATGAAGGAGAAATAATTTTTTTTTCTAATACTGATCAGTTGACGGTGACTCATAAAGAGATAGGGTTAGCCACTAAGTTTGACCCGATACTTTCAAAGGTAATGGAATACACCAATAATGGTTGGCCCAACCATGTAGATGACAACAGGATGAAACCTTACCTTGACAAGTCTTTACAATTGTCCACTGACAAAGACTGCCTTTTATGGGGAAGTAGGGTGGTAATTCCACCGACCCACAGAAAAGAAGTTCTGCTACTGCTTCACGCCGAGCACCCGGGCGAATCCAAAATGAAAGCACTTGCCCGTAGCTATGTATGGTGGCCAAAGATAGACCAGGAAATAGAGGAAATGGTTAAGGAATGCAAAGTCTGCCAGGTGACAAGAAAGTCTGCAACTCTGGCTCCCCTTCAACCTTGGTCGTGGCCAAAGCATAACTGGCAGAGAATTCACCTCGATTTTGCCCATTTTGAAGGCAAAGATTTTCTACTAGTAGTTGATAGCCACTCCAAATGGATCGAGGTATTCTATATGCCAACAACAACATCCAGTAAAACAATTGAGAAGCTGCGCCATTGTTTTGCAACATTTGGTCTTCCCTGCACTATAGTTACTGATGGGGGTCCTCAGTTTACTTCTGAGGAATTTAAGAAGTTCTTGGAGTCAAACGGAATCCATCACACATTTTCACCTCCTTACCATCCACCATCAAATGGGTTAGCTGAAAGAGCAGTCCAAACAGTTAAGGATGCTTTTTTGAAGCAAATGATGCACGACGCTGCCCATAAGACGACCCGATCTCTATCACATCGCATAGATTCTTTCCTATTTTGTTATCGCAATACTCCGCATTCCACAACTGGAATCACACCAGCAGAGACCATGTTAAAGTTTAAGCCAAGAACACATTTGAGTCTTTTAAAACCACATCTGGCAAATGACATGAGTATCAAGCAAGAAAAGATGGTGAGTATTTCAAATAACCGCAGAGGTAAACCACGCACATTTAACGTGCACGATCGTGTGTTGGTACGAACTGTAAGGAATGAAGATGTCAAATGGCATTCTGGCATCATAAGCAAAGTGGTAAGCCAAGTTACATATTTGGTGAAGGTTGATGGTAGAACAAGATTTGTTCATGTTGACCACCTTCGTACTGACACCACTAAGGAAGATGACGAAGATGACATCACACTTCGTTTTCCCCGTGAAAATTTCTTGCCAAGCCCGGATGTAAAGAAACCTAATGATTCTCCACAGAAACTGCAACAACAACATAGGTCACCAACCAAAACACCAGTGAGATCACCTGCAGGAATCTCGGAATCTACTGGAAATACTGAGGTGCTCCGTCGATCGCAGAGGGTTCGTCGGATTCCTCAAAAATTGGATTTGTAAAAGAAGCTTGAAGAACCTCCCACAGTGTAAATAGTTAGAAGACATTTTTTATTTTGTGGGGAGGAAATGTTATGAAGAAGTATTTTATTTTAATAATTATTTAACTGAGCAAAAGAATATTAATTTAGTTAGTCTCCAAGATCAAGAGAAAACATGATTGTAGGCAGTAGCTACACATAACCATAAGGCAATAGCAAGGTCCAACTTGGATGTAGAGATAAGAACCTCAAACCCTTGGGGACAAGGAAGGAGCGTCAGTCTACAGTAGTACTCAGGTGCGTTCACTACATGTTATAACGTTTCTACCTTTTTGTGATTCAAATATATTTTAAGTTGGCCATAAGCTCAGTTTTTATTATTAAACATATGTTTAACTTTTATATCAAGTTATAACAGTAACATAGAGCAAAAAATGTTTATTATTTAGAGAAAAAAAATCCTTAACAACCATTTTACAAATAGAACGTCAATGTACTTTATTAGCTTCGTAGGATGTAATCACGCTACTGAAAATTAAATTATTTAAATCCGTGCGAAATATTCAACTGATTTCGTTGGAGGGTAGTACACTTAGGAACGTAATGAAATAAGTAAATGAACAGATTATGAATAAAAATTATCTTAAAAGAATTTACATGTACTACTTGAATGACTTACCTAAAAGATAATTCACTGTATTTGTCATCAAAGTTAGGCTGCACAATCATTGTACCAATTTATTCTCAATAAATTTTATTCACGTACAGAGTTTTAAGAAGTTTGTTTCTAGGCTTTATTTTATATTATTCGGCTTAAAAATTGTGACATTACAAAACAGAGTTTAAGAAATATATTTGTATCCATAAAAATGTTATTGAAAATACAATGAAATGAAAATAGTTTATTTATTCCAAAATATACAAAATCAACAATTAGATCCTTAACTAAATAAAAAAGTTCTATAATTTAAATAAGCAAAGATTTTAGGGAAAAGGTCTACATGGACCACTGTGCTCACTGTTGTTATATATATATATATATATAATTGCTGAAGCTGCGTGACCTGAATGCATAATTAATTCGTTTAAGGAAAAATTATAAAGTAGCATATTTGGTAGTTGACAACAACCCGGACATTAACAAGATTTGTTTCGATATTGTAATGAAACGCAATGATTCACAACAGGACTGTGATTATGCATTTGGTCATCTCAGTGCCACAAGCTTCCGTATTAATATTATTAATAAAATAGTCATTTAATTTCAAGTGGTTACTAATATATAAATAATATTTTTGCTTCTGTCCTAACTAATCTGAATCCTTATAAAGTTGAAGAGCCGATAATAGACTGAGACCTGGTTGGATTAATTGGCATCGAGTTTGTTGGAAACTTTGCCAGTCGTAAACTGAGTGGGGAGTAAATGTCAGGAGATCGGCGTTTGCTAAACACCAGCCCGACTGTCAGCCATTATAGCATTTCATCCAATCTACAGCAACTAGTTGATTACTACTTTACACAGATCCCATTATCTTCAACTGCAGCCCTGACTATAACTTTGGTTATATAGGGAAGCAAATGGGTAATAACTATCACTAAACTAAACTAACAGATTATTTTATATTTGTGAGATTATTTTGGTGGGCGACTTCAACCTTCCACATACAAAGTGGATATTCAATAATCCCAATCCAACTGATATGTCTTCTAAGCAGTTATGCGACTTCGCAAAAAATACTTCAGCTTACTCAAATCAACCACGTTCCAAACTACAGAGGTGTCATTCTTGATCTGATATTTACATCAATTCCTATACCAGATGTGACTATTGCTACTGATCAGCTACTGCCACTGGACCAAAATCATCCGGCTGTGACATTCTCTGTAAATTGCATGTCCTCTTGTAGGTTGGATACTGTGGTTGACCGGACACTTGATTTTAGAAGATGTGATACTAACGCTGTCCTCCACTGGCTCCTAGGTAGAGACTACCCAATAATGAACACGTTTGATGATGCCGAACTCCTCTTCACCTACTTCCATGAACAATTCAGTGATGTAATTCGGCTTAACACCCCACTCAAGAAGATCCATAGAACCAACTTTCCAATATGGTTTTCTACAGAACTAAAAATGTTAGTAATTCAGAAAAGAACTCTTCACAAGATCTATAAGACAACTTTGAACCCTGCTGACTACGACCAGTACAGTATGAGACGGGAATATGGTGTTTACCTATGGATAATGGGTATTCGGAAAGCTGATTATGGACCTATGGTGGTATTGAACTAAAACTTAGTGAGTAGCTATTAGTAAACTGAATTGATGGACTATTGAGCTCGAGCAACAACATGAATGGGGCTGACTAGTCATCTCTAGGTTGTTGGCGATTAACTGAAGGGTGCCTATGGAAATGGTTGAGGACTGAGGTTTATGCCGTGAAATGAGATTCCTGGAACTACATGACTTATTGACTGAACCTAGGAACGTATCTGAAGGACATAGGCCTACGTGGGTACTACCCAGAGACTGATCGCAGCCAAGCACAGGACCAGAACCCTATCAGCCATTTTGATGAGTGTTTTAATTATAATCTATCTATACTAAATTAATTGCAAGGTGAATATCTAATAATGAACTGCATCTAGAAATCTAAAACCCATCCTATAGCTGATGGCCCACGTCGTGAAACGACATGAGCGTTAAGGTTCCAGACTACCTCTACAGAACAAGTTACAGCCTTAATTGACTGGCTACATAATAATTGTACTTGAGATTAATTAATTAATTATCATTCCCCCGCTCATCCCTAGCCTACGGAAACCCCCAACTATAGTAAAACTACTTATCCGAGCATGGCGTTGCAGCGATGTGGTCCAGAAAATAATATGAAGGCGAAATGGGGCGAGAGCGACCGTGCGTAGGAATATCTTTCGCTCCGCGGACCGATTCGAGAAGGTTCTGGAAACAGGCTGTTGGATACCGGGGCTGTGGCCAGTGCCTCGAAAATGGCTACTATATGGAGTGCTGGCGGCACGAGCCATCACAGCCAAACTCCCTTCTCGGAAAGAATTTGCACCGCGACTTGTGGGGTGAAGACAGGAATGGTGGAGGTGCGGGAGGTGTGATTCCCTAGAATCCTTGCTTTTGTTTTGGTTTGAAAAAAAAGGATGGGACGCGCCATCTCATCACCGGGCGGTGGATCACGGGGTCGAAAGGGCGGCGGAGCCCTAGAACGTGTTTGGGAGAGACCCTCAGGAACCCGCGTTCGGTGATGGGTGGTAATCCACGCTGGGATCCCTGTGGTGCCAACTCGTTCGAAGCGAAAAAGATGGAGACGAACTCCTTTGAATGTTGCGGAATTGGACATTGACATTGCCCGCACTCCTCCCCCCCTTAAAAGAGGTAGGGACCGGGGTTGGAAGAGGCTTCCAGGATTGCCGATAATTTACAAAGGCGAGTGGATTGAAATGCCGGAAATCTGCAAAGGCGAGTGAATGGAAATGGCGATAATCTGCACGCACATCCTTGTCTTTTTTTTTTTTTTTTTTTTTTTTTTAAACTTTCTTTAACTTTCTCATGCTTGTACTAATGGACCTGTATTTCTTCCCATACTTGTTGCACTTTCTTCCCGGAGATAAGTGTTGATAAGTCAATGACAAGGTGCCCCATTGTAGGGGAGGCCGATGTTGATGTTGGATGCCGGTCCGGGCATTGGAGGACTCAGGACCACACGCAGCAAGTGCAGGCAGGTAGATGGCAGAAAGAGCCCGGTGGTTATGGGCGTGCCTGGCAGGTGGTCGGCCGCTACCGCGCTGCGGACTTCCAGACTCAGGTTGGGAAGGCTGGTGACGATGCGTGGTCGATGATGTGGTGAGTCTCAGGGTCCGGAGGTCAGGCATCCACACGACACTTGAAGTCCCATGTCCTCAGTGCCTCTTCACAACGGTGTCGATATGTGTGGAAGGTGTCAACAGCACTGGTCCTTCAGTTGCTGGGATCGAGTCCATCACCATCTTAGCTTAGCTTTATCATACACCTCCTTGGTCAAAATATTGCTTCCATGTTTTTTTATTATTTATTTATTTTTTTTTTTACTCTTTTATCTTTGGTCTATGGATGATTGTGCAGATTACAAATTCGCGGTAAAGGTACGGTTCAAGTAAAACCCTGAAGGGGTGATCGAGTGCGGCAATCCTGACTCGATTGGGTCAGGTGGTGACTGTGGAGTAGGAAAAAAAAATCCAATGAGGAAATGTTCGGGAATGTCAATGCCATTTAAATCTGGGAATCGCAAGCAAGAGCCAACCGGGGCCGATAGCTGTCGAAATGCTGCGCGTAGCACCACGTTGAGTTGGGCAGGATCTCCAGTGTGGGTGGTTTTCGTTTGGTTCCATGAGACATTTGATGATTTTGCGGTTTGAGGATAGGATGGGTTCTAGGATAACGAAAATTTCCTTGAAAGCGGAAACGCAAAAAGGCAAACACGAATGCCGAATACAAGCAAAACAAACGGATACAGTTCGCGGCGAGGCGGTGTTTCCCCTTCGCGTAAACATACATTCCCCCAACTTCAACATTTTAAACACAAACCTTATTGTTCTAAAAATCCCATTTTTGATAACAAGGCATTTTCCCAATAATTGATACCCTAAGTATATACCTTTATTTCTTTATTTACTTATTCCTTTTCTTACCACATAATACCTACTAAGACTAACTAAATCTACGAAGGTCTACCTAATTAAGCCCTACTGCTAGTGACTAGAATTTCCCTAAGTGACGGCCGTCGAGAGAACAGAAGAAAGGTGAAGATAGAAAAGTAAAGCAGAATTGTGACTAGGTACCAGTTGGCATTCGATGGATTGTAGCCTGTACACAACTACAATCAATCGACAAGAACGGAAGTCATCCGAGGCCCCTCGCTCTGGGATTGAGGAAAAAAAATAAATAAAAAAAAGGTTCAGTCCAAGGGCAAAGATAATTTATAAACAAAAGAAATTAATTTAAATATTAAAACAGCCCCGGGGAAAAATCCGTCTATGCCACTGGCAGAAAAGAGGAGAGGGGAAAACCCACTCCACAGCTGGGGTAAGGTGTAGGCATACCCATCGCAAAGGAAGGCGATGCCTTAGACTCACCGCCCTCAACTGGGAGGGGCTAGAAAGAGAAGAAGAAGAAGGAAGAAAAGCTTACAACTACTATCACTAGGTTCTGGCTGGCTTGGCAGACGATCGTTGGTCTGGGTAAGAAAAGTGTTGATGAATCTTACTATTTACCTGGAAGGGTTGAAAAACCTCTTCAACTGAGAAACGTGGGCCTGTCGTATGAATTTTCCATTGGTGGGGTCGAGCAATTGGACAGTCACAGGCGAGACAAAGGTCTCTATTACACAAGGCTTGGACCAAAGGGGCAACAACTTTTGATTGACATTGTCAATTTTCTTGCTCAGGGGGTGCAATTTATACATTACCCAATCTCCGGGCTTGAAAGTGGCGGGGGTCCTATCCCTATTATATATCCTTTCCCTTTTGGCACGGGCCTTTCGAAGATTCTCGATGGCTTGTTCCCACTCCTCCTGAAGGGAGGGTGATTGGCCATTCTGGTCGACCAAGGTATCAAGATTCCAATGGAGCTCTAAAGGTTGGTGGAGAGTTCTACCCAGGAAAAGGCGGGATGGTGAATTGAGGGTACTCTCGTGGGCTGCGGAATTGAGAGCTATTTGAAACCAGTGAAGGTGCCGATCCCAAAACTGTTGGTGTTTACTATGGAAAATACGGATGGCCACCTTAATTTGTTTATTTGCTCTCTCAGCATGGGAGGGGTTTGGGTAATATGGGCTAGTGAAAATGTGTTGAATGCCCAAATCCAGACACAGCTGTTGAATAATTCGAGAACGGAAGCCGGAAACGTTATCAGAAACTAAGTACTTTGGTGGACCGAAAATAGAAAAAACATTATTCAATAGAAGATTGGCTGTTGTGTGGGCTTGAGTGTTTCTGGTGGGTATAAAAATACAAAACTTTGAAAAGGAGTCAACTATGGTGAGGATGTATTTGTTGCCCTTGGTAGAGCGGGGTAAAGGACCGATGTGGTCAATGAAAATTTTCTCCCAAGGTTTGGTGACCACTTCAGATGAGAGCTGCCCTAAGTTGGAGTTGGGAGCTTGCTTGCAGCGTTGGCACTTGACGCAAGCTTTTACTCTCTGGGTGATTTCCTGTCGAAGATCCTTGGCCCAGAAATAAGCCTCAACACGGGCTAGGGTTTTACGAATGCCAAGGTGAGCGGAAGTGGGTGACTCGTGATAATATTTGAATAATAGATCCATTAACTTAGCGGGCACGACAACCCTTGGCTTGGTGTGGTTGGGTTGTCGATACATGAGTACACCATCTTGGACAGAATAACCCTCGGGCTTACTGGTGGAACGGATAATTTTTGCTAGGGAGGGGTCCTCTACCTGATGTTTGCTCATGTCTTTGAACAATTCCGGCAAGCCCAGGAGCGCCATCGTGGGAGAGGGATCGGGTTTGGGGGCCTCAGTAGGCTCGGAGCCCTCAAAAAGCCTAGAGAGACAGTCAGCCACCACGTTGTCTTTGCCCTTGATGTGATGAATTTGGAACTTGAAGGAATTAATGAATGAAATCCACCTGGCTATTTTGCCTACCTGACGAGGGTGATTTAATAACCAGGTGAGGGCTGAACAATCCGTATGGAGATGAAATTCCCTGTGCTCTAAATACTGTTGATATTTTTGCAATGCGAAAACTATAGCTAAACACTCCAATTGCAATGTGGAGTAGTTCAACTCATGTTTGTTGAGAGCACGGGATGCATAAGAAACCGGGAAAAGGTGACTGTCGTACTCCTGGTACAAAATTGCCCCTATTGCTGTCCCTGAGGCGTCTGTATGCACGATGAAGGGCCTACTAAAATCGGGCATAAGTAAAATGGGGGACGAGACCAATGCCTTCTTTAAGGTTTCAAAAGCCTTCCGCTGTTCCGGCCCAAAAACAAAGTAGACACCCTTTTTCTTGAGCATGTTCAGAGGCTGGGCTATCGCTGCATAGAACTTGATGAATCGAGCATAGAAGGCTGTCATGCCCAAGAATCGAGAAAGCTGTTTGACATTCTTAGGCTCCGGGAAGTTATCAATGGGTTCGGTCCTATCTGGATGAATAGAAATGGAGCTGTTTGAAAATATGTGACCGAGGAACTGGATATGGTTTGAAGCTATGGTGATTTTCTCGGGGTTGACAGTGAGCCCAGCCTTGTGCAGTCTTCGTAGGACGGTCCTGACTTTGGCCAAATGATCATCAAAGGAACCGTTGCTGTAGACGCACAAGTCATCAAAGAAATTATAAATGTACTGGAATTTTATATCTCCAAAAATCTTGTCTATGAGAGATGTTAAGACCATACTTCCGGAAGCTAGTCCAAAAGGGAGATAATTAAACTCGTACTGAGCCCAAGGGACAACAAATGAGGTGAAGTGCTTGGATTCCTCGGCAAGGGGAATCTGGTTGTAGGCCGAGTTAAGGTCAAGAAGAGTGAACCAGCGGGCTTGTCCCAGGTGCTGAAAGGCTGATTCGATGGTTGGCATGGGAGTGGCATCTAGTTCAAGGATGGAATTGAGACTTCTATAATCCACAACCATGCGAGTCTTGCCACCCTTCTTGGGGACCAGAAAAGCTGCAGAGGCGTACTGCGAATTTGATGGCCTAATAACTCCCTTCCGAAGAAGTTCCTCGATGTGCTGTCTCATTTGAAGAAGTTTTGGGGGGGCATACTGATATGGTTTATTTCTGACAATTTTGTTGGAATTGACTCGGATATGGTATTGCACCACATTGGTTCTGCCCAAGGCCTTAGTGATAGTCTCTGGAAATTCACTGACCAAAGCCTCGACCTTGGATCGCTGGTCCGGACTAAGATTTTGGCCCATACTGACAGGGGCTGACTCACTGTCGGTGTCTGAAGGTATCAAGGCAAAAACCTTTGGGGTGCCGTACGGAAAAGTGAGGGTATGATCTGCCATATTGATTATGGCACGGGCCTTAGTGAGAAAATCAGAGCCTATAATAACTTCTACCGGTAAATTATCTGAAACTTGGAAGGAAAAGTTGCCCTATCTTGAAATGGATGGTTGCCTGAGACTGAAAAGCAAAGATGTCGCCGGAAGCGGAAATGGCTTTTTCATTGGTTGGGCCCACAGACTTTACGCAAGTGTTGTCCTTGCGAAGCCTGTTGAACACATTCAGGGAAATTAAACAGAAAGACGCGCCTGTGTCGACTAGGGCCTGAAGCTCAATACCACCAAAATTCGTGATTATGTGACAAAGGTACATCTTGGGCACGGATGGGGCCTTACTGGAGACAGGGTGTTGTTTGGTTTTTGATTGGGTCAACTTTAGGGGTTCCGCGGCGGCTTGACATTGCGGAGGAGCGCGACCGCCTAACATCGCCCTCCGTTCCCGTTTGTTGGGTTGCCTCGTTCGTTGCGGTCGGAATTGATGGGACCTGACTGACGTTGCGCGCGATCACGCTGCTGCCCGGAATTCTGCGGGACATATGAGCGGTACTGCCCCTCGCGAGTGTGCGACTGTTGCCCTCGGTAGGGTTGGTTGGAAAAGCGCGATTGCTGCCCGCGGTCGTGGCGTCCTTGATGAAAAGAATTGTTGTTTGGCCTGCCATAACCGCTGCGGTAGGCCTGACTGGTGTGACTATTCTGCGGATACGAACGTTCGTAGCCCCTGGAATTTTGTGAGGATGGTGCGGCAGGGGCCACAGCCGACTCTTGCGCCTGAGAGGTGGACTCAAGGTGCTCAACCACCTGCAGCCTAGGCGCGAGGGAGAGCAGGTCCTGAATAGTGCGACAGGGGGGCATCATGGCGAGCCGCGCCCTAGGCACAGAGTGAAGTCCGTTGATCAAGACTTCCAAAAGCTCCGAGTCGGTAGCGTTTGGGATTAACAACATTGCGTAGTCCTGGACCGAACCTACAAACTCTGGTAGGGGCTCGGAGGCTCCCTGACGCCTATAAATAAGACGCGTCACCATAGTATGTCGCAGTTGAGTCGGCACAAAAAAATCCATCAAGTCAGTAGTCAGGTCGGCCAACCTTTGCCTGTTGGCGATGGCACGGGACCAGAAATCACCGAGTTGCCCGGTGGTGCGAGGCAGCGCTTCAACGAGGAGCGTGTGCTCATCGACTAAGGCCAGGCGCTGAATTTTCAATATCTTGACCAAAAATTTCAGCAGCTGTTCGCCATCAGCACCAGAAACAACCGGCAGGGCCTTCAACAGGTTTGCCACGACCTTTCTGGAGTCAGAGGATGTGCTCTTTGAGCTCACAGCACTCGCCAACTGTTGACCTAAGGTTGAGGCAGCGACTCGAATAGCCTCCAGCCACTGAGGAGCAAAAGGCTGGGCCATCGGCCCAGTGGTGGGTGGCGGTTGAGGCTGAGTGACGGAATGCGCGGGAGGCGCGTGGGTGGCGGCCTCGGTAACCAAAATCGATGGGGGTCGGTCGCTCGACTCGAACCCGACGGACTCTTGTTTCGTTTCGGGGTTGTCCTTCTGTTTCGCCTGAATGGGAATTTCCGAATCGGAAGCATGACCGGTTGGCAAGGGCTCAGTGCCACCATTGATTTGCAAAGTAGCCAAGTACTCGCTCAACAGGGCTCTGTTTTGAGCAAGAGTGCCAAACGGGGTGAGGCCCAGGGCTTGGCACTGCGCGACAGCGTCAGGCGCTGAGAGCGTGTAAACCCATGACGTTCCCGATGGGATTTCGTCAGGCGTGTACACCCTCGATGTCATGTCGCAGGGGGTGCGCAACGACAATAGGCCTAAAAAACCCAACTCACTCTAAATTTTCCCCTTGGGTTGATATTGACCAATGGCAGAAAAGAAGAGCAAAAAAAAAATTTCAAACAAGTTGCAAACAATAATTAATTTGCCCAACAATGCACAATAATTCACCGCACGAGAAAAAACAATGTCATTGAGCTGACGGGGGTCCGTGCAGACCCGGGGCGAGGGGGGGAAAAACACCTAAAAACCCTAACTGCCAATTTTGTAAAAAAAAATTCTAATTTTGTTGCCCTTAATTTTATTATTATTATTATTTTTTTGACCCTGCTCTCTCCACCGCGAAATCAATTTTGTCATTTTGCCGAAAGGAAAAAAAAATTTCCTATTTCCCTTATGGTGGGTACCCCAAAAGACGTTAGGCAGCCGCAAACCTGGTTTCAAGGCTTTATCTCGTCGGCGAGAATGGACAAGAGCTTACGATGGCCGAGAGAATTGTAATGAATGCCATCAATCCTGCGAGATCTACCGTAATACGCATGGAAAAATTCATGGTTGGCAAAATTCGCAGTTAAGCGTACAACCCGAACCATGTCAGATCTCAGAGTGAGCAAAAACCTATTCATCTTATCCAATCGATCCACTGCACGAGCATCACTGCAAATGCGAGGGAACAGCGGCAAAGTTGTGAAAACAATAACTATGTCAGGATATCTTCTGCGAATTAATTTGATCAAGGACAAAAATTGAGCCTTGAAATCGCAGGGTGGAGTTCCGCCCAAAAAATCATTGGTTCCCACCATAAGCACTAACGGAATGCGGGCCTGAAGGACAGGGTTTGTTTTAAAAAAGTCCTTGATTTCGCCTACCTTTGCGCCGGAAAAGCCCCATGAGCATGAGGATTGCACGGAAATATCAGCTCTGGTCTGACGACCAAGATACTCCGAGAACCTCTTTGCACATGAGTCGCCTAAAATTTGCACAGATATTGGCATCTACAAGAACGGGAGCTTGGGGGGTTTTCTACGGCCCATGGGAATTTATTCAGCATGAAAACCTAGCCTAATGGTGTTTAACCTAGGCCTACTTAATTGAAAAACCTCTAAAATCCGAGAAATTTATTCTTAACCAATTTAATTTTAATACCTGAAATTTATTTCTGCTAATTAACCTACAAAGTTGAAATGAAAATGAGAAAACAGCCAGGGGTTTGCCAAAAGCCAGCAAAATTCAAAAGCAAGGTGCGGTTAGTCGAGCAAGCCGGTAGGTATATCGGAGATACGGAAAACCGAATCACCGATACCCGAGTACTGCTCGACTATCGACCGGATCGATGAATCGACCAGCCGATAACACAGACCCAACCTAGATGAGACATCCAGGGATAGGCCACACAATACCCTGCATTAAATGTTCAGTAATTAAATAAGCAAGTGCATAGGAAAAGGTAATTAAAATAAATTATTTAGCAAGCATACTTAAATATAATATAGCTCAAATACACAAGAAACACTTCTTACAAACTACACTGACTCTAACGCTCATACCAAAGACTTTGTAATTTTAAAATAAAGAAAATTGAAAATCAATTTAATTTAATTTACTTGGGATCCAGCCAGCATCGTTCTGTGCCCAGGCACAGCGATCTGCCCCTTACCTGTCACTGATCCCAACAAAATGCAAAAGAAAATCTGAATTCAAACTTGAACATTAAATTTGCAAAAAACTATTTATGTTATTCTTTTACTACACTTTTTTTTTATTCACTTCAACACTGCACAATTAAGACATTAACACAGTATGCACTTTCTTCAAGCGGAGGCAGCTGGCAAGCGGCGAAGGCTGGAGCGACCGAGCCGCAGGCTAGGCCTATTCTGGAACAAAGGCACAAAACAAAGGCAAAATCCTATACTGGCTGGCAAACCCTGGGTCCCTATTGCCTGCCTAACAGAACTAAAGGGAAAGAGCAGGGGATGATAAACTAGCAAGAAAAACTTGGAAAAGTTAAAAGCTAACCGAGGCTATAAGAGCGCTCGGAAAATAAAAATAAAGGCCAAAATTTAAGCTAATTTCACAAAATTTCCAAAAAAAAAAAACTACTGCAACAGGGTAGCCCAGAACCTTAGCCTTTCTTAGAAAAAAATTTGAAAAGAATCGAAGCAAAACTACTGCCCTAGCCTAAAAAAAGGAAAAGTGAGGTTAGGCTAGCCTAGGCCTACCTCATGAAGCTGTAGTCTTAGCCTGTGCTTAGCTCAGAAGCTCTGCTACCATATGAGACGGGAATATGGTGGTTACCTATGGATAATGGGTATTCGGAAAGCTGATTATGGACCTATGGTGGTATTGAACTAAAACTTAGTGAGTAGCTATTGGCAAACTGAATTGATGGACTATTGAGCTCGAGCAACAACATGAATGGGGCTGACTAGTCATCTCTAGGTTGTTGGCGATTAACTGAAGGGTGCCTATGGAAATGGTTGAGGACTGAGGTTTATGCCGTGAAATGAGATTCCTGGAACTACATGACTTATTGACTGAACCTAGGAACGTATCTGAAGGACATAGGCCTACTGTGGGTACTACCCAGAGACTGATCGCAGCCAAGCACAGGACCAGAACCCTATCAGCCATTTTGATGAGTGTTTTAATTATAATCTATCTATACTAAATTAATTGCAAGGTGAATATCTAATAATGAACTGCATCTAGAAATCTAAAACCCATCCTATGGCTGATGGCCCACGTCGTGAAACGACATGAGCGTTAAGGTTCCAGACTACCTCTACAGAACAAGTTACAGCCTTAATTGACTGGCTACATAATAATTGTACTTGAGATTAATTAATTAATTATCATTCCCCCGCTCATCCCTAGCCTACGGAAACCCCCAACTATAGTAAAACTACTTATCCGAGCATGGCGTTGCAGCGATGTGGTCCAGAAAATAATATGAAGGCGAAATGGGGCGAGAGCGACCGTGCGTAGGAATATCTTTCGCTCCGCGGACCGATTCGAGAAGGTTCTGGAAACAGGCTGTTGGATACCGGGGCTGTGGCCAGTGCCTCGAAAATGGCTACTATATGGAGTGCTGGCGGCAAGAGCCGTCACAAGTATGGTTTGAGCAAGATGCAAGTTACTGGCAAATGAATGTTACAAAACCTACATCAACCACATTGAAACAACTATTCCGGAGAACATAAAGGTATTTTGGTCCCATGTGAACCGGATGAAGAAGACGACCACAAACACCGCACTCCTTGAATACAATAGTATAACCGCAACGGATCCCGCCAGCCAGAGCAACCTTTTTGCTGATTTATTTTCCTCGGTATTTCAAGAGCAGCGCCCGATAATCCCGGAGTTTGAATTTAACTCTGGTGCCTGCATTCCAAGGTGTGCGGTCTCTCCCACCCAGGTTGAGAAAAAACTGCTCTCTCTCGACTCTAAAAAGGGAGCTGGACCTGACAATATTCCTCCATGTCTTCTGAAGCAGAGTGCTCATAACTTGGCTCCGCACCTTGCAGTTTTCTTCAATGCGCTTTTATGTCATGGTATTTTTCCTGCCATTCTGAAGACAAGCTATCTGGTGCCAATATTTAAATCAGTTAGCCGCACTGTTGTGTCTAATTACAGGCCAATAGCCATTCAACCTGCCCTTGCAAAAGTCTTTGAAGCACTTGTACTGGAAGAACTTGCTTTCGCCTTCAAGAATGTTCTAGCACCTCAGCAGCATGGATTCCGCAGTGGGAAGTCTACAATGACAAACTTGGTCGTGATGGAGGACTTCATATTGTCTGCCTTCAGTATGAGAATGCAGGTCGATTGTGTATACCTCGACTTTTCTAAGGCTTTCGACCGGGTCTGCCATGATTTACTGCTAGCCAAACTGCAGGGGTATGGTGTTCATGGATCTTTGTTGTCTTGGATCGAGAGCTACTTGAAGAATCGTTCTTTGATAGTTCGCTTCAATTTTGCCCTGTCAAAGCCCATCCCTGTCTGGTGTCCCGCAAGGATCACATCTTGCACCGTACATCTTGCACCGTTCCTCTTCACACTCTTCATTAATGATGTTGGCAATAATCTATTCTCCCAGTTTCTACTATTTGCTGATGATCTTAAGATCTTCGGAAGAGTTGCCTCCACGGAAGATTGCGTACAACTTCAGAATTCTCTTGCTATGGTTGAGCGGTGGAGTGTGGTGAACGGTTTGGCATTGAACACCAACAAATGTGCAGTCCTCTCATTCTCACGTGGCTCAAACTTAATCATGTACAACTGCTCTATAAATAATTCAGTTTTGGCAAGAGTCGATACATTCAGAGACCTCGGTGTTGTCATGTCTTCATCCCTAAACCATTCAGACCACATACGTCACATCACCACAAAATCTAGTCAAAATCTAGTCAATATAATCAATTCATCTTCAGAACTTCTTACGATTTTACTTCACCCTGTACACTGATAACACTCTACAAGACACTTGTGCGACCAGTACTTGAATATGCATAAGTTGTTTGGTGCCCTCACTGGAGGAAGGATATTGAGTCACTGGACAGAATTCAGAGGAGACTAGTGCGCCTCGCCGGGACACGGATGGGATTTCGCTACCTCGATGTGCCTGTCTCTGAGCTACAGAGTGCTCTTGGTCTCGAGCCTCTTGAGCTAAGACGATCGATTCACGACCAGTCCTTCTTGTACAGAATGCTCAACGGACTTATTGAATGCCCGGAGATCCTTGAATCGATTGAGTTTAGAATACCAAGAGGCACACGTTCCAGAGATCTCTTCGCCAGACGATGCCAGCCTACAGTCTATACTTATCATGGATGCATCGGTTGTTGAGGAGAGCGAATGAACTGAGTGGTGAGACTGACATTTTCGCAAAGTCGATGGGAGCATTTAGAAGAAGCCTTAAGCTGCACCTCCTGAAAAGTTAGATCTTGTTGTTGATTTGTCGTTGTTGATTATTGTTGTTAATTTATTGATGTAATTTATCTTGTTGTAATTTATTTTTTTGATCACTTGTTAAATTTATTGGAGTGATTACTATTGTTATCTTTGTCTTATTCTTTAATTTATTTTGTTGTTGCTGCATACATTATAACTATTAACATTATTATCATTGATGTTTGCCACAAACTGTTATAACTGTTATAATTGTTCTTTCACTGATCAGTTGAATTAATTTGTTTCATCACGAGCAGTGCACCGAACTTTTTCACTCTTATGTATGTTTTATGTAACTATTTTCAATATGTTCAAACAAATTGTAAAAATTATGTAATGGGAAACCGTTGGAATGAATAAATAAATAAATAAATAACAGATACAAATTATGAATTGATCTATTTCAATAATCACCTTTTTTATTTGTGTACTTTGGGCTAAAATATTGCTATTGAAAACTATTCATAAAATAAATTTAAAATTCTTTTGTTGATTAACTTTAGCATATTGAAGCGGTGACAACAATTAACATTTGAGAGTTGGTGCTACTTTACAATTTTAGGAATTAATATTTGCAATATATATATTTAGATATTTTAATATTAGGTGAAACTGCTTGTAATATGTAATTAGTAAAAAGTATTGTTCAATAAGCAACGATAATGACTTAATGCACTAGTAAGTGGACTTGTTAAGGCTGTTGTTTGAATAATGTATTATTACTCGAAGTTATTGGATTTGATGTAAATTTTCTGTATGATATGAAAGTTATGATTTTAATCATAAATAAATAAATAAATAATATATATATATAATAAAATACCTATAGCTGTCTCTTTATTTTGCATATTTGATTCTGAATCACCCTCAAACTCACATTACTCTCAAAATAAGAAGATGGTGGTTTTTTATTTAGTTTGGAAAACTTATTCCAAATGACAGCTGCCAAACCACATAAAACAAAACTTCAGCCTCGGAATATCCGTTACTTTAAAAAATTTCGTTGGCGATACAAAACTTTGATGCTGACACTTTCTCAAAGTAATCCGAATTACAACTTCCTAGAAATATGCAGTACATTGTATGAAATTTAAATCAATAGATTTACACATTTTGTTGGCGTGGGAGTGAATCCCTAATTAATAAGATTAGTGTAAGTGATTAATGATTTCAGCCATTGTAATATTACTGTTAACACTATTGCTGCATTTTTGTTTTTAATAAATATTTTAATAAGGAGATATATAAAAATTAAAAACTGTCTTTAATAAGTGTACAATTTACTTAACCAAGGTTTTTCCCCATTAAATTGTTTTTACAAATTAACAAAGGTCCTATATAAAGATTTTGATGCATTGAAAACATCCAGTTTCATTTAGAACACACTCAACCAATCAGGTGTAACCTTTATTATGAAGAGCTTTAGAGACAATATGATTTGAATAAATCAATGCCTAGACAATCGGATATAGAGCCCAATAATTGAGTTATGCAGTTTCAATAGAACAATCCTTATAATAAAAATAAAACTAAATAAAGACTCATTTTGCAAACCAAATGAGGTGCTTGGAAAGACATGTTTATGGTATGAGTTTGCTTATGATATTATTCACGTATTTATATATTTGGATGAATAGAAATTATCACGTGGAACATAAAATTTTAATCCCGTTGGTGATAAAGAAAGAGTTACGTATAGAGTATTCACACTTTTTACAACATACTGGTCTCCGTTTGTGTGCCCGTAGAATAGGTACTTAACAAAATCTTCTTTTTGGGAATGTGTAAAATTATCTCTAAAAAGTAGGCAAATGATAATGCTCTGTCTGAATAAATTGAAAGGTAGATGGTAATCGACTCTCTGGTAATCGGGTCGTAGTCGACTCTCTGTTCGTCATAAATGTCCCCCCTGTCAATCATTGAACGGAAGTGTGAATGGCCGATATGAAAGGTGGTTAGTGAAGAGTGTGTGAAGTGATATATGAGAAAGCCTGTGGATGTCTGTCTCCGTGGTGTATGAGTGTTAATAGCACATATAAATGTGTACACATGTGGCTACGTGTGGGTGAATGTTTGTCTGTGTGTGTGCATGCATGCGTTCTTGTGATATAAATGGAAGCTTGGTATTATTGGTTGGGGATGTCAAATGGAAACAGAAACATCTAGTTCCGGCAAAGCAAGGCAAACAAGTGCATAGTCCAATATTAACTTTCACTTTCGTCCAAAACCATCTTTTTTATCAGTATAATTATTATTACTATACTTTAGGTTTTAGCTAAGATAGTGGTATGCCTTAGTTTATCTTATGAAATGTTCAATGTTCATATAATTACTACAAAATAATAGTGACTGACTATATAAGTGTAAAACCAGCATATCTATTTTTTTATTTATCTATTTATTTACTTATATTTTAGCACTACACTCAATCAAACTAAAGTAAAAAAATTATAAGTCTTATTACCATTTTCCTAAGTTTTAGTCCTTTCATGTATAAGTACTATTATTTTCATGTCTAGTAGTAAGTATTTTTGTTACTTTATTATCATAAAGTTTAAATTATTTAATAATAATGAAATAGTAATGAAATAAATAATGAAATAATGATTTATTCCTTCATTTAAAAATACAAAATAATACAATTTCATTTCTCAGGAATTTTTGTAGGCCGGTTTCCAGTATATGGCCTACAGAAAATAATCAATTTTAGTCCACAGTTGATAACACGGCAAATTCATTTTAATTTGTTCAAACATTCCAAGAGGCAGGAGATTTTATGGACTCAGCCCCCGTGCACAGGCTTTGGCCCATGCGGGGACTTTTCCACGATCTGAAATTTCATGTAATAAAATTGTAATGTATTTGTTGGTATAAATAATTTTGAATTAAATTGAAATGGTGGTTGCTTTTATTAATAACATAATAACATAACTTAAATTACATTTGAACAAACTGATTATCACTTATAAGGCAACCGATTATTGTAGAATCTCCCAAGAGCCTACATTGCTCTAATAACGTTACGTCAGGAATTTTTATTAAGAATTATTATTTGATTTACTTTTTCATAGACAACCCAGGTTGATTTACTTCGATGTTTAGGCCAACGTTAATGTCTGGCCGAATGGTGATGAAGAAGGAGGAAACTGTTCATCCAGATAATTAATTTCCATTGTGATTGTTGTACTTTTTCATCCTTTTTTTAATTCTTTTACATTTTCACCTTATATCCAATTTATTTCCTTTCTCTTTCTTAAACATGGACAGAAATTCATCTACAATCCACCTTTATTCTGTTTATTTGACCGCATGATCAGCCCAACGTGACCCTAGTGAATAGAGTTTTTTGTTTCTTTTTTTAGAATAAAAACCTCCACTGCCCGTCACCATGGGCACAATTGGCCTGTGCGGTGATCTAAAGACAGCAAAGTACGGTCACGGCATTAGTCATATAGGCTAGCTAGAGGTGACGCTCATGTTTGTGCGTGTAACGTCGTCGCCCGGGATCGAACTGGGGACCGCTAGCTCGTGAGGCCAGAGCTCTACCTACCGCTGAGCTGCCGCTCCGAGTTGATTATGACATGAGCAAATTTATTCTATTTTTACACTGTTATAATAATGGACAAAAAATTTTCATTCAATATTTTTTCTCTATTGGTAGTAGGCATCCTATTTATGAAAAGATTTAGTAAAATTATCTTAAAATTTAACTAAAAATATATACAGACTGAATTTAAATAAACCAATTTTGAAAATGTTTTACTTAATAAATAACTTCATATTCACATAAGAAATTAAGGCAATTTAACACTGGTATCATGAAAGAAAATAAACTTGAATAAAATCTTAACTTTATTACTTCGTTAAATATGAGCTTCTTAATAAAAAATCTTCCAGTTTCCTAACTTCAAAAAAGAGAAATTCCTACTGACTCCAAGGTTTAAAAATCAACTTGAAGTTTTTATTGAAACGACGTTCTCAACACACGCAATTTCAAATCCAGAAACGTTAATTAAATATCCTCTTTTTCAGTTTAAAGTTTGAAAATCACTTGAAGCATTGAAGTTTGTAAGGGTAAAATATTGTTAGTTCTCTCTGCTTTAACTTATGAATTAATTTAGAACGGATTGGGGACTGAAGGGTTTTACATACATAGGACTTTTAATGTCCTAATAAGGAGAATGGAAAATAATTTTTTAGTTAGAAATCATCCTTTCATGAATACAATATAACAAAGTACAATTTTTTCTGTAAACAAAACAAACACCTAATGTTCCTACGTTTTAGGTGGAGTATAAAGTATATACCATCGGCCCTCTAGAGGGTTTTACTTCAGACTGTTTTCCCGAAGTGCCCTAAATCATTTTGACATGGACTCGGGGAGCCATTCTTGTGAGTGAAAGAAGATTTTGTACCTTCATCACTGATCAGCAACACTTTCAAATGATAGATCTTTTAAATGCAGTTTTTCCTAATAAGAGATAATATTATTCTAAGAACAAATCATGCTAAATCATGCTAAATAAAATTATCAATGATGAAGGTTGTGTTCGAGAATCTATTTCAAATTAGTTTAGAACTTGAACTGTGATTAACTAGTCAAACTAGAGGAAAGAGCCTTCAGTTGCACTAAACTATCCTATTAATGTTGTACTAACTTAATAGTCTAACTTAACCTCAACCTTAGTAATGTAGCTCAACCTTAGCTCGGGTTACGACTCTCATTATGTTTACTAAAATTACAAGGACTGCGCCAAACAATCAAGTACTTGAATTAATATATGACTTTTTAAATATTTATCCTTCCAAGCTGATCCTAACCAGTTAGAAAAGTGCATATGTTGGTATAAAAGTATGGTAATACCCATTAAACTGCACTAAGTACTAAAAAGCACTCTTGGGTGTTCTGAATACCATGGACATGAACTAAGGTTCCTTCAGCATTATTTATGACCCAACTCAATGTATGAGCAAAAATATAATATTAATTTCTGTAAGATGGATTGAAAACCAACATTAAAGCAAATATTAGCACTGAGAAAAGTTTTTAGACCATACGGACTATTAAATTCACATTAACATGCCACCGGAGCTTACATACGTAAATACGTATTTGTTTCCATTAGTACGTATTAATTCACTTTACTGGAAATAAGTGGAATGGCTTAAACAATTTCACGACATGGCATTTAAAAACATTATACTGGTAAAAGAATGATTCTGAATGGTTTTTTCGCCATTCCTCAATATTTTGTACTGTTAAATCAACATAGCTGTGAACTAATCCGAGACGTCATAAAAGTCTATCTGTTTTACATATTTATCCATTTCAAAAGTATAATAAACACGTGTTGTAATGGGTTGTACACTGCTAGCAGGATAAATTACCCAGTGTACAGAAAGCAGTAAAAATGCTTCAGACAAAAATTATGACATTTTATGGCAAAATTATGGCAAAAAAGCCCTGCTGGCATCATAATAAAAAAAAAAAAAAAAAAAAAAAAAAAAAAAAAAAAAAAAAAAATGGCGAGCAGTATGTTTTATCCAGTTTTACTGGAAACCGGTTTGTTAACTTTAACGTAATAGCAGGATTAAAATACTTAATATAGGAAAAAGCAGTCTAAATGCTCCAGCAAAATTTTTTTTCATATTATATTCTTCCTGCAGGATAATTCACACAAAATACATAGAACAGTATTTTTCTGCTGGTTGCAACTCAGTTGCTCGAGAATAGCTGGCCTTGCATCACCAACGTGTTTTACTAAAGCACTAGTTGTTGCCCGTCGATACTCGACGGATATAGCTCCATTAGTGGTAAATGAAACCCTGTAATAGTGCAAACAAGTAAGGTAGTCTATAAAATGTACTTCTTTGAACTGCCATACCAAGAATAATAATATATTTTACAGAAAATACTACGATTTTAGTCGGAGCGTCGGAAAAGTAGGCCTATTCTTTAAAACCAATAATGTTGCATCCTTGTACTTATAGGTCCTACTCTTTCGTATTTTATAAACATGCCAATTTGATTGTTTAGGTAGGCGCAAACCTAATTAACCTAAGGAAACCGTTCTATTAGGTTCAACAGCATCAGAAATAAGTCCAATTTATCCAATAGACCAATATCCACTTGTAGGCCTATTGGATAAATTGTTCTTAACATTTTTTTTTCAAGTATTAGGAGAGGTAAACAGTGTTGTAACTTATGGTGGATGGATTTAACAAATATTGGTATTAGGATAGGATAGAACGTAGATAAACCATCTATAACCACTTTCATATATCAATATTTATGCTGTATTGTGCAAGTTTCAATAACTATCCAAATTTAAAGAATGCAAATTTATTTCCTAGAAAATTACATAATTTTAGTTGGAGTGTCTGTCAAAGTAGGCCTATAGGCATATTCCTTAAAAACAATAATGCTGCACCCTTACACATACACTCTTTAGTATTTTATAAACATAACAAACCCATTGTTTACTTAGGCCTAAACCTTAGTAGCCTGATCAAAAAATAAGAAATAAGCAAGCCTAAACTATCAAGTTGTATTTATTAATTTTTTTAAATTTAATAAATAAGTTTTTTGAGAATTTGAAAATGCCTATAAATATTTTAATGTCTCTATTTTGCTTAAAATAAATATCGATACTACCAGTAAAACATTTATTAGTGACACCGTTGTTAGACACATTAAAAAAAGTATACTTGAGGAGATCGGTTTAGAACCTGGACCTTCTGGTTTGTATAAAGTTACGCTACCGACTGTGCCATAAATTCCGTTGGTAAATGGAGAAATGTAAAGCATTACAACCTGGCAACCGACCAATTGATTGCACAACGAATTGCCGATACATCCGTTTCTTTTAATACAAATGTAAACAATTTATTTAAACTGAACCTTTACAATTTAGTCTTAATTTCATAGTAATCAGCTATTTTACGTAATTAAGCAGCTTTCTTTCCATTTAAAGGATAATACATCATAATAATTGCAAAGGTTTTTAGGTACTGACCGTAATAAAGCAAATCCTTCATGAGCTTTTGTTCACTCACTCTGTATTTAGACAAAATACCTCGTGTGTTTACAATCAGCTGATTGAAATCGTGTAAAATAAATAAATTGTTAAGGTTTGAAAATGTCGACATTTTTAATTTAAGGGAGTAAAATAACGTTAATTATATGATTAAGCAGCTTTCTTTTCATAAATGACAATACATCATAATAATTGTAAACGTTTTTAGGTACTGGCCATAACTAACCAAATCCTTCATGAGCTTTCATCCATTCTGTGTTTAGACAAAATACCTCGTGTGTTTACAATCAGGTGATTGAACTCGTGTAAAATAAATAAATTGTAAAGGTTTGAAAATGTCAATGTTTTTAATTTAAGGAAGTAAGATAATGTTAAAGTAAATAAGGTCTGCTAATATACAAAGGTTTACGTTTTATTTGGTACAAACTGCGTGTAAATTGGTCCAGTGGATGTCTCAGACGAACTGTCCAAAGGATTGGAAACGTTGGCTTTTTTCTCCATGTTAAATCTCCGAAAGAAAAGTTTATTTTTCATTTTTGACCGATTTAACGTAAATATTTTTGAAATACGAATAAAACCTGCTAATATAGAACCGAAAACATTTACTTTGGTACAACCCGCATGTAAATTGGTCCAGTAGATGTCACAGACGAACTGTCCAAAGGTTTTTACCTTTTTGTTTTAAATATATGGATATTTTTTGATTTTTTAAATTCATAGTTTAGTATATTTTAGCGTTTTTTATTTGAGTCATAAACTAATATGATATTTACTTCTTTTCATACTTTATAAGTTATAATATTTAAGAATTAAGTCACAATGGCAAACCACACTGCATTTGCTACACACACTAAGTCGCAATGGTTTGTTACACAATCTCCCTAGTTTTAAATAAAGTAATATAATCTCTGTGGCCAGATGTGATAAACAACAACGATGTATCAGAGGAAGTTGGGCCACCGCCAAAAGGTGATGAACTTTTTCCTCTGTTACTGATATTTTTAAGATAAAAATAGAATAGAATTAAAAGGATTTGAGATTTTCTTTTGTCCAAATTGTCTTTGTTTCATAATAAAACCTTCAAAATTTACCAGCATAATTTTTTATGTTCTGATAGTTATAAATAGTAATCGGCATGCAAGAGAAATAAGTAATATAAAAAATAACTATTTTGTTGTAAAATACAATAAAACATAAGTTTCTTAAAATACTTTTGGCACCAAGTGAGTATTTTTGCATATAAACTTATGCATTAAGCGATAGCAAAAATCTTTTAAAATTGTAAATTATGTTAATATACAAAAAATGTATAATAAAATTTAAATGTGTTATAAATAAATTAAGACTGGTAATGTACAGTATAGTTTAACAAAAAATATCAAATAATATGGTTCATAATATAATAGTTAAAGATAATAAATAAAATCTTTTGTTTGCTTACCTTTTGCTCAATATTTCATGTGGAATAGATCTGAAGAGGGCAAGACAGAATCTTATTTCTTTGTGAACCCAATATTGCTCTCAATAAAAAAGTTTTAATTCAAAACTTAGCTCATATAACTTTCTATCATCTCCTTTTCTCAAAATAATGTGAAAGAGTGATAGTGTTTAGTTTGTGTTCTTACTAAAAGTTAATATTCTAGCATATTTACTAATTCTGTTTTAGGTTCGATTCAAGAAACACATTGAAAATACAATAGAAATGGTTTCGTTTGGTTAAAAAATACTCAAATTATCTTTGCTTGAAAAAATACTGTTAATATTGGAATAGATAAGTAAATTTACATTGGATTGTATGATTTGTATATATACACATCTATTTGAACCTAACCAAATTGCAGTTAACTTAAGTTAAAAATTGGAAAATAATAGGGGAAATATTTGACTCCATTTCACATTGTTGAAAAATGTCCTTGATCTTCTACTTAGTTTCCCTACATTGTGTCAAAATAAAATAATACGGGACAGAGAATTGTATATTGGATTTTACTGATTTCTAACTCTTAATAGAACTAACAATTTTTTAAATATGGCATAAATCATATATTTAAATTTTATTTATTATCGATATGAGCTGATAACATAAAGAGCGGTATAATGTAAAACTATAAAACTAGTTATTTGTTGGTTATTTTTATTTATTTATATAAAGGAATAACTAGACCAAAAATTTTATGAAGCATTGATGTACCTGGTGTCCGAAACTGTACAACCCTTTTAATATGTATTTTTTTCAATTGTAAAATAGATGTTAACCGGTTACCCTCTTTCTATTGACGCTATGTTCTATGTACACAGTGTACAAGAGTAACCTTTGAAGTCAGGAAGACATTAGTTTAAAATAAAAACACCCAATTTTTGTTATTTCTGGTTTTTACACGTAATTCTATGACATTTTAACAATTTAATAATTGCCCCTAATCCAAAAAAAAAAAAAAATAAATAAAAATAAAAATTAGAAGGTTTAAGAAATAATAGGGGTAAAAAATTAGTTTTTTACTATAACTTGGAGGAAAATTCTTCATCTTTAATGTCTGAAAATATTTCGTTAAACAAACATGTCCCGGAATAAAAAAAAAACTCTCCTTTTAATTACTTTTCCATCATAAAATAAATCATGTCTAGATAAACTGAAAAAATTGTTGCTGTGTAAACATTTTACAAAGAGACTTATTAAATTTTTTTATAAATGAAAAATAACACAAATATTCTCAGACACACACATTTTTTATATATGTTTTATAAAAAATAATATAAAAAACTAAACATAGCTGCCACTTAAGACAATCAATTTTTCAATGTGGCTACCTACTCTGAACGCCGTCAAGTTTTACCGGGTGTCCATAAGTCTTGTCCTGATAAAGAGACCGAATAATATGAAACCATTGGTGGTAAGATAAAGTTTTATTTTCGGTTTTAACAAGTGACTTTTTAACTATTATATAGCTATGCACAAACTCAATACATTTCTATGCGTGCGCTTGGGTTTCCTGTAGATTTTCTAGGCGAATCTTTTGTTAGTTTTTTTTACGAACAACCATTTTTGATGTTGATTAACACGTCCTGAGTAATGGACGTCACTGAATTGTCTTCTATTTTTGACAAATACCTTTATAAAGAAAAATCCACTTGTTATAATAATCCACTTGTTAGAATTACGGTCAAGTATGGTGAACGAGAATGCATCTGGTAGTTCCATCACGATTAAGTGCATTGCGAGTTACATTAAGTATTGTCAATTAGCTGAGTTTAGGTGCTAAAAAAATAATATGAAAAAAATAATATGTAAGATAGAATATTCTTGAAAACAGAAAATGTAAGAAGCAAGTGACAATAATGGTGTCCGTACAGCAAAGCAATGAAATCAGTGGCCTACAAGATGTTTAGGACACACGGTATTTATTCCGTGATGTTGCCGAGGGCTGAATTGATTCCCACTCTCAATCCTCGAGACTGTCTGAATATTGAAGGCTTTCAACTTCCAAATTTTTCTGTGACAAAGCTCTGAATGAAACGTCACAGCGCAGTATGTCCGGTGACCATGTAGGCCTGTGAATTGGACCACCGCTTACAATCCATAGTATTCTATAACTTCACCTGGAAGAGTAGGCTTATAACTTTAACTCTTATCGATCGTACTAGGATCGGCTAAGGTTCTTTGATGGTTGATATAGTCCTTGGATCATTCTTTTTTTCCTTATTTTTAAGAAATCGGCAGATTTAGTATAATGTACCATTTAAAAAATAATATTTCTCTTGCTTGTCCATGATGCAAAACTTATTGTAGGTTATGTTTTCAATTGTTATTTTTACCTAGAGTTATGGTTTAGCTTGCACACTCAAATTATGATCAAAAGAAATTTAAGATTTTTTCCATTATAACGCAGTTTCATAAACATTTATGACAAATATATATAAAAAAATAAAATTTACCATAGCATAATCTTATTTAATGATGGAATATTATTTAAAATGAGGTTTTAAGACATTTTCATGCTTGTTCAGTTGTGTTTAACGTAAAAGAATAAGAGAAAATGGATAAAAGAGTCTCCTATATTATTCCTATGGGATGGAAACCAAACGTCGACCGCTATTATCTCCTAAACTGTTAAGAGTACATATTAATTCTTCCGTACAGTTGTATTAAAGTCACATGTAATAAATAATGTAATAAAAAGTGGAGTTGTGTATTTAAAATTAGTGACTTCAGGTGTAGAAAGGTGACTTCTGGTACACCCTGTGCATCACTAGTATAGCGTAAACGGTTTACTTATTTGCACAATTAGTTTTTATGAAAAATTAATTACATAACCTTAGAAAGGGTTGTACCGGTGGTCTGGGACACCTGGAAAACATTTTGAGTATTTTATCATGAAAACAAAAGTATGACTCACATATATAGCTTATTGAATACATTCATATGAAATATGACACAATGAGAGGTGAAGTATTATTGGGTGCTGTCATGAGAAATGACATGATACGTTGACTAATGTGACATTGTCAGCGACAGGGCGATGTCGGAGTCGACTCATGTCACGACACGAGACAAAAGTCACAACTCGCCACTGTCCAGTGTCTGCCACATTTATAACAAAACACTTTAAACATTTGTGTTCTCATTTTTACTTCCAAATTTTTCCAGTATTTAGAAATGTTTGTATTTTTACTATTCAACAAGTGATATTTACTTTTCTCACAACATAAAAAGAAGTAATTGTAGTAAATGTATTTAATTGTAATAAACTATCATAAATTTAGTTTTTTAAATAATATCAAATTCATTATAGCAAACAAGATATTTAAAATGTAATGAACAAAGGCAAATAAATGTAACTTGCACTATTATAAATTGCACATTATTGAGTTTAATAAATAAAATTGGTAATATTAATTTAACTATATATAATTCTTGAGGGAGAGAACGGGAAAATTCACTACGCCCACAGGGGTTCAGCCTGTAGTGTGGGACTCCCCTAACAAACGGGTTTACCTACTAAAAGACCTCCTCTACTCCTTAGGAATCTAGCCTGGAATTGTCTGTCACATTACATCAGGCTAGGTTAAGTTAGCCTAAGCCCATTGGGCTCACTCCTTGACCAGCTGCAAGGTCAGGGGGTCTGAGCCTCTTAGCGGTCCATATTAATCTTTTTTCTAAGGAGGATGCCCCGGATGCAGTGTGACAAACAATCCCAGCAGCCCTCATACTCCAAGATCTTTTGGCAGACCGACTATAAAAAATGCGCCAAAAGTTTGTGACGCCTCTAGGCGTGGCCCCTCCCAACAGGGGCAGCGGAAGAAGGTGTGCTCCGCATCGTCGGGAACGCCCGGGCAATAAATTCAGTCCGGTGAACCGATCCTGCTCCTCGGCGGTTACAGGTATGACCGAAAATTACCATGAATTGGGTAACGTAGTAGTCCACCTCCATATGCCACCATTCCACCCATGGTTTTGCCTGCTTGATAAGCCGCGGTCGAGATGATGAAGGTTATCAGCTCCCCAGAATCTATGAAGATTTGCCTGGATAATGCGAAATACCCGGCCGCTGCTTTTTGCCTGTTCAAGTGCGGCTCTGAAGGCACCACACTGACCTGACTCGGGTAAGTGACCGAAGGCACTGGAGGCTGAATGTCCTGCAGAGGAAGCTGGAGAACAGTCTTTGCGTTTGTGGCCCATGCTTCTGCATTGGAAGCAGTTGTCACTACTTTCGGGCCCTTTACAGTTTTGGGAGGAGTGGCCGAAACCAAGACAGTGAAAGCATCTCGTAACTACCACCCTTGGTTTGAGCCTGCAATTGCCCCAACCGACTCTAAGGTGCTGAGGGGTAAGCAGTTTATTGGCATTTCGTCCATGTCAGCAACAACCATCCGGCGTTGACTTCAGTTACGCTTTGTCAGCCACACCTTCACCGCATCACCCGGTATCTCCCTGTGTGCGACCTGGATCGCAAGGGTCAGCTCCTCTTGGCCACAGAGGGCATCAAGGTCCCGAATGTCTTCCGAGTACTTCGTTTCTGGGGTCTTGTTGGAGCCTTTGTCCCCAAGCAAAGTCTTGAAGGAAGCGGCAAAACCAATCTTGTCCGTCGACTTCCTCAGTTCGAGGAGGACATTTCCATTTTGGGTTCGCCGGATGTACTTTATAATGGTGGCGGTTTCTGTCGGTTTGGCCTGCGATTAGATCTGTCCCAGAATTTTGGCAAAAGATCAATCCCCTAAGGGCTTGATCAAACTCGCCTCCTTCCTGGGCTTTTTGGGCTTAGTTCGTGCAGGCTTCCTGGTAGATTTGCCAGGGGCCTCCATAACAGGATCGGAGACTTGGGTCTTCTTCCCTTTTACAGGCTCCTTCTTTCAGGAAGCCTCTCCATGTTTTAGTTGCCTTTTCTCCTTTTTAGACAAATGTCTCCCCCGTTCCCCGAAGGTGTTTGAGGAGCAGAAAAGAGAAATGGGCGATGAAATTGACGCTGGGTTCGGGACCGCTGCCGACGCAGAAATTCCTGACAGAGCAGTAACTAAAACAGCGGCCGGAGGATCTTCAGTATGCGTGGAAGCAGAAACGAAGACCGGTTTCACTACTGAGTTCAGTTCCCCAAGCTCAGGGTTTCCCGACGAAGATCCTCTGTGCCGCCTCAATCGCTTTATGACTTAGGTCCGAGACTCAGCCAGATGAGCTTGAGTCGAAGCAGAGATTACTGGGCACAAAATGTCGCCCTCCCGCCTTCGGCGTAATCTTCCGGCATTCCTCGATCTTTCCAAGGAAATCCTCGAGTTTCGAAATTCCGTCCTTTACACTGACGTTCTTCTGAATGAGTTATTATTTGCCTTGGACAGACCCTTAAACTATATGTGATTTAGTTTAAAGAATATATTTAAATAATATTCAAATTCAATGAAAACAGAAGCTGAAGATGTATATTTGTTGATTGTTTTTTTGAAAATAATAATAAAAGTTATACAAACAATTTAAAAAAGAACATTAAAAATACTACAAAATTGACTTGGAAACAATAGTATATTTCGTCTCTAGTCTGGAAAGTGGTCGTTAACGGTGCAACATTAAGTTTTAAGTACGAGGCACAAAAGAGTATTTGAATTTGATCAAGCACCGATATACCACTTTATGAAGAGTTACGAACAGTACTTTTTATCATACTCACTTTCATAATATAGTTTGGATAAAAGTTAATAAATTTAGAGCTATATACTTCGTCTTAGGTTGTTATTTAGTTTATATTTGAACTGAATTCATATGTTTGGTATTAATACAAATTGACGTTAACAAAAATAGAGACCATTAAAAATTGCTGTGATAGATGCCAAGTTGGGTACCTTCTTTAGGTTTAGCAGTAAACGACCTGAAGTGGGAATTTGATGGAAAACCGTGTTAAATTATATAAAACTTTTGTATTTGAGGTTTTGATCTATCTTTTCCTTTTTTTGCACTAATTTACTTCAATGTTGGAAGTTGGGGTTTGAATGACAAATCTAATTCAAGTTGAATTACTAGAAGTCAAAACCACCACAAGCATACCGGGAGTCCCAGACCACCCGTACACCCCTTCTAAAATCTACACAATTAATTGTTCACAAAAAGAAAAGTTGTGCTATTATAGGTAAACCGGTTGCGCTCTATCCATTTATGATAATTCCAATGTACAGTGTGTACCAGAAGTAACCTACACAGACCGGAAGTCATTAATTTTATATACGAACCCCCATTTTTATGGTGTTTTTGGATTCTAGACATAATTTTAAGGCTACTTTACAATTTAATTGGTATCCTTAATCCTAAGGGTTTGGGATATAATGAAGGTAGAAGTTTAATTTTTCCCATTAGAATAACATTTATCAAATTTTCATATCCTACTGAAACTTTTACCTTAAACATAACTGTCCAAGCATAAAAATATGTTATAATCTCATTTTAAATAATAATTCATCATAAAATACCAATTTTCACGTAATTAATTTGAGTTTACTACACATTAAAAATAATCTCCTCCATATTGAAAAATTTATGGGAAAATAAAATAATTTATGACAAAATTTTTAATTTAAGATGCTAAAGTGTTTAAAATAAGAAGCTAAGGCATTTTTATGCTAGGCCCTTTTAGT
This sequence comes from Neoaliturus tenellus, assembly GCA_030545055.2. NCBI lineage: Eukaryota > Metazoa > Arthropoda > Insecta > Hemiptera > Cicadellidae > Neoaliturus > Neoaliturus tenellus. The sequence goes on along the minus strand of CM061533.1, from coordinate 52,274,174 downwards.
TTAACTGGACATTTGCAGAGATAATGGATGTGAAATTTGGTCCCACGTTATTCTTGAGGGAAAAAATCAAACTTCTTCCTCTATTATCACTAAACCATTAGAATTTGGGACACACATTAAATTGTAAAGTAGTCTTAAAATTATGTCTAGAATCCAAAAATACCATAAAAAGTGGCGGGATCGTATTTAAAATCAATGACTTACGGTCTGGGAAGGTTACTTCTGGTACAACCTGTACATTGAAATTATCATCAATGGATAGAGCGCAATCGGTTTACCTATAATGGCAAAATTTGTTTTTGAGAACTATTAATTGTGTATCTTTTAAAAGGGGTGTACGGGTGGTATGGGACACCCGGTATACGTGGTTGAACGATCTTGACGGGAAAACTCCAGAAAAAGGACCATGACACCCCAACCTCCATAGGGTTTCACCTCATACGTCTTCAAATCTACCATATTTTTTCATGTTTTTAATGTAGTTGGATAGGGTTTCCGCTAAACATCTGTGAAAATCGCTCATTACACAAATTAAATTTGAAATTTTATAATTATAATAACATTTGTTTTTAGGTTGAACTTTTTACACATCTGTTAATGTACAGCTGTAAATACGTGTGTTTTTTTTGTGATTGCTGATATTCAAAATATTTATTGTCGTTAATTTAGCACTAGGGTCAAGTGGGGTAAGTGTACCCCCAAAATCACATAGTACCACTTTGATTACAGATTAAAAAACACATGTAAGTGATATAAAAATAAAATTTTGTATGATTATTCTTTGGAATGTTTAGTATATGTAGAATTTTTATTTTGTTAAAAATCTCATTTTTTGTATTTTTTAGAATTTTTTTTGTAAAGTGATGTTTGGGGGGTACACTTGCCCATGAATCTGGGGTAAGTGTACCCCCCCCCCTCAATGTAGCTTTGCATTGCATATATGTTGATGTTGGGGCAAGTGGATTATAGAGAAGAAAATGAGCTTTCTTTTGGTTTTTTATTTATCAAAATATCTCAAACGGTTCAGGAGTTATGAACTTTTTTGTGAACCTCCGCACGGTAAAACGGAAAACCCAGTTTTTAAAGAAATTGTAAAGTAAATGAAAACATAGAGATAACACTGTTTCAATTAATTGACAATTAATAGGTCTTAAAGAGCAGAAAATTATCTTCATTTTGATTTTTATCTATCAAAATAACTTGAAAAATACGGTAGTTAGGAAATTTCTTATAAACGTCCGCTTGGTGAAGTAACTTTAAACCTTAATAAGTTATTTTTATTTTACTTAGGCCTTAAATGTTCCTATACTAAACTAAAAAAATGTATTGAAACAAGTTATGTACTTACCTTTTTTCTTCATACATGAGATAAGAGTTTGCCTTATCATCAGCTAATCTATCCATTATTGAGGGGGGCGTACACTTGCCCCATTGGTAAAAGTACACTTGCCCCAACAGCGATATAACACAGGGTAAGTGTACCCCCCCCCTAACTCCCCCAAAATGGCTTTTTTGGTAATTAAAAATATTATTTTTGAATTCCTCTTCAAAAAATGAGTCAGATTACCAATTTTAAAATAATTACCTTAATATTTGAATTTTTAGTAATTTCTTCAATTTTCCAAGCGGCACTTGCGTTTAGAGTACAAACGTAAGATGTTTTTAAACTCTTCAAAACACACAGTAATAATAACCAGATAATTTTTTAGTGATTATAATTTGAAAGAGCATAGTTTGAAATACCTTTGGCTAAGTTTTGAAATTTTTTGAGTAATAAACCGATTTTTTATTAGCTGGGAGTCCACTTGCCCCGGGGGTACACTTACCCCACTTGACCCTATATGTTACTTTTATATAAAAATAAATTGCTCGAATTTCGAGAAAGAAGTAGATTAGTTCTTATAAAAGCGTCATTTTAGTGAAGAAAACATGATTACATTTAGGAATATTAAATTATACACATCTGCTCTTATTTAAGTATTGAGGGAAGACTGGTAATAAAACACTAAATAATATTATACAAGTAGTGGGGTTTTGCCGGTTCTGGCCCATTTCAAGGCCAAGCGGTTCGAACCGGCAGGTGTGGATGACAGTGATGGATGTGTTTTGTAAGTGGGTCAAGGCCATCCGGAGGGAGTTTTAAAAAAGCGGAGCCGCGAGGGGCTCAGTCGGGGCGGGGACTCGGGACGGGTCGGATCGGAGCGGGAGCGGCGGGCCGAGGGAGGGTTTTTTTTTAGTTTATTTATTTTAATTAATTTAAATTAAAATAGTGTCGTTGTTGTTGTTGTGCAGAGAGGCGTTGGAGCGTCGTGCACCGTTGACGCAGTGGTAGACGCCGAAGGTGATGGCGAAAAGGAGGTAGACGCACAGCATGCACAGTACGCATTTGAACAGTTGCAGCAGGCGGACCATGCCTTGTTGGTTCGCCGTTTCCAATTGCAGCTTGTTGATCTCCAGTCTGAGTCTGTCCTCCTCCAATCGTGATCTGAGCGTAACGTCGTCCATCATGTCTGTGTGTGCGTGTTTTTTAGTTTGTGGTGGGGGAAAAAACGGGAGCGGTGTTGATGGTAGGAAAGTCGGCGATGAAATGAGAAGCGAAGACGAATGCAGTGCATATTTATTGTAGAGTGGTGGGGGGTGAAAAAAAAAAAACAGTTGTCTTCGACTAAACCTCATCGTCAGCTGTGTCGGAAGGTGCAGCCTCGGAAGGTGGAGGAGTGCCGCCTGCAGGTTCGATGTCCTCGCTCTCCATCTCCTCGCATTGTGGACAATTGTAGGAGATCTCCACAGTCATGGTGATGGTGTTGTTGAGAGCGCTGACTACGTCACTCAAAGTTTCAAAAATATCCTTCAAGTCTTGTTGCGACTTTACGGTAAATGTATTTGTACTTGTCGCTAAAGGAAAGCCGCTCATCGTTCGGGAGTCGGCGAACAAATGGCGAGCGGAGGTGAGGCGGCCGCCTATATTCGGTAGGGGTACCGTGGTGGGGGAAGAAAAGAGTGGGGGGAGGACAGCGGTGGGGCGAAGCCCGGGTGGGGGAAGAAAAGAGTGGGGGGAGGACAGTGGTGGGGCGAAGCCCGGGTGGGGAACGAGGGAACTTCGGTCATCGCAGTTCGCCGCGAAACGCCGTCGGGATAGGTTGTGGGAGCCGTACGAAGATAAGCGCTAGCTGTAACACAATGTAGAAAATAGTAATACTTTGTTTGTAAATTAAATATTAAATTTATATTTAACCAGAGCTTGCATTTCTTGTTCCTCGTCGTTTAATTCAACAATTTTAACACCATTAGTAGTCTGTTCCTCTTCCTCTGCACTTTGCGACGATGAAGACATGGAGGTGCCAGGAGAAGATGACGAGGATGAAAATATTGTGGTAGGATTGACATATTGCACCGTGATGTTGATCCATCTTAAAGGATAGCTATCAATGACTGTCAGTAAGTTTTGGAATAGTTCTTCCATCTCTTCTCTGTTGGTAATTAAATGTTGAAAGGAAATGAATTTATCATCCATGTTGTTGTCAGTGCGAGTAATGAAATAAGAATGAGAAGCGTATGGAATGATCCGTAGAATATATGTTGTAAAAAAAAGTGGTGGGGGTAATCTCAAGGTTAATCAAATGGAATTTTAAAAAAGGGCTGCAGTCAGTGACTACAGCTATACATCTGAAGCTTCAACAGGATCAGAAGACCAATCTGATCTGTACTTGCACGCACTTATGATGCATGTACAAAAGTCGTCTTTATAATATGCATTGCACTTTCGACAAGTGGCAAGTTTTTGCGGATGAAATTTGATACACTTCTGGGGACAGCAAGTGTGGAAGTATCGTGATTTATAAATCTTGAAGGTTCGCAATTCTGGTGGCGGTAGTTGCTTTGTCTTGCACTTGCAGTAACAGGATCCGAAGAATTCGCACTTTGTACAAGCTAATCCGTCTACCATCCATCTTCCTAAATCTGTGCATTTCTGTTCACAACAGTAGCGCGGTGCGTCCTCGTTGTTCTTCTCCTCCATGTTGCCGCTTCCAAGTGTTGGCAAGAAATGAAGTTGTACAGTGTAGGATAGCGTGTTTTATAGATCAATAAAAGTGGTGGGGGTAATCTCAAGGTCATCCAAATGGAGTTTTAAAAAAGATCATCTTACAAATGTAAGATGTTTTTTTTTTATTTATGATGTTGGCTTGTCCTTTTCTTCTTCTTCTTCTTTAGGTTCTTTCTTAATATTCTGTTCCTGTTCCTGCTTGTTCGCTCTAGCCATGGCGATGAGTTCTTCAGTGGATAGCGGGTGCACTTCTGGAAACTTCAGGATCAGTTTTGGTTGGAACCCTTCTCTAGTCAATACACTGAGATCGGCGCTCATCTCTTCTACGGTTCTATAGTCCTTTCCGTAGATCTTTCCATTGAATTCAATCATCATTCGGTATAACATGGCGGCAGTGGTTGTTATCGCTGCGACCGTAGGAGAGCAAATGATGATTCTGTTGGAGTTGATCCCTCGTTTTATAGCGAAATTTTACAGCGAACCCTTGTTGACGTCATGCTTTGTCATTTAGTAGTATTTGTGGAATTTGACATTGGTTTGAGTAGATGGAGCGGATGTTGTCGCCGCCTGTGTGGGAAAGAACAATTCTTCATCGCAGAAGTTCTGTTTGGAGAACATCCTCTTGTTTGTTACATAGGTGTCAACGTTCAAGTGATAACCACCGGCAAGAAGCACTCGCAATTCATTAGTGAAATTGTCGAGCTGTTCAAAAGTTGTAATAGTGGAGGTATCGTATGATGCACACTTGATCTTGAGAGACATTGTGCAATCACCAACGGAGATGTGTACAGCACTGAAGGTAGTCGTAGACTGAGGGAATTCTTACGGACATTGCTCCATTTATATAGTTTTTGAAACTAGGTCAAGGTCACCCGAAATTGTTTTTTATATAAAGCAGCATACCGATATGTGTACAAACACATACCGATATGCTGCTTTATATTTGTTTTTTTTTTTTTTTTTTTTTTATTGTTATTCATTTATTTAGAAATATTTTACAAAAGTTTACAAGAACAATATGAAATTACAGATTAACTGTTGGCGTTAGGCATGACGTGAAGTGTGAGCTCTGTAGAATTACTTCCGCTCGGACCGTGGGACGCCAAGTAGAGAGCTCCGGGATGGATGAGGCGTAGATCTTCGTTCTGCAGAAGTTGGACGAAGCGTTTGGGAAGAAAGATTTGAAACTTCGGTTCATCACCAGGCGAGTAGGGCGCTTCACTCAGCGTGCAGTTGATGGCGTCTCCGACAGTTGTTTCCATCTTCTTGATGGTGTGGATGATGTAATGCTTTTCTTCCTTCAATTCCGAACATCTTTTAGTGGGTAGGATTGTGGACTTGGAATGTTTGTTGAACTGATCGACAAGCGATTGTAAAAATGTTTGCGTTGCCATTTTTTACTTCTTCTTTTTTCGTTGATAATATTCTTAGTCTTGCGAATCTGCGTGTGAGGTGTTGACTGCTCGGTGGCTAGAGTAATACTCATGCCCGGTCATGGTTGTCCCCTCGCTTTTATACCCTTCCCATCCCCCACCACTCTGTTGGAGATACGCGTTCAAGCGATAAGCGTTCTTCAAGGCGCATTGCGATTGACGATGTTTAAAGTTTTTCGATGAAATACAAATGTTGCCGAAATGACATTGGAAATCCCTGTCCACCTGGACATTTAACACTTCGTGGTTTGTAAACTTCTGTATCCAACTGGCTTTTTCCACTCCTTTTGTGTAAATAATTTTAAATTCTTTACAGTAATGATTCATGATTTGCGGCATCATACTGTAGTGTACAAAACCTTCATCCCATCTCAAGTTGTGAAAGTATTTCATCAACCACTTGTTCGTTACTCTCGCTTTGGTAGTTAATCTGTTAAACGGTAGTGGCGGTTGGAATAAATAGTGATAAACTACAGATGTGTTCATATCTAAAACTACTAACTCTTTTATGATAAAACTTCCGTCGTTACCGCGGAACGCTTGGAATTCAATTATACCTCGTCTCACTTCCATTACTTCCGATTTGTTAGAAAACGAAACTCGTTTGTTCATGACGAAGGTTGGTAAACGACTGTTTGCAAAACCGCGGTGCACGCTCTTTTATACCCGAGGGTCTACACTTATCAATTATTGAATGAGCCTTCTTCGTTCACCTCTTGGGCTTGCTCATCTATACTGTAGTTAGTCTGATAGTTGTGCAACTGTCTCCACATGTCAACTTCATGAGGTATCCTATTGAAGATGGACGTATCTACGGGACCGTACAGAATCGGCACATACGGTTGCCTATCCAATGTATCGGTTAGATACTCTTTTATAATTGCACTTGAAAATATTAGCTGTTTTAGATATCTTGTGACAGGACCGGTAGCACAACTTAGACTGTAGAATTCATCTTTTGTCAGGTGTATCTTCATCTCATGCTTGGTTAAATCTCGAAAGCGGACGATTTGTCCACCTCGATGTTTCACTATATCGATTTCGATATTGGATTCCAGCAGACTTAATTTTGTCCTTCTTCCAAATGTGTTGTTACTCAAATAACATTCCAAAAGATGTAGATGTTTTCTAAACGATTCCCAGGAAATTTCAGTGAAGGCCACCATTTTAGATCCGTGATTTAAAATAACAGTTGGTGAATAATCCAATGATTTTATAACTCCGGCGGACACGCTCTTTGTCATACAAGAAGAGATGGGATAGTAGATCCTGAGAAATACTTCTGTCAAAATATTGGTGGAGATGGTGTCATCGATCTTTCTTCTTTTTACTCGTTTTTCAACTTCCTCTTCTTTTTTCTTATGTTTAAACTTGAGGAACTCGTCCATTTCTTGTTCGACTTGTTTTTCTATATCCAAACTATTGTCACCCATGGGAGGAGTAGTTTCTTCTTCGTTAGTATTTGCAGTAGGAGAGCTCATCTTGCGGACGATGCTTCCCATACGACGGTCAGAAATATAATGAGATTTTCATTCTCTTTCCCCCCTTTTATAACATTTGCGTCGACCGCAAAAAAAAAAAAAAAAACAGTTTTTTTACAACACATTTTTAACAATTCCTGTTAATGGAGTGTAAGTCACTATCTTGTCATGTATAATTAAACAGTATGCCGAAGTTCCGTCCGGTATTGCTTCTTCAAACTCCATTTCGATTTTTATATCCACACTGGACGATTTCACGGATTCGTTTTGTTTTGAACAATCGATAACGACTATTGGGGCTTTGGAGAAAAACTGTTCCGGCGATAATAGCGGTGTATTTGTCTTCCCGTAATATGACGATTGAAACCTCGCATACATATCGTACAAGATTGAATAGCGTTTTTTACTAAACATGACATTTAGATTGTCATAAGGAAAGAATTGAGAGTTTAGAAAAACTTTACAATTCTTTATTTTGCAATGGTCAAATTGACCGGCGTGCGAAGTTATAACATCTTTTCGTTTAGTCTGGAAACCGAGTATTACGTACCGTGCCCGTTCTAGATAAGTGGACGTCTTGACAGTCCATGTTTGACGCTCTGTTTGAGGTAGTGTGGGATATTCATGGAATTCCCAACTTCTAAACGGCATGACGATATCACGGTCAGATTTCAACTTTCTCAACAATACGATTCTGTGTTCATCGGCTAATCTGACATGCGGTACTCTCCACACGACTTTATCCAACTGTAGCTGCCATTCCAGTTTGGCTTCCGTAGTTCCAGGGTCTGCAAGTATCAAGTCCTTGTTAGTTGAAGATCTGAGTAATACCAATTCTTGTTTGACATTTATTATTATCCGTCTGTAATCTTCAGCGAATCCCAAAAGCAAACGTAAAGGGACATGAAAGTCAAAATGACCATTGGAATCCGGTGTTATAGTGTCTTTATCGGGAGCAACCCATCCGGCGGTGACTATTGAATTTTTCTCATGCGGTGTTAATGATGTTAATCCTTTCAGCGTCGTTGTTAGACCGACCTTTTTTGTCGAATCAACCGTCACTCCTGATATTTCATATCTTATTTCATCAAAAAGATATGCCATCGGGTTATTTATAAAAGGAACCGTTGAAGCGGTTTTTCCATCCAATTTTAATACCCGTCCTTCGATGTACAAGTAACTTTCACACGGTAACGTGTAAATGTCCTGTTGTTGAATGGGGATCCTTATTTCATCGTTATTGTTTAATTTTGATGAAGTGTAAGGGTTGTGCGTGTGATATTCCTTCTCCCATAGTGTTTCGTCGAACGTCGGCCCTTGAGATATATCCAGGATATCCATCGTTGGTAAGTCTTAGTCCGATCTTTTGCAGGAAACGAATGTTGTCCGGTGTTAACTCGTCCAATGTTGAAGAGCTACTGAGGTCTCGGCTCTTCCGTTGCGGTTTAAATGTCAATCCCATGTTGAACTTATGACACCGCTTTTATGTGTAACCGTATTGTAATGGTTTCTCCTCTAAAGTCAACACTGTTACCGTCCTGATCCGATATGTTCAGTACGATGTCCGAAATGAAACTGGTGTTCAATGGTAGGTATATCAGGTTTTGTGGTTTCTCAACTATTTTAAAACCGGGAGCCACTGTTGGATAAAATGTATGTAAAATATGTTGGTTTACCCCGTCTCTATACGATCCGTGTATGATATTGCATGTTATATCAATACTATTAACCTTTAATATTGTTACTGTGGTATCACCTGTATGAGTAGGTCCGGGATCTAAGATTTTTCTTTTCTTATCTGAAAATCCCAGTAAACTACCAATTGAATTTTCTAAACTTAAATCTATATAATACTTTGAAGTGATTTCCGCTTTTAAAGTATTGTTATTTCCTTTTATACTGATATTTTCTTCTCCTAGCTGCTTCTGTAGTACTTGGTTTATATCGTCTATTTCATACGATCCGGTAGATAAAGTTATTACCTTCAATTGCGAATAATTTCCTTTTTCATCTTTACTCTCGTAATAATGTAGTAAATTGTTTTTTCCCTCCGTGACGTTGGGAATTGAATTGTACGTAGTAAAATCCAATAGTGCAGCTTCCCACAGTCTATCCTTGGATAAACGTAGTGCCGGGAAAAGAGTGCTTTTCAGTGTGGATGAATTTCCACTCAGTGACACTGTATACGATGACATCTCAAAGTTGACTGACGCTTTTCGCTAAAAACTCCAAACATAAATGTCCACATATTTCTGTATTGTTGGGTTGTTCTCTTTTGTAATTGTAAAATATATTTTCGGAGTTCCGAAAATAGTGTTGAAGTTCTTTCGGCGGTGGTAGATTGCCAAAACTGTCAAAGTAGTAAACGTTCTGTCCGAGTTTTTTATAGCATACCCAATGAGTTCCTGGACCATGAGTGGAATCCAAATTTACTATTCCAGTTTCATTTTTCCATATTTCATTTGGTAATGCGTCTTTCATAAAAACTCCTCTAAAAAATGGTATTCTTAAACATTTCACATAATTTGATAATTGATAATTTGTCAAGGCTTTATTTGGAATTATCAATTGATTGTTCTTATTTAGTATACACGGTACGGTCTTAGGTATAGACCTGCTCCGTTTTTTACCATCGACCAAACGGAAGTTTTCTTCGCCTTTGCTTTACGAGTCCTACGACGTCTTTTCTTAATGTTTCCACCTCTTTTGGGAGCTCTTCTCTTTGCAGGCCGTCCTCTACGACGTTTCCCGCCACCAAATTTTGTTTTACCCTTCATGGCTGTAGTAACTGCCCAAGCGGCTGCTTTTTCTGCAATACTTGCGTCACTTGATTTCACTCTTTGCCAAGCTTTTTCCGCTAACACTCTATCCGCTATCGATCTATTCGTTGAATCTGCAAACTTGGAATACGCTATATCGTGTTCTTTGCAGGCTTGATCCAATTTATTAATTCCAGGATCCCCTCTTGCTAAACGTTTTGCCAACTTAGTTCCGGGTCCACAATATTGATAACCTCCGGGCAGATGAAATTCGTATGGTAGAGCGTCTATCGCTCGATTTAGAACAGCACCAACAGGAATACGTCTGAGCAGGGATAACGCGGCTGATGTTATACCACGTCCTTTCTTGACGCTGTCTTGACGACGACTGAGCGGTGCGGTCTTCATTGTGTCGTCTTATATAGCCGGCGTGTTTACTCTACGAGATGCTTTACACGAATGAATAACTCGTGCACAATTTTCATATTTAAATACTTAATTATTCAAATTAATTATATACTGATTTATGATTCTATTTTTAATCCAAGCTTCTCGTTCATCGGGTTGAATCATCACATGACTCGTTGTACTAGCTATATGATTGTGGGTATCGATAAGTAAATTGCCCACTATTCTTATTAAACAGTCTAAAGTTACAGCATCTTTTGGATGTTGGGGATCGTGTAACTGCATAATACGTTTATCATTACACGTGTAAGCAGTCGAATCACTTTTCGACGTTGTTATGACTTGTCCAATAGTAGCAGCATCATTTAAATCTTCTCCTGGTAAAATATTAATTATTTTCTTCATCTTTGCATCATATTTGGTCCCAAAGTGTTTATCCCAAGTTATTGTTTGTCTTAATGTAACACAATCATCATCTTCATAACCAGGATAAATATCTTTTATTCTTCTATTACGACCATTGTATGTACCTAATGTACCACCACTCGCAATTAATGTTTGCACCATTAGAGGTACATCTGTATCTTTTATACCAAATCTTCCATTTGTTATTGTTTTATGTCCTGCATCCCATTCATCATTATTTCCTTGCATTAAATCAAACTTTTCATTTCCATGTATAAATGTATCTCCTCGCTTTAGCACGGCATCTTCATGTTTTACAAAATTTGATGTTCCCCTTTTTAATTCTTTAGATAATTGTTCCATAGTAACAGCGTCTTTTGGTTGAGAAGCGAACTTTACATTTGACAACACTTTCCCATGACAATCGATTTCATCACCATCTTGTAAAATACAGTTGTCCTTGATGTATTTCAGGTTTACAGCATCGCCGTCTTCCTTTGGGTATCCAATGTCATTTATTATAAATTTATAAAAAGAAAATCCGCGTTGAGTCTTTTCCGGTATTATAGAATGTAAATATTCTTTATTAACTGAATCTTTATTATTTTTTGGATTTGCCACGTTTGTTATCCTATGATTCCCAGCATCATATGTCTGTCCATCTTTTAAATTATTACCCCACTGCAATTTTAAAGTATTTGAAAGTTCAGATGATAAATACTCTTTATTAATTGCATCAGAACTATCAGTTGGTTTACCAACATTAATTATTCTATGCGATTTGATATCGTAAGTATTCTTGTCTAATTTCAATGATGTAGAAGTAGCTTCTTTAACTGTTTTTAAATTTGCTCCATCAGTATCTTCTTCTGGATCTTTAACTAGTTTTAAACGTTTATTACTTATGTTATAGTCACCTTCAGGAGTTTGTGGTAAACCGCCTCTTTTTCTGTCTTCTCCGACTTGCACCCCTAACGCGGAGTACCGTCCGAACTTGTCGACACTCATGTTAGAACTGATACATTATACGCTTGCAACTCTTTTATATCCGCGGGCAATTATACGACTATGCCGCGATTCCTAAGTTCATCAACCAGAGCCACCCATTCATAATTTAATCCCGTATGACCGGCTTCCATGGCTTCATGTAATAGTCTCATCCTGTCAACCAATTTATTGATGTCTCTGTAGTAGATCACATTTGTGTTGTACAGATTTTTCATAAGTCCTTTACCAGATGTTGAAGTATCTCCTTTACTCTTTTTCCCATGTTGTTCAAGAAGTGATAAATCCATAAGTGATAAAGATTTTCTTTTTAGCGGTTGTTTTAGCGCCGGTGCGGTACGCAATGTTGGCAATTTTCGTGGTGGAAATAGCTTTTTAATAACGATGTTATATTTCGTTGCACGTGAACGATTAATCATCGCATCCTTTGAGTAATTCCTTTTATGAGCGTTGGTATTTTGTAGAATTTCTTTAAAAACATTTAAATCTTTGATTGAATACCTTAGTGGTATGTTTTTAAAAATTAATTCATACAACCCTTTTGTTCCTTTATATTTATGCTCGCCGATAATGATGTAATCGTCCTGAGTTATTTCAAGCTTTGAATCACCGATTTTCAATTCATTCCCATCAATCCTTGCTCCGTATACGTGTGATTTGCTTAAATTAGGGTTAGCTTTCATGTCATGTAACATTTTCATTATGTATTTCCTTCCAAGAGGTCCATGTTGTAATATATCACTACTCAATTGAGTTAGATTTGGAATGGATTGTTCTGCTTCAGGTATTGGGTGTTCTTCTTCTTCTTCTTCTTTTTTAATAATTGGTTCTTCTTCTTCTTCTTTTGTTTCTTCTTGCGAAAATTCACTAGCACTTGTATATGAATCATCGTCGTCTTTTTTTAAAGCTTGTACCTCTTGTTTAGAAACTGGTAGTAAAACATCTCCTTCATAACGAGGTTTACCAATGGTCTCTGATATCTGTTTTAATGGTTCCGTAATAGGTTTAAATGTAGTCTCCAGAAATTCTTCTCGTTCACTTAAACCCATCCTTAATGCGCGATTCTTCATCCTAATAGAATCGCTGAGTGATTTTATTTCTTTCAATAGTTTTTCCTGATTCACCATGTTTACACTGTGAAGTCTGATTCATTACTAGACGTACCGCCGTTCAATCAATGGATTAATACAAATTTGTCCAACCCTATCCGATATCTTCCATCTTTTATAGCTTCATCTTTCATAATTACGAGAAAGCCGTACTTTTCAGCCCACGCTTTGCCGCACATCTCTTTAAATTTATCAAATGTCATATCCGCATTGACATGATCGTTATATACGTGTTTTAAATTTGTTTCATCTTGCTTGAATATTATCAGCAAGTTAGCATTATCCCTTATAAGTTGTTTTGGAATTTTACTGTAGGTTTGACCAATATAAATACTGTCAATATTATGATGTCTTCCCATTGCGAAATAACTTCTGATTGTGTCGTGATTCTCACATGATACATCGTCAAATATAAATACAGAAAATGGTTTAGCTTCGTTTGGTTGCATAATTGTTTCACTGGCATTAAACTTGTAGAAATTTACTTCTGGTACACTCGCTAATACTTTATCCAACAACTGGTATTTAGGTTGTTGCAAAGATTTTGAAAAAATGTATATATTGTTAAAACGTAGTCCTTTTGGATTAGTTATAAGGTTAAAAACAACATTTGTTTTTCCACAATTTGAAGGACCGGTTATTAAACATCTTATGGAGTTCGGTAGTAATTCCCCATGTTTACCACGGTTTAACTTGTCACTATCCACTGTCAATTCATCTATGTTATTAATATTAAATCGTTCCTTTTGCTGTACAATATCCATCTTGTTTAAAGGTTGAACACATAATGAGTTATCAAAGTATTATACCAAGTCTTTTGTAGGAATCCAAGAATCTTCACTCTTGTCAAATCCCAACCAACGGACTTTAACTTTATCCTTTTTTCTTTGTAAAACCTTTTCGACAAGATATACATCGCCAACTGTTGATTTAAATAGTTCATGCCCATAGAATCCGCCTTGAAGTAGTTCACCTTTGTTGTCCTTTAAAATGTACGTTTCTGGTATTGTCGGCTGCACTTTGTAGATTGTAAATACTTCGTTAGTCCAGTTTGGTAGATATCTCTTACTGAAAACCCCTTTGTATTTACTTATACGCACCTTATCGTTTACTTTAAACTTTTTAGGTTTTAATCTTTCAATTTTGGGAGCCGTATTTTTTTTAATACGCTCCAAAACAAGCTTAGCATTGCCGCTATTTACTTGGATAGGTTTCATACCAATAGTGCGATGATATTTGTTATTGTACTCTTTTATAAGCTGCGGTAATATATCGTACCACACATACGATCCTCGTTTGGAAAATGTTTTGTACATCGCTCCTTTCAACGTTCTATTGAATCGTTCTATTATCGAAGCTTTGACTTCCGAATTTGTAGAATAATGATTTATGTTATATTTTTTCATTAATGTTGCAAATTCCTTATTGAAATATTCTTTTCCATCATCAGTTTGTAAATGTTTTATGACAAGTTTATTTCTTTTAATAGCCGTTTCCATAGCTTTTGTAACACTTTTCCCACTCTTGTCCTTAAGCGGTAAAGCGTCAGCGAGCTTGGTAAAACAGTCTATAATCGCTAATATATATTTAAATCCTTTATTTAATTTACTATGCGGTATCATTTCGATGAGATCGGCTTGGTAGAGATCGTTCATTCCTTTAATAACTGTATTTCTTCTTGGAAATTTTCTTCTTGCCGGTTTATGAAGTTCATGTACAATCTTATCCTTCAGTCCTTCCATTCTTAGATGTTGTTTCCACGCCGGTTGAAAAAATACTAATCCTCAGACTGGTTTGTCTTCTTTTATATTATTAACAAATATGGGTCAAGGCCGAATAATAGCTGTGTAAAAAAGAGGGGGCATGGCATTGGGCTTGCCATGCTCCCCTCTTTTTTACGGAAAGGAAAAAAGGAAGTAGGTGAAAGGACGAAGAACAGGTTTTATTGGTCGATAGGAGTTAATGAATAATGTCCAAAGGGAAGAGTGTGTATATTGTCTTGCTGGATATGCCTCTTGTCATCCTTGTAGCTTAGCGCCCATTTGGTTTGTTTAACACTGTAAACTTGATGGTTGAAGCTTCTTATCGTATTAAAAGTTGCTGTGGTTTCTATATTTTCAAACAGACATCTTTTAAAATGTTCAAATTGTACATTCTTCTTTAGATATGATGTTTTAATGCCTTTTGCCTTCTTCACAACTTGATGTTCTTCTTTTTCACTTATGTATAGTTGAAACGAATGAAGCTTGGACATCAAAGCCACAATCTCTTCCATAGGCGCACCATTGGTTTCATCTTTGAATTTTCCTAAGACTTTCTTGTTTATTCCATTGTCGTAGTTAGGATGGTGTTGCGGATAGTCAGAAAAATCAAAATCATCTTTATAAATAAAAGTGCGTAGGTCTTCATACATATCATTGGTTATAATCCAATAGATGAATGCGTCAGTGTCCATGTATGCGATTCCAATGTTCTCTCTTCCATAATGTTTCACCATTTTATTATAATGAAAATCGTACATATGAGTTTTTGATATGTCTAAAATGGACATTCCGACATAAACAGGGCGATCCATCTTAATTGAAATTTTGTTCATAGAAACGGCAACAAGGTTTTCATTAATAATTATTGAAGATGCAAAGTTTGGTTTTTGGACCAACTTTTGTAATTTTGTTGCATCATTAACCAATCTTAAATCTTTGTGATTCCTCTTGTTTTCTAATGTTTTGCCGAATATAGCATTATTCATCAATTTAAAGAAATCCTTTTCAAAATTGGACGTCGCTGCAGTTCTTCTTCTAGTGTTGTTATCTATATAGGATTTCAACCAACAGGATTGAGAAAATTGTAACACCCTATTAATTTTGGTAATTCTTAATCCCATCTCTAACGCTTGTTGTACTGTCCAATAATGTGCTACATACCTCGTCTTGTTGGTGAGTGTCATCATTAACTTCGGCCATCTACCAGTCGGAGATACTTCTGTTTTTGCTAATAGCGGCAAGTCGTAATGGTGGTCGTGAAGATGTTCGGGGTACTCAAAATCAACGTCAAAGATGTAACCGGTATCTCCGTGTTTAGGGATATCGGCGATGTTATCAATCGAATTTGGATCAACCCATTTAAAATTATCATATGGAAGGGGTTTTGACATAGCCCATCCATATAGGTTATTCGCGTCAAAATAACCTATAAATGTACTTGGTTGTGACGCGTCATAGTTGGGGAGGTATTTATTGTTGGCTTTTACATATCTGGTTACACTTTGCGTTAATCCTCCTCGGATACCAGACTCTATCATCAACACCATATCTATATCGGTTAGTAGTTGAAGTTTACAGTTTGTTTCTTTTAACATGGCCTGCCATGCCAGTCCGGGAGCTGTGTACGAATGAAGAGGGTCTAATCCGTATGCTTTTAAACAGGTATTCCTAAATTCTTCCATTATGTCACATAATAGTGTCACATCCAATTTAACGTAGAAATCTGAATATTCTCCCAAAGTTCTCATCCCTAATTCATTCCATACCTTACAAGCGTGTTGATAATCTTCCTCACTGATGTCCTCTTCGTATAATTTACTCTTAAAAGCTTCTCTAGGTGGAAGTGAGGTTTCTTCAAATCTTTCCAAACTGTCGATATAATCATAAGGGAAAACACCTTTGCGAAGAACTAGATCCAATTTATCGTTATTCACAATCATTCTTGTTTCTATTAAATCTTCTTTCCTGAGATTTTCTGAAAGTCTCGATAAACTGCACGGCATAAACCGGTGCGAATCTAAAAATCGTAATTTTATATTTCCAATCTTCTTACTAAAGCTTATAAACTTTTCAGTTGTTTCCGCGATAACATCAATCGCACCGTCATCTCTCCCCAATTCTGGTATTATAAAATGACCATCATAACCGCTAAGGTTATGCAGTATTACAGGTATATTTCTAGGAATCTTGTAATTGATGTTGCATCCGTTACATGCCGCACCCCTATAATATCCTGTAAGATGATCATGATCCTTAACTTTGTAGTTATTCAAAGTAAACTCATTTTTACATAAAAAACAATGGGTGGCATTTTCATGTTGAATTTCTTCTTCTTCATCCATAGGTATCATTGGCACAATATCACTATACAAATTTTCTACATTCCTAGCTATTTCATATAGATGATCAAGAAATGTCGCAGCAACATCTTCACCACGGTACACCACGGGTCTTGACGTTAATCCGTACCCATTTAAATGTTCTTCAGCCAATGTAGATTTAACCAATAAACAAAAACTGTTAGGCTTATGCATTTGATATTTTATACTCTTCCTTGCTTCAACATTTTCATCTTCAATAGGGACAAGTGTTGATTCAAAATCAGCATATACCACTATAGGAATGCGATACTGATGGAACACCTTTTCAAATTGTAAGTATGATTTACTTAATGGTGGTAAGATAATCTTTGCTTCAAAGTGTTCATTACACAGTTGTTTATGTTCTTGTAACCAATTTCGGCCTCCATTTCTTTCTTCTTTAAAACAAAAACATCTTTTACAAATTACTTTTTTATGTTCATTTTTTGATAGCTGCTTGTTGACGAGTCTTTCAAATGATTTTATCCATACGTAGTGTGACACTTCATCCTTTGTAAGTAACAACAAGTCCGTATGATCTGCAAGCTCGTTCTTCACCACTTTTAAAGGATAAACTTTATTGGAACTGTCCAAAGCAAATACGTTAACTGATATTCCGGGATTTTGTTTTTCAAATTTTGAAATACACTTCAACCCTACCGGGTAAGACATACCTTGAAAATTATATCTATATCTGTAGTTTTCATATTCGACGCCAGGTCTTTGCGCATGGCGTGTCACAAATTTTGAGGTCATGGCGTATCGAAAACATTCCATATCTTCATTTTCCACATTTACACATGATTTTGTATCTTTGATCCTTTTCGGGAGTGCAATATAACTGCTGCCCATCAGCCCATAACCATGCTTGTGAACTCTTATGTCCATACCTACGACGCTAACCAGACTCCAACCTGATCCTCTTCCTTCGTGTTCTTGAATTTTCGTCAAAATCTCTTCAAAACAATCTTCTATTATTGAATCAATATCCGAATTAGCCATGATGGTTCGATTTTTTGTTATAAATCCTCTTGGTGACATTTCTTCTTCTACATTGATAAACATGGCGTCTAGGATCAAACCAAATTTAATAAAGTTTAATCGTTTTAGTTCTTCTTTTAAAATCTTGATCACAATTGGTTTAGCTTCAGCAACAAATTGTTCTAATTCCAGATTTTCGTTTTGAATTTTGTGATGCATCACCACTTTACCGGGTAATGCGTGAATACTTAAACTTGGTAGTGTATTAGATGGTCCTGCTGTTACTTCTTCTGTAGATATGTTTCTATTTTCTCTTACTGTAAAATTTTCATTTCTATTGTGATACAACTCCTTATGAATGTCTAACAATATTTCATCTTCATAAGTCTCTAAACATATCTCACAACGATGCATTTTAGCGATGTTTACCCTTTGAAATTTAACAGGTAAATGAAACGCGTCCTCTTCATACCGCCTTTTTATGCCATCTTACCCCCACCAATTTTAATCTTCTTCTTCTTCTTCTTCTTCGCTATCTGACGGGAATAATCGTCTTGCGCAGAAAACCAATCTTTGACGTATTGGTTCTACATCAGGATCGTGACTAGATGTTGGAGTTTCATGATGGACATCTTCAAATTCCAATGGTGGTGGGTATTCATTCTCTATCAAGTCTATTTGCACATCTTCAGGTGCCTCACTTGTTAATTCTTCTTCCATACTGTCAACACTTTCCACTTCTGAGTTGTCGTCATCCGAATCTCCCATGCCGAGATCTTCTTGTTGAATTTTATATAATATTTCAAAAATAGGTTTCCTAGGATAGTCAGTGTTATCCACGGGAGCCATTCCGAATGAATAAAGGAGACTCTCTTGTGTAGCTACTTATATGACTATTTTAATAGGTCAAGGTCAACACCCCCTAAAGCGAGAATGGGGAATAGAGCACTAAGTGGCATGTTAGTCCATTACCACAAAGTGATCTATTCCCCACTCTCTAATGTGAGTCCAAATTAGCAGCCAATTATTAAATGTCAATTTTTTTATTGTTTTATTTTTTTATTTTTTATTTTTTTTAACCTCATCACTATTTATATCAAGTCCCATTAATAACCAATTGTTTTTACTAACACATAAAATTTTAAATAATTTTGTAGCTTCTTCCACTTCTTCTTTATTGACTGTCTTTCATTACACAGTTCATAGGTTCTTCATCTTCTTGTAGTAGAATTCTTTTGCATTCATATTCCAACTGCTGTATTCTTTCATTCTTTATGGCCAACTCAATAAGTAGTTGATTGATGTAGTCGGCGGCCATATCGATAGTTCTAGTCCTTGATTCTCCCAATCGCACTCCTGGTATTAGCCTTTGCAGTTTGTAGTATTTTTGTCTTATTCTCGCCTCTCTTACCTGAGCCGACTCTTTAAAATGACTTTTCGGGACTTTCAAACGTTGTTCATCCTTTTTTGTTGTAGTAAGGTCCAAAACATTGTCTCCACTTGCCATGATTCTGATTCTACTGCGAGATGTGAGAAACAAGAATATTATGAGCGGAATGAGTACAACAACGCGTCGAACCTCATTTATCCACTTTCCCCCACCAAAACACTTTCCCCCTCCATGTTTTTATAGGTCAAGGTCAAATAAACTTAACGCGAGAACGGGGAATAGAGCACTAAGTGGCATGTTATTCCATTACCACAGAGTGATCTATTCCCCGCTCTCTATTCTACATCTAATTTTTTTGTATTTTTTCTGTTTTATTTTTTTTTTTTAATTTTTTGTTACCCGTCATCTTTACACAGCAGGAGGTTCATACTTTATAGGAGAGTCTTCATCAGGTTCATGAAATGCATTCCACGCACAAGTATCAGGAAGTTCATTAGGCTCGATCTTTAAAACAGGAATTTCACTAGGCGAATTCCATACACCACAAGTTTTATTCGTCTTCAGTTTGTTTTCTAACACTTCAATTTTGTCCAACAGTTCCAAAATATATTTCTTTGCACCCATCAATGTTTGTATCCTGGTATTGTACACATTCAATGAAGGCACTATAAGTTGCAATTGATGGAACGCCATTCTTTCTTTCCTACACCGTTCCTTACCTAAAGCACTCAATTTTGGATGTGTTATTTGTTTTCCTTTACTTTTTAAAGGGGTTGAATTTTCCACTGGTTCACTCATTTTTCCCACAATGTTCTTCTTAAGAGTTTTAGCAAATAAATGAACCTCCTACTGTGTTTTAACCCTCTTTTATACACAATTCCCCCCACCATTTCAATTTTTCCCCCACCATATTGTTTAAACAAAAAACCAAACTTCCAATTTTGCATTCACATTATTTTCTTTTAGAAATTTAATGAATTGCGAGCTGGATGTTGATATTTGACTGTTTGTTAAATAATCTTTTACCACTTGTTCATCTTTCCCTTCTAATATGTAGCAAAATACTTTCATCAAACTTCCATCATCTTCTTTCGATCTTATAAAGTTTGCAACAAATGTCCAATCTTCATCGACAATTTTAAAAGTTTTTATCTCCATGTGAAAAGACATCTTTACTCCAGTTATTCTGTGACAGTAATGAAATCAACCTTTACCAAGCAACATTTATAACCAATACCCCCACTACTCTTTCCCCCACTACTTTTCCCCCACTACTTTTCGTTAGACCTCCCCTCCATACCATTACTCTAGTATGTTCTACACCTAATAAATTTACATAAGACCTGTGCACAGATTGTGCATCTTTCCCGCATAGCTTCAAATCTTATTAGCGGTGCTTTAACACGATGGTCAACGTACCCTCCTTCAACTTCAAATTCGTCCCAATCATCTATAGCTGCTCGTGCACAATCTGGACAAAGCCGGGTCCCATCTGCAAATTTATAAGCGACAATAATGCCAAATCCATAATGTTCTCTTCGATACTCGTGTATTGCATTTCTAACCGTATTGGGAATAACACATTCTCCTGATCTTATTATGTGATTAAATAAGAAATCATCACAAATTATTTTTCTCAAACAAATAACAAAAAGACTATCCATCGTGTTGTAGATGAGAGTAACATTCGTACTAAACTGTTTTACTGCCTACCACCCGCTTAAATAACTTATCCCCACTACTATTTTATAGGTCAAGGCCAAGCAATATTAACGCGAGAACGGGGAATAGAGCACTAAGTGACATGTTATTCCATTGCCACAAAGTGATCTATTCCCCGCTCTCTATTCTACCTCTACTTTT
The DNA here is from genome assembly GCA_030545055.2 of Neoaliturus tenellus. NCBI lineage: Eukaryota > Metazoa > Arthropoda > Insecta > Hemiptera > Cicadellidae > Neoaliturus > Neoaliturus tenellus. Next base: position 52,253,172 of record CM061533.1, on the reverse strand, counting down.
TTTTACATTTTTAATTTTATTATTTTTTTATCATTTTATGTTTTTTAACTTAAAATCCTAATATTTCATTTCCTTCTTCTTCACCTTCTTCAACCACACCTTCATTACTACACACATTTTTTCAAACTTAACAGTTCTTTCTTCATTTTATTGTTTTCATTTTCCAATTGTTTAATTTTTGATTTTTTTTCTTCCAATAGTAGCTTTAAATGTTTTATGTAACTAGCAGCTACGTGGACAGTTTTCACTCGGTTTTCTCCAAGTCGCATTCCGGGAATTTGAAATTGAAGTCTGTAATATTCAATGTTGATATTGGCCTGGGTTTGTCTTGATTGTTCACTTCTTCTCCTTCTGGTCTCCTCTTCTGCATCAGAAATAAACGTATGATACAAAATTGGACGTTGCATCGTAGTTGGCTGCTCTTGTAAAAATAAAACTAAATTCACTCCTACATCATATTTATCCCCTTTCCCCCACCACTTTACCGGTTGTCCCAAAAATGACGAATACATATTTCAACGGTCACGCTAGCACCATTTTTAACAAGATGGTTATAAAGAAAATAAGGATAGTCGCAAGATTTAAGATCTTCATTTGCCAACATGAAATCAAATGCTAATTTCCTTGAATATTCATTATGGAATTTTTCATGAACACTAATTAGAATTCCAGCCTTTTCAAACTTATAACCAATGTCTGGGATTTTCTTACAATCATCTATGTCCAGAAGTGGAAAATAATATGTGAAGGAGTTCACCGGTGGTACCCACACTCTATCACACTCTTCACAAAACACTTTGTACATTCTCGCTCGCTCATCCATTTTCAAATGATTTTTACTCATGCCAGACTACCGTTTAAATAGCCTACTACCTCATCTTTCCCCCCACCATTTTTATTCCAAATTTGTTTCCTCATGTTGCGGAGTATCAATAACATGGGCAGCGGCATTCCAGAGTTGTGACTGCTGTTCTTCTTCACCTTCAGATTCTGTTAATTCTTCCGGTTGGTGCATAAAGGATACATTTGAATTTGAAGCGGGTCCAATATCATTGTTCATTTGTTCATTTAAATTTAAAAATTCTCCAACTATTTCTTCCAAAAACTGTCCAAACGTAATATTTACCTCTTGCTCTACTTCTTCATCTTCTGCCATCTCACGATCTATAACAATTTCAGTGATGTAAATAAAAGTGGTATCTCTCGGAGACATGGTTTAAAAAAAGAACATGTGGCTCCAGTAACAGTTACACGAAAAATGAACAGGATTGTGTGGAACCCTCACTTATATAGGAGACTGGAGGGGGGGGGGGGTAAAGTCAATTATAAAAATTTGTAACTCGCCTTGCTCTAATTACTCTTCCGCAGACAGCTTGTATTGCATTGCAACCACTTCCACCTCTATCTTCATGCTTTCTACAAGATTACGTACGTGCAGCATCCATGGAAACAGTATTTCTAAAACTTCAATCCTTACTCGACATGCACACAATACTTCATACGCATCACGACGGTACACAAACACACTAACCCCCATGCCCATATCCCTCATTATGTTTTGTTCAATTTTCAAAAATAACCTATACAATAGCGGCCAAACGTCTGTGTGCTCAGCAAAAAACGAATCCAGTCTCTTATACATGTTTAACGTATAGCAACAAGACAAATAATGAGCAAACACATGTGATAGCTGCTTTTATAACGTTCGCCAGTACAGTAAAAATTTGGGGGGGGGGGATATGATTTTTTAGTGGGATGTTAAAAATTAGTAGTTTAAAACCAAAGCCGAAAAGTAATGATTAAACCCTATATTTTCTTCTAATTGCAAATATTCCACATATGCCTCCGCCCATAGCCATAACAGATCAATGTTACGCCAATATACACCAAAGGTGGGTCTATCATCAACTAAAATTGGAGATGCTATGTTCACTAATCTTCCGTTTTCTATCCATGTCATAGCTTCAATTACAAACCTTCCTATAATATCCATTGGAGAATTAATATCCAAAAATATTCTTGTAACAACATTTTCACTTAACAAGGGCACTTCAATTTCTTCATTGTTTTCTTCGTCGTTTTCTTCGTCCACCTCCAATACTTCTCCAATCTTTGTACATTTATTATAAAATATTGGAACATCTCGGGGAGACATGTTTGCTCTAACTATTATTAGCAAGGAATGGCTCCAACACAAACCGCCACACTCTTATATAGGCAAGTCAATGAAAAATCAGCGGGGGGGGGGTTCCGGTTCCGGTCCGGAAGGGGGGGGGGGTCAATGTCAAGGTCACATGAAAGTAGGTCACGGGACTTAGAGCGACCAAAAAATAATGGGAGAGAAACGCAGCGCACTCATCACAGCGCTGGTTTCTCTCCCATTATTTTTTGCCAAAAAAAATTTTGAAAAAAGCTAATTTATTTTAAGATTTGCTACGACCCCACCGAGTCCAACCATCCTCACCTCTTATCAGATAGTCTCTCGCATCAAGTCTATTGATCGCTTTTAGGTTTCTTAGAGGTACAGATAGCTGTATTACCCACTTATAGCCGTTACATGAAATTACAATTTTATTATGCTTATCTGTTTTACTTACAAAGAAATACCTCAAACCTTTTGTCAGCCTATCCAATTTGGTGAGGGGGTAGGACTTGCTGGAGATCACAGTCGGTTGTGGCACAGAAAGATGTTTCACAACATGCAAACGGCAATACTGTTCGTTTAAAACACATTTCTTACCACACACCGATCCTTTTTTAAGTCCCCTACCGAGCAATTCAGGACATTTACGGGGATTTTTAAATGCCCTGCGACGCTCTTTCATTAATAATCGGAAGCGCTCTGAAGGAGCAATTTTGAAAAGTTTCTTTTTTCTTTTTAGGATAGGAATAGTAGGACTATTAGGATTGGGTTCAACGATAGGTGTTATTAGTGGTGGTAAGGATATGTAGCTGCGGATAGAGTTCAACAATGAAGGTGTGTCCGGACGAAGAGGCTCACCAGTTCTTGGGACATCCGTCACTTTCTTCTGCGGTGGTGGTGGCATCACTGCAGATCCATCTTCTGAGAGCTGCTTCGCATGGATTGGTGACGGAGGCGGCGAGAAGATGCTCCCAAGAACTGTCATCGCTTGCAAAAGAATGTTGGGCGAAGCAGGAGTTTTGGATGTGGAAGGTGGCGTGTCCATCCGCTCCAACATGTGCTCCGGCACATTCTTCAAACGGAGTCTCTTCGTCGGTGCAGTCGGTGCGAGAGGTGCTGATGTGGTAGCAGTGCTAGTAGTGTTGGAAGTAGTAGTGCTGGTAGTACTAGACATGGCTCTGATGCGGCAGCGTTGGCGGCTGGAATCAGAATAAACAGACCCGTTAGAACGCCTCGCTTAAATAACCGCACGCAACAAGTGAAAGTGACCTCGGGGGGGGGGGGGGGGTTCCGGTCCGGAAGGGGGGGGGGGTTATGCATGAGTGAATCGAGGTCAAGGTCACCAAAAAATAATAATGATCCAAGGTGATGGAGGCGGCCAGGACCGTCTCCACCACCCTGTGTTCCTCAAACACTCCCAATCCCAACCCACAAAGTTACGTCTTGCGAGGGATCCCGATTTTTTTTGCCCGCACGCACTTTGGCGATCCAGTTTGGTGAGCTGTGATACGGGCGGCCAGTCTCGGGCCATTTGGCACTGGGCTTGACCATGTGGTAGTTAGGGACACTGGAACAGCTAGTGCAAGACGCAACTCTAACCTCCCACCCTTAATCTAAACCCACCCAAACATATTTTTGCCTGACCAAAATTAAAAACAAAAATCAAAAACAATAAAAATATGCGCTACCTACGGCACAACGCGCATGTCCCACCCATATTTAATGAAGTTCAATGGAACTTCTTTAATTTACATTTACATTTACATTTTAATCTACCCATCCTAACAGCTAGCTGTGGAAATTATTAGTACACATATAAACACAGACATAGGCAGACACACACGCACACACACAGGCACACACACAGACACACACACACACACACACACACACACACACACTAAACCAATACTTAAAATTAAAAACACATTTCTTAAACATATATATATAATACCATAACACACCTTAATGCTAACATCGCAATGCGCAAGTTAAACCTTAAAACTAACACATCTTAAGACTAAAACCAAAAAACACTTTGCATAAACACACACACACACACACACAAAATATTAAATAGTAATAGCCTAACAACAAGAGTAACTCAAATATATATCGGCCGCTTATACATTTGAGTTGCCCTCTGAGTTGGGTCGGACTGCCGCGTCCGGAGTTCCGAGCCCAACTGCGGCGGCAATAGTCGTCGGGGTGGTTCTCGGTTCGCAGAGTGGTGGGGGCAGCGGTAGGGGTTTAAGGGGGTATGGAACCTTCCAGCAACGTCAATGGAAAATTCCAAACGGATGTGCTTTGTTACATGTGGGTCGGGCAAAACGCAGGTGGAGCCTTGTATCTCTCAATTTGCATTAGATAACATCAAATTACATCCGCTGACAAGTAGGAGCCTTGTACCTCTCAATTTGCATTTGATAGCATCAAATTACATCCGCAGCTTTCACCATCGCGTGACAGCATAATTATCGTCGATTGTTATCCACCCTCTTCCGACGCTTAATTATAGTTGCAGCGGAAGTAAACCTCCGGTACACGCAACTTGTTTTTAACATACAATAGACTATTGTTTGCAAATGCACACATAATCCTTGGCCTGGTCGGTAATTCTTACACGCTACACCTAAGACGTTGTGACGTCAGGGGGGGGGGTCCGCTCCGGAAGGGGGGGGGGGTCATGCATGAGTAACCATCCGCGTGCATATAAACGAAGGAAAGCTCGCGCGCCGCCCATATAGAGGGCTGGCACCCCAGCGGTAAACAACAGATCCGTGAGTTTATACCACATAGTACTATAACATATGATTTATTTTTAACACTTAACATTTTAATTTTTTTTTTTACACTATTTCTTAACACTACAACAATCATTTTATAAATCACACTTTTATTTTCGCGTCTATTTTCCATTTTTGTTTAAACTACATATGCTAATTAACATCGCGTGCAGGTAACTCACACTGATTATTTGCAGGTTCCATTCTTACACACCTGCTTCCTCCTTACTATGCAGATTACTCTCTTACTTTAACAACACTTAAACTCTAACCGCTACTTCTCGGTCATATTAATATAGTTAGTGCTACACTACAGGATTTACCTGTGCAATGGTGCACGCGATATTTCCTGCACATCTGCGGGTAATACACCTTACACCCGTCTACTATTATACTTATTGCTACATTAAACGAGACATTTCTTGCACGCCTGCAGATAATACACTTGCTAACCGTCTACTAATATGATTATTGCTACAGTACAAGAGACATTTCTTGCTCACTTGCAGGTTATACACTTTACAACCGGCTACTATTATAGTTAACACTACACCATAAGATTAAGCCGTACACATGGGTATTGTAATCCTACTTCATCGTGCACGGAGCATTTCTTGCACACCTGCACCTTATACACTTTACTACCGTCTAATATTACAATTATTGCTATGATACGGTAGTTACCTGTTCAATCACAGTTGCGGCCCCACTTGCTTATCCACAGCCCGATACTCGCAATCCTACAACTGAATAATTAATTAATTAACTTCCGCTATTACCGATACTTTTCTTAAACTATCCGTCTCTTCCTCCGACTCTTGTGACCGTAGCCGCGGCCGACTGACAAATAACCGAGCTCCCGCAAACCTCGCTCTTTTATGCGGTTTTCTCGGGGAGGGAGTTGGAGGGGATTGGAGGGGGTTGGAGGGGCGTCGCACGTGACTCATCGATCGCATAAAAAGGGGGGTTGCCGCCGCGCGCGTGCCATTTCGGTGGCGGCATTGGTCGGGTGAGGTACTATCCGTAGGTCTCTGACGCTTTTATAACTAACGCTTGTTACTTTAAAATGTGTTTCCCCTTTATATGCTAATTAGTTTCTATATATTCAAACACAATCGCGGCCGCTGACCATTTGCCGGCTTACTCTCAAGCGGTTCACATGTAAAATCATGGCTTCCCACACTTTACAGCTGAAACTTTTGCGCACAAAACACATTTTACAACAGCATTCTACACCTGCAGTTTCAAAACCGCGTAGTAAGGTGGCTAGACTTAAAAAACGGTTCAGGTTTCACCCGTTGTATTTTGCACCACCTCACATTAGCAACGCTTGTACTGTTGATACTATTCTACAGACAGTCTTGACTGACATGCTGAAGTACCGACATTTCCCTCTTGTCACGCCTATTGACGGTCCCGTCCAGTTCTTCTTGTTCACCATCTTACCGGGTCTATATCATCGGACATCCTCCGACTCGTGTCTCATTGCTCTCTATCGCCTCACACGGTAAACACCTAAAAGCTCTCATCTCTCTCTCTCTCTCTTGCAACCATGGACACACAACAGGGTTCACCGGTGCAGTCCCCTGAAGTGACTTCCACTACGGAGACTACTGCTAACACTGCACCAAGTCCCACAGACAATTCCTCCACGCCTACAACGAACACCTGCTCCCGCCCGGTACAGAGCGATGCGGTGACCACTACTGCCGCAAACGACGTGGAGGCTATTCTACGATCACTGATGGGGTTCGATTAAAATAAATAAATGAAAAAATAAAAAGAAAAACCCCTCCCTCCGCCCGCCGCTCCCGCTCCGATCCGACCCGTCCCGAGTCCCCGCCCCGACTGAGCCCCTCGCGGCTCCGCTTTTTTAAAACTCCCTCCGGATGGCCTTGACCCACTTACAAAACACATCCATCACTGTCATCCACACCTGCCGGTTCGAACCGCTTGGCCTTGAAATGGGCCAGAACCGGCAAAACCCCACTACTTATACATGGTGGAAAAAATTGTGTATGCAAACAAATGTTTCCAGTATCCCTGCCGGCAATCGTGACGTTAGATTTTGGCTACAGCTGACATCTTTGACATCTCTGACTTTGAGCTAAACGGAACTTTTTTTGCTTTAACTAGATTTCCACGGTGAATAATGTTTATGATACGCACAAACAACTCACCTTTATAATCTACATGAAACGCTCATCAAAACAATACCAGTTTGATAAAACTTTAATCACTGAAATAATGTATTTAGCCTTTACAAAATAACTCTTTTTCTCGATTAGCAAGTCAATTAAGCGTATTATTCCCGTTTGAAACAATTTACCGTATTTATATTGAAGGAAATATGATTATAATGAATATCATTGGAATTTGCGTTAAATACCAATGAAAATTATGTAACTTTTATATTGCTGTAAGCTTCCTTGATACGTTTTTATTCAATAACAAATTGTCCGATTTTCAGTGTATGCATCCCATTCATTCCCAGGATACCATTTCAGTTAAACACTTTTTTCTGAGTTACATTAGTTGATTTATGAAATTATTATATATAATTGGAATCTACGTTAAACAGGAAATACTATTATATACGTGTCATAATTATGGCGTAGTCGGTGCTAGCACTTTTGCCGCCCTTTGTAAAGGTTACTTTTGCCGCCTTGCACCCCTCTTTCCCATATCTCAAACCGTACTCTCGATAAAACATCTACAATAGTTTACATTCCAAGGTTTTGCATGAGAAATTTCATGTTAACATTTACTTCGGTGAGTCAACAATGAAATCAAAAAGACTAAACGACGAAAAAGGGACTTGATAAACTGGAGTGGCGTAGCTTGTTTACTGCTGCAAGTAGCATGCAGTGCCGCGCGGGGACCGACCCACGGGATTGGTCGGTTCTCGTGGGACAATGCCACTTGCAGTTCGAGCTACAAGCGGGGAGCGAAACTCGGTGTCAAGGGTACTGTAGTCAATCCCCGTTCCGTTTACTCCCGTTAAGAGCAATGTTAAACGGGAAACGCGATAACTCCTATATTTTTGTGATAAAAAATATTGTAGTGTGGTGTATATTTTAAACCTAGTAGGCCTATATATATTTTTTTACAAAATGGGAAGAACGCATTGCATTTTTTCACTTTTAAGAAAACCATTGTTATGTTCAAGCAAATGATATATGATTTAGATTCAAATTAAATTCATTCTATATCATCACTCGGACAGAAAATAAGAAGTAATATGACAAATGGCGAGGAAAGATTTAACATTGCTCTTATGGGGAATAAATCCAACTTGGATTCACCCTTTCAGTGGTGCGTCAAAAAGCTGTTATTGGTGGAATAATATGAATAGGTCCCAATTCTGACTAACTACATTTAATCAGCTTCTATTTTTTACATAACCCAATTTAAATACATAACCAAATTGAAAAGTTCACAAAAAATCTAATTGACGGCATTTTAACATTATATTACAATCAAGATATCAATTATGTCATTACTTCATTATTATGTTGACGTGTTAACAGATTACATTAAGTATAAATAGTTTACGTTGTAAATCATAAACCGTAGGGCTAAACCTAATAGTTCAAACATAAAATTAAATATACAATCCTGATGACATTAACAAACAAAACAAAATTTCGTAATTGATTTACTTATTTAATAAATCCAAAACGTTATGATTATATGTTATACATTTCTCAAAGGCAATTAGGTTGTGCACATTTGTGGCCGGTGCGGGAGAAGGTTAAGGTTTGTAGAGGCGGCACTCTTGCACACGACCCTTACAACTGATGAGAGCAAGCGCTCGCTCGGATCAGATTTGTAGCGCGGCGCAGTCGGTGCCAGGGGTGACAGCGGTACAGCCAGTGCTTTACTAAAAACAGCAAATTGGAAATAAATTAACTAAAAAAGGAGCTATCAACAATTAGTTGTTTTGTTATACATTTGGTTTACTTGTGTTTCCATACGATTACCAAAATTTTATATATTGGCATAGCCTAGATAAAAAATGCCTGTTAGCTCTATATAAGAGCCTATATAAAAACCATCAGTTGCCCTAAGATGACGTCACGATTGCTGGCAGGGATAATAGAACCATTTGCATACACTCACCATATTTTTACACCTGATGAGGAATTGAGGCGAGTGATCGTAGCGAAGAACTCATCTGAAATGTTCTCATTTAAAGTTATGAGGGAAAATGGGTGATAAAAAAATATGTATTGAAGACTTGAGGTGAGGGAGCCCAGCGAACGAGCTAAACCTGAAGGGCAAACAATCCTGAAGTTGCCATTGCAAATTTAAGTAACGTTGCAAAGCACGGGTAAGAAGGTTTAATATGTTTTTACCTTTAACTTTTTACCTTATACTTTTGTTTTTCTTTTTACCTTTTATTGTATCTGGTTATATCTTACGACTTAGTTTCTAAGGAGGATCAAGAAAAAGAGAGGAAGACCTACCGGGATTTCTATTGTTTCAAGACATCAACTTGAAACATAAATTAAGTTGGGGTTCTTAATACCGAGCAACTTTCACGTCTGCCTTGTTTAATACGAGGCGTTAAAACAAAGCGTCAAAATCAAAGCGTTCTGTTCTTTGATTTTGTCTAACGCAATTCGGCTGAAAAGTTTATGAGCTTTCTAAGAGTAAAAATTGAAGAGACCGAATTGCAAGCTCTATAATGACGATTAATATTTGATTTTGAAAGTAACAATGTTTCAGCCGTTATGAAGCTATTACCAAAATATTATAACACTCATATTGTTTACTTTGTTTAGTTTGTAGCTTTACACATAAGAACATAAATATTGAAATTTTATCATTGAAAGGTATATTTATATAAACAGAAATATATGAGTTTCAGATCATAAACATAAAAATACTAGTTGAGAAAAGAAAGAAGAAAACATCAGTTGTGCATTTATAAGAAACTTTGCGTCACAACCAGAAAAGCCCATACTCAAAGAAATAACAAATACTACCAGACAGCTGCCAGAATACGAAATTTGGAGAGTTTGAGTGGTCTTTATTGAAAACCAATGTCAGAACGGATAAGTTCTACCACTATTCCCAATCATAAAAACAAAATATCGATTATTTTAAGTTTGAACGTTAGTTTGTAATAATATACTGCTAGTAGGCAGTACTATTTTTATGTTGTACCCGTCGATGAACCAGCAATTAAGTATTTTAGAAGACATTTTTTTAAATACTACTTTTATTACTCGTTCTGGTTATAGAGATGACTGTTAGATTGGAATGTATAAGAGAGGTAAAAGATATTTTAATTTTATTACATTCTTATGTAGCTAAACAATTCATGTTTTAACAACATTTCTTCATTTTATGGGCTACAATTTATTCTCATTCTAAATAGTGATTTTTACCCTGGAAAAAAAATACCCCGAAAAGCTTATTAATTAAATCTCAACATTGATTAATCATGATGGACTATTATGGTTATCTTAAGATCAATCAACTTGTAAACTTTTTAATACAAAATTTAAATACAAATTGAATGAATGTTATTTAATTACCGTTACAATAAATTATTATATCTGCTATTTACATAAAAACTGAACCTATATGTTAAAGTGGTATTGAATCCTTGTTTAAATATAAAATAAGCCCAGAGATATATTTAATCCTGCAATCTGAATATATTTAATGGATTACCAAAAGATTCAATAACTGTGAATGATTCGGTTAATTTAAATCACGAGATATTATGGTAGTGACCAATATTTGAGTTCTATGCAATAAATACGATAATTATCATACCACGAGGAGCTTTATTAAAGTTCTCCTTATTCCGGGGAAAAGATCTTATGAGTGGGATTTGTATTACCGATGATATCAGTACAGGCTTATGCTAAGAGTGGGGTAAGGCACCTATTACCCTCTGCAAGTTGATGTGGGTGTTCCAGATCGTTCTTTAGTACAAAAACACAAGTTTAGAGAGTACTTGCGACGCCATCGAGCTGAATTAAAGGTGTGTGGGTCTTTGGCATTAAATAGGTTGTTTTTACATGTTTTTAATTATGGTAACCCAAGTGAGAATTTCTTCTCATAATACTATGTAATATATAATGTTGGTTAAAAATACATTATGCCCTAAAATAACTTATAATTTAAAAAGAAACTGCTCAAGATAATAAGCATAAAAATTGTTTATTTTGGTTCAAGATTACAGTATTTTGTTTTTATTAATACAGTTTTCGAGTCCAAGCGAAATAAAGCACTCCAAAATCAAGAGTTAAAAGTGTTCCACAATAACGATGTATCTGGGGAAAGTTGGGACCCCGCCAAATGGCGATGAGTTTTTTGTCTTTCTCCCAGACTTATTTCCTGGATCAGTAACTAACGTGGCTTTTTCATTGGTCTGGTAATTTATATTACGTTGTAGATAAGGCAACCTCCAAATAAAATGTGTTTTTTTTTGTACAAATATTTTCGGCAGTCAAAAATAGCAATTGTATTACTCATCTGATATTTGTATTAATGCAATTATTTTTAGTAGATACTTTATTATTGCTATGTCCGAAGATAATAAGATACATTAAATTATACAGCGTAACAATTAAAGTATCCACTATTTTAGTACGATGATCTATTACAGGATGCCGATACATGACTAGAAGCCCGATACATTAGCCACTACATCAGTGTCCCCGGCTTCATGTACAAGCCTCAATCAGCATACCTAATGCAACGATGAATGCTCTCATTACATAAACCAGCACTGATTTATGTCTTGTGCTAATTCAAAGTGACTAACCGTAGTAAATAAGGAAATATTTTAAAATTATTCCTAATTGGTATGAATCTTTAAAACTCATTTATAATTACTACCATTACATCATTGGTACCTCAATCAATCGATTAGCCTACCTAACAACCCCCCCCCCTTCCCTTAATCCAACATGTTATGGTGGTGGTGGTGGTGTATGACCGTGTTTTGAAACAAACACTTCTAGTTCAGCCTCGACTGAAAAAGTCCTTGCTGAAGGACAAGGAGGGTCTATCGCCCTAGTAGCAGACGCTACCCGTCAACGAGTAGGAGGTGGAGGGTCACTCGAAGATGTTGGGCCTCATCCGTGGTGGAACCTGGGCGATCAGATCCCTGATGTGCATCCACTCGGAGTCAGCCGCAGAGTCGTCGAAGGCAGCGGAGAGACGATCGACGAAGTCCCTGATGGTGGGGACTCGGGCAGCTTTCCTGATCACCACGTTCCGCACGAACCACGGGGAACTGGTGGCCCGCCGCAGACACCTGCTTTGTACGGTAACGGTAATCTTATGTTAAAATTGATGATTTTATTGTTGGAACCACTTATTAATAGACTAAAACTTTTGACGAACAATTTGACAATATTCAGCGAATCTAAATAAAATAGCCTATTAACCTAGTATTGAAAATAGCTAAATCATTGGTAATATAATATTGTTGTAAATAAGATAAACCAATCTTCAGTGAAACGTCGTATTAGAACGTTCGACACTCGCGTCGTATTTATAGTACAACGTGCCTACCCCTCGCCATGAGCTAGCATAGTAAAAGTACAACGCTGTGTCATTGTTGACAAATGAAACCAGCAGTCGAGCGATGTGCTTGTTGCTGTTTTCGCACGTTGGGAAGGTATTTTTTAACTTCTGCACTAGTAGTTTCCTGTTTGAACGATTTTTATAAATTTTTTGTTGTAATTTTTTCATATTTTCCATTTTAATAATCGTTTTACCAGTATTTATTATAATCTTATCGTTTTGATTTAAATTGAACAGTTTCGTCAATAAACAATAGACATTTATTACGTTGGTGGGATTATAAATAGTATACTCCACAAATAATCATTGTAATTTTCATTACCTGTACAATAAAATACTTTTGATAAATATTTTTGAGAATTGATTAGAGAGTGGTGCAAAAATGGAGGGAGAATTGTGTGAGTTTGTGAGGAAGACCAGCGCCATTAGCGGGCGTTGTATTATACAACGCATTAGAAAAATGCGTTAACTTCCTGTTTTGTTGTCGGAGGACCACAGTTTACCTATATATGACTTCTTGCAGTTGATAATAAGTGAAAATACAACAACGAAATTTCAGCATATTATAGTAATAGTAACTGCATGCGTAGCAGCAGTGAACATGTTAATTAATTTTCTTTTTGATATTTGGACAATATAGTAACTTGTCAGTGGTGGTTCTATAAAGATGATGTACACGTTTTTTTGAGCTGTTTCCCACGTGCCTCTCTATCTGTGAAGTGGTTTTAATTGTTCGCGCTGCTCTCTGTGTACTTCTGCAGCCTTTGAGGTACGCTCCTTTGATGTGCTTTGTTCCTCAAGACTGAGTCATGTGCAATTATTGGAAACTTTAAATAGTTCATTACTTTGGACGAGAGGCTATATAATCGCGGTAGAAATATCATTTGCAGTTGTTTAAAAAATACCAATAAACTTGAAAATATATTAGTAATAATTTAATGTTTATAAAATTCAAGTTTAAAATGTGATGACCTGTCAAAAAGAAGTCAGTACTTAGTGATGGATATGTTGACGCGACCTTATTGGGGGGGGGGGGGGGGGTTAAAGAAATACAGCGATTGTTTTGCCTTCGCAGTCACTGCGGAAACTACCTGAATACGTTTCCCATTGTTCACAACCATACTGAGAACAAAAAACAATATCCAGTACTTTGGTGTAAAGCACTGTGGCTAAAGAAACATTGTGCACTTCAGCACGTGTGACTCAAATAAATGATGTCGAAGGAGAGAATTTTTAGCGGAAAGTAGTCCTTTTAATTAATTTATGCCATTCAAAGACTAAATTCATAGCCTGCATTTCCCTGCTTTCCCTGCATTTCCAGCGGAAGCCAATAGCGGATGCAGTGCTTCGCCTGCTACCATTTTGCGCCTTAATTGTAAGTCCAATAAAAGTAAGAGGGGGTTTTAATAAAAAAAAGACTTTGAATATTTTATTCGGTTTTTGTATTTTAAATTTTGAATCCATATTATAGTATGATGGTCTAAAGTTTGTTTAAACATGATCAACTTTGAACAATTATAACTTAAGATTGATTCAATATATATATATACAAATAAAAAAAAACTAATCAAATAGTCGAAGTCTTTATCTTTCATTTGAAATCCCTCCCGCTATATTGGATTTACATTCAGGTGAAGCACTGCATGACGTTCTGAGAGGGGCCCATTATCCTCCTCATAATACGATTCTTGGGGTATTTGTAAGGATAGGTATGACAACTCGGGGAAATACTAAGTTGCGCCCTGAATCATTGTTAGTAATATTTGTATTGACTCGTAAGCCTTAATTGCATTTATAAAGTTTTCTGAGACTTCATTTATGATTATGTATGGAATTTAATTTAATGATAAATTAATTTCACAACTTTCGATGTTATAATGACATTAAAGAATTAAATAACAAGAATATAGATTTTTATTATTGAAAATTATATTGCACTCTTCTACGATATTATTTGAATTTTTAATCATCAACAGCTATAATACCACATATGTAACAACATAGCCTTTTGTCAGATTACATACAAACCCGGAAGTAAAACTATTTGGAGGGCAAAATATTTAATTCTCTTTAAACATTTGTTTTAATAACCGACAATTAAAAAATTCAAATTGTTTAACCCACGCTAAGAAGTACTTACTTTTGGTTACCTTCTTGTATGTTAAAGGTTATATTTGAGATTTCCATAAATTGTAATACCTAAATGAATCTTTTGAAATAAAGTGCTTCCCAAGTGGGTAAAGTTAGCCAAGGAAAAGAAGACGTGAGAAGTTTTATGAGCTTAGTTTTAAATTAAAAGTTGTATATCAGGAATATCATTGAATTAAAAGAGAATTTTGAAAGTGAATTAAGATTTTATCCAAGTTTACTCAAGTTTTTGCAATTTAAATCGAAGTCTAGTTTATGTTAGCTTTGTTATTTCATATAATTCTAAATGTGGTCATTAAGGGTTTATGTTATAAAATGTTTTAATCTAAAATACACAACGTAAAAACGGCAGGAAAATCTCTTGCACACTCAATAGATGGCTAATTTTGTCAAACTATTTTGTATTGTAACTTAAAAGTACTTTCACCAAATCTTTATCACTGTTCGTAAACATTTTCAAAAATATTGTTTTATGAGTACTTTTAAAAAACAAATTACAAGATTTTGTAATTAATTCATTCCATTCCTCAGCGAAATAAAATTTTTATCATCGACAGATGATAGTTTACATTGAAGATTTCTTTAATATTACATTTCTTCAAGAAGTAATCATAGGTCATCAGTGTAGTCTGTGAGCTGCGGCTTATCAGCAGGTCGTAGTGGTTTATGGCTCCAGCGACCTGACCCCCGTGTAGCCAACACTAAGTCTGACGATGGCTCCTCAAGAAAATAAATTAGATTTTTTAAATAAAAGAGTGAAAATTAACCTATTCTACCTCTCTTCTTTGATTCTTTAAAATATTCTTATGAGTTATGAGTAGAACCAACTTTATCCAAAAATATTTTTGATGTTAATGACAGTCTTTTTTGTATGCATGGTGTTTTGTGTTGTAATGAAGAACTTGCCTGCACATTATTAATTTGTAATTTAACGTAGTCTGTTAATAATAATAATAAATATCTAAACAAATTATTGAGTCATTGAATCATCACATACCTCTATGTACCAACAGTTTCACATATTCTAAAATATACTTATACTTCAATAGAAAAGATACTTTCAAAGTTGTAGTATTATTTGCAATTTCCAAATTACTTTCATTGGATTAAAATAATTATATATTAAAACTACCATGAAAATAATAATAGACAATAGACAGTAGACAATAGTTTATTCCATTAAATATACATTTGTATACAATAGGATACGTCAATAACTATAAACTAACATAAATATAATTGCAAACCACACACAAACCATGTAACAAAACTCAAATGACTTAAAAAATTACTTTATTTAATACAATTTATTTGGAGAAGCAAAAAATTCAGATAAAGAATAAAAAGGATGAGCCAATAGGAAATTCTTCTCATTATTTCTTAACTTTGATGTGGTCTGATACCTGGCTGAACAATACTTATACTCTTAATATTATTATAATTCACAGAGCACTATTAAACTAATAGATCTATATCAGTAAAATTAGAGTTTTGTCTGTACATTACTTGTCTTGAATTTTTCTTCACTGTGTCTGTAACGCTCATGGGCCCTATTTTGTCATATTTTCACAGGACACCGACTTTACTTGATGGTCTAATTTCTTCCCCCGTCAAGACTAGAGTAGTGTGAAGGTTCATAGCAACTTTAATTGTGTTCGCGACCCCAGAGCTTTGCCCCATAGTGCGTCAAAGTTGCCAAGTTGTGCTAAAATACCCATCTTTAATCTCTATTCAAACGACAACGGCTTTAGTAAGGTATAGGAACATTTTTATTTCTGTTCAATGCTATAATTAGAACAATTTTAGCTGCTCTAAACCAACGTTTGTCAAAAAGGCTCTGCCTCATTGGAAAATAAATATTTAATGTTAACCTTATGAGAGTATTTAATTCTACCTTTTATCTATGTTTTTAATCACCTGGATTAGACATTGTGTCATTTTCACCACAGATTGCAACACTTAAAATTTTAAATACAGACTCATTCATTTTTAACCCCTTTACTTTTCGCCAGCCAAAATACAGTGAGTAAAGTTAACAAATTCTCAGTTCTAAATATGAATATTAAATCATTAAGCTTATTAATACAAAAAGAATTTGTCCCTTATATCTTAAAATATTTCTTATTATCATTGCAAACTAATTTTAGTTCCCAATTTAGCTTTCATTGTACGTTCTGACAAAAAAGATATATTTCTCAAAGTACAATATGTAGTTAAAATCAAAGGGGTTAGTAAGATTTTTAATCTTCCAAGTAATTCGGGTATTGGACAGAGCAATAGTAATATAAATGTTACCGAACTGAATAAGTAGTGTCCTTATGAAGATGTGAGAACGCCGCTCAAGAAACACTGATAGCATCACCGTCGTAATGCTCATTCAAGAATCATGCTGATTGGTTGAGTGGAATCAGAAGGCTAGAACAATTTCGCAGAAGTTTGTTATTATTTTTATATTTTGTAAATAAATATGCTCATTTTGACATTTAGAAGGTAGAATATCCCTCTTTATTCGGTTCTGTATACATTGGAAATACGTGGGAATGTGTTTTAGTTAAGAAGGTAAATGTAAAGACAGAAAATTTAATTGCGTTGTTTTACTTGGGTTGGGTATTCAAAGTTTAATTATTTTTTAATCTGGATTAAGTGTTGTACCATACTTGTTTGTACATGTCTTTCAAGGGTAGAATAAGAAATACAGGGGTGGGGTGAATTGAACTTGGTATAGCTATTGTCACATCCAATTATGGTGGAATATAGATTCCATAAAAATATCTATAATATTCTTGACAGGCTGTCTTTAATCGTCTGTGAGTAATGGTACGGTATAACTGAGAAAAGGTTAATGACTATACGAATATTAATGTTTAGTCAAAAACAAATACATTAAACACAAATAGAAATAACTTCTAACCCAAATGGGGAATGATTTTAATAAATGTACCTGGGAGCTATTAAGCATAAACATGATATATAGATACGTTGGGATAAACCATCTGAAGCTGTCATATTGAACATGTGAAAGGATTTATATAATTTATTTAATAAACTGCACACACATGTGTGACTGTGTGAAGAAAGGGTACACAGCTAGTCAAATTATAAATAACGATTGATTTTTATTTCACTTAGGCCTACACTCGTTTATACCTCAGTAATATGTGGACTTTTGTTTACAATGTATTTTAATAATTTTTACGATCAAATTAGCAAAACACAATATGCCCATAAGTGTGGCATACTCTTTGAATTGTATTTATTCACAAACGTTTGATTATATATCTTAATAATAAATTCAATATAAAAAAGTAAATTATGATTAACTATGTATTTTAGAGCAAAGTGCCCAATATCGCAAGAGTAAAATAAAAATATAAATCATAAATAAAATGTCAGTAAAATTTCTATGTTTCCCTAAGATATAATAATACCAATTTAATCTATTTGTACTAACAAGTCGTTGCCAGTCGATACTCTACGAATACAGCTCCAGCCTGATTTGAAATAATAAGGCTTTAATCAACTAAAAATGCTACATAGTTTGAAAGGTAAACAAGGTATGAATATAAACAAGAAATAAATAACTACAAAAGATGATTACTTGAATCAGTATTTCATAACATAATGCAATGAAATCATTTAATTGACAGGTCAGATCTTAAAAGAATTATCTTAAAAAGAATATCCTCAGGTTGAGGTTACTGAATGTTGATGTGATCAAGTCTTCATCAAGTAAATTAACTCCAACCTGTTAACGAGTAATTACTCTGAAAACCCAAGATATTAGTGTTTCTCTGAAATGGTTTGAACCTGTGTAACTGCGTATTGCTTGATTAGAGCTGAGAGTAAATAACTGTTTTAGGCTTCCATTGGTACAACAATTAATTAATTTTTATCCACAGTAGTAACCTGACATTTAAAGGGATACACATGACATGTAAAGTGATTCACATTTACGTGAATACTTTGTCATAGGGGTTATTCCATAGCACAAAAAACTTAATAACGTAATAAGGAACATAACCACGCAGATCCCGTTTTTAGAAAAGGTAAGAACATGTCATAGTACAAAACATTAAATAGATATGTAAATAGTCTAGACCGACAAGAATTTAGTCAGGAAGTAGTCGATCTCACCATGCCGCCGTGCCCAGTAAAGGTAGTGAGAGCACGTCTGACGATTTTCCTCGATTTACTATATATCCCGCGTCATAGCCTCATACTCGTCGCGTACCTTCAAACTAAGTCTATTCTTTTCATGTGTTTTATTTTACAACGTTAAATTTTTTAATTAAAATTTAGTTTTTGGCAGCTTACATTTATAATATACTTATATCAAAATACTTTGAATTCTAAATGTTTCATTGAATTTGAAAATGTAAAATAAATAAATTCCTGGGCACACTTGTTCGAATTTTTAAAGCCGATAGCCTGAGTAAATTTAACAATACCACTTTTAACAGCATGCAAAACACATGTGAAAAATATAGATACATAACATGTTGCATTACATAACTATTTCAATTTCTTAGCTCAAAGATAATCCAATTAGTTTTTTTATTACAGTTATTTTGTTTATTCAATGTACTAATTTATTCTCAAATAATGATTTCATATACATAGTTTTAAAAACTTCGTTTTATGGCTTTACTTCATACAGTTTTGTTTATTTTTTTGCATTCCCAAATACAGTTTAAATGTCTTTCATTAAACTTAACAGTAATAAAAATATACAAAAAATATACTATGATTACGTAACTGTGATTTTGTATAATATCACTGCCACAAGAACTTATACCACTTATTTCTTTAAGTCTACAATAATCTCAAACTTAATTATTAAAGTTGAAGAGCCGATAATAGACTGAGACCTGGTTGGATTAATTGGCATCGAGTTTGTTGGAAACTTTGCCAGTCGTAAACTGAGTGGGGAGTAAATGTCAGGAGATCGGCGTTTGCTAAACACCAGCCCGACTGTCAGCCATTATAGCATTTCATCCAATCTACAGCAACTAGTTGATTACTACTTTACACAGATCCCATTATCTTCAACTGCAGCGCTGACTATAACTTTGGTTATATAGGGAAGCAAATTGGTAATAACTATCACTAAACTAAACTAACAGATACAAATTATGAATTGATCTATTTCAATAATACAACCTGTTTGATTTGTGTACTTTTGGGATAAAATATTGCCATTGAAAAATGAATACAAAATACATTGATATTTTTTAGTTTATTAATTTCACCATATTGGTGACAAAAGCTAACATTGAGAAGTGTTTTTCGATTAAACCTTTCAGAAGTGCTACTTTATAGTTTAAGGAATTATTTGCAACATAAAAATTCCGTTATTTAAATATTAAGTGGAATTGCTTGTAATACATGGTTAATATAATGTATTGTTCAACAAGTCGTCAAAATGACATAATTTACAAATAAGTAGAATTGTTAAGGCATTTTTTTACATTTATATCTAATTTCTATAATTTGATTTATTATTATTTGATGAAATTGTATTTAATATCAAGGTATAGTATGATATAAAAGCTATGACTTTAATCGAAAGCACTTAAAGGGATATTTGTCATACAAAAAGGTAGCTTAAACAGAAATGTTGAATTCATTATAACACGCTTAGTAATAAAACTCAGTTGTAAATAAAAATTTTCAATTAAATAACCTTATTTCTGAAACTGTACATTTATGAATAAACATTAAATGCGTATTTTACTACGATTTTAAATTTTTTTTTAGGGGGGGTGGGTAAAAATTATTTATTTACTAACAAAGGTGGCCAACCTGTAGTGAGTGACTCCTACAGTAAAATAAAGTAGAGTACCCCCTAAAAATCACTCTTTCACTTTCTGACAGTGGCCTGAGATCACTTTTTGCAACACATCAGAACTCGGCCCACTTTGGCTCTCGTCCTCTACAACTCACTCCAAATCTAGCAGTTAATTTTTCCAAAAATCTAGACAGTTATTTTGTTTAAATCGGTCCTTTCTAATAGGAGAATTTTCTGGACGAAACAAAACCCCAAATGTCAACACCTTTCAGCATGTCATGCAGACCGAGTGAGCTGAGAGCACTGCAACATAAAGTGTGGCCTCCAAACGTAGCCGTTTACAACGTGGATAGGTTAAGAATGTGGGCTCCGCGCTATCGGAAACCGGGGGTAATAGATGCTGTCAGGCATTGCCCATACTATGCAGTTACGACTATAGTCATGACCTGAAGAAAGTTGAAACAGGGAGTAGTCCACCTCATAATGCCACCGTTTTAAACAGGTTGGACCTACTTGAAGAGTATCGCAGTCCATCGACCACGACTCTCTAGCACCCAATTCTCCTACCATGTCTGGTAGATTCGCTGACGTTCTAGTGCTCCTGTATGGTCCTTGCCAATATCAACTTGTCTCTGATAAAGCACCTTTCTCCTCCGTGCAAAGGGTTGGCGGAATAACTTTAATGGTTGCAAAGACAGCTCGGACACACTGAGATATTTGGATGCGGCCCTGAGTGCTGCTTGACTTGAGCCTCATCCAGCATCCTATACTTCTATTTAAGAGGCTACAGGATGGAACAGAAATATGGGATTGGATAGGATACGCATAGTGATAGGATAGGATACTCATAGTGGATACGCAAGTTTGTCTCAGGTCTTGTCTAATAAAATATATTGAAGGTTTCACAACTTTTACATATGCAAATAAATAAATAACATTGAAATATATCAATATTAAATAAATAAATAAAAGAAAATAGAGTTAACAATTGTTCTTAAGCAGTATCAATTTTCTCTTCATTTTATACTAATGTAAGAAAAGTTCCTACTTACCTCGGCATTTTCATTGTATCCGATATATTTTCATTGTACTTTCCCGAAACTAATACTCTCTTTTAAAAACATAATTTAAAATACATATATTAAAAAATTTACTATAGTAGTAAATTGGTAGCGATTTTGTGGTACAGTAGCATAGAAAACTCAAACTCAAAACTCAAAAATTTCTTTATTTCGCAAAACAAGTAAGACAAATAAAAATACACATGATTGCCTAAATTAAACATAACCAAACACGATACTTAAAACTAAACAAAAAAAAAGTATGCGAAATTATTCTCACAAAGGAAATCCTGTGCGCGAGAATGAGTCAAATTACATAATTATTTTGAGCTTTGATTTCTGTCTTAAAGAAAAAGGAAAAGAGAAACACTGACAGACGGACGGACAGACTGCCCCCCTCCCCCTTCCCTTACCTCCCTCCCCCCTCCCCCCTCCCACCAGAACACGACATCTATTCGGGTACTCACACACACGCGCGCGCGCACGCACACACACACACACACACACACACACACACACACACACACACACACACACACACACACACACACACACGTGACCATGCACACTATCAGTTGCTAGTCAATGTCTGTATGTAGAAACCAAAATCCTTTCTATCCCTTCCCTCCCCACATCCTTAAGCCAGTTCATAATGCGTTTTTTATGTTTAACAGTATTGCCGTCAAAGTTACGTAGGTCGCGCGGTAAGTTTCTGTATATTATGTGAGCAACGTAGAAACAATTTGTAGTTGAAAAAGTTTTAATTAGTCTTGGTAAGCGGATTCCTAAGTCAAGCGCATGCCTAGTTCTGTGGTCATGGTTAGGGCGTTCAAACAGCTCATTTGAGTGTTTGGAAATGTAAATTGTTATCGTTCTAACAAACAGTTGTCTCACGTCAAGTACATCCATCTCTGTAAATAGAGCATCCGAAGGGTAACGACGACACCTGCCTAGGGCTGTTTTGATGATAGCTTTTTGTGTGATGAGTAATGGTTGTAAAGTTGTACTGTAGGCACAACCCCAGGCAATGATCCCCCCTTCAAGGAGCGATTGAACATATGCAAAATAGGCAGATCTGATTTCATTCAATTCCAAAACTTCTCTTAGCTGCTTGAAAGCAAATATGAGTTTCCTTAGTTTTTTATTCAAGAAAGTTACATGATCGACCCACGATAGTTTAGAGTCAATCATTACGCCCAGATATTTGTATTTATTTACTCTCTCTATCACGGGACAGTCACAAACGTCATTTTGACAAGTTTCAAATGAATGAATTTTGAGTTCGCTGATGAGTGTGTCCCCTCTTTCCCTTAAGGAAATTGGCATAAATTTAGTTTTTGAGATGTTTAGTGACAGGACATTTTGATCGAACCATTTTTTAATTTTGGAAATACCTCTTTCGGCTTTAGCAAAGACCGTATCCCAGTCTTTACCTTGGAAAATAACTAAGTGCCATCTGCAAACAGGTAAAATTCACCCTCAATGTCGATCTTGACCAGATTATTTATGTAAATTAAAAACAGCAAAGGGCCCAGTGTACTTCCTTGAACCACCCCATAGTCAACCGATTTCAAGTTACTTTTTACACCATTTATCGTAACAAACTGCTTCCTATTTTTTAAATATGACCTGAACCAATTTAAGGCTACACCTGTGATACCAGCTAGCTCCATTTTTTCCAATAATTTTGATCTGTCAACTGAATCAAAAGCTTTCGCGAGATCAAAAAAACTAAAAGAACATGGTTTCCTTGGCTTATCGCGGAATTTAAATTTCTACATACGTCAAACAATGCATCGGAAATATTTTTAGATTTTCTAAACCCATACTGGTGTGGAGTTAAGATATTAAAATCGTTCAAATAACTGAAAAGTTGATCTTTGACTATTTTTTCAAGAATCTTTGAGAACACACTCAGCAGCGATATTGGCCGAAAATTGGAAGAAATAGAAATATCGCCTGCCTTGAAGAGGGGTATCACCTTTGCAATTTTGAATGCGTCAGGAAACTCACCTCTACGGATGCTCAAGTTAATAATATGTAGCAGTGGTTTACGTAGAATGTCCCAGTTTTCCTTCAGTAAAGCAACTGACACGCAGTCATACCCTGGAGCTGAGCCTCCCTTCAGTATGCATAAATAGTCATCCAGTTGTTGTTCTGTCACAGTGTGCAGTGTGAGGACAGAGTCAACAGTAAAGTCAGAATCGTTGATGACAGGATGGCCGCCCGAATTTAATTTTTGCTGCCAAACTATGACCAACTTGGATGAAATATTCATTGAGTTCGTCGGCCACCATCAGTCTTAGGTCACTGTCAAGGGTCATGGTAGGTTTGTTTGCTGTGTATTGTGTGAGAGGAAAAATGTCTTTTTTTGACCCCCGACCCGCCAACTCATTCAAAACCCCCCAGAACTTCTTAGGATTATTCTGGAATTCTAAAATTTTAGATCTATAGTGATTTATTTTTGCAACTCGAATTTCGGACCTTAACTCATTTTTTATTCGATAAAAATTTCGTTTGAGTGCATTGTTGAAAGGTTGTTTTTTTAGTCTCTTACTAAGTTTGTCCCGTTCCCTGATTCTGCGAATTAGATCATAAGTTATCCACGGCTTTAACTTTATGAAACGCGAACTAGATCTACGAGTCTGCTTAGTTGATTTGTTCACCAAGTCCTGGAAGATTGAAATAAAAGAATCTGCGCTTTCATTTACATCATTTATGTGGGTAATATTTGGCCAGTCATAGTCTCTGATGTATGAAGTCAATTGTTTTTTGTCAAGATAAACGCCGCGATTAACTGCAACATGTTGAGTTGTGTGGCCGTTGATTTGTAAACAAACACTGTAATGGTCAGTAATTTCTGTCCTCACCACAGCAGTACGTAATGCGTTAAAGTCATTGTGGATTATAAATATGTGGTCAATACACGTTTTACTGTTGCCTACCTCCCTGGTTGGAAGATTTATGCCACACATAAATCCACATTCGTATAAAACGTCCAAGTATCTTTCAGTTTTGTTGTCGGTATCTAGTATGTTAGCGTTAACGTCACCCATGAAAATGTAGGTTTTCGAGTCTGAAATACTGTCGTAATATTGTCTAAGACCATTAGTGAGGTTGTCTAAGTCACTGTCGTGAGTTCTGTATACCGCAAGAAGGTTACAACGCTTATCCTGGTAAACAAAGTCCAAACTCAATCCGTGCACGTCGCCCAGCTCCAGTTCCTTACACTCACACACACTCACTCTCTCACTCACATACATCAACACACCATCATTTTTGTTCCTTCCCCTGGTTGTGAAAAATAATTTATACCCATCTAAATGAAAACCGCCCCCTTCGTCAAGCCAAGTTTCCCCTAAAACTATAAAATCAAATTTTAACGATGCTGAATTTAACTGTATTAGTAATTGATCAAAGTTTTTTCTATAACTACGTATATTCATGTAGAAAAAATTTTAACATTTGTCTTCTTTGAAAAAAACTGAATCTACTTCATTAAAATAATCAGCAGTTGTGCAATTTATTTGTCTATAGTTATCAATGTACAGGTTAATGTCTTCCATAGCGATAAGTGCTATGAAATAAAATAAGAAAAAAATACTGCATTGCAGTAGTGTGTTTTGGTTACCGCTGGCTCAGGTCAGCTGCCCCAGAAGCCATGCGCCGGGGCATACATCTTCCGGTCGGTTATTAAATCAGGGGGAGGGGTTGGGGTTTGCGTTTGAACCAAACCTGCGCATAAAGTAAAAGTCAGTTCAAAACCGAAATTCAACAGTGGAACACAAGTAGAAGTTAGTTGAAAAAGGAGAGGGGATAATTGTTTCAAGGTCGTCCGGAGGGAGTTTTAAAAAAGACTGAACTGCTAGGAGTTCAGTTTAATGTCGATCGCCGTACAGGTCAGTCGAAACCGACGAGCGACCGAAGAATAGCTTCAAGATCATTCCTCGCCGTCGAAGATACATCCGAAACTTGGACGGGATCCTGTGGATTCGGTGGAGGCGAAGTTCTCGGAGGATTCTCTCTCGGGTGGGTAGTAGATGATATTTCGTGAACTTGTACTTGTTCCTGGTTCGTATCCATCTCTGTGTAGCGTAACCTAGAGCGGAGTTGTTGTCAATTGAAGAGCGTATAGAATAATGAAGCAGGAATTGTCGTGGGCGCGCTTATATAAAGAATGGTGGGGATGAAATAGAAAAACCTGTTGAACACAGTCGATAGGTGTAACAAGTTCGAAGTTGTAGAAACGTAACATCGAACGTAAAATATTGTGAATAACAGTATCGTCAACGTTAACCCGCGGAGTTCTAGCCGAGTATAACGGGTTAAAACTTAACTTCTTCCTAACCTTTGTTAAATTTGTTTTAGTCTTTGAAACTGATGGTTTGGAATTATTTCGTAATATATGTTGTGTCCGCAAAAGTTTCAATTTCAAACATTGCGTATCCATCACAAGAAGTATGTCAGACGTGTAGGAGTGAGAACAAGACAGATGAATGAGATATAACGTCGAGCACGCGAAGGTGATTCAAACAGGACGACATGTGCTAATGTAAATGAAAGTTCAGGTTAATAGCAATTAGACTTGTATAATGAAGTTGGCGAAACGTATATATAATGAGTAGGAAGGATGTGAACACCGCAAATGCGAGTTAATTAATGGTCGCGGTGCGATGAACAATCTCCATTTATAACGGCTATCGCGTGGGAAGATCCGTTACGCACGAGCACCCAAGCGGAACCCGTGTTCACTCAAGCGGAACCCCCCCCCCATAAAAAATGGAGATTAAATCCCCCCCCTTCCCCCACCCCTTCCCCCACTCCTTTGGGTCAATGGCCGGTTATGACCGGTTGTTGACTCCATCTAGTTAAACTGAATTAAACATGGCAGCTCCCATGGAAAGTTCTAACCTCAAACCTTGGCTTCGCTCCGACTCCTTATTTGACTTTTATACCGCTGCGAACTGGACCGTACTGGAGTGAAAATAACCGTACCGCGCATGCGCTAATTCCTCCCACCATTGTGCTTCACTCCCCCACCACTTCCCCCACCTCTCAAAATCTGAGGAGCGATACGAGCCTGATCTTCGCGTCAGTCGTCAACGAATTTTCATAGCGAAAAGTCGTTGGCGATTCGGTAAGAGGTTTCAAATATATAGTAGGCCTATATATATTTGAACTTCTTATACTACGTTGCTTTTTTTAATGCAATGTAGTGTGTGTGTGTGTGTGTATTAGTTGTAAGGTGCACTTATTTTAAGAATTAATATGCGCATTGCGATGTTAGTTATAAGTTGTGTTTAGCTTTAAGGTGTATTAATTTTTAAGAATATTGATGGTATTTTGGTTGTGTTGAATTATTTTGTTTTTTAATAATGATCTGTTGTTTTGCCTTACAGCTAGATGATAGGGGGTAGATTAACTGTAAATTCAGAAGTTCCGTTGAACTTCACTTAGAAGGGGTGGGACATCCGCAAATTGCGGACTAGGTTTTTGCATTTTGTTTAGGAATATTATGGGTGGGTTTAGTTGGGTGGGTGTTAGAGTTGCGTTTCTGCATTAACTGTTCCAGTTTCCCTTCGAATTCACGGTTACGGACGGACCCGGACCGGCCCGTTACGGATGGACCCGGACGGGCCAAACAAAATTGCATCGATGGCCCTTGCAGAACGTAACTAGTGGGTTGGGAGTGGGAACCGTTAGGCAAACAGGGTAGTGGGAACAGTTACTACTGTTCCCATCACCTTGGTTTTTTATAAATGTTGAACGACCTTGACCCACTTTCGGAAGGGTCAATGACCGTTCCGCATGATCACCCAAGCGGAAACCGTGTTCACTCAAGCGGAACCCCCCCCATAAAAAATGGAGATTAATTCCCCCCCCTCCCTTCCCCCACCACTCCTTTTCCCACCACTCCTTCCACCTTCCGGTCACGGCCGGTCGCTAACCCTTCTCATTAACATACCGTTATAAAAGACGCACCGACTACGGCTAACGTTTTATTCTGATTCCAGACGTTACGCTGCGAATACAGACTTGTAACCATGTCATCTCTGCCTCCAACATCTTCTACTACGGCTTCTACCACGACTTCTACTACTACAACTTCTTCTACTACTACAACTTCTACTACTACAACTTCTACTACGGTTTCAACTCCGGTGAAGAAAACTCTTCGTCTGAAAAATGTTCCTGCCTGGTGTAAGGATCAACTTCAATCCACGCCTTCAACTTCTGGAGCTTCTTTTCCTCCGGCCGGCAATAACGCATCTCGCAGCATATTTTCACCGCCTTCGTCTTCAAATGACTCCATGCCGCCACCGCAGAAGCCAGCTCCTCGATCTAACGAACCGTCAATCGAAACCTTAGTTCACCACCTAAGTGCACCTGTTATTCGACTTTCACCAATGCCTCCTACTCCACCACTTCCAGTTCCTAAAGATCACACCTATCCTAAAAATCAACCACCCAGGTCTGCTCCTTCAGAGCGTTTCCAATTATTAAAAGAAGAGCGTCGTAGGGCATTTAGCCGCCCCACTACTTGCCCTGAAATGCTCACTAGGGGAACTAAGAAAGGATCAGCTTGTGGAAGGAAATGTGTTAAGAACGAGAGTTTCTGCCGTGTACATGTCGTTAAACATCTTTCCGAACCACAACTGGCAGAAACCCCCACTGTTGAAGACGATTCTGAAATAATATCCGTCAGAGGAGAGAGGCTTAAGAAAGGTTTGAGATATTTTTTTCTAAGTGTTGTTGACCACCAACACATATTGGCAAAATGTAACGGCAAAAAATATCAAATTAAAGTTTGTGACAATTTGTGTAAAGAGAAGAGATTTAACACTTTAGATTCTCAAGTCTTTCTCCTCAGGGATAAAAAGGATCGTATTACAAGGTGGGGGCGTAAACAGTAAATTCACATAGTCTTTTCCAAATTTTGTTTAAAAAATAATGGGGGAGAAACACAATGCGTTATAGCATTGTGTTTCTCCCCCATTATTTTTTAACACTCTAAGTCCCGTGACCTACTTTTTTGAGGTCGATGTACAGTTATATGACCTCTCTGACTTGCATTGTTTTGCCGGTGTAGGTTCATATAGCGTGCAAGGAATGGTGTGTTAATGAAATATCATCAGCATTCAAAGAGAAACTCCGCATGTTGTTTTGCAAGTTAATTAGTCTTTATTAGCACACAACAATTATCGCGTGAGAAGATCCGTTCCGCATGAGCACTCAAGCGGAAACCGTGTTCACTCAAGCGGAACCCCCCCCCATAAAAAATGGAGATTAAATCCCCCCCCCCACAAAAAATGGAGATTAAATCCCCCCCCTTCCCCTTCCCCTTCCCCCACTCCTTCCCCCACTCCTTCCCCCACTCCTTCGGGTTAATAACCGGTCATGACCGGGACTCATTATACCGTTCCAGTCACGGTTACTAGTTACATTCGCTTTCTCATTCCGCCTCCATACAGCGATGCCGCCGGTCGAGACGCCAGTATTCCACGAGCACGTTGTTGACACCTACGAGGTTTCGGAACCCGAAGGTGACAACAACAGGCTTGAGATTCCATACCGGATCCAGTACGATCAAATTATCACAATTTACGCGGATCCCCAAAACCCTCGTCTGTCCCTTGATGGGGTTTTCAGAGAAATGTTGCAAATCATAGAGGATGGTGATGTGCTAGAAATAACAAGCTTTGTGACCGACGACAAAGGTCAACACAGCTTGTTATTTCAGCAACCTCTAGGATTTGACGATTTGTACTGGTGGCTCGATCGTTTTTGTACAACATTGCGGCACGAGCCTCAAACAAGCCCTTGCTTCCAAGCTATAGCTCATAGTTGGTAAGCTTTGCCTTAATGAGGCAAAAAACGGCCCTTTTCAGGGCCACCTAAGACTTACATTTACGCATGTAAGCTATTCAGCTTACTTGCGACTTAGAAATAAGTTCTGCTACGCGGCCAGTTTTGTCCGTGTAGTAGTAATGAAAGGAGGGTTCTGTGTTAGGAGGGGTCAATGACCGTTTCGCATGAGCACTCAAGCGGAACCCCCCCCATAAAAAATGGAGATTAAATCCCCCCCCCCATAAAAAATGGAGATTAAATCCCCCCCTTCTTTCCTTCCTCCCACCACTCCTTCCCCTACCACTCCTCCGGGTGAATGACCGGTCATGACCGGTTGTCTACTCACTCGCTACTCCAGTCTTCATTCCAATCCGAGAGGCCATTACCGCAACAACGTAGCTATGACTACTTTATTTACATTATGCTTGCAAGAGATCCTTGCAAATGGAGACATGTTGGAATTTGCATTTAATGATGTAAACTTTCCAGCACCACTAAAAGAAGTTCTGTATTCCTTTTTTTAAAGAAAACTTTGGATACATTGAATACTTTTGGTGGAAATTCCAAGATGGAACTCAAATGTGTTGTGAGTGCGGTTTGGCTGCAACAGATTCTAATCTCGGACTCTTTTTAAATGAAGGTGGAACCTACAAAGGAAGTTATGATTGGGCATACAAGTTCAATCTTCCAAATGATAAATGCGATATTTGCGCAAATCCTTTATACAAGTGGGTACACACCGAAGTCCCTGTGTGAGTTTAGCTCCATAGGGACAAACGGCCCTTTTCAGGGCCACCTAAGACCTAAATTTAGGGATGTAAGCTATTTAGCTTACATGCGACTTAGCAGAAATAAGTTCTGCTACGCGGCCAATTATATCCGTGTAGTAGTAATAGAATGAAGGTTCTGGTCCCTTGACTATCGCGTGGGAAGATCCGTTCCGCATGAGCACTCAAGCGGAAACCGTGTTCACTCAAGCGGAACCCCCCCCCTTCCCCCCCCAAAAAATGGAGATTAAATCCCCCCCCTTCCCCACCCCTTCCCCCACTCCTTCCCCCACTCCTTCGGGTTAATGGCCGGTTATGACCGGTTGTTGACTCCATCTAATTAAACTGAATTAAACATGGCAGCTTACATGGAAAATTCTAACCTCAAACCCTAGTATACGGATCGGAATCACTCCATGCTATTGCGCATGCGCCAAGTCTGTATTACTCCATTTAGTGCTACTGCGCCTGGAAAGGCGAGTTCTCCGGATCGGAACAATCCATGCTATTGCGCATGCGCCGAGTCTATATTACTCCATTCAGTGCTACTGCACCTGGAAAGACGAGTTCTTCGGATCGGAACAATCCATGCTATTGCGCATGCGCCGAGTCTGTATTACCCCATTTAGTGCTACTGCGCTTGGAAAGTTCTAACCTCAAACCTTGGTTTCACGTTATTGCGCATGCGCCGCATCCACTTCTTCGTTTTATTTTTACACCGCTATGAACTGGACTGAATTGAACCAATCCCGTCACGCTCCCCCCATGCCAGTCTCCTCATTTGCATACTGCTATATAAGTGGAGCAAGCGTTGTTCTCTCCTTCATTCTGCTTTCACGCGCCGCACTTTTTGTTTTGTCTTTGACAGTATTATTGTGTTTTAAAATGCTTCCTCACGTTAATGAAGAGTTCAATCCTTCCGAATTTGCTGATGTTTACCATCAACATGTAGAAGATCCGATAGATTTCTACGATAGTAGCAGTGAGAATGAAGATGATAGTAGCAGTGAGAATGAAGATGATAGTAGCAGTGAAAATGAAGAGAATGAAAATGATAGTAGCAGTGAGAGTGAAGATGACAATGAAATTCGCATTGAACTTGATCAACAAATGAGACCATTTTATTTCAATGAACTAGATCCCCTTGATATGGTAGACAGATTCATTTCGGAAGCGCACAAATGGCTAAATTTAGGATTTAATATTATAATTGGTTCAGCTATTCTGTATCATGATAGTAAGTTCTTTTGTGTAACATCAAATACTAGAGAACGTATGCTGATTTGGCGGGGTGATATACTGAGGTGTCACGAGGAAAATATTAGCATTGGTGGCTACTTTGTAGCACAAGTGGGCTCTTGGGTCTAATGTGGCTAGTGTAGTGGCTAGTATAGCCACACAAACCTTCCCTCACCCCCCACCCTATCCCCTCCCAATCCTTATTCCTTCCCCCTCCCCATTTTTAAAACTCATAAAAGGCGGACTATGAACCTCCAGGTTTTTAGTCTGTACTTGCACCGTCAAGATGAGTACTAGACTTGATGGTTTCACAGCCAATGATATTAATATATGGAGTTTGATAACAAACTTACGCATTAAAATTGAAGAAACAATTATGGCGAACAATGGGATAGGAGTTGTTGTTATTGTTTCATTACTAAGACATATTGATTATTTGTATGATATAAAAGTAACAATCAAGAATATTAATGAACTATTTCCCTGGACAATATTTATTCGCGATAAAGTTGAAGAGCAGAAAATTATAGTAGATGTGCTAGCAATGAAATTTAACCTAGATAGAGAAGAATAACTACAAAACGCTCTCCCCCACCTTCCCTTATATTGTGCAAAAGAGTGGGGAGTAAAAGAATATAAGACTAAGAAAGCAATATATAGTTTGTTATTCGAGGTAAAAGAAGTGGTGAACAAATATGTTGTCTAAAGATACTCCATTTGTTAATTATTTTGAAGTTAAAAATGTTTATATCAGTACAGACGAAATGGAAGAAGACAATATAGAGGAAAATTATAACGAAACTGATAATTATTCAACGATGGATGAAGAAGAAATGGAACAGTTTGAACAAGAAATCTTTGAAGAAATGATAAACGATAGTGACGAAGACATAGTTAAAGAAGCAATTGATATATACATATTAGATTCATCATTGGATTCACCCATATCACCTTTACTGTCTTCTGAATCCGAATCCGAATTGGACTAAGGTAGTCCCCCCACTTTATTGTTTTTAAATAAGTCCTATAAATTGCGAATTTTATTATTAGTAAGTCAACATTTGTTGGAGCTGCATGTATGGTTAAGAATGTCTCCTAGAGATACTTCTTTTATACAATTAATTGAAATTGTAAAACAACGAAATATTACGTTAGTTGAAGAAGAAGATGAAGTTGAAACAACCGACATAATAAAAGATCCTGTAGAAGAAGCGATAGAAGTAACAGAAATTGATCAAGAACCTTCAATGATGGAAGTAGTTGAAGCGCAAAATGAATCTCAAGATGTAGAAGAAACTGTTCCATATTCTGTTTTTTGGGATTTTGCATCAAATACTTTTGTTGTAATTCAAATTGAAATTAATAATCTTGAAGAAGTGGTGGGGGAAAATTCTCCCCACCACTAGTTTAAAGTTGGTGGGGGAATGTTCATAAATGTGTTGGTTATTTGCGTAGAAGCTTATTCGTCAGGAAACTGTTGACTAAAAATGTTCAATCCTAACGCACCATCTTCTTCAAGAAACTGTCAAGTACAAACGTTTTGTGCTGTACCTTTTGAACCTTCATACTATAAAATGATAGGTATTCATGAAATTGCAATTAGTGATCAGAAAATGTTCAAAGTATTCTGTTCTCGACTTAATAGAACCTTACGTCTACCACCAAATACGTTCACTTACAGGCTACCCCTGATAGACAAAGATGATGTCAGCAAAATACCAATGATTCAAGTGAAATTCCTGGAAGATGGAATTCTTGTTAATTTAAGAGAAGTATATCATAATGAATATTCGAAAAGACTGGCTTTCAACTTTCTTAAGGAAAATATAGGACGTGAAAAATACCAGTATCCAGAACCATTTTACACATACCTTTTTGAAAATGGAGCAAGTGTAACAGTGGAAATAAGTATTAAGTTAATGTAATTCTCCCCACTACTAGCCTAAAGTTGGAGGGGGAAGTGCATAAATGTGTTGGTTTTCTGCGTAGAAGCTCATTCTTCAAGATATCGTTGACCAAAATGTTTCGTCATATTCCTTGTGATCCAACCTCTTTGTTCAGGGAGAATCAAAGATTAAAAAGACTAGAAAAGGAAAAACAAGACCAACAAGATATGAACATGGAGTTCAATCGACTACAATTTCAAATACCCGGAATTGCAATGGGAGCACCGAAATTGAAAACTCTACACTGGGCTGGAAGTTCCATCAAGTATTTAAAACTACAAGTCGAAGCAAGAGATTTAAAATTGAAGAAATTGGAAATGGAAAATCGGGAAATGAAGAAATTAATATCACACATGTCTGGTAATACTACAGTTCAAAAAGGTGAGGAGGAAGGAAAAGAAATATTAGGAATCTAAATTATCAAAACAATCCTTTTAAAGAATGGGGAATAGATCACTTTGTGGTAATGGAATAACATGCCGCTTAGTGATCTATTCCCAGTTCTCGCTTGATATCCAATGACCTTGACCTATATAAAAGTGGTGGGGGGAAAATCATATAATAAAAAGGTTTTAGATGTGACTATCAGTTTAAGTCTAACACGATGGATAGGTTGTTAGTTCTGTGTTTACAAGAAATTATCAATAATGGGTTTCTTTACCATTACATCATAAGAGCAAATGAGTGTGAAATACCTAAAGCAATTCGTGAAATGCTCATTGAATTTAAGAAAGAAAATTATGGATTTGCTATTTATCTTGCTTATACTTTTAAAGACGGTACAAAAATGTGTCATGATTGTGGAAAAGCGTCTGTTTTAGATTTTGAACAATTCCAAGATGATGGAGGTAGGTTAGTTCATTTTGTAAAAGCTCAAATAATGAAATTCCAAACATGTAATAAAATTTGCAACATTTGTGCACAGTGTTCGTTTGAATTTATTAAGTATCGTGCATTCAAACCATAATACCCCTTCCACGTATAAAGGAGAGGGGGAAAATAGTGGGGGGTTATAGCTAGGTGGGGGAAACGTGTATAAATACAGGTTGTCTGAAGAGAGTTTTATTATTGTTTCGGAGTTAGAAGAAACATAATGGAATTTGAAGTGCGTCATTACAAGATCAAATATGAAGAATGGACTTCAGTTGCAAATTTCGTATCGTCAAAAGAACAAGAACATAAGTTGATGCAAGTATATTGTTATATACATAAAGAAGAAAGCCATCACAAAGTGATGAGCTATCTAAATATGCCTGGCGTGTCATCAAGAAGCCCGGAATTTATAAAATACTTAAAGGAGGAAGATGTGGACGTCACATTAGAAGTATGGTACAAAGTTTGAGAAACAAGTATGTATTATTATGGTGGGGGGAAGAACATATAAGTCGATGGTGGGGGGAAGTGTGATAAAAGAAGCAGAAGTTTAGAGAAGAATTCACTTTGTACGGCAACAGTGAAAGATGGCTGATCCTTCTGCAACACCTGTATTTTCAACTTCAGATTGCCAACAAAATTCAGAATCAAAATGTTTTTCTACTCCAACACCAAACTACTATGAAGATCAACAGCTGCAAGTGTCTTCTACATCAGTGTTGAAAATGTCAAAGCCATATCCAAGTTGTATGTATGAACCAATAACACCATCTTCAGCAAGACTAAGAAAAAACCTAAGAATGAAAGAAAGATATAAGAGAGAAAAGATAGAATTGACAAAATTACAATTAATGGTGCCTACCATTGAAATTGGATGTAGCAGAATACAGACTTTACAGAAAACCAACGCATATTTGATAAAATTATTGGACACTATCGAAGAGTTGAAGAAGAATGGACATTCTCATAAGTAACATCTGCACACACGTTTCCTCCCAAAGAAAAACAACAAAAAAAGTATAAAAATTAGCAAAACCCAAAAAAATTAGATGTAGAATAGAGAGCGAGGAATAGATCACTTTGTGGTAATGGACTAACATGCCACTTAGTGCTCTATTCCTCGTTCTCGCGTTATATCGGATGACCTTGACCTATATTAGTAGGGTGGGGGGGGGAAATTGAAAGTGGTGGGGGGGAAATGTATAAAGGACGAGCCTACTATAGTCGAATTATTCCGAAAGCGAACTTGTAACGAGTATGGACTTGACTACAAGTAAAGACAATAAGAAACAAAGGCTTCGAGAAATGGCTAAAGCAAGAGAGTCTAGAATAAAGTTTAAGTTTTACAGACTACAGAGATTGATTCCTGGTGTTATGTTAGGTGAAATACGAACAAGAACGGTGGACAAAGCGGCTGATTACATTAATGAATTACGTACAGAACTAATGATAAAACAGGCAAAAATAGAAGAATTGGAACAAATAATAAGACAACACATTGAAAATTCAAACAGTCAACCAATAAACTATGTAACAAAAGATTAAAATAAAAAAGGAAATGGATTTGGACTTTGGCTATTGATTGAACACTTCTTAGAGAATGGGGAATAGATCACTTTGTGGTAATGAAATAACATGCCGCTTAGTGATCTATTCCCAGTTCTCGCTTAATCTAAAATGACCTTGACATACTTATCAAAATATCATATAAGCCGAATCGCAAAAAGTTATTCCTCATTTACTTGAAATGGCTCCTGTGGACAACACCGATTATCCAAGGAAACCTCTTGTTGAAATATTGTATAAAATTCAACTAGAAGATTTAAATATGGAAGAAGAGGATAACATCAGTGAAACATCACAAGTAGAAAGCGTAGATGATATGGATATAGATCTAATAACATCAGAAGTTGAAAGCATCAATGATGTGGAGAATGAAGATTTAAGCGTAGTAATTTTAGAATCTTCGTCATCGTTTGAATATGAAGAAGTACAAACTGAAACTCCAACTGGAATAGAAAATACGAATGAACAATCGGTTTGTAGAAGACTATTTTCCTCGGATAGTGAAGAAGATGAAGATGAAGATGAAACAGTGGTGGGGGAACCTTTATAAAAGGAGGAACAAAAGAGCCCATTTCATTTCTCGGCGAAATTTGGAAGAGTAAACATGTATCGTTGCGATAAATGTTCGGAATCGTTCAACGATAATATTCTATTAGAAATACATAAAGAACTATTTCACAACAACGCAGAAGAACAAGAAGAACAAGAAGAACAAGATGAAATTTTAGCAGGACCTTCAACTACTTTACCAAATCTACAAGTATTTGCATTACCTGGTAAAGTCATAATGCATCATAAAATTCAAAATGAAGACTTAAATCTAGAAGAATTTATTGAAGAAGCAAAACCAATTATAAGTAAAACTTTAAAAGATGAATTGAAAAGATTGAAC
Source organism: Neoaliturus tenellus (assembly GCA_030545055.2). Lineage (NCBI taxonomy): Eukaryota > Metazoa > Arthropoda > Insecta > Hemiptera > Cicadellidae > Neoaliturus > Neoaliturus tenellus. Next base: position 52,216,561 of record CM061533.1, on the reverse strand, counting down.
TTTCTTAAATTTGGTTTATTACTAGAAGCTATGTTTATAAATGTACAAGAAGAATTATCACCAAGAGGATTCATAACAAAAAACCGAACCATCATAGGAAGTTCAGACATTGATTCAATAGTAGAAAATTGTATAGAAGAAATATTAACCAAACTTCAGGAACACGAAGGAAGAGGATCCGGATGGAGTCTTACAAGCATTGAAGGATTAGATATAAGAGTTCACAAACATGGATACGGACTAATGGGATCTAGTTATATTCCTTTGCCAAAAAGAATTGAAAATTCTAAGTCTTGTATTAATGTTCAAAATGAAAATAATGAATGTTTTCGCTATGCTATGACGTCAAAGTTTGTATTACGAAATCCATGTAGACCCAACCAAGAATATGAAGATGCAAGACACAGGTATAACTTTCAAGGAATAACGTATCCCGTTTCTACAAAAGATATATCAAAGTTTGAAAAGAAAAATCCCGGCACGTCTATTAATGTTTTTGCATTAGATAGTTCAAACAAAGTGTATCCTTTACGTATTGCAAAAGAAGAGCTACCAGATCATACGGATTTACTACTACTAACGCGAGGAGATGTGTCCCAGTATGTGTACATAAAGAAATTTGACTCTCTTGTTAATAAGCAACTTTCAAAAAATAGAAATAAAAAGTTGATTTGCAAGAGATGTTTTAATTTTCAACGAGAAGGAAGACAAGGAAGAGAATGGTTACAAGAGCACAAAAGATTATGTAACAATAATTATGAAGCAAAGATTATTTTACCTCCGCAAAGCAGAGCATTCGTTTCATTTGAAAAAGTTCACCATCAATACCGTATCCCTTTAGTTGTGTATGCAGATTTTGAATCAACACTTGTTCCAGTTGAAGATGAAAATTGTGAAGCAAGAAAAAGTGTAAAGTATCAAATGCACAAACCAAACAGTTTTTGTTTAATGGTCAAATCAACATTATCAGAAGAACATTTAAACAGATATGGATTAACTTCAAAACCTCTAGTATATCGTGGTGAAAATGCGGAAAAAATATTTCTTGATCACCTATATTCAATAGCTAGAAATACACAAAGCTTATATACAGATATTGTACCAATGAAACCGATGGACGAAGAAGAAGAAATTCAACATGAAAATGCGACTCACTGTTTCTTGTGCAAAAATGATTTTACTATTGAGAATTATAAAGTTAAAGATCACGACCACCTCACAGGTTATTACAGAGGTGCTGCTTGTAATAAATGCAACTTGAGCTATCGTTTACCACTATTTATTCCTGTGGTTCTGCATAATCTCAGTGGGTACGACGCTCATTTTATAATACCTGAATTAGGAAGAGACGACGGTAAAATCGATGTGTTAGCTGAAACTTCAGAGAAGTTTATAAGTTTTTCCAAAGAAGTTGGAAACGTCAAATTAAGATTCTTGGACTCCTACCGATTTTTGCCGTCGAGTTTGTCCAAACTTTCTGAAAACCTAAGGAAACAAGATTTAATCGAAACGAAGAAGATTGTAAACAGCGATAAACTGGATCTGGTACTTCGAAAAGGAGTTTTCCCATATGATTACATAGACAGTTTAGAAAGATTTAATGAAACATCACTACCTCCAAAAGAAGAATTTAAAAGTAAACTGTACGACATGGATATATCTCAAGATGATTATGATCATGCATGCAAAGTATGGAACGAATTAGGATTTAAAACATTGGGGGAATATTCAGACTTCTATGTTAAATTAGATGTGACTTTATTATGTGATGTGATGGAAGAATTTAGAAATACGTGTTTTGCGTCATATGGATTAGACCCTCTACATTCGTACACTTCGCCTGGACTAGCGTGGCAAGCCATGTTAAAAGAAACAAATTGTAAAATACAACTTCTTACAGATATAGATATGGTGTTGATGTTAGAATCAGGAGTTCGAGGAGGATTGACGCAAAGTGTAACACGTTATGTTAAGGCAAACAACAAATATTTGCCCGATTATGATGCATCAAAACCAACAACATTCCTGGGTTATTTTGATGCAAATAACTTATACGGATGGGCAATGTCGAATCCCCTTCCATAAGATAATTTCAAATGGATAGACCCAGAATCAATTGGAAACATAATGGATATACCGAAATATGGAGAAACTGGTTACATATTTGACGTCGATTTTGAATATCCCGAACATCTTCACGACGAACATTACGATTTACCACTTCTTCCGAAGACTGAAGTTTCTCCAACTGGAAGATGGCCGAAATTATTGATGACTTTAACCAACAAGTCTAGGTATGTTGGACACTACTGGATGATACAACAGGCCTTAGACTTGGGATTGAAAATTACAAAAATTAATCGAGTACTACAATTTTCTCAATCTTGTTGGTTAAAACCGTACATTGACAATAACACAAGAAGAAGAGCTGCCGCTACATCAAGTTTTCAAAAAGATTTCTTCAAACTAATGAACAACGCAATATTTGGCAAGACTTTGGAAAACAAAAGGAAACATAAGGATATCAAATTGGTAACTGATCCAGTAAAATTACAGAAATTAGTGCAACAACCAAACTTTGGTTCATCTGTAATTATTAATGAAAATCTAGTTGTTATTTCCATGAACAAGAAGTCAGTTGTAATGGATCGTCCTTTGTATCTTGGAATGTCAATCTTGGATATTTCCAAAACACACATGTACGAGTTTCATTATAAGAAGATGGTTAACTATTATGGAAGAGAGAACATTGGTATTGCATATATGGATACGGATGCACTAATTTACTGGATTAAAACAAATGACATGTACGAAGATTTACGCACCTTTATATATAAAGATGATTTCGACTTTTCAGATTATCCCAAGGACCATCCAAATTACGACAACGACAGAAACAAGAAAGTATTGGGAAAATTTAAGGATGAAACAAATGGTGTACCGATGATGGAAATTGTAGCATTAATGTCCAAACTATATTCATTTCAACTGTACATAAGCGAAAGGAATCAACATCAAGTCACAAAAAAGGCCAAAGGAATAAAAACCTCTTTCCTGAAGAAGAACGTACAGTTTGAACATTATAAAAGATGTTTGTTTGAAGATGTCGAAACAACTGCAACGTTCAACACTATTAGAAGTTATAATCATCAACTTTTTAGTGTCAAACAAACAAAGTGGGCATTAAGCTACAAAGATGACAAGCGCCATATTTTAGAAGATAAAATTAATACTTTACCGTTCGGCCACTACTCCCTGAACCCTATCGACCAGTAAACCTGTTCTTCGTCCTCTACCTTCTTCCTTTTTCCTTTCCGTAAAGAAGAGGGGACATGGCAAGCTCAATGCCATGTTTCCTCTTTTTTACACTAATATGAAAATGGCCTTGACCTATATTCAAACTATATAAAAGAGAATGAACTATTGTACGGATCAGTATTTTTACAAGCGGTGTAAAAGCAACACCTAAAGATGGAAAGTGTGAAGGACAAGATTGTAAATGAACTACATAAACCAGCAAGAAGAAGATTTCCCAGAAGAAGTACAATTATTAAGGGAATGAATGATCTTTATCAAGCTGATCTAATTGAAATGATACCGCACAGTAAATTAAACAAAGGTTTTAAATATATTTTAACAATTATAGACTGTTTTACTAAAATAGCTGACGCCTTACCATTGAAGGATAAGACTGGTAAGAGTGTTACTAAAGCTATGGAAACAACGATACAAAGAAATAAATTCAAAATCAAACATCTACAGACCGATGATGGAAAAGAATATTTTAATAAAGACTTTGGAGCTTTGATGAAGAAATATCAAATAAATCATTATTCTACAAATTCTGAAGTTAAAGCTTTAATAATTGAAAGATTCAATAGAACATTGAAAGGAGCGATGTACAAACAATTTTCAAAACGAGGATCATACGTGTGGTATGACATATTACCACAACTTATAAAAGAATATAACAACAAATATCATCGTACCATCGGAATGAAACTTATCCAAGTAAACAGTGCTAATGCTAAAGTTGTATTACAACGCATCAGAAATAATACAACACCTAAATTGGAAAGGTTGCAACCAAAAAAGTTTAAGGTAAACGATAAAGTTCGTATAAGCAAATACAAAGGTGTATTTAGTAAAAGATATCTACCAAATTGGACTAATGAAGTATTTACAGTTTATAAAGTGAAACCAACTATACCTGAAACTTACTTATTGAAGGATAACAAGGGTGAATTACTTCAAGGTGGATTCTACGGACATGAATTGTTGAAATCAAATGTCGGTGATGTATATCTTGTTGAGAAGGTTTTACAAAGGAAAAAGGATATGGTTAAAGTCCGGTGGTTAGGATTCGATAAAAGTGAAGACTCATGGATTCCTTCAAAAGACTTGGTATAGTAATTTAATAGCTCATTGTGTGTTTAACCTTGACACAAGATGGAGATTGTACAGCAAAAAGATCGATTTAATATCAATAATATTGATGAATTGACAGTTGACAATGATAAGTTAAATCATGGTAAACATGGTGAATTACTACCAAATACGATAAGATGTCTAATAACTGGTCCTTCAAATTGTGGAAAAGCTAATGTTGTTTTTAACCTTATAACAAATCCTAAAGGATTGCGTTTTAACAATATATACATTTTTTCAAAATCATTGCAACAACCAAAATATCAATTATTGGATAAAGTACTTGCAAGTGTACCTGAAGTGAATTTCTACAAGTTTAATGCCAGCGAAACAATTATGCAACCAAATGAAGCAAAACCATTTTCTATTTTTATTTTTGATGATGTGTCTTGTGAAAATCACGACACTATAAGGAATTACTTCGCTATGGGAAGACATCATAATATCGATAGCATTTATATTGGTCAAACATACAGTAAGATTCCAAAACAACTCATAAGAGACAATGCAAATATGTTGATCATCTTCAAGCAAGATGAAACAAATTTAAAACATATATATAATGATCATGTAAATGCGGATATGACATTTGAGAAATTTAAAGAGATGTGCGGCAAAGCATGGAATGAGAAATATGGGTTTCTCGTTATTATGAAGGAAGAAGATATTAAAAATGCTAGATATCGTATAGGGTTGGATAAATTTGTATTTATGCGTTGAACTACCAGTGCTACATCTAGTTACACGTTGAACTTCACAGTGTAAACATGGCGAATCAAGAAAAACTATTAAAAGAAATAAAATCACTCAGTGATTCTATTAGGATGAAAAATCGTGCATTGAGGATGGGTTTAAGTGAAAGAGAAGAATTTCTAGAGACTACATTTAAACCTATTACGGAACCTTTAAAACAAATATCAGAAACTATTGGTAAACCTCGTTATGAAGGAGATGTTTTACTACCAGTTTCTAAACAAGAAGTACAAGCAATAAAAAAAGAAGAAGATGATGATTCATATACAAGTGCTAGTGAACAAGAAGAAACAAAAGAAGAAGAACCAATTGTTGAAAAGGAAGAAGAACAGCCAATACCTGAAGCTGAACAATCTATTCCAAATTTAACTCAATTGAGTAGCGATATATTACAACATGGACCTCTTGGAAGAAAATATATAATGAAAATGCTACATGACATGAAATCAAACCCGAATTTGAGTAGATCACATGTATACGGAGCAAGAATTGATGGGAATGAATTAAAGATCGGCGATTCAAAGCTTGAAATAACACAAGACGATTACATCATTATTGGTGAGCATAAATATAAAGGAACAAAAGGACTATATGAATTAATTTTTAAAAACATACCACTAAGATATTCATCCAAAGATTTAAGTGTTTTTAAGGAGATTCTACAAAATACTAACGCTCATAAAAGAAACTACTTAAAGGATGCAATGATTAATCGTTCACGTGCAACAAAATATAACATCGTTATAAAAAAGTTGTTTCCTCCACGAAAATTGCCAACATTACGTACTGCACCAGCGGTGAGACAACCACTGAAAAGAAAATCTTTATCACTTATGGATTTATCACTTCTTGAACAACATGGTAAAAAGAGTAAAGGAGATACTTCAACATCTGGCAAAGGATTGATGAAAAATCTATACAATACGAATGTGATTTACTACAACGACATCAATAAATTGGTTGATAGAATGAGACTATTGCATGAAGCCATGGAAGCCGGTCATACAGGTTTAAATAATGAATGGGTAGCTCTGATTGACGAACTCAGGAATCGCGGCATAATCGTATAATTATCCGCGGATATATAAGAGTTACAGGAGTATAATGTGTCAGTTCTAACATGAGCGTCGACAAGTTCGGACGATACTCCGCGTTAGGAGTTCAAGTTGGAGAAAACAGAAAAAGAAGTGGATTACCGCAAACACCCGAAGGTGACTATAACATAAATAATAAACGTTTAAAGTTTGTTAAAGATCCAGAAGAAGATGGAGATGCAACAAATTTAAAAACAGTAAAGGAGGAAACATCTACAAGTTTAAAACTTGACAATAACCAACTGTATGATGCAAAATCTCACAGGGTTATTAACGTTGCAAAACCAGTCAACAATGGAGATGTTGTTAATAAAGGCTATTTTCTAACTGCGATGGAATACGCTTTACTGTTGGAAAAGACTAAAAGTGGAAAAAGGTACAATGCTTTAAATTATAAAATAACTAATGTGGCAGATCCAACCGAGGATACAGATACAATTAATAAGCGTTATTTGCACTCTGTAATACCAGAAAAGAAAAAAGATGGATTTTCCTTCTATAAATATACTATAAACGATATTGGATATCCTAAAGAAGAAAGTGATGGTGTTAATATAAAATACATTAAAGATAATTGTATTTTATATAATAGTGCTGTTATTAATTGTCATGGAAAAGTGTTGTCCAATCTGGAAGATGGTTCAACTCCATCGGATGCTGCTACCGTGAGACAAATGAATGAAAGCTTGAAAAAAGGAACATCCGCTTTTGTTAAACAAAATCAGGTGGTGTCAAAGAAAGGTGATGAGTTTATGCAAGGAAGTGAAAAGTTTACCTTACTCCAACTAAAAAATGACAAGTGGGATGGAAAAAATAAAAGATTGTCAAATATAATTTTAGGCACGGAAGAACATGATGCTGTTATTTTAACACAAGTACCACAACTATCAGCTACTGGTGTTAATTTTATATGTAAAGGTAGACGATTAACCCAAGTTAAATCTGGTAAAGATGATCAGGATTGTGTTGTTGTAAAACAAACTATAGTTTTAGATAAAATAAATAACGTATATGATGGAAAAAATAGAAGAATATCTAACATATCAGCAGGAATAGCTCCGAATGATGTTGCTACTATTAATCAAGTTATAGCAACCTCTACAAACGATCCATCTGCGTATACATGTAATGGTAAACGTATCACATATCTTGATAATCCTACACGTAACAAAGATGCTACTAATGTAGAGTATGTAATGAATCTTGTAGGTAATGTAGTTATTGATATGCATAATCATTTGATTAATGCATCGATGAAACACAATAAAATCGAAGATTCTCAGAGAAACCAATGGATTAAAGATGAAATCATTGATAGATACCAGTAAAACTTATGAATATTTAAGTATAGAATACACAAAAAAAGGATTCATTATCATAAAGTATTTCATAGAGTGAAGACGTTGGTTACATAAAACAGCATAATGAAGACCGTATCGCTCAGTCGTCGTCAAGACATTGGCAAGAGAGGACGTGGTATAACATCAGCTGCATTATCCCTGCTCAAACGGATTCCTGTTGGTGCTGTTGTAAATCGAGCGATAGACGCTTTACCATACGAATTACATCTGCCCGGAGGTTATCAATATTGTGGACCTGGAACTAAGTTGGCAAAACGTTTAGCAAGAGGAGATCCTGGAATTAATAAATTAGATCAAGCTTGCAAAGAACACGACATAGCATATTCAAAGTATAAAGATTCAACGAATAGATCAATAGCGGATAAAATTCTAGCGGAAAAGGCTTGGCAAAGAGTAAAGTCAAGTGACGCAAGTATTGCAGAAAAAGCATCGGCTTGGGCAGTAACTACAGCCATGAAGACGAAAGCTAAATTTGGTGCTGGAAGACGACGACGTCGCAGAGGAAGACCTGCAAAGAGAAGAGCTCCCAAAAGAGGAGGAAACATTAGGAAGAGACGTCGTAGAACTCGTAAAGCAAAAGTAAAGAAAGCTTCTATTTGGTCAATGGTAAAAAACGGAGCAGGTTTATACCTAAGACCGTACCGTGTGTACTAAATAAGAAAAATCAATTGATAATTCCAAATAAAGCTTTAACAAATCATCAATTAAATGATTATGTAAAATGTTTAAAAATACCATTCTTTCGAGGAGTTTTTATGAAAGATGAATTACCAATTACAATATGGAAAAATGAAACTGGAATAGTAAATTTGGATTCCACCTATGGTCCAGGTACTCATTGGGTATGCTATAAAAAACTCGGACAAACCGTTTATTACTTTGACAGTTTTGGCAATCTACCACCGCCAAAAGAACTTCAACATTATTTTCGAAACTCCAAAAATATTTTTTACAACTATAAAAGGGAACAACCTGACAATACTGAAATATGTGGACATTTATGTTTGGAGTTTCTAGCGAAGAGTGTCAGTCAGCTTTGAGATGTCATCGTATACAGTGTCCCTGAGTGGAAATTCATCCACATTGAAAAGTACGCTGTTCCCAGCATTGCGTCTATCCAAAGAAAGATTATGGGAAGCGGCATTACTTGATTTGACTACCTACAACTCAATTCCTAATGTTACGGAAGGAAAGAACAATTTACTACATTATTATGAAACTAAGGATGCTTCAGGAAAATATTCAGAATTGAAAATAATTACATTTCCAACTGGAGCTTATGAAATTGATGATATAAACCAATTACTACAGAAAACACTCGGAGAAGAAAATATCACCGTTAAAGGAAACAATAATACTTTAAAAGCAGAAATAACTTCGAAATACTATATTGATGTCAGCTTGAAACATTCGATTGGCAGTTTACTTGGATTTATAGATACAACAAAAAAAATCTTAACTCCTGGAACAACTCATTCAGGTAATACAACTGTAACAATATTAAAAGTAAATAGTATCGATGTAACGTGTAATATTATACACGGATCGTATAGAGAGGGAGTGAATCAGCATATTTTACATACATTTTATCCAACAGTAGCTCCCGGTTTTAAAATTGTTGAAAAGCCACAAAACTTAATATACCTACCGTTAAACACCAGTTTCATTTCAGACATCGTACTGAACATATTGGATCAAGACGGTGTTAGTGTTGATGTTTAGAGGAGAAACAATTACTATACGGTTACACATCAGAGCGGCAACATAAAAGTCGACATGGGATTAACATTTAAACCGCAACGGAAGGGTCGGGAGCTCAGTAGCTCCTCGACATTGGAAGAGTTAACATCGGACAACATTCGTTTTCTACAGAAGATTGGATTGAAACTTAACAACGATGGATATCCTGGATATATCTCAAGGACCGACATTCGACGAAACACTATGGGAGAAGGAATATCACACGCACAACCCTTACACTTCATCAAAATTAAACAATAACGATGAAATAAGGATTCCCATTCAACAACAAGATATTTACACGTTACCGTGCGAAAGTTATTTGTACATTGAAGGACGGGTACTTAAATTGGATGGAAAAACTGCTTCAACGGTTCCTTTTATAAATAACCCGATGGCATACCTTTTTGATGAAATAAGATATGAAATATCAGGGGTTACGGTTGATTCAACAAAAAAGGTTGGTATAACAACGACATTGAAAGGATTAACATCATTAACACCGCATGAGAAGAATTCAATAGTCACCGCCGGATGGGTTGCCCCTGATAAAGACACTATAACACCAGCTTCCAACGGTCACTTTGATTTTCATGTACCTTTACGATTGCTTTTGGGATTTGCTGAAGATTACAAACGAGTAATAATAAATGTCAAACAAGAGTTGGTATTACTCAGATCTTCAACTAACAAGGACTTGATACTTGCAGAACCTGCAACTACAGAAGATAAACTAGAATGGCAACTACAGTTGGATAAAGTTGTGTGGAGAGTACCTCATGTAAGATTGGCCGATGAACATAGAATCGTATTATTGAGGAAGTTAAAATCTGACCGTGATATTGTAATGCCATTCCGAAGTTGGGAATTCCATGAATATCCTACACTACCTCAGACAGAACGACAAACATGGACCGTCAAGACATCAACTTACTTGGAACGAGCAAGGTATATAATACTTGGTTTTCAAACTAAGCGAAAAGATGTTATCACTGCAAATGCTGGTCAATTTGATCACTGTAAAATAAAGAATTGTAAGGTTTTCCTAAATTCTCAATTCTTTCCATATGACAATTTAAATGTCATGTTCAGCAAAAAACGTTTTTCCATTTTATACGATATGTATGCAAGATTTCAATCGTCATACTATGGAAAAACTAATACACCGCTATTATCACCTGACCAGTATTATTCCAAGGCTCCGATAATTGTAATCGATTGTTCGAAACAGAATGAATCGGTAAAATCATCAAGTGTGGATATAAAAATTGAAATGGAATTTGAAGAACCAGTAGCGGATGGAACTTCGGCATACTGCTTAATTTTACACGATAAAATAGTTACTTACACACCGCTAACCGGAATTGTGAAGAATGTACTTTAAGAAGAATTAGTACAACGTAATTGTATAAATTTTAAGATTTAACAAAAAACATAAAAGAGAGAAAATAATGAGTAGAAATTTCATTATATCTTCGACCGTCGTATGGGAAGCATCGTTCGCAAGATGAGTTCTACTAACGGAGAAGAAAATACACCTCTGGTTGATGATGATAATAGTTCTGATATAGAAAAACAAGTTGAACGAGAAATGGATGAATTCCTCAAGTTTAACAAACATAAGAAGAAAGAAGAAGAAAAAGAAGAGGTTGAAAAAGAAGTAAAAAGAAAGAAGATTGAAGTTAACATTACAACAAATATTTTAACAGAAGTATTTCTTCGAATTTTCTACCCCATTTCTGCATGCATGACGAAAAATATATCAGTTGGAATTTTAAAAACATTGGATTACTCACCGATTGTTATTTTAAATCATGGAAATAAAATGGTTTCATTTACTGAAACTTCTTGGGAATCATTTATGAAACATCTACATCTTTTGGAATGTTATTTAAGTAACAACACATTTGGAAGAAGAACAAGATTAAGTTTATTAGAATCAAATATTGAAGTTGATATAGTCAAACATCGTGGAGGACATATCGTTCGCTTCAGAGATTTAACTAGACATGATGTAAAATTACATTTGACAAAAGAAGAATTTTACACTTTAAGTTGTACTACCGGTCCCGTCACCAGATATTTAAAACAACTAATATTTTCAAGTGCAATAATCAAAGACTATCTAATCGATACATTGGACAGACAACCTTTCGTTCCACTTTTATACGGTCCTGTGGATACTTCTATTTTTAATCGAATACCTCAAGAAGTGGATATGTGGAGACAATTGAACAACTATCACACCAACTTTAATATCGACGAAGAAGCGCAAGAAGTTAAAGAAGAACAATCGTGTATGTAGTCAGTTGCTGATGAGACTTCATCATGAACAAACGGGTTTCGTTTTCTAATACGCCACATTTAATGGATGTTAAAAGAGGTATAATTGAATTTCAAGCTTTTCGAGGTAATGATGGAAACTTTATTATCAAAGAATTAGTAATTTTGGATATGAACACATCTGTAGTTTATCATTACTTATTTAAACCTCCATTACCATTCAGTAGACTAACAACTAAAGCGAAAGTTACAAACAAATGGTTGAACAAACATTTTCACAACTTAAGATGGGATGAAGGTTTTATTAATTATAACATGATGCCGCACATTATGAATCATTATTGCAAAGAATTCAAAACTATCTACACAAGGGGATTGGAAAAAGCTAATTGGATACAATCATTTACAACTAACGAAGTGATTAATGCAAAGATGGATAGAGATTTCCAATGCTACTTTAATGAACTTTGTATTTCATCAAAGAGTTTTAAACATCGAAGGTCACAGTGCGCTTTGAAGAATGCTTACCGCCTGAATAATTTCCTTCAACAGAATGGTGGGGGTAACATCGATAATAAAAGCGAGAGCGCTACCATGACGCAGCATGAGTATTACTCGAACCTCCGAAGAGACAACATCTCCGACGGACATTATTATTAACAACAAGATTAACAATAACATTAAGATGGCATCGCAGAACTTCCTTCAGAATTTGGTTGATCAATTCAACGCTCATTCGAAGTCAACAATCTTACCAACGAAGAGATGTTCGGAACTAAAAGAAGAAAAACATTATATCATACATACAATCAAGAAGATGGACACTTCAGTGGGCGATGCTATTAATTGCACATTGAGCGAGGCGCCGTATACAGTTGGTGACGAACCGAAGTTTCAGATATTCCTACCGAAACGATTCGTACAACTTCTACAGAATGAAGATCTTCGTGTTATTCAACCCGGCGCACTCTATTTGGTTTCACACGGACCGAGTGGAAACAACTCAACTGAACTAACTATTCATGTAACACCTTCTACTAATTAGTTTTGTACATAGTATTGTAAATATATGTGTTTGTAATGGTTTTTCAATAAAGATAATATAAAACAGAAAAGAAAAAAATAAAAGAAGCAACATATTGTTATGTCTTTATACATAGCAATATGTTGCTTTTTTTAAAAATTCCACGGGATGACCTTGACCCAATTTTGTGTGATAATAAAAGTGAAAATTAACTTGTGAAATTCATCAGTCTACGACTACCTTTCGTACCGTACGCATCTCGCTCTCTATCACTAAATACAAAACTTCAACATGTCCCTAAAGGTTAAGTGTGCATCTTACGATACCAACAGCATTACAAGTTTTGAACAACTTGAAGATTTAACAAACGAAATGCGAGTTTTACTTACCGGTGGTTATCATTTAACTGTTGATGTTAGTGCTACTAATATAAGGATGTTTACTAAAACAAAATATTGCGATGATGAAGTATTTCTTTCTACACAACCTACAACATCTTCATCGCCGACTGGTCAACATAACATCAAGTTCCACAAGTATTACCAATGTTAAAATAACTTTTAACAAATAGAACTAAGGAATCACGTGATCAACGTCAAGTGGGGTGATATTTTGTAAAAACTAATCATTCGCTTCCCGACTGTCGCTGCGTCAACACCTAATTTTTAAAGATGTTATACAGAATGATGATTGAACTTGATGGAAAAATCTATGGAAAAGATTACAATACAGTTGAACAAATGACTGAAGATTTAGAAATATTAACTAAAGAAGGATATCAAGCTAAGTTAATTTTGAAATTTCCTGAAGTACATCCACTATCAACTGAAGAACTTATCGCTATGGCTAAAGCGGAGAGAGAGAAAAGGTCTGAAGAAAACAAACAGACAAAGTCTGAAGAAGATAAAAAGAAATAAACTTCTTAAGTATCAACATTCCTTACATTAGTAAGGTATAATTTCTTAAAACTTCGTTTGGATGACCTTGAAATTACCCCCCACCACTTTTTGTAGTACATAAAACTCGCTATTCAACACTATAAGCTCTTATTCTTTCACTGGACACAGCAGCGTCAACATGGAAGAACAAAAATACAAATACGAACCCCGTTACTGTTGTGAACAACAATGTACAGATTTAGGACCAATGATGGTGGACGGGTTAGCTTGCACTAAATGTGAATTTTTTGGATCTTGTTACTGCAAGTGCAAAACAAAACAACTACCGCCACCAGAATTGCGAACCTTCAAATTTTACAAATCAAGATATTTTCATACATGCTGTCCTCAAAGATGTTTCAAATTTCATCCTCTCGATCTAGCTCATTGTCAACGCACCAAGTCTCATCAAAATGATTTTTGTACACATATGATAATGAGATGTAAATACAGATCAGATTGGTATTCCGATCCTGTAGAACCATCAAATGTGTAAGTTCGGTTTTACACTATTTTTTAAAACTTCAATTGGATGACCTTGAGCTTTCCCCCACCATTAGTTTTTTTTTAGATTTCCCCCTACCATAAGTCTTTTAGATTTCCCCCCACCATTTGTTTAAATTTTGTATCTTATTGAATCCACCTTTGAAATTATTTCACTTCCAACACTCCGACTAACAACATGGGATCGCCTTTCGTCAAGTTTCAACATATAATAACTGACAGGGAAGAGTTGGAGGAAATATTTCAAAATTTGCTCTCTGTCATGGATAGATATCCTATGAGATGGATCAGACTTGATGTTCACTATTTACGTCCTCGTGAATATTCTTCATCATCGAGTGAGGACGAAACAACGACTACTTCAGCTAGGATGTTTCGATTTTCTTCATCATCGAGTGAAGACGAAACAAGGGCTACTACTTCAGCTAAGATATTTGAATTGAAAGATGAAGAAGAGGAACTTAGCTATTTACTTAATAACAAGCTCATGCTCACCGAAAAATAGGCCTCCTTCCTAAGCACCGATCTTCATTCACTCACCGACTCTCGCACGATGAACAACTCTCCGTTGGCACGAATGAATTCTAGTTTCGAAGTAAATTCTAAAGAAGATTTGCAAGAGATATTTAATACTTTACACGAAATTGTTAGTAAATTCAACACTGTTAAAATGAGTCTGGAAATAACTTACGCCTGTCCTATTTGTGATAAGGTTGACAGTTCTGATGAAGATAGTTTGCTAAATCTTACTCCGCTAACACCTCCACAATCAGACACGACGACAGCAAGTACGGAAACAAATGGTGAGCAACCTCCTTCCCCCACCACTTCGTTGTAATTCAACTCCCCCCACCGCTTCGGTGTAATTAAATTCCCCCCCACCGCTTCTTCGTTTAACTAACGTTCCTCGCTTTAACTTCTCATTCCGTCTCCAACATTTGAACTATCGACATCACTTGTTTCAAAATTTCAAACACCAAATAACAACACTAATGATGGATATGATGGATGAAGTTTCCTTCGTCACAAGGATGGAAGAGGAAAAGATGAAAGAAGAAAAATTGAAATTGGAAATTAAACGATTGGAATTGGAACGGCAAAACCAACTCGAGGTATTCCGTTTCTTCAAACTCGTCAAGTACGTCATCTGGGGACTCTGCCTCTACCTCATCCTCGTCGTCGGCGTTTGCTTTTACAACTCCGTGTTTCATCACAAGAATTCAACCTGTATTGCACATTGATTGTATTTGTTTTTGCACATTGATTGTATCTGTTCTTTTTTTTACGAATAAAGTTCACAGAAAATTAAATCCGCCTATCCCGCTATCACCGGGTAGTTCGACTCTCAGAACTATTTCCTGTGGTAGCGGGATAGGCTTTTTTAAAACTTACTCGGGATGACCTTGACATACTTTCCGTAACCCACTTATCAAGTTGAATTTCAATTTTGAACTAACTTTTAATTTATGCGTACCTCCCCCTCCCCTGATACCTTCTCTAACCGACCGGAAGCTGTATGCCCCGGCGCATGGCTTCCGGGGCAGCTGACCTGAGCCAGCGGTAACCAAAACACACTACTCATTGCCCTCTACCCGCCCCATTGCCCCGCAGCCAGTAGAAAAATTACAAATTTAGAATTTTTTTTTTAAGTATTCAATGTCAACGTCAATGGCAACTTGGCTCATTCTGCGTGGTTCAAATAGTCAGACGATATAGGTAAAAAATAAGAAATGTTACAAGGCCAAAGTTGTTTTATCTGGGAAATATTTTTAGTAAAGTAATTTATAAACATAGGCCTAATGTTTAATTTTTTAAAATATATATTCTAATCAAATGAAAAAAGATATTATTCTATGTCCTGTATTTTGAATAATTGTTTTCAAGTAACAGTCAAACATACATTATTGTGAAAGCAATAAGGTGCCACCTTTTATTTCTTTGGAGAACTTATTCCAAGTGACAGCTGCTAAACCATACGAAATAATGCTTCAACTTTGAGATAGCTGTTACTTAAAAAAAGTTGATAAAAATAGTTTTTAATATAAAACTTTGATAAAAAAATTTTCTTCAAATAATCTTTATTTTACCTTATTAGAAGAATGCGAGTAGTCGCAGTACATTGTACTAAAAAAAAAAAAAAAAAAAAAAACATATTAATTAGTTGATTATTTTTAGTCGATAAATTTCGCGTTTGTGGGCGCCTAAGTAAATATTAACATTTGACACTGTTAACATGAATACTGATGTATAATCATTATAAAAAAACCTTTTAATACTGTGTAGAAAGAAAATTATACAGTGTGTACATAAAGTCCAGCAAGGGCTTAATATTTTCTGAACGATAACAGATAAATTAATAAGAATTGGTACATCAATACTACACCTAAAAATGTACTTTTTGAAGGAATTATCAGTTTTCTGTCATATCATTGGGACGTCCTGTCAGGAGTCAGAAAGAAATCTTAAATGTAAGCACAGGGAAATATGTAAATCAAATTAAAGATCTCAAAGACTAGGGAACAATGCCACAAACCTGACTTTAAAAGGATAACCGAGTCAAAACTTTTAGGTGATCAAACTTTGCACTAACATCATATTGATGAAAACAAAAACGTTTCTGGGAAACTGCTTGGAATGCAAAGCCCTTTAAACTGATGAATCATATGACATAGACCAATGCAGTTTCTTTTGCCGACTTCCACTAGGGACGTCCCTAAGGAAAGCATGCATAGATTGTAATATGAACATTATTAGAGATAGTATAAATTTGAATCAATATCTCATAAGACACTATTTCAAGCGGACAAAAGCCTAATATGTAAGATATGTACTTTCAATAGAAAAATCTTTACGTTAAAGAAATTTGCGAACCAAATGAGGTTCATGAAAATAAATTATTATGGTATGAATTTGCTTATGGTTTTATTTATGAATTTTATTTGTGGATGAATAAATAATTATTGCGTTTAATATTAAGTTTTAATACGGTTGGTGGTCAAGAAAGACTTACGAATATAGCACTCACACTTTTTACGACGAGCTTTTCTCCGTTTGTGTGCCAGTAGATAACTTAACAAAATCAATTTATTTAGAATGTGAAAAATTACCTCTAAGCAGTGTGCAAATAATAATGCCCAGGCGCATAAATGTAGTTTAGGAATGCAAGGTAGGTATGCAAGGTAATGGTGGTTTCTTATAAGGAATTGACTCCATTTGTCCGAATGAATAACAATTACGCTATAGTGGCGTACCAGGTTGATATTAATAAAGGCTTACCTTTGTTCAAATACTTAAGTTATCCTACTATTTAACATGCAATTGATTTTAATTAGACATAAACTAAAATTTCTGATTTAATAAGATTACTTGAAAAATATTGATTTCAAATTTTTATTAATAAGTGTTGGATAAAGCAGTGACACACCTCAGTGCCTGCCTTTAAATTAAATTAATTGAAATGAATCAGATGTTCTATATTTATATGTTGATTTATTATTATTGTTTACACTCTCTCTTCTAATTTTATATCTTAATAAAAATTACAAGAGAGAGTGTAAACAATAATAATAAATCAACATATAAATATAGAACATTTGATTCATTTCAATTAATTTAATTTAAAGGCAGGCACTGAGGTGTGTCACTGCTAGGCCTATATCCAACAATAAGTACAATTTTTGAGTTTCTATAGTAACCAGTTTGAAGTAAAAATATAAAAAAGAAAATTATATGGTCTCAAGTTGTATAATTTTAAAAGAATAATAATATTAATTAAAAATGTTAACGAACTGGTTATCACTGGTAAAACAACCAACACTTTCAGAATATAAAAAGAGAGAAATTCTCTGCTAAAAGTACGCCAAGAAGTTCTACTAAGAAATAATATTTTTAGTTGTTCGAAGAAAACCCTGATTGATTTACTTCGAAGTTTATGTTTATGTTTGGTCAAATGGTGGTGAAGAAGGAGGAAACTATTCATTCAGCTGAGTAATTTCCATTTTGTTTTTATGCTTTATATAGATTATTATGATTAGGTATAGCTTCTGTATTTAACATCAGTACACAGTTGTCAGAGAATTTTACCCAAACACCCTCTTAAAAATGTTATTTTTATTAATAAGCCAACAATTTAAGAAACGTGAAACACGATAAAAATTTAAGTTTCAAACATATAGCTTACTATATGTGAAACGAAAAACATTTATATAGATTAACATCTATCCTTAGCGTGGCATTACGCAGGGTCCTAGTCTCCTTCCCACTCTCACGAGTTACATGTTATGAACTGGCAAATAATTTTAATTCGCCCTTTCAAAGAAAATATAGTAACAGCCTGTAGAAAACAGTGAACCATTCAAAGATTTTAAGCATAAAATTTTATTAGTTCTTTATTTGCATATTATTTTTATGACATTCATGAAATTGTGAATCCGTGTGTAGATATCTTTAGGGTATTCAAGTTAAATAATTATCATATTGTGTATGTTGAATACACAAAACATTTAATAAAAAATATAATGTGTTATGAAGCTGCAAAAAAATCGA
Organism: Neoaliturus tenellus; assembly: GCA_030545055.2. NCBI lineage: Eukaryota > Metazoa > Arthropoda > Insecta > Hemiptera > Cicadellidae > Neoaliturus > Neoaliturus tenellus. The sequence goes on along the minus strand of CM061533.1, from coordinate 52,197,891 downwards.
GTAGTACAAAAATACAAAAACTGTTTTTATTAGGAAACCGAGATTTATATTTAAATTTTGTTTGGTTGACCAAAACTATACATGTTAAACAACTTAACTGTGCCACCATTGGCATATCCCAAACTGTGAAATTTAGAGATAACTTTAAATGGGGAACTTAACTATTTTTTAAGGCAATAAACAACTTTTTTTAAATAGCCACCAACCTTGACATTTCTTATAAAACTTCTACATTTTATGGTGTTTTTGAAACTAAGGGTAATAAAAAAAACATCCACTTATATCCTTGAGAATAAATTAAGTTAAAATAAAAAATAAAAAAACAGTTTTGAAATTATTTTATGTTCTGTGCAAACCCATTTTCTAATAGGAATATAGAGAAATTTTTATTGATATTACGAGAGAATATAAAACAAAGTAAACGCATTCTTTGATGACTTTATTAGGTATTAATCACTGTAATAAAATATTTTAAGTGTCGTAACTTCAAGAAATATAAATTAGTACTTACTCAGGATTCAAACATCAACTTGAAGTTTTTATGAAAACGTTGGTCTCAAGACACGCAATTTCCAGCCCAGAATCGTTAATAAAATATCTTCCTTTACAGTTAAAGGTTTGAAAACCACTTGAAGCATTAAAGTTTATTAGGGTAAAATATGGAGTTCTCTCTGATTTAAATCGTGAACTAATTTGGAACGACTTAGAGACCGAAAAGCTTTACATACATAGGATACATAGTACTTTCAATATCTTAATTATGAGAAAAGACAGATAGTTCTGTAGTTAGAGTTCATCCTTACATGAATAAAAATACGAAAGTGCCTTATTTTTTGTAAATAAACCAAACTACGTTGTAGGTATATTATGAAGTATATCCCATTGGCCCTCTAGAGAGTTTTACTTCAGACTGTTTTCCCGAAGCGCCCTAAATCATTTTGACACGCACTCTGGGAACCATTCTTGTGAGTGAAAGAAGATTTGGTATCTTCATCACTGATCATAGATACCTTCATTAGATATTTATTTATGTCAACGGCTTAAGTCAATTCACAGTGAGATAATACATACAACAATAATTACATATGAGAATTGAGCTATAAGATATATTTAAAGATCCATACGGAGGATCTTTAAATATATATATCTATTACTGAATCAGTGGTAAAATTATTCTCATAACCAATCATACTAAACCACACTATTCTGGATACTGGTTGTATTCATAAATCTATTTCTAATTATTTTTGAGCTTGAACTGTGAATAACTAGTTAAACTAGATGCAAGACCATCCAGTTTCACTAAACTATTCAAGTTGTAATAGTCTAACACAAACACAACCTTAGTAATATAGCTTAACTTTAGTTCTGGTTACTCCCTTAATCGTGTTGCCTCAAATTACTAAGACTGTGCTAAATGATCAGGTAATTGATTCAATATATGGTTTTGAACAATTATCATTGAAAACGCATCCTAACCATAAAAAGTGCCAATCCTAGTAAACAAGATATCAATATAATACTAATAAGGGGTCGTCCATAAATTACGTCATCTGAAAATAGGGGGGGAGGGTCCAGATTGAAAATGACGGTAAAGTGATGTGCAAGGGGGGGGGGGGGTCGGCTTTGATATGACGTCATTTTAAATATGATGTCTTACATCAAATTTTAACACTAAAACAATGATAAATTCTAACACAACTCCACTATATTATAAAATAATTATCCATAAAATACATTAGACTATTTTAAGGCGTTGTTTTATAGTTTATTTTTCCATTGAGAAAGTCATTTTGGCTTTATTCCTGAAGGTAAATTCAGATTTGATTGGTAAGTTTTTTTAGTTTATCGTGTAGCGTATAAAAAACATTATTTTTACTTTAAACGGAGGTTTGTTAAAAATGACGTCATTTTTCCGAGAGGGGGGGGCAGACAAATTATGATGGTAGGATGATTTTAGGGAGGGGGGGTCAAAAAATGGCCAAAAAGTGATGACGTAATTTATGGACGGCCCCTAAGACTGGTAAAATAGTCACAACTATTGTTTCAAAAATAAAATAAAATATCTATTCACAAAAAATAGTTAATAACACATCCATTTTCACACTAGATGACAAAAATTTTGTTTGTCATCAAAATAGAAGATAAGATAGTTGATTTTATGTCAAGGTGAGTAGTGTGTTTTGGCCACTCCTGCGACGGAAGTGCGTGACGGCAGCTGCCGATAATTGGCCGGTTGGCGCTAAAATTAAGTGGGTGCAGCTAGCGAGGGGCAGCCGCTTTTTTGCTCTGCTTAAACTAAAAGTTAGTTAAAAAAAGGGGAGGGGGTAAATTCAGTTATTCGGACGAACGTACGGGTATGTCGGAAAGCGGGTTCGCCGAAGTGTAGTAGTGATCATAGAATCGCTTCAAGATCATTCTTGGTTGTAGAAGATATTTCTTGAAATTGTCCTTGTCGGTGAGTATCCGTATAAGTAGTTGTAGTTGTTGAAGTAGGAGTATTTTCTCTAGGGTGAGTAGGTGAATAAGGTTCAGAAATTTTAACATCATTTCGTTGAGAATTCATAGTTTTAGAGTTAAAACGAGAGCCGAGATTTTTCCAGTCGAAGAGCGTACAGTAGAATAAAGTAGTAATTGCTGTGAGTGCAGTGATATAAGTAATGGTGGGGGCGAAATAGGAAAACTTTTGAACACAGTCGTTGTTGAAGACTTTCCCGACTTCTCCCACACACTCTGTGCTATACAACTGATTATCTTATATTTTAATATTGCCATATGTTTTTGTTTTGATTTGGTTGGTTACTAGATCTCTCTTTTAATATCTTGGTCATGTATTTTATTGTAAAATTAAAACTCTTTATTCAAAACCGCTAATACAGTCCACTTTTCTATTTTACATTTTGGTCCATTACGAGCCGGATTAAAACCACACATTAAAACCTAGGGACATTTTTTATAAACACCTAAAAATTTAAGCTGTTTAGCTCCGTTTTGCTTAAGCCCATGTGGATGCTATGAACTATCATCAAGATACCTTGTCAAGACCAAGACATCTGTAACAAGAGTTCAAGACCACAACTACATGGATTACCTCAAAAGGAAGACATCTGTCTGCAGAAGATTTATAGCAATTTGGAATGTAACTACAAGATCAATCTCAACCACCTTGGTCTCGACTGCCTTCACATCAACTACTTTGGATTCACCCGCTCTCACATAATCTTGTTTGGAATCACCCGCTCTTTCATCAACCGCCTTGGAATCACCCGCTCTCGCATCAACCGCCTTGGAATCACCCGCTCTCGCATCAACCCCTTGGAATCACCCGCTCTTTCATCAACCGCCTTGGAATCACCAGCTCTCGCATCAACCGCCTTGGAATCACCCGCTCTCGCATCAACCGCATTGGAATCACCCGCTCTCGCATAAACCGCCTTGGAATCACCCGCTCTCGCATCAACCCCTTGGAATCACCCGCTCTTTCATCAACCGCCTTGGAATCACCCGCTCTCGCATCAACCGCCTTGGAATCACCCGCTCTCGCATCAACCGCTTTGGATTCACCCGCTCGCATCATATGGCTTGGTATAACATACCTCAAATAATATTGACTATTCTTTACATAATATTTTCTCTTCTGCGGTACATATACTTGTTCTTGCCATACCGTAGCCAATGTTTTGATAATGTATTGTCTCATAAATTCATTTGATTTTCCGGTTGCCCCTTGAGTTTTCTGTTGAAGCTGGATCGCTTCAAGGGGGCCAGTATGTTCAGGCCTTTGTTTGAACTGTATATTTGGAAATACAGCTGTTTAGTCTAAATTTAATAATGCTCTTAAATATATGGTTGTTTTATAATTTGTTTTGCTTACTTCTAGTATATCTCTCTTATAGTTTGGTTGTGTAACTTTCATAATTAAAATTTGTTGTAAACCCACGACGAACCTTCTTTATTCAACATTTTTTGGTCCTATTTGTATGTATGGTCACTAAGGCAGCACACATTGAAGTCGTTACCGACCTTACAACAGAAGGTTTTATCGCTGCACTCACAAGATTTATGTCTCGTCGAGGAATGTGCATGGATGTATACTCTGATTGTGGAACAAATTTCGTAGGAGCTAACACTATGATACGCAAAACAATAAAGTCCATCATCATGACAACAAGTGCCAAAGAGAGAATTCAACATTTTGTCTCCACACAAGGTGTACTATTTCACTTCAATCCTCCTGCAGCACCACATCAAGGTGGACTTTGGGAAAGTGCGATCAAGAGTGCCAAGCACCATTTGCACCGTGTCATAGGAAACACTGTCTTGAATCTCCCTGAGTTCATCACTTTAACAACTCGTGTCGAAGCGATGTTAAATTCACGCCCATTGACGCCTCTGTCCAGTGATCCCTCATGTTTAACAGCGCTAACTCCAGGACACTTCTTGATTGGGCGTCCACTCGTCTCTCTTCCTGAGTCCGACCATCTTTCTACTGCACAAAACAGGTTGAAACACTGGCAGTTACTTCAACAACTGCATCAACGAATATGGAACCGTTGGAGCAAAGAATATTTGAACACGTTGCAACAGCGGATTAAATGGATCCGCAACGAAAAGAACCTTGAAGTTGGAGACCTTGTTTTGGTTCACTCTACGTCCAGTCCTCTAAATTGGCCCATTGCACGGATTATCGCAGTACATCCTGGAACTGATGGTGTGGTACGTGTAGTGACTATCAAAACTACATCGGGTACATTTACTAGACCAGCTGTAAAAGTGTTCCGGCTACCTATTGAATAGACTGTTGAAGCTGCGTCGCTTCAAGGGGGCCGGTATGTTGAAGACTTTCCCGACTTCTCCCACACACTACTAGATCTCTCTTTTAATATCTTGGTCATGTTTTTTATTGTAAAATTAAAACTCTTTATTCAAAACCGCTAATACAGTCCACTTTTCTATTTTACAGTCGTAGTAACGTAGCATAGAACGCAAAATGTTGTGCACAACACTATCGTCGATTTGAACTTGTGATGTTCTAGTTTTAGAAAAATACAACGGGTTAATACTGTAGTTAGTTTTAGACTTTGAAATTTGAGGTTTAGAATCATTTTGTAATGTGTTTTGTGTTCGTAAAAGCTTTAACTTCAAACATTGCGAAGTCATTATAACACATATAGGCCTCTATATATATATATATATATATATATATATATATATATATATATATATATATATATATATATATATATATATATATATAGTTAAGTCTAAAATAGAAGTAATATTTAAGAGAATATGTTCCCAGTTTGAAAGTTAGAACAAGACTGAAGGGCGAAACAAAACGCGATTGAACATATGAGTGTAGTAAAAGTAATGTAGGAAACATAGAATAAAAACATTAGATTATAACGAAGTCTTCACAAAGAAGGTTAAAGTAGAACGCCAAGTGGTAATGAAAGTGAAATTGTAGGTTAGAAGTAATTGAATATGTAAAATTAAGTTGTTTAAACGTATATATAATGAGTAGGAAAAAAGCTAACAATGGGAATGTCGGTTAATTAATGGTTGCGGCGCGATAAACAATCTCCTTTTATACCGAAAATCTGTGGGAAAATCAGTTCCACGTGAGCAACCAAGTGGAACCCCCTCTCTCCCCCTCCCCCATGGCTCATTGACCGGTCAGTGACTCTTGGTGATAAAAATCTAATTAGTTCACTTCACATCTCACGCAGACAATGAACTACTACTGTTGCAAAATTATAAGGAGCCTCGATTGAATAAACGCCATATAATGAAAAGTGAAACTGATTCTAACACTGTAGGTTCCATGGAAAGTTCTAACCTCAAACCTTGGTTCTGCGCTACTGCGCATGCGCCGCGACGGTTCCTTCGTTTCATTTTTACACTGCTATCGTAGGACTGAATAAAAAATGGCGACCTCTTTGGATTGAACTAACTTCACACCTACTACACACTACTGCGCATGCGCCGATTCAATCACCACTCTGAAACCCGAGTAGTAATACGAGTCCGATCCGTTCGTTAGTCGGCAATGAATTTCCGTAGCGAAAGGTTATTGTCGGCTCAGTAAGAGGTTCAAATATATAAGAGAGGCCTCTTATATATAGTGAAATGAAGTTCAAATATATATAGGCATATATATTTGGACTTCATCTACTACCTTGCGTTTTTAATGCAATGTAGTATGTGTGTAGTGTAGTATGTGAAAGTCTGTAGAACTCAACCTGCTTGATATTCATTTGAAAGACTCTGTAAATGAAAATAAAACCTTTGGCCTTGATGACTAACATAAACACGGATCCCCCAACTGCATTGCCACAGTTTAAATAAAATTAATATATTACTTACTAAATATGAGCCGGGGATACTACTACATACAGAGCAACCTCTTATTACTTTTTAAAAAGGTTTAGCAGCCTTTTAAATTATTTGACCCGGTCTATGTACAATATGAATCTGTTCGTGAAACGTATTATACAAAGTAAGGGGGTGAGTCAATACCAATGATAAAAACTATTAATCATAACGCGGATTCAGAATCCATAAATTCAATGGTTTTAAGCTAGCCCTTACAACATCTGCAATTCGAAATAAAAAAAAGCTTCCATCGATTCTCCGTTATGGTTTGCACTACCTTAATTGGCCTTTGTTATACTTACCTCCATTTGGAATCTGCCTCCTGCTCAAGAAAAAGGCAATTTCATGAAATATAATACACAGAAACAATTTGTCATGAATCTACAACTTTTCTAATTTTTGAAATGTGTTAGAATTATGTTAGTTGTATTTTATCGTAGCCATGGTTACATTACTTAATAATTATTTTCATTCTAAAACTTGTTATATCAGATTTCAAATCACTGGATCGCAAGAAGCCCTATCATAAAATATGAAATAAAATATAGTAAACATCTTCACTGTTAGAGTTGATCATAAGCCTCCTTATGTCGAACTTGGTGAGACCATTATCCACAAATACATGCCTAAGCACATAATGAGGTGGAGTTCGATATCAGGCAAGCCTCGATGAGGCTCGATGTGAGTGGTCTGAAGGTTTGGTCACGAAAGTGAATAGCTTCCAACAGAAATTTCCGATTGCCAAAATAAGTGAGAGGCTCACCTTCAAACTCTTCAAGAGGGAAAAAATTCAAGTTGACTTGATTAACTCTAGGATCCGGTGAGACTGACCGTGAATTAATTCTTCCGTTGAATAAGTACGGCCACTCCCCGCTTGGTTGTATGGGCCAGACGATACGTCGCCTACGACAGTCTCCTTAGATCCGAAATGCCGGACGGTTAATGGTAACAATAAACTAACCTTGAGGAATCAGATCTTCCGCATTGTAATAAATAAAAAGCTGCTAGAATCGACGTTCGTCTTAGAAGACTGCATAAGCCACTAACGTAGGTGGTCCCCATTCGAGTAGAAGATTGGTTGTGTCCATTTGTGAGCACAGGCAGTCACATTTTTGTGACTGCCTTTCTGTTTTCAGGTTTTCCTTTGGACTTCTCCAGGTTCGCCTGGTGTGTTTTCTAACTTTTTTATGTTCTAGGTATTTTCTTTCACCTGAAGACGGGATCAGATTCTAGATCCCGTAACGTCGTGAATTTGTTTTTGGTAAACAGTGGTGGAAAATGTTCGCAATAATTTACTAAAACAGGACAAACTATTTCGCTGTACACGCTGGAAATAGCCATGCCAGGAGGCCAACATCTAGGAATCAGAAGTGCTATCGGTTGACTCGTTCGATCAGAAAATATTGGAGGGTGATTTAGACAAAATCACTGTCTACACCTTAGAAAAATTAACTATATGGTATTTTCAGTGAAACTTAAACGACGAAAGCCAAATTGGACCAAGTGCTGATGTATTTCCATAAGTGATATCTGCCTAATGTCTTAATGAGAAAGTTGAGTATTTTGTGGGTGGTTTACTAAATGTCTTATAGGTGTCCCCCTGTTATGTCTTATAGGTGTCCCTCTGTCTGATTATCCATCTGTTTGAGTAAATTATTATTTCTCATCTCCGTAAAAAGGGACAGAAATTTGCTAAATTGTTTATTTATTTACTTTTTACATCAAATTTTGACTCAACAAAATGTAATATTAAACCTTGTATGATGGTCCCCATCCTCATATAATATAAAATCAACTAAAAATAATCCTGCATCTCCATAAAATTTAAAACAGCAACTATTTTTTTACTTTAAGTTGAAATTTCCAATTCAAATCCTTGTACTAGTTTAGACGAAAGTATTATTTCAACAGTTTTTTTTTCTTATTTTGCAGTTTTTCACAGCAAATTTTCTTGCATTAAATTTTATTTGTAACTAATATATATGATTGTCCCTTCTTTTCTGCTGAATAGTAAGGATTGAAGTCACAATAGTAAGTCACTCTGATGCTACATTTGCTACTAAATCGCTATGATTTGATACACAAACTGCCTAGCTCCAATTAAATAAATGTAATTTCTGTGGCCAGATGTGATAAACAACAACGATGTATCAGAGGAAGTTGGGCCACCGCCAAATGGTGATGAACTTTTTTCTCTGTTCCTGATATTTTTAAGAAAACAAGTGAATTAAGTTAAAACTTTTATATCGGTTCTTGCGTACAATTTTGTATTTGAAAGGTATTTTGAGAAAGTTTTGTTTGAACTGGTCTTAGGCATTTCCTGAACAGTAAAAGAATAAAGCATTGATAACATACTTTGACTATAAAGTATTTTGTAGTTATAAGTTATAAGTTATTTTAATATGAAACCAAATTTAAAAATACAATTTACACGTATTATTTACGAATACGAACATCGAACGGTCTGATATTGTAGTTTAACAGATATAAAAGTAGTGGAGAAACGCGGGAGCTGGCTCAGTTCAAGGTCACCCGAGCGATGACGTCATCGAGGTCAATGACCTCACCGATGACGTCATCGATGACGTCATCGATGACGCAATCGATGACGTCATCACCAATTACGTCATTCTGTGACGTCACACCCATGACGTTGCAGAAATGACGTGGCGATGACGTCATCACCCCTTACGTCACCATTATGACGTCATCGATGTCACAAAGGTCAAGGTCACGCTGAAACCTAAAATATTTTGGCACTTTTGCTGTTCCTCGCACTACGCTCCGAGTTTCAGTCCGGTTCCCATGACCTTGACGACTTGGAGCGAAATTAGACGAGAAACAGCAAAAGTGCCGAGGAAACTCAAAGTTTGCAACGTGACTCTGCCTAAACCGTCATGTGACACCGCTAGAGTGACCTTGAACCGATACAACTCCCGCGTTTCACCATTATTGCAACCGCGATGCGCACCCTACGACAGACACCGAGCGACTGACTGTCTGGCGCCGCGCACTCTAGGTATATGGGAAGTGGTGGGGGAACTGTGATGACCTTGGAAACTTGAAACTGTCAACCCGGGTAGCACCGTTTTGGTGCTACCTTAAATGTACATGTTAAAGTGTGATGACTTTGAGAGAAAACATAGAAATACTAAAAGTCGATGTCGTCCCAGAGTTAAAGTGTGATGACCTTGAGTCAAAATACAGAAATACTACAAGTTGATGCCGTCCCAGAGTCAGTGACCTTGAGAATAAGAGTTAAAGTTTTCTTGGTATGACAATATTATGTTGTTCCAGAGTTAAAGTGTGGTGACCTTGAGTCAAAACACTGAAATACTACAAGTTGATATCGTCCCAGATTTAAAGTGTGATGACCTTGAGGTTGACTGTAAACTTAGGACTTACGATTGTCTTTCAAGATGTATCCAAAGAATCTTCAGATTTGAGTCAAAACTTAGAAAAATGTACTCTGAAGTACTCAAAGTACTAATGTACTCAAAGTAAAACCGTTTGATGTGTATTTGCCAGAGTTTAAGTGCAGTGACCTTGAACTACTCCAAACCGTCAGGAATTGGAGTAACTAACTGAACCTTGGAAGCAAAAGTCATTTCTTCCAATATTTTAAATAAATCCTCATCAGTAAAACTTACATTAGTCCGTTTGGTATAAAACTTAGGGTGTCCGCGCAACAGTTTTCGCCACTTAGCCAAAGTCGAAACCCGCTTGACCTTGAGTGGAGGACATTGAGCAACTAATAAAGACTTAACACGGCTAAGTTTCTTACCCAAAGTGTCCTGCGACATGTCTTCCCTCACAAAAGTCCGCACAATACTCAGACTGTTGGTAGAGTATGAGCCAAGGCAAAAGTGGTGGGGTAACAGTAGGAGTGGGGGAAGGTCACAGTAGTGGGGGAAGGTGAGGCTGTACTGCCGAAGCATCGCATCACTTCACCATGAGCTGCCCTACAGTCAACACACTGTTCACTCGGCCCGAGTTATCACTAGAAGAAACATTCCTGTACAGCTTAGGCTGCGAGGGGCGTAAAGTTAATGTAAAATCTGGACCGGACACTCATGGCGATATGTGGTATGAAAACGCCACCCTAAACATTACAAGTTAGGTTAGTGAGCATCGCACCGCATTATTCGATGGTGGTCCAGAGTTAAAGTGTAATGACCTTGAGTCAAAACACAGAAATACTACAAGTCGATGTCGTCCCAGAGTTAAAGTGCGGCGACCTTGAGTAAAAAACCCAGAAATATTTAGCCTATGTTGCTCCAGAGTCAAAGTGTAGTGACCTTGAGCCAAAAACTTGTAAAATACTTACATGAAAGGAGACGGAGAACAGCGAGGCGCACTTCACGCAAGTCGGAGACAGACTGACGGAGCGCCGTTGCGCAGCCTAGGGACTCGATTGTAGTGGGGGTATTGCCAACACTTAGAGTAGAAGTGTAGTGGGTAACCTTGAAGTGACATAAGTGTGACCTTGGGGTGACCTTGAGGTGACCTTGAGATGACCTTGAAGTGACCTTGGGGTGACCTTGCAGTGACCTTGGGTGACCTTGAAGTGACCTTGGGGTGACTTTGAAGTGACCTTGGGGTGACCTTGAGGTGACCTTGAAGGGACCTTGGGGTGACCTTGACGTGACCTTGAGGTGACCTTGAAGTGACCTTAAGGTGACCTTGAGGTGACCTTGGGGTGACCTTGAGGTGACCTTGAGGTGACCTTGACGTGACCTTGAGGTGACCTTGACGTGACCTTGAGGTGACCTTGACGTGACCTTGGGGTGACCTTGAGGTGACCTTGGGGTGACCTTGACGTGACCTTGAAGCGACCTTGAGGTGACCTTGACGTGACCTTGGGGTAACCTTGAGGTGACCTTGAGGTGACCTTGAAGTGACCTTGGGGTGACTTTGAGGTGACCTTGAGGTGACCTTGAGGTGACCTTGAGGTGACCTTGGGGTGACCTTGAGGTGACCTTGGGGTGACCTTGACGGTGACCTTGCCCCCGATGGCGCCCCCACCTCTGTGCCCCCAATGCTGCCCCTTGGGGGGCGATCGGTGGGGATATAAGGCAGCCCGGCCACAGCCGGCTCGCAGTCCGCTCCCGCGCGTTGAACTTGAACGTTCGGGACGGACCGCCATGGGCCTCACTAAACACTGAAAGGCGCCTTCACTGTTTAGCGAAGTCTACTCTAACTTTAAGATTTGTATTATTTTTAAGATATTACGCTTGCGTTTGGGTATTGGGAATTGTTTTATATGTGAGTGTTTTACTTGTACCGTATGTCTCCTGTGTGAACTGTCGTCTTTTATCCTGTGTGTCTTGTTTGTCATATGTGTGTAATGTGTATATGCTTGTTCCAGCACTTACCATGTTGAGCTCAACCTATTCTGTAAGTGTGTTATATTTATTTAATGTGTATACGCTTGTTTTAGCACTCCCCCTTGAGCTTTTTTCACAGCTCAAATTAAATTTTAAAGTTAGGGAACGGGAGTAGACCCCCGTGTAAAATTATTTTATACCAACGTTAGCATGGGTCCTCTCAGGCATGCAATATTGCGGCTGGGTTGGGAACCGGTCCGTTTGTACGCTGGCATGCAGACCACAGCTGTGGCCAATTTGCGGCGGCCTCTGCACTTGGACCGAGGACGTAAGCCACTAGGGCTGTCCTCAACCTCTGTTTCCCTTCTGGAAACTCAAAATTATGTAAATGAATTTTTGTTAGATATTTGTGTTTTTTGTCCCCAAGGCCCCCGAACATTCGTGGTTCACCATGGATGTACGGGGGCCGAAATTTTTTAATGTTCGTGTGGCCTTGACCCACAAAGGACTTATAAAAATTTACTGCATTGCTAAAGTTAAATATTAAAGATAGGGTACGGGAGTAGACCCCCGTGTAAAGCTACTTTAAACCAACGTTAGTATGGGTCCTCTCAGGCATGCAATATTGCGGCTGGGTTGGGAACCGGTCCGTTTGCACGCTGGCAGGCAGACCAAAGCTGTGGCCAATTTGCGGCGGCCTCTGCACTCGGACCGAGGACGTAAGCCACTAGGGCTGTCCTCAACCTCTCTTAAAATTATGTAAATGTTTTGTTAGCTATTTTAAGTTATTTGTTACCAATGCAGTAAATGTTTAAAAGTCTAGCGTGGGGAAGGTCAGACAACATTGGATGTTTCCTGTTGTCATAGTTGTGTCTCTTCGGAGGCTACAGCGATGGCAACCTAAATGCCCCAGGTGGGGCTTAATTTTTTTAAAGTTTTTCCGTGACCTTGACCTAAATATAGTAATGACCCCCCCACTCCCCCCCTCCCCCTACCCCTCCCCCTCCCCCACCCCCTCCCCCACCCCCTCCCCCACCCCCTCCCCCGAACTTTTTTTGGGAAAAATTTTTGACCTTGACCAAAAAGTTTTTTGGTCCGGACGAGAAGTTCCCCCCCCCTTCCGGGTACCTTGGGCGTGGTCACCCGGTGGGGATATAAGGCTACCGGGTTGTACGCATTTCTCATTTTAGCTCCAGCTCTCATGCTGACCGGTTCTGAAAATGTATCGTCGTTTACGTTATGATCCTTCGTACTATAATCTGTTTGGTATTAATAGTATTACAGACAATGAGCAGAAATTGTATAAAAAATTTTGTTGTTTACTTTATAGAACGCACAAACTACCTCCAAATACTTTCACCTACAAGCTACCCCTGATAGACAAGGATGATGTAAGCAAGCTAACAACAATTCAAATGAAATTTCTGGAAGAAAAAATTCTTTTTTGTGTAAGAGAAGTGTTTCATAATGAATATTCAAAAAGATTGGCCTTCGACTTTATTAAGGAACATGCAGGACGTGAAAAAGAACAGTACCCAGGATTATATTATTTATATCTTTTTGAGAACGGAGCAAGTGTAACGGTAGAAATAAGTATCAAACTAATGTAATTCTCCCAACCAAGTGTTAAACTAGGACTTGAACTTGGACTTGATTGGGGTTTTGTAGAACAGAGCGGGGGATAGATCACTTTGCGGCAATGGACTAGTATGCTGCTTAGTGGTTTATCCCCCGCTCAAAGGGTATCTTTACGCGACCTTGACCCACATAAATGCATAGTTTGTGGGGGGTATAAAAAAGGGCAAACCAATTGGATGGATACACCACTTCTATACCATGGCTCCATTGCAGTGCTCTATCCCCCGCTAAAAATAATAATTCCAAATGACCTTGTTCCACATAAACTTGCTCAAACAGACATCTTTCAAAAAATTTGTACAAAGTAGTGGATTTAGACCAAACATTATTGGTTTATCAAGCCTGTTGAAGAATATATAGAAAATGGGTGTTTAAAAGCCAAATTTACTAAATGATTGATAAACCGGATGTATATGACGTCACCTTCCCCCACCCTTCAACCTCGGGTATAAAGGGACCCGGTTGAGCGCGCTGCTCATTATTGCTTGGACATTCACCGAGTGCACACTCAAAGCCAAACTGTAAAAAAATGGCTCTTTGCGATATTTGTGGTGAGTTTTTCCAAGATGAAGATACCTTTGTGTTACACCGAGAATTGCATCATGAAGAGGACAGAAAAGAAGAGATTGTAGTAAGTGAAGAAGACTTGGATGCGATTGATCGGTTTTTGGAAAAACCCCAGAAGCAGAAGGAGGACTGGGCTAGCTATTTACAGTTAATGCAATGAAGAAGACCAAGTGTTATTCAATTTGCCGGAGCTGGACCATCTACAGCTGGAGGATTTATTGAAGAGGAAATGGAAGAAAAAAAAGTGGAAGATGTAAAACAACTGCGTACCCAAGAAGAGGATATGGAAGAAGAGGATACAGAAGAAGTGGAAGATATAAGACAACTGCGCACCACAGCCTTGCCAGGACCAATTGTAACTCATTTCAAAATTAATAATGTGCAATTGGAATTGGAAAACTTTATAACCCAAGCTAAAAATCTAGCTGTAAAAACATTGATGGAAGAATTGGCAAGATTGAACTTTATTAAATTTGGATTGGTGTTGGAGGCTATGTTTACTAATACCGATGGTGAAAACTCACCGAGAGCATTCATTGCTAAAAACCGAACCCTTACAACCACATCTGATATTAACGAAATTCTAGAAGAATGTTTGAATGAACTGCTAATGAAACTCCAAGAACACGAAGGAAGAGGATCTGGCTGGACACTATCATCGATTGAAGGTATGGATGTGAGGGTTCACAAGCATGGATATGGTATGAGAGGTAGCAGCTTTATCCCTCTACCAAAGGCGATCCGAGATACTAAATCATGTATCAATGTGAAAAATGAGGACAATGAATGTTTCCGGTATGCAATGTTAGCAAAATACGTGGGACATAATGCCATTAGACCTAGCATAGCATACGAAAATGTTCAACACCGCTATAACTTTCGTGGAATGTCGTATCCTGTGAGTCTTGATCAAATTACTAAATTTGAGAAACAAAATCCAGGTGTTTCTGTTAACGTGTTTGGCTTAGATGATTCAAACAATGTGTATCCACTACGAGTAGTAAAAGTAGAGCAAAGTAACCATACCGATTTATTATTGATAACCAAAGGTGAGATTTCACATTATGTTTATATTAAAAACTTTGAATCTTTGGTTGTACGACAAGTGTCAAAACAAAATCGTAAGATAACAATATGCAAGACATGCTTTTGTTTTACATGCAAGGAATTCAGACGTGGAGGATTGGAATGGTTGTTGGAACACCAGCGGCTTTGTAATACCAACTATGAAGTGAAGATTAGCCTGCCACCACCATCTAGAGCATGTGTCCAGTTTAAGAAGACAGTTCACCAATACAGGATTCCACTAGTTATCTACGCTGATTTTGAATCCACGTTAGTACCACAGGAGCTTCCAGATGGTGAGGTGACTAGAAGAACCAAATATCAATTGCATCAACCTAACAGTTTTTGCTTATTGGTAAAATCCACTTTGCCTGAAGAACAGTTGCAAGAGTATGGTTTAACATCCACCCCTATACTCTACCGTGGGGAAGAAGCCGCTAAGTATTTTGTAGACCAGTTGTATGACATTGCTGAAAAGGTGCAACGCTTATTCGGTAATGTTTTATTTATGGAACCTTTGAACCAAAATCAACAAGAAGAATACAATTCGGCAACAAGATGTTACTTATGCAAGAAGAGCTTCAGTGAAGAAAATAAAAAAGTAAGAGATCACGATTACCTGACAGGGTTATATAGAGGAGCTGCTTGTAACTCATGCAATATAAATTACAAACTGCCAAACTTTATCCCTGTCGTGTTACACAATCTTAGCGGCTATGACTCCGACTTCATTATCCCAGAGTTAGGACGAGATGATGGAAAAATTGAAGTATTAGCTGAAACATTGGAGAAGTACATCAGTTTCTCAAAAACAGTAGGTAAAATTAAACTTCACTTCGTAGACTCTTATAGATTTATGTCATCTAGTTTGAGCAACTTGTCTGAGAACCTAAGAAGAGAAGATCTAAAAGAAACCAGCAAAATTGTACCTGAAGATAAATTGGACTTAGTAATGCGTAAAGGAGTGTTCCCCTATGATTACATAACATCTGCAGAAAAATTTGAAGAAACCAGTCTGCCACCGATTGAAGCCTTCAATAGCAAGTTAAATGAAAGTGCAATCACCGTTGAAGACTACAATCATGCTTGTAATGTTTGGAACCAACTAAACATTCAAACCTTAGGGGAATATTCCGACTTTTACATAAAATTGGACGTAACTCTGCTGTGCGATGTGATGGAAGAATTTCGAAACACCTGCTTCTCCGCCTATGGACTGGACCCTCTACACTCGTACACATCTCCAGGATTAGCATGGCAAGCTATGCTAAAGTCAACCAACTGTCGATTGGAACTTCTAACAGATATTGATATGGTGCTCATGATTGAATCTGGTGTACGGGGCGGTTTGACACAAGCTGTAACACGTCATGTTAAAGCTAACAACAAGTACATCCCAGGCTTCGACGAGAGACAACCATCGGTCTACCTAGGCTACTTTGACGCAAACAACCTTTATGGTTGGGCAATGTCAAATCCGCTTCCCTACGCTGACTTCAAATGGATCGACCCGGCCACCATCGGTGACATCTCACAGATTCCAAAGAATGGTTCAAAAGGCTATATTTTGGACTGTGATTTCGAATATCCGGAGCACCTTCATGACCATAACTACGACTTGCCTCTCCTAGCCAAGACTGAAGTTTCACCGACAGGAAGATGGCCGAAATTGATGATGACGTTGGAGAATAAAGATCGGTATGTGGCTCACTACTGGGTAGTTCAACAAGCTATTGAATTGGGTCTATGTGTGGTGAGAATTCATAGAGCAATTGAATTCACCCAGTCTTGTTGGTTGAAACCATATATTGATTCCAACACTACAAGAAGAGCAGCGGCAACATCAGCATTTGAAAAGGACTTTTACAAATTGATGAACAACGCCATCTTCGGGAAGACCTTAGAAAACAAAAGAAAACACAAGATTGTAAAATTAGTAAGTGATCCTAAGAAATTGGAAAAATTAGTGCAAAAACCAAATTTTGGAACATCCGTGATTATAAACGAAGATCTAGTTGCCGTCAGTATGAAGAAAACAACAATAGTCATGGATCGTCCGTTATACATTGGAATGTCGATTTTGGATATAAGTAAAACTCTGATGTATGATTTCCATTACAACAAAATGGTTAAACACTACGGAAGAGACAACATTGGAGTTGCATACATGGATACCGACGCGTTTATCTACTGGATAAAGACTTTGGACATGTATGAAGACCTAAGGAGTTTCCCATACAAAGACGATTTTGACTTCTCTGACTATCCGAAAAAGCATCCGAATTACAATGAAAAGAATAAAAAAGTAATCGGAAAATTTAAAGCTGAAGCAAATGGAATGCCTTTGGAGGAAATAGTTGCGCTAATGTCCAAACTATATTCCTTCAAGATGTTTAAGGAAAATGACATACCGACAGTGAAGAAAGCTAAAGGAGTCAAAACATCGTACTTGAAGAAACATGTGACATTTGACCATTACAAGACCTGTTTGTTTGAAGATTCTACAATGTCTGCAACGTTCAACACTATCAGAAGCTTTAAACATGAGGTCTACAGTGTCACTGAAGTTAAAAGAACACTATCAGCTCGAGATGATAAAAGCCATATTATGCCGGATAAAATTCACACTCTTCCTTTTGGCCACTACTCTCTAAACCCTATCGACTAATAACCTATTCTTCGTCCTTCTACAACTTCGACCTTATTCCTTTCTCCTTCCGTAAAAAAATGGGGAACACGGCAAGTCAAACGCCGTGTTCCCCATTTTTTTACACAAGTTTGGATGACCTTGACCTATATAAATAATGTGAATATTTAAGACAACATTCATTGTAATTATACATGTGATACATGAAACATTCAAACCTGCAATATGAAGGACTTGAAGCAAGAAATTGTCAACGAACTTCATAAACCTGCAAGAAGAAAGTTTCCACGAAGAAATTCAGTGATAAAAGGAATAAATGATTTATATCAAGCGGATTTAATTGAAATGATTCCTTACAGTAAACAAAATAGAGGATTTAAGCACATATTGACTATTATTAACTGTTTTTCAAAAATGGCGGATGCTTTACCACTAAAAGATAAAAGTGGCAAAAGTGTTACAAAAGCAATGGAAACAGCTATACAAAGAGACAAACATACTATAAAACATTTACAAACCGATGATGGAAAAGAATATTTCAATAAGGAATTTGCAAATTTAATGAAAAAACACAACATTAACCATTACTCAACCAATTCAGAGGTAAAAGCATCAATAATTGAAAGATTCAACAGAACTTTAAAAGGTGCGATGTATAAGATGTTTTCTAACAGAGGATCGCACGTATGGATTGATATGTTACCAAAACTTATAAGCGATTACAATAACAAGTTTCATAGAACTATCGGTATGAAACCAAGCCAGGTGACTAATAAAAATGAAAAACTTGTATTAAAACGTATAAAAATGAATACTAAACCAAAAGTTGAAAAACTAAATCCTAAAAGGTTTAATGTTGGTGATAAAGTGCGAATAAGCAAATACAAAGGTGTATTCAGTAAAAGATATCTTCCAAACTGGACAAATGAGGTATTTACCGTATTTAAGGTGCAACCTACAATACCAGAAACTTACCTTTTAAAAGATAATAAAGGACAATTGCTGGAAGGAGGGTTTTATGGACATGAAATGTTAAAATCAACAGTAGGTGATGTATATTTAGTTGAAAAGGTGTTGCAACGGAAAAAAGATAAGGTTAAAGTACGATGGTTAGGATTTAATAAGACGGAAGATTCATGGATACCTAAAAAGGATCTAATATAACGATAGAGCATCATTTTGGGTTGAACCATTACAAAGGATGGAGATAATACCGCAAAAAGACAATTTTACTATTAATAATATAGATGAACTCACAGTGGATGGTTCTCAATTCAATACTGGGAAACATGGTGTTTTGTTACCAAACACGGTTCGTTGTCTAGTTACCGGTCCTTCCAATTGTGGAAAAACAAATGTAGTATTCAATTTGATTACAAACCCTAAAGGATTACGTTTTAATAATTTATATGTATTTTCAAAGTCACTACAACAACCAAAATATCAGTTATTAGAACAAATACTCAATAATGTGCCTGAAGTTAAATATTTTAAATTTAACGCAAGCGAGAGTGTCA
Source organism: Neoaliturus tenellus (assembly GCA_030545055.2). NCBI lineage: Eukaryota > Metazoa > Arthropoda > Insecta > Hemiptera > Cicadellidae > Neoaliturus > Neoaliturus tenellus. The sequence goes on along the minus strand of CM061533.1, from coordinate 52,178,755 downwards.
TGCAACCGCAAGAGGCTAAACCATTCTCAGTATTCATATTTGACGATGTATCTTGTGAAAATCAAAATACAATAAGGAATTACTTTGCCATGGGTCGACATAACAACATAGATAGCATTTATATTGGTCAAACTTACAGCAAAATACCGAAACAGCTCATTAGAGACAATGCAAACATGTTAATTGTATTTAAACAGGTTGAAACCAACCTAAAACACATATATTATGACCATGTAAGTGCGGATATGCTATTTGAACGATTTAAAGAGTTGTGTGGAAAGGCTTGGGGTGAAAAGTATGGGTTTTTAACAATTATGAAGGAACAACCGCTAAACAATGGTCGATACAGGATAGGATTTGACAAATTTATACTAATACACTGATCATGATGTAAAATATTCATTGTTGTACAACACGTCTTGCTACAAACATGGTTAACCAAGAAAAGTTAATAAAGGAAATAAAATCACTTAGTGATTCTATTCGGGATAAAAACAGAGCATTAAAATTAGGTATTAGCGAAAGGGAGAAATTCCTTGAATCTACTTTTAAACCTATTACTGAACCCTTGAAACAATTAAACAAAAAATTTGCTAAACCCGTTTTGGAAGGAGATGCAATTGCACCTATTACAAAGTTTGAAAGAGAAAATGTAAAATCAGAAGATTTTAGTGATGAAGACCCGGAATCCTCTACATATAGTGGTTTTACCGGTGGAGAACCCGAAAGAGAGCTAGAATCACCAGACTATAGTGGTATAAGAGAATTATATGAAGTAAAAGCTAAAAGAGGACATGAAGATGTATCAACCGCTAGTGAAGAGGAAAAAGAAGAAGAAGCAAGGGAAGGTCCGTCAAACATAAGCTTGTTGGGTGAAAACATTCATAACAAAGGACCTTTAGGAAGGAAATACATAATAAAAATGTTAGCTGGAATAAATCCTAATAAAAACTACCATAGTTATGGAGTAAGATTAACAGAAGAAGGTTTAATGGTTGGTAATAGCCCGGTAAACATTGATGAACATGATAATATTATTGTTGGTAATCAAAGATATAAGGGCACAAGAGGATTATTTGAATTATTATTTGAAAAAAAGCCTTTAGAATTGTTAGTTAAAGAAGAAGACATGAAAGCATATAAACAGATTTTGGAACACACCAATGCATACAGGAGAAAATATTTAGCTGACCAACCAGTTTTTAGATCTAGGTCTTTAAAATATAGAGTATTTGTATCCAAGTTAATACCAACAACGAGAAGACAACCAATGCCGATAATGCCAAGAAAATCTGTAAAACGAAGGTTTGTGTCATCCCCTTTGGATATAAGTGCTGCAGAACCAAGAAAAAGAAACAAATCTGTTACAGGTACAGGTTTAATGAAGAAACTATATAACACAAATGTGATTTATTACAATAATATCAATAAATTGGTGGATAGAATGAAACTAATACATGAAGCTAAAGAAGCGGGTCACACTGGATTGGAAAACGAATGGGTGGCTTTAGTGGATGAACTCCGAAACCGTGGGGTAATCTCATAAAAATGCGTTACTCCCTAGATTACTATTCAGTTGCACCATGAGTGTCGACAAGTTCGGACGTTACTCCTCGGATGGGTTATATTACGCAAATAATTTAAAAAGAGGTGCTGGTTTACCACAAACACCTGATGGGGTTTATGATATAACTAATAAAAGGTTAAAAAACATAAAAGATCCCACAAATGAAAACGATGCAATAAATTTAAAAGTATTAAAAGAAAAGATATCACCAACATTAAGACTACAGAAAAACACATATGACGCAGGTAATCATCGAATTGTCAATGTTGTTAAGCCAAATCAAAACGCTGATGCGATAAACAAAGGTTATTTATCATAAGAATTAAAAAATACGTTAAAATTCAATAGAAAAACGTATACTGCTAAAAATAAACGTATATCCAACGTAGATGACCCTAAAGATGCAAAAGACAGCGTAAATAGACGCTATTTACATTCATTAATACCTGAAAAGACAAAAGATGGTTTTTCTTTTTATAAATTTGTTATTAACGAAATAGGTTATCCGAAAAATGAAAATGATGCTGTAAATTTAAAATATATAAAAGATCATTGTATTACACGTGATGTAGGAGTTATTGATTGTCTAGGTAATTGTTTAGCGAATGTTAAAGATGGTTCGGCACCATCAGATGGTGCAACAGTGGGTCAAATGAAGGAAACTTTAAAGCAAGAAACATCTGGATTTGTAAAACAGGATCAAGTAGTATCACGGTCGGGTGATGTGTTTGTACAAGGAAATGAAAAGTTTATTTTACTTGAACAAAAAAATAATGTTTGGGATTGCAAAGAAATGAAATTATCAAATGCGCAATTAGCTACAGATGCTCATGATGTTCCGATTTTATCACAAGTTTTACATACTAATCCAAACAATTATCATAGAGATTGGTTGGGTACAAATAGAAGAATAATTAACATATTTCCAGGTATCGATGATTACGATTGTGTTGTAGTAAAACAATCTTTAATATTAGACAAACCAAGTGGTAGTACTTTCAATGCGAAAAATAAGAAAATAGGTAATTTGGCACAAGGAACAGATCCGAAGGATGCTGCAACTGTAGGACAAACATTACAATATGATAGTGCAAATCAAGAGTTTATTTATAATACCAAAAGATTTAAACTAATGGATGTAAATGATTATCAAAATATATTAATTGCAGATCCAAATTCATTTAGCGGATTTAGAAAATTGTCTGGTGAACAATTTATTCATAAAAATCATGTATTTCGAAATGAATCAGACGGAGCATTAGTTAGTGGAAATTTTAAATATTTTAAATGTCCCGGGAGTGATGAAAATGTAACTGATAAAGACTAAGAATTTGTATAAAACTGATACGGGTTAGAAATCGAGACTAATATTATAAAAATGGGTTACACTCTAGAATGTTATTCAGTTGCACCATGAGTGTTGACAAGTTCGGACGATATTCCTCGGATGGATTATATTACTCTAATACTTTAAAAAGAGGTGTTGGCTTACCACAAACACCTGATGGAGATTATGATATTAGTAATAAACGGTTAAAAAACATTAATGATCCCACAGATGAAAATGATGCAATAAATTTAAAAGTATTAAAAAAAGAGATATTACCAACACTGAAACTAGATAAAAACACATATAACGCGGGTAATCATAGAATTTCCAACGTCGGTAAGCCAAATCAAAACGCTGATGCAATAAACAGAGGTTATTTATCATCGGAATTGAAAAATATGTTAAAATTCGATGGAAAAACGTATAATGCTGAAGGTCGACGTGTATCTAACGTAGCAGACCCTGTAGATGAAAAAGACAGCATAAATAGACGTTATTTACATTCTATAATACCTGAAAAGGCAAAAGATGGGTTTTCTTTTTATAAATTTGTTATTAATGATATAGGTTATCCAAAAAATGAAAATGATGCTGTAAATTTAAAATACATCAAAGATCATTGTATTACCCGTGATGTAGGAGTTATTGATTGCCTTGGTAATTGTTTAGCGAATGTAAAAGATGGTTCTGCATCATCAGATGGTGCAACGGTGGGTCAAATGAAGGAAACTTTAAAACGAGAAACATCTGGTTTTGTCATAGGCGTCATTTGGGGGGGGCAAGGGGGGGCAGTTGCCCCCCCAATAATTTCGGTGATTTTGTTTTAAATTGGAAATTAAAATGTTAGATTATGTAATATGGTGAAAAATTTATAACAATTAATTATAAACTTCTGAATCAGACTTTAACAAAATGTCTACTTTGTATATTTACACAAAACTCTTAAATTGACTCATTCTGCAATCGTCATCTGTAGCAGGAAGTCCCTTCTCCGGTCTACCTGCACGAACGACGTTACCGAATGCCGCCTCTCGGCCGTAGCGCTAGGCGAGTTCCACGAGTTTGATGGCTGCAGAGGTTTACGGCAATCGTGTTTTAAAATTAACTAATTATGATAGAGATTGACTCTTAACTTTTTGTAAAAGTAGAAAGACGGATCTCGTCTTCTCTGGTTTTAGAATTTTTTAATAAAATTTATAATTTCAGTTATAGGCCTAACTGTCTAAAATCGTCTGTTCTTTCTAGGGGCAAGTTTTATAGATGCAGAGGTTTACGGGGATCGTGTTTTAAAACTAACCAATTAAGATAGAGATTGGCTCTTAACTTTTTATAAAAGTAAAAAGACGGATCTCGTCGGTTCTGTTTTTAGAATTTTTAAATACAATTTCTAATTTTAGCTATAACTGTCTAAAATCATCTGTTTTTCTCGATTTTTATTTTAAGTTTTCCATTAGTTTTGATAACACTACCAAAGTGAGATTACCAAAGTGTAAGAAAGGAAATTTAGCACCGTTATTCTTCTTTAATATGACACATTAGTTGTAGCTCTAGGCTGCATTTAGCAAAATATAGGCTAACAGGGTTCTAAAAACCCTTTCATTTGCATCGAGAAAAACGGATGATTTTAGACAGTTATAGCTGAAATTAAAAATTTTATTTAAAAATTCTAAAACCAGAGCCGAAGAGACCCGTCTTTTTAATTTGAGAAAAGTTAAGATCCAATCTCTATCTTAATTGGTTAGTTTTAAAACACGATCCCCGTAAACCTCTGCATCTATAAAACTTTTTGCCACTAAAAACAGATGATTTTAGATAGTTATAACTGAAACTAGAAATTGTATTTGAAAATTCTAAAACCAGAGAAGACGAGATCCGTCTCTCTACTTTTAGAAAAAGTTAAGAGACAATCTCTATCTTAATCCCGTAAACCTCTGCACTGTCTGCAGCCATCAAACTCGCCTAGCGCTACGGCCGCGAGGAAGCATTTGGTTACGTCGTTCGGGCTCAGGTAGACCGGAGCATTGCCTTAAAAAACATAACCTCTTTCGTGTGAAAAGGTAGATATAGTACTTTCGCTGATGTGACCGATGTTTACACTTTACTGTTGTTTACTTGAAAATCAATCAATTTCCTTACTGATGAGTAATCAAATGGGAAAATTACAAACTTTAAGGACTTGTAGGTCCCCTCTTTTTAATGGACAATTTACCAATTCACTTTAAAAACAACTTCACGCCGAGCTCTATCCAATGGCACTAAAATCATTTAAATCTATTGCAAATTGTGGGAGGAGTTTCTTGTACAAAAACCCGTATCACGTATTAAATTATGTATATATGTTTTTGTAAATCATTATTTATCTTTTTTTAATCACTGAGTAATTTTTTACCTTTCTTGTCCTCAATAACAATTAAATTTTTTTAGGTAATGTAATGGGCAATATACCGTAGCTGTACTGATCCTAACCAACAATAGTTAAATGTTAAATGATTTTTTTGTCCCTTATAAGTTACGGCAGACTGCAAAGGTGCTTTGTCAAAAACTAATTTTTGATAAAGATAAAACAATGTGTTTTACCATACAAACCTATGGAGTTTTAGTCTATGTATCCGACTGTAAAACTTTAGAGTTGTAAATAATATACAATAAAAATAACTAAATAATTATAAAATGATGTTTTTATTTTATTTTAACGATTTAGCATCCATTAACCAATTAAACCCATTAAATTTCTTAAGGTGTTTTGCATCGCAGTAACCACTGGCAGTTCCAGAAGAATAATGACTTTCTACAAATAGAAACATGTTATATAATCAAATTTTACATGCATTAGGGTATTGTTTTCATGGGTTTGTGAGATTATATTATAGGTTCACATTTTATGGACAGAATTAGCTTTTATTGACAGTTTTTAGCGAAATTTAAGAGGTTTGGCGTATTTTTGGGAAGGGGGGAGGGGCTATGACCTTATGAAAATCTTGCCCCCCCAATCAGAATGCTGAAATGACGCCTATGGGTTTTGTGAAACAAAACCAAGTAGTAACACGACAAGGAGATGTATTTGCGCAAGGAAATAAAAAGTTTACTTTACTTGAAGAAAACAATAATGTTTGGGATGGTAAAGGAAAGTTATTGACAAATTTAGGTATTGGTGAAAAGCCTGGTGATGCTGTTACTTATGAACAAATAATACAATTAGAGCCAAATGGAAAAAATGGTGGAATTGTGATAACAAACGATTAACAAATGTTGCGGACCCTGATTATGCTGATAACGCTGTAACTGTTAATTTTCTTGTTAAAGTAATAGGTAATTTATTATTTGATTTGCATAATTATATTGCAGCTGGACAACATAAACCTATTGATGAAAAAATGAGAAATACATGGATTAAACAAGAAATTCTTTATAAATATTTCTTTAATTATAACACACAAAAGTTTAGATCATCAGATTGGGGTACTTTTGATATTTAATTAAATAACATCACAAATTACATCATTTCTGTGCAACCTATCATAGAGGTAACACATAGGTTACGCTTTTCGAATATAAAAGACAATCATGACGTTTCATTACACCAGTCCATATCGAGACACTATACGGAAAGGAGGCGGTATCACATCCACAGCGGTTTCTCTGTTAAGTAAAGCTTTAAATCGTATTCCAGTAGGATCTATCGTAAATAGAGCAATAGAAACTTTACCATACGAATTTCACATACCGGGAGGTTATCAGTATTGCGGACCAGGAACTAAATTGAAAAAAAACGACTGGAAAGAGGTGATCCAGGTATAAATAAGTTAGATCAGGCTTGTAAAGAACACGATATTTCATATTCCACGTTTACCGATTCCAAAAATAGGTCAATCGCTGATAAAAAGCTAGCGAATATAGCTTGGCAACTAGTAAAGTCTAGTGACGCTAGTATTGCAGAAAAAGCAGCAGCTTTAGTGGTAACAGCAGGTATGAAGGCTAAAACAGCGGTAGGAGGTGGTAAAAGGAGGGGTAAGAATAAAAAAGGATCAACCATGAGGAAACATGGTGGTAATACTAGGAGTACGCTTATTCTGCGCGTATGGGGATGAACGGCAAAAATAGACAAACAAATCTGCGGAAGTAGTATTTACCTGTAGAAAATCTTTGGTCATGTATACGTCAAACGTCTGTGTAAGATATCTACATAAATTTTAGCATACCTGATCTAAGCTTTCATCAATGTCATCCTCATCATTTTGCACTATTGCTTCAATACTATCAGACATTTTACCATCTTCAGGCAGTAAAGATAAATTTTCATCACTGATGACAATGTCATGATAGTAAGGGTTGTTGGTTTTTAACCACTCCTAGAGCCTCTTTTACTTTCATGGCTCTAACGTGGAAATCAACAAAAGTTTTAGTACTGTGCTGTCTATTTTTCATTCTTACTGCCAATACTGATGTAACATCGTTAATTCTATGTGGAAAACAGGATGCAAAGGTTTTTATATCCTGCGGGAAGTTTATAATATGTCCACGGTACCCTAATTGGTGGCCCTTTATTTTATATACACTTATAACTGGATGGATCCGTGCTATAAGTTATTTTTCTAAATAGGTCAGGTCGCTTAGTTCAAGGGGTACTATTCCTGGGTCCATATTATTCTGTGGAGTAAATCTTTGACAATTCTTTTTGCAAGATTTTTGTTTTGATCCAAAGTATGACCGATTACAATTTTTACAATAATGTTTTTGCACTTTACGCATATTGTCTTCAAATTCTTTTTGGAATTGGTCATACTTTGGCGAAGTATCTGGGGCAACTTGGGCCTCAAGTGATCTGCAAAATAAATTAGAAATAGAAACCTTTAATGTAGTAACAGAAAAAATTAGTACCACTTAAGTGCTCCCGTAAGTTGTAATGTAATTAAGTAAATTGAGATGTAATTCGTATTTATTTCATCTAGACCTGATAGCCTATAATTAATTTGATTTAGATAAATAAGTAAATAACTTTATTTATTTTCCTTTTTTTTATTCCATGTTACCTTTTAAGAAGTAGGACTTTAAAAAATAAACCAGCTTTTATATAGGCCTAACCCTTAAATAGTTAAGGTACTTGGTATATTAAGGTAAATTATTATTTATGATATGCAATTCATGTAAGCTCTTAAATAGTTGAAAATATAGTGTTTTTTACCAAAATACTCACTCATGTCTTAGATTAAAAGCTTCATCTTGCCTGGCGACTTCATTAATAATTTTCCTCTTTTTACGTCTTTCTTCGATAATTTGTGACTTGGACTTTCTTTTCAATCATGGCATCTAATTAAAATAGGAGAATATATTTTGACAAAAGTTGGTATGCTCAATTTGGAACATGGTATATAAATTTAGTAAGTGTAGTTGCTTCACTCATTGTAAACTCACCAATGACATGTATATATTAAAAATTAAGATTTTTTATTGAATACAGTATAAGCCCTCAAATCCGGCCAAAGTTTTCTACTCCATCGTTACTGTTTATGGTTTGGTTTTGTTTAAGATTTTGCGATAATATTTCTATTTTATAAATAATACTATTATAATAAAAGTAATCAATAGTTCCAAACTACAATTAAGATTTCAATGCCAGATTCTTTCCTAAAAATACACAGTATAGTATTTTGAAGCTTTGCTGTATCTCCATTGGTTACCGAGATATTAAAGTCTAAAGACAGTACATTGTATTTTGGTTCTCCAATGTTAATCTTATGGAGAACAAGGATGTGTTAATCTATATATTAATACGCAAGCATGTTTCATTTCCTCCTTTTTTCTCAGCTCGTGTGCATCGTACGATAAATCCGAGAATACCGTTAGAAAGGTATAGTCCTGTGGATTAGCAGAATCGCATTCTAATTCACATCGGACTAAAGGGCTACGCCCCACATGCTATCAAAGGTCCAATGTTAATCTTATGGAGAAAGAAGAATTGAATGAATCATTAGACAGCTGTTGTAAAAGCAACTGCTAGAAAATTAGGAAGAACAGATGTTTTAGTTCTAAAATGTTTTTAAGCTCCTTGGGGCCAGATCAACTGAAATTTTGATCGAATTTCGATCAGGAGGCGATCTCTAGTTTCACTTATTAGCCAATATTTTTGGATGAAACTATCTGTATTTAGCATCATTTGGTTGAAATTCATCCATTAATGGTAAAAAATCTTGGTTTTTGTGCTTATCATGGCAGCAAATCTGCATAATCTTTTCCCATTTTAATTAAACTAGTATACGTGTTGTTTGAAATCGAGCAGTTTATTTTCACACAAAAAAAATGTTACTTTGAGCTCTAAATTAATGACATCCGACCAATCCAATATTGTGAATATCTTTAATTACCAAAACTACACGTATTTACATCTGATTATTAACAGATGTTTAAAATGCTTTATTCAATCCCAATGTTATTTAAATGGGAAATTTTGGGATTTCAATTTTGGATAGCGCCTTTATTTTCAGTCCGATAGGCTACTCATCAATTTTTGGCCGAAACATCTACAGACCAAGCCCTATCCAACGACACCAAAAACTTGAAAATCGGTTAAAATTGTAGGAGGAGTTCTCAAGACAAAAAACCCTTAGCGTATTAAATAAGTATAGATGTAGAATATGCAAACTCCTTTAGCAATGTACAGATAAACATATATTGATGAATTTAGTATATGGCTTGATATGGCCGAAATAATTTTTTTAATGCTTAAAACCTACTTTTAGTGTTTTTACATAGGTATGCTACCCATGGCAGCATACTTGCATACTTTTTCCTTATATTTATCGGAAGGAGAATAGACATTTATTTCCCTATTTATTGGGACGTAATGAAAATTTGTTTACAGGTTCCTCTAGTCTAAATTAATATTACTAATTTGGAAATTCGCTGAGTACGCAGGTCTGCTGCGATGGGGAGTATTGCATGTTTCAAGAAAACCATTGTCGAAATGTTTTACAGTTATATGGTTAGGTTCAATTTTTACAATACATTCTCATCTCAATATGTTGTTGATTTGATTGTTTCCATTGAAAAATCTTAACCGCAATATAAAAATTCCAAACAGATAATAATTGTCTATTTAAATAAAACTAGTATACGAGTAGTATACGAAATAGTAAAACTAGTATGTTGCTCGAAATCGAGCAATTTATTTTACTACAGCATAAATGTTACTTTAGTTCTAAATCAATGACATCCGACTATAATAATCCTGTATTGTGAATATCTGTAATTACCAAAAACAACACGTATTTACAGCTGCGGATTATTAACAGATGTTTAAAATGCTTTATTCAATTACAATGTTATTTAAATGGGAAATTTTTAGATTTCAATGGTGGATAGCGCCTTTATTTTCAGTCCGATTCTCATCAGTTTTTGGCGGAAACAACCTCAGATCAAGCCCTATCCAACGACACCAAAAACTTGAAAATCGGTTGAAAATCGTAGGAGGAGTTCTCAAGACAAAAAAAAACCCTCAGCGTATTAAATAAGTATAGATTACTTTCAAAAACATAACCATATTTATTAGAGAATTTCCCATAGGGGATAAGCTATTACCGTAGGTCTCATGGTAAGACCTAAGCCGGAGACCATGTTACTTTTTCGTTTTGAGGTGCCCAGAGACCAAAAATAATAGTCATTAAAATTTATATATATATATATATATATATATATATATATATATATGTCCCTAGGCACAATAACTCTCGTAAAAAAGGTCCGATTGACACCAAATTTGGTAGAGCTGTGTAATCCTACGTTTATTCGGATGAGTTCGTAAACCAGACATATCGACCTACCGGAAGGGGTAGTTTTGGGGGGTTTTGTACCCCAAAAATGGGTTTTTTTGCATTTTTCATATGTAATTTTTAAAAATTTTTAATTTTTATTTTGACCATTGGATTTAGCTCAAAAAAAAACACACAATTTAGTATTTTGAAGCTTTGCTCTATCTCCATTGGTTACCGAGATATTAAAAAGTCTAAAGACAGTACATTGTATTTTGAAGCTCCAATGTTAATCTTATGGAGAATAAGGATGTGTTAATATTTCACTGATCAACTAATATTTTTGGATGAAACTTGGTATTCAGCTTCATTTAGTTGAGATTCATCCATTTATGGTAAAAAACATGTTTTTTGTGCTTATCATGGCAGCAAACCTGCATGCTCTTTTCCCATGTTAATCATATGGAGAATAGGCAAACTCCTTTAGCAATGGACAGATATTGATTAAACTTAGTATATGGCTTTATATAATAATTTAAAATTTATGAAATAATTTTTTTGTACTAAAAACCTACTTTTAGTGTTCCCCATGGCAGCATACCTGCATACTCTTTTCCTATATTTATCATAAGGAGAATAGACATTTATTTCCCTATTTATGAACAAGTGATGATATTTGGTTTACAGGTTTATCTGGTCAAAATTAATATTACTAATTTGGAAATTCGCTGAGTACGCAGGTCTGCAGCGACGGGGGGTATTCAATTTAAGCTAGATAACAACTAACTGTTTTAAAAACAAAAACAATAATAAATAAATAACATATGATAATTTGACATGTGATATACATCTCCCTCTTGAGTTTGATCTTTTACACAAGTTCGTGTATTCCTTCTGATAAATATAGCGTTTCGCCATTTCATACCCTTATTTTTATTTTGCACTTATCAGGAAAACAACCTAACCCTTCGAAAACATCTTTATTTTTCTCAAAAATTGATTGTTTCTCATTTTCTAGGTATGGTTTGTCTTCTTCATTAGACACACTGTCAATACGCCTTAACAAATTAAGTTTAATACAAGTCTGAAGACCTAATATAGGAACTGTATTTTCATTTTTTACAATCAAAAAGGTTTCTACATCAATCTTATCATCTGTTTCGATTTGCCCGTCAAAAATACCCCACGGCTTAATGCTAAACCCTCCGAATGACTGTAATGTGGTATTGCATGATTTTACTTTGCAAGACATTTTTAGATCTTTAAAATAATGGTAAGGCAACACGTTGACATCGGCCGCACTATCAAGTTTGAACTTGATCTTTTTACCTTCAACAGTAAGTGTTTTGTACCAAGCATTTTTATTTTTTATACAATCAACAACACAAAGGCTATTGATGTTTGATTCATCAAAAGGTTTCTCTTCATCTGGGTTGTCAAGCCTATCTAAGTAATTACATTGCCTAGTCCTGCAAACATTAGAAAAATGATTAGATTTATTTCATTTTTTACAAATATTTCCTAATGCTGGGCATAGATGAATGCCGTCGTGGACTCCTCCACATCTGTAGCAATTGTTTACCTTGTTTATAGCTGGCTTTGCTGTGCCAGGACGTTGTTGTGATCTTGATCCGGTTGAATTATTCAGTACAAGGAATCTGTAGTTCTTCAAGACTGCGCTATGTCTATTTAAATCAAATTACTTTCAAAAACATAACCATATTTATTCAATTTAAGCTAGATAACAACTAACTGTTTTAACATAAACAAAAACAATAATAAATAAATAACATATGATAATTTAACATGTGTTATACAATAATGATGGAGTAGGATTTAAAGAAGTTTTGCCGTTTTATAAGCCTAAATACGGTAAGTGAAATAAGGTGTTGGACAGCAAATAAGCTCAAGGCAAGTAAAATTAAAAAGTCAAAGAAACATTGGAAAACTCTTGTACGGAAAAAGAGAAATAACTTACTTCTGTAGGTGTAGGTGCAAGCCTATCACATGGAGGCCTATTCCATATAAAGTAGTAAAAATTATAGGCTTCTTCCCTTACACTATTAAATTTACCTTTTAAATAACTTAAGGCAAGTTATAAGTTTTTAGCAAATTTACAACAAACTGGGAAAGTTTAGGAGTTTAGGTCTGGGCCTAGATCAGTTGGGGGCGTGACCTAAAAAAATTTAAGATGAATTAGGCCAATACATTGACTTTAAAAAAAGGTTTTGTTGTAAGCCTAAAAGGTTCCCTATTTATTAGAAAAAGCAATGATCATTTAATTAATGTGTTATAGGCCTAGCTCATTACAACTAAAAAAAATAATAATCTGAAAAATGTAAGAATGAGGTGCACCTCTGTAAATTATAACGTGATCCAAAACGTCTTAAGCCTATAAAGTTGGTTTGAGTAAGTTAATTGTAGAAATGTAAAAAAAGTTGTTCAATCAAAGTAAGAAACCATTAGGCCTATAGGCTTTCCGTTTTCTATTACAAATAAAAGCAGAATGTAAAGGCATTGGCTCACACCAAACTGAAAAATTAATAACGATAAGCTAATAAATAAGAAAAGGTGAAGCTTCTATACTTACCTTTCAGCAAGTTAGATGTTGGCAGTCATACAAAATTATTAAAAACAATTAACTAACACAAGTGATTCACTTGTAAGTGAATGAGGAATAAGTAATTTAATATTTGCAATATTAAAATTTGACAACGGTAAAATGGTTTATAAGGAATCGCTAGTTATAACTATTCAAACTTGAACGCAATACCATATCCGATATGGCTCAACGACGTTCTACAGAAGAGGAAACGACAACAAACCGGAAATGGTATTATTTTTTTAAAAGTAACAACATATATAATGCCGTTAGCATAAAAGAATAATAAGTAAAATAATTAGTCAGTTTTAAACGATGAAGACACCGACTGAAATCAATAAAAAAGAATTGTAAAATTATTGCAGTTAGCTCAACAACTATGCATAATACCTAAGTTAATAGTAATAAATAGCCAAGTACGGCATAAAAGAGCTGCCATCCAACGTCAAGTTTGAAATGAAAATTTGCAAAATATAACAAAGTGCACATTGGTAAAACTTTTGTTTTGTTATTGTTTCTAGTTGTTTGTTTACTTTATTTTCATTTACATTTTGTATTTTTAATCGTGACATAACAAATGCTTTAGTACCACAACAACAGGCAGAATATAGTTTTCATATAATACATGCTTTCTATATGTCAGACAACTAACAAAAATAGCACCGTTTAACGTAACCTAAACACCCTAAACACCGTTATTTACAGCCCACAATGCATTTCTTATGGGAAATTAAATTACGTCTAATTACTTTATTACTGGACAGAATAACTTCAGAAACGAACTCGACCTAAAGAATTACGGCTAAAATTAACTGTGAAAGTTTGAAGTCGATCTGAGGCTTCTTGCGAACGTAATCGTCGGTCAACGGAATCGGGATTTGTCACTCTAGTGAGGTTGTAACAGTCATGTGTGAGGATTCACTCCTCTTCGATCCGTTCATCCAATTAGACTAAAAAGACGTTCTCCGAGGAAAAATAACAAAAAACCGACAATATGGTCAATGGTAAAAAACGGGGCTGGTCTATACCTAAGACCGTATCGTGCATATTAAATAAAAGAAATCAATTGGTTATACCACATAAAGCGTTGACTAATGTTGAATTATTTAAATATATTTCCTGTTTAAAAATACCATTTTTTCGCGGATTATTTATGAAAGACAGTTTACCAAAGAAAATATGGAAAAATGAGACTGGAATCGTGAATTTGGATAATACTGAAGGGCCCGGCACCCATTGGGTGTGTTATAAAAAACTAAATAGCAATGTATATTATTTTGATAGTTTTGGAAATTTGCCACCACCTAAAGAACTTGAACATTACTTTAAATCTGCTAAAAACATATATTACAACTATAAAAGAGAACAACCTGATAATACTTCAATATGCGGCCATTTATGTTTGGAATTCCTAGCTAAAAGTATCAGTCACTATTGAGATGTCTTCCTATACGGTATCATTAATAGGAAAATCGTCCACTTTACGAAGTATCCTTTTTCCAGCGTTACGCTTGCAAAAAGGAAGATTTTGGGAGGCAGCACTGTTAGATTTTACAACTTACAACTCTATTCCCAATGTTACGGAAGGTAAAAATAACTTATTGCATTATTATAAAGGAAAAGATGGCAGTGGTAAGTTTACAGACTTAGAAGAGTGCAGTTTACCCACAGGTTCTTATGAAATTGATCATATTAATGAATTTTTGCAAAATAAAATGGGAAAAGACAATATATCGCTAAAAGGTAATAATAATACAATGAAAGCTGAGCTTACTTCAAAATATTATATAGATTTCACTAAGCCAAACTCAATTGGTGATTTATTAGGATTTCCCAAAGATGGAGCAATTTTAGAACCAAATAAAACACATTCCGGTAAACAAACTGTAACGATATTAAAAGTCAATAGTATAGACATAACTTGTATTATTATACAAGGAGCTTACAGAGATGGAGCAAATACTCATATAATACATACTTTTTACCCCAGTGTACCGCCTGGATTTAAAATTGTTGAAAAGCCACAAAACCTGGTATATCTACCGTTGAACACCACTTTTATTTCAGACATCGTGTTGAACGTATTGGATCAAGACGGTAACTTGATAGATTTCCGAGAGGAGCCTATTACGGTTAGATTACATTTAAAATCGACACTTTAATACAAAATCATGGGTTTAACATGTAAAAGCGAACAACCTACGGGAATCCGCATTAGTAGCTCTTCAGCTGTGGAGGAGTTAACACGCGAGAACATTCGTTTCTTAGAGAGAATTGGATTAAAAGTAACCGATAATGGATATACTGGATATAGCTCAGGGTCCAACATTCGACGAAACCCTATGGGAAAAAGAATATCACACCCACAACCCTTACACTTCATCAAAATTAAACAATAACGATGAAATTCGTATTCCCATACAAAACCAAGACATTTACACACTACCATGTGAAAGTTACTTGTATATTGAAGGAAAAGTTACTAAAAAGGACGGTACTACTACTGGTACAACAGTTCCATTTATAAATAATCCCATGGCTTTCCTGTTTGATGAAATTAGATATGAAATATCAGGTGTAACAGTTGATTCCACTAAAAAAGTAGGTATTGCAACAACTTTAAAGGGATTAACATCTATATCACCTAATGAAACCAATTTAATACAACCTGCAGGATGGGTTTTACCTGCAAAAGACACAATCACTCCAGATACAAATGGAAATTTTGATTTTCATATTCCATTACGTTTGTTGCTTGGTTTTGCTGAAGACTATAGAAAAATAATATTAAACGTTAAACAAGAATTGGTTTTGTTGAGATCTTCAAACGATAAAGACATTATTAAAGCTCCAAACAGTACAACAGATGCAAGTTTAGAATGGAAATTAACATTAGAAAAAATTGTATGGAGAGTTCCACATGTTAAATTAGCTGACGAGCATAGAATGCTACTATTAAGAAAGTTAAAGGCTGATCGTGATATTGTAATTCCTTTTAGAAGTTGGGAATTTCATGAACATCCCAGCTTGCCAGCTACGGATCGTCACACTTGGACTGTTAAAACATCTAATTATGTGGAACGAGCCAGGTATATTATATTTGGTTTACAAACAGGCAGAAGAGACACCATCACCAAACATGCAGGCCAATTTGATCATTGCAACTTGAAAAATATTAAAGTTTATTTAAATTCACAATTTTTTCCATACGATAATTTAAATGTGTCATTCTCTAATAAAAAGTACAGCATATTGTACGATATGTATGCAAGATTCCAAAGTTCATATTACGGTAAAACAAATGCACCTTTACTATCACCAGAAAAGTACTTAGATGGTTACCCAATAGTTGTAATCGATTGTTCTAAACAAAATGAATCAGTAAAATCATCAAGTGTGGATATAAAAATAGAAATGGAATTCAACGCGGCTATACCAGCTAATACAACTGCATACTGTTTAATTCTACATGATAAAATCGTAACATACACACCTTTAACTGGAATTATTAAAAATGTATTGTAAAAAACCGGTTTTGTTACATTCCAATGCATTCCGCCAGTATAAAAGCAGAGTGTTCAGGTCGCTCCTCATCAGCTTGTTGCCTGTTCTTGTATGGGTAGCATCTTATTCAATATGGCTTCTCCTAGGGGTACACAAGAAAATGTAGTAGATATTGAGAAGGAGATATCCGACTTTTTAGATCTTCAAGGTCAACGGATACATGAACACAAACACATGAACACAAGGAGATGAACACAACGCTTGCGGACAACTCCACGTCAGTAATAATGTTGAGGAAAAAGGTAAAAGAAGAAAGAATGCACAGAAGAAGAAAAGGGATATTGAAGATAATATTTCTCCTAACATATTGAGTGAGGTATTCTTGCGAATATTTTATCCAATCTCATCCAGTTTGGACAAAAGTGTTTTAATCGGTGTTATGAAATCGACGGATTATTCACCTACTGTAATTTTAACTCATGGGCCCAAAATGATTTTGTTTACGGACACTGCTTGGGAATCGTTTATGAAACACTTGCATCTGCTAGAATGCTATTTAAGTAGTAACATGTTTGGAAGAAAGACAAGAGTAGGCCTTTTAGATTCAAATGTGGAAATCGATATTGTTAAACATCGTGGTGATCATCAGTTCCGGTTTAGAGACACAACAAGACATGATAACAAGATTCAACTTAATCGAGAAGAGTTCTTTATTCTAACTTGTGCAACTGAACCGATAACAAGATACTTGAGACAACTGGTATTTTCAAGTTCAATTATTAAAGATTATCTGGAAGACACTTTGGACAAACAACCGGACGCACCTATATTGTACGGGCCTGTGGATACTTCTATATTCAATAGGGTTCCTCATGAAGTACAAATGTGGAGACAATTAGAAAAGTACGCTCAACTACATAAGAAATCAGTAAAACGTGAAGAAGAGGAAGAAGAAGGAGGAGAAGAATCAAGTGTTAGAGATGAAAATGAAAACAAGGAAAATGTAAAGATGGAAACCTAAATGACAATCAACTACACAGCAATGGTTAATTTTTAAAACACTTTGTGGGGTTAGGCCTACAGGGGACGGTGCCCACGTTAAATATACACCAAGGCGCCAACAACTGTACGGCCAGGTATAAAAGTCGTACCTACCGTGGTGTGGAAATCAGTTGACCTTTGGACTTCGTCATGAGCAGACGAGTGATCTTCGCAATGGACAAGGAAGAAGAACAAGTAAAGTCCAAACCTGGTATAATTGAGTTCCAAGCGTTTCGGGGTAATGATGATAGATTTATCATAAAAGAACTTGTGTTTTTCGACATCAATACAAGTGTTCCATATACGTTTTTGTTCAAACCACCATGTTCTTATTCATCTTTAACTAGCAAAGCCGCAACTACCAACAGGTGGATTTCAAAATATTTCCATCATATCGATTGGTATGATGGTTTTGCAAGTTACACGGACTTGTATCACATCATGTATCAGTTTTCAAACAGGTTTACCGATATTTACACAAAAGGACTGGAAAAGAAGAGATGGATCGAAGAATTTACTCATGTTCCGGTTAATGATGTGGAATTGGATAAAAACTACAAGTATACGATGGAAAATGTTTGTATTTGTACTAAAAGTTCAGAACATGAAAAAGATAGACATTGCGCTTTAAAAAACGCCTATAAACTCGCATCTTACCTTCAAAGTGGGGAAATGGGGAGTGGTGGGGGTAACGGGGGTTATATAAGTGAGGAGCAGACCGGGACCTGGCATGAGTATTACTCGAGATTCCGAGACGACAACATCTCCCAGCAAGAAGACGAAGAAGACGATCTATAACTCGACCATGGCATCTCACCAGTTCCTGCAAACTTTGGTTGAGCAGTTCAATGCTCACTCCAAATCTACCATACTACCCGTCAAGAAGTGTTCCGAACTTAAAGACGAGAAGCACTACATTATCCACGCCATGAAGAAGATGGAGACTACAGTTGGAGAGGCCATCTGCTGCAGTCTTAGCGAGGCACCGTTCACTCCGGGGGATGAGCCCAAGTTCCAAGTCTACCTGCCGAAACGGTTCGTCCATCTCCTCCAGAACGAGGATCTGCGCTCCATCCAACCCGGCTGTCTCTACCTGGTTTCCCACGGTTGCACGGGTAGCAATTCCACCGAGTTGACCATCCACATCGCCGACAAGCAGCACCGTTAGATTTAAGTTTTACTGTTGTACATATGTTATTGTAATGTTTTATAAATAAATAAACCATAAAAGACAAAAAAAATGCAACATATCAATATGTGGAGTTTGTCACATATTGATATGTTGCATTTTTTTAAAGTTCGCGGGTGACCTTGACCTTTGACCTTTGCATTTCACAGTTACCCCCACCACTACGCTACAAGTGAAACCTGCTTGAATGCAAACACCCCCACCACTTTTTCATATACCTCCAAGCGCTGTGCCTCATCTTCATTTCAACTCCAGCAGCCAACCGGACAACATCAGGATGTCTCTGAACGTAAGCTGTGCCAGCTATGAGGAGGTGACGATTAAAACGCAACAGGAGCTGAACGACTTGTACAAGGAGTTGCAGCTGATGGTGGCAAGAGGCTACCGTATGACCTGTATGACGTAACACCTATCTTGTTACTGACATATGTGCTCAGTAACAAGATAGGATTTTTTAAAACACAATTTGGATGACCTTGAAACTTCCCCCACCACTTTTTCATAGTACCCCCAAGCGCTGTGCCTCAGCTTCATTTCAACTCCAACGGTCAACCGTACAACATCAACAACAATGGCAAACCTACCAACAGATAAAAGATGTCCTCACGCATGCTGTGACTTTGTACACGAGTTAGAGAAGAGGATGCAAGAGAGGGAGATAAGAAGAAATCAGATCCACTCAGAAAGTATTATGATAGTTAACGGCTATCTTTTGTTGTTTGGCTTGATTACGGTTGTACTATTCATATTATACGGCATAGTTACATGTGTTGGTAAAGTAATGGAAGAAAATGTCCACCACCATCAATTGGAAAGTTCCAATGTTACTTTGTAGGTTTCCTTTTTTTAAAACTCCATTTGGATGACCTTGAAATTTCCCCCACCACTCTGTTATACCAGCATTGGTCGCTGCAACAAGCATCATTCCTCCTCCAACAACCATGGCGGACACACCTGCTTGCGATGCCATGTCTTCCACCGAAGATGTACCCACTACAAGTTGGAAATTGACAATTGACAACGTGCATTATTTAGAAACCACCTGCGATTGGATGAAGTCTATTCTCCTCGACAACCCGGGAATAAAGCTCAAGGTCACTTTAGATTATGATTGGTCTGAAGTTATAATGCAGCAAGACGATCAAGAATCAGATCACAGTGGAGGTCAACAATCACCGGAATATTTGTCAAATTTACCATTGTCAACCATATATCCTACAAATGAGGTGTAAAAAGAAGAAAAGGAGCATGGGGTTTAGAGTTTCTTATTTTTTAAAACCCAAATTGGATGACCTTGAACTTTCCCCCTCCACTTGCCTGTGTTTATTTAAGTGTCACCCGCTGGCTACGGCATCACTTTATCGTGCGCTTTCACTGCAGCAACATGGAGAGTCAACTCAACTACTGTTGCGAACGGAAATGTTTTTCATGGTCAAATGATATTGATATGGTGGATGGACTGGCTTGTAGAAAATGTGAAGCTTTTGGACAATGCATGTGTCAGTGCAAGTCATGGAAGAAACCGAAACCACAATTGAAGACATTCCATGTGTACCAGATGAGAGGGCATATGTATACTTGTTGCCCTGAACGCTGCATCGAGTTCCCACTAAAACACCTAACCAGCTGCAACGTTTGCAACAATTGCTTCGCGGGCTTTTGCAAACATTATTTAGCAAAATGTCAGTACAGGTCGACTTGGCATACCGAAGCTCTCATTATCGATAAAATCACTGAAGAAGCACAAGAGTAGTCTTCTACTCTTTTAATTTTTTAAAAACTCCGTTTGAATGACCTTGAAAGTGCCCCCACCACTTCCCATATACCTAGAGTACGCAGGGCCCGGAGGTCAGTCGCTCGGCGGCTGTCGTAGGGTGAACATCCGTGTTGTGCAGTCTGCTGTGCAGTTTTCATTTTAACCAGTTCAGGGTCACCACACTTAAACTCTGGCAAAAACGTCAAGCTGTTAACAACAATCCTAAGTCCCAGGTTCACAGTCAACCTCAAGGTCATCTCACTTTAACATGTACATTTAAGGTAGCACCAAGACGGTGCTACCTGGCTTGACATTTTCAAGTTTCCCGAGGTCATCGCAGTTCCCCCCACCATTTCCCATATACCTAGAGTGCGCGGGGCCGGGCAGTCAGTCGCTCGGTGTCTGTCGTAGGGTGCGCATCGCGGTTGCAGTAATGGTGAAACGCGGGAGTTGTATCGGTTCAAGGTCACTCGAGTGGTGTCACATGACGGTTTAGGCAGAGTCACGTTGCAAACTTTGAGTTTCCTCAGCACTTTTGCTGTTTCTCGTCTAATTTCGCTCCAAGTCGTCAAGGTCATTGAAACCTGACTGAAACTCGGAGCGTAGTGCGAGAAACAGCAAAAGTGCCGAAAAATTTTAGGTTTCGGCGTGACCTTGACCTTTGTGACATCGATGACGTCATAATGGTGACGTAAGGGGTGATGACGTCATCGCCACGTCATTTCTGCAACGTCATGGGTGTGACGTCACAGAATGACGTAATTGGTGATGACGTCATCGATTGCGTCATCGATGACGTCATCGATGACGTCATCGGTGAGGTCATTGACCTCGATGACGTCATCGCTCAGGTGACCTTGAACTGAGCCAGCTCCCGCGTTTCTCCACTACTTATAAATTATATGGTTGATAGAAAGTAAATAGAATATTTCGCTTGTTTGTATTTTGACTAGCATTTCGTTTGAAATAGGCCTGAAGATGGTAAGGCAAAATATTATTTCTTTGTAACCCACCATTGCTCTCGAAATACTAGTTTTAATTCAAAACCTAGCTCATACAACATTCATCATCTATTTTTTCCGAAACAAATGTTATAGAATGATAGTTTTAGTTTTTAACAACAGTTCGAAACATTCCATTCAATAAAAATTAAATCGTGGCACGAAATTCCAGACACCACAGATTGACCAAACGTTCTGATTCTTCTCTTATCGTTAACTATCATTAAATCTAGAAGGGTGTCAAAAGTAGGTAGGTGAAAAGTAGGATCAAGGGGTAAAATATTTAAATTTAAACTGTCTACTGTGTTAATTAAATACACCTTATCAGCAAATTCTCTGTTACTACAAAGATCAATGTTAAAATCACCTATCAATAAAATGTTGTCATAAATTGGTATTAAATTAGCTACATTACCAAACAGTTCAGATAAGTATAAGAGAGAGAGTTTTATAACATAGTACACACTAAATATATAATTTAAAATAGTACACTAATTTATTAATGACATGTGCAGATAAAATAAATAGTGTTATCATTTAAGACAATAAACTTTGTTTTGTTTTTTAATAAGTTATTTTTAAGGGATAGTTAGACAAAATGCCATTCAGAGCACTGAGTTATATGTTTTGACATATTTGTTTTATGAAAATAAACGTATGACTCAAATATATAGCTTATTGAATACATTTCTGTGAAATACGACACAATAGGAGTTGAAGTATTATTGCTGCTGTCATCAGAAATGTCACGACACGTTGACTAATGTGACATTGTCAGCGACAGCGCAATGTCGGAGTCACAACACGAGCCAAAAGTCACAAGTCGCCACTGGTTAGTGTCTGTCGCTCGACGCCCTCGACACATTTGTATCATATAATATTAAACAGTTTTTATATACTTTATATGTTCTCAGTAATAACACACTTTTGCATTTCTCATGAAACGACTAGAACTAGTTAATTTTCTTACATTGAAATATAAAACTTTTTTTTTCTAATTCAATTGTAATAAAGTATTGTTAATTTAGTTTTTGAGTTATAATTCAATTTAGTGTAGCAAATACGTATTTATATAAAAAATGTAATGCACATAAAAAATAGAATGAAGTTTAAATACACTATGATAAATTGCACATGATGTTAAATGATGAGCATATTAAATCTTAATTTGATTAATACTCAAAATCTATTCAAGGAAAACACTAAAGTATCATATTTATTCTAATATTTAGTCTAATTAAATTCTAAAGAGATGATAAGACACAGTAAAACGACAAAAAATTGCCTCGAGAAAAATAGTTCTTTGACAATTTAATGCTTAGTTATTACATTTTTTGTTCGCTTTAATTTCAGGATATATGTAATAAGTTATGTAGAAGTTGTTTAATAATCTTTACTAAGGCTGCGGTCTACCCCTGGCGCGCACCCAAATGCAAGGGTTTTTTAGAATCGTGTTATCTTCTGCCAAATGAAGCCTAGAGCTATAAATAAGGTGTCATATTAAAGAAGAATAACGGTACTAGTTTTCGTCTGTTACAATTTTGTAATTAGTTCATTAAAACTAATAGAAAATTTCAGTTAAAAATCGAGAAAAACAGATGATTTTAGACCGGTATAGCTGAAATTAGAAATTTTATTTTAAAATTCTAAAAAGATAGCCGACTAGATCCTTTTTTCTACTTTTAGAAAAAGTTAAGAGCCAATCTCTATCTTAATTAGTTATTTTTAAAACACGATCCCCGTAAACCTCTGCATCTATAAAACTCAAAAACAGATAATTTTACACAATTATAACTGAAATTAGAAATTTTATTTGAAAATTCTAAAAAGATAGCCGACGAGATCCTTTGTTGTACTTTTAGAAAAAGTTAAGAGTCAATCTCTATCTTAATTGGTTAATTCTGAAACACGATCCCAGTAAACCTCTGCAGCCATCAAACTCGCCTAGCGCTATGGCCGTGAGGCCGGCATATTCGGCATTATTGTTGTTTTTGTTTTGGTTGGGGTAGACCGCAGCCTTTATTAATAGTTTCAAATGATTTTGAGTTCTTAATCCATCTGTTGACATGCCTAACGAATTAGAAAATAAGTTAAGGAGACTTAAGGGGACTTGCCACGAAATTTTTTTTTTCACAAACTTTGTTTTTTTACAGATTATTATTCTGCAGAATGTACTGAAAAACACGATATCTTTGAATTTGTTCTAGCTCACCTGGAAGTTATTGAAAAAAATATTATTTCAACATATACACTCGCGATTTTGCAGCCGTGGAACGCCGAAAATTGGTCTTGGTATTGTCATACATATGAGCTTTGTGGAATATAGCTATCCAGCTTTGTTGTGTTGGCTACTGCTGTAGAAATCAGTTTGCCAACTGCTGTTGTCATAACAATTGTGGCTTTGATGTCTGCATATTGAAATTGAAATTATTGATAGTGCGGAAAAGTGTTTAATTACCTAGGTAATAGTGATTTTAGGTTGTTTGTTATATTCAATTTATTTGTGAATTTATTATAGTCAATTTATAGTTGTTTGTTATAGTCAATTTATTATTTAAATTGTGTTGCTTAGCAATAAAATACACACAGGCACAAGACTGTGCATAATAAATTCATTGTATGTGAAATAGGCTATGATGTTGTACGTCAAAATTGGTAATAAATGCTTAGCATAGGCCCAAAAACCAAGCAATAGCTGTTAAACACTCATATTTTGTACAGGAATTTTCTCCTTTTGTTTACAAATGCATTTTATCTGTTATAATTGTTATGATTGTCACAATTATCTATAAACAAATAAAAATGTATTAAATATTGATTTATTTCCGTTTTCCGTAAACTAAGGTTTTAGAACTTTGATGTAAGATTTCTCAGAACCCACAAAAGATATTGCAGCCAATTTTATTTATTTTTTTTACAATATAATTTACTAGTGTCCTACAGGAGATTTTCTAAATAGTCATGCTTATTTACCAAAAAAAAAATTGTTTTTTACAAATTTGTACCCAAAATTTGAATTAAATTTTGAAATTATGAAAGAAATACTTCGGAATAAAACAAATTCAAAATTTTATGTAGGACACTAAAAATAAATATGATGAACAAAATAAAAAAGAAATCATTGCTCTAAGTCTTGTGGTTTTTGAGAAAACCTACATATAGTTAACATGGAGTAATATAGGCGTAACGAGTCCCCTTAAGGAAAAGCGAAGAGGGCACACAGGGATTCCTATTGTTTCAAAACATCAAGTTGGAGCATAAATTAGGTTGGCGTTCTTAATACCGAGTAATGTTTACGTCCGCTTCGTTTAATTAAACCTTTCTGTCCTCAGATTGGCCTAATTTCATTTGGCTAAAATGGTGTCGAGCGTTGTATGGTTA
This sequence comes from Neoaliturus tenellus, assembly GCA_030545055.2. Classification (NCBI taxonomy): domain Eukaryota; kingdom Metazoa; phylum Arthropoda; class Insecta; order Hemiptera; family Cicadellidae; genus Neoaliturus; species Neoaliturus tenellus. The sequence continues at coordinate 52,153,639 of CM061533.1, read as the reverse complement.
AAACAATTCAGGACCAAATAAAAATCTTTGTGTTTAGACTTTATAATTTATTTTAAACGTAAAAATAATAAATAAAAATCTGTAATTATAAAATTAGATCTAAACTTATACGGAAATTTATTTTACTAGTAACATTTTACGACTGAAAACATACTTAACTATATATTAGTTTAGTGAAGTTGTAAGGTGATTGTTGATTATTTAATAACGTTGACAGTAAATGGTATTTATATAAACATCCATACATGAATTCTTCAGCGGAAACATAAAAATTCTTACTGTGGAAAGTAAGAAAAAGACATCGGTTGTCCATTTAGAAGAAACTTGGTGTAACAATCGGGAAAGGCTATACTCAAAGAAATAACAAATACCACTAGACAGCTGCCAGAATACGAAATTTTGAGAGTTTGAGATGTCTTTATTGAAAACCGATGTCAGAATGTATAACCCCTACAGCTATTCAGAATCATAAAAATAATCAGAGTTTCTTTATCAATAATATGTATGACATTAAGTCTGATTATTATGTTTGAATTCATATTCTAAGTAGTGAATTGCATGCTTCTAGTTGGCATGTAAACATTATTCTTTACGATCTTTGGGGGAATTTCACCAAAGGGAATACGCTATAATGGTAGTACTCATGGTAAGACCTGAGTCGACCCCATGTTGCCTTCGAGTTCTCTAGAAGCACTGATCGTTAAAAGTGATATATATACGCTCGAAGTGGGTATCAGAAAGTGGCCAACTTTTCGTCAGGGTTAGATTAGTATATTTTACAGAATAAATATATATTTTGTTTGGCTTTAGCAAGGATATACTACGTGTGATAAAACAAATAATATGCTTATGTAACAAATTTTTCCACCAACAGTTAGCTTTATACAGCATAATATTTTCATCTTAAATTGTTTAAATTTTTATTTTTTTTTGGCCCAACAATATCGGTTGTATTGTAGGTGTGAGTATGAAGAAAATGGAGTACTTTTTCATTAAGTAATAATTCGTTAATAGACCTAAATATTACCAATTTTAAACAAGAATATTTTCAAAAAAAGGGTTAACAGGATTTTACCTATAGAGATACCTGTAGGTGAGACTATACTGTAAATTCCTCAAGGTTAATTTGCTATTGTCTTGGGTTTCTTGTTATATTTATATTTTATTTAGATGATAAGTTCAATTTCTTACTTTTTCCCAATTACCGAATAGTCAAAAAACTGGTTTTTATTCATAACTAGGCCAAACTATTCATTCTTTTAGATTAGAGGTTAACCTTATATTCATTTAGTTCACCGTGATCATGGACCTTAAGGTCCGAAACATGTCGGTGTATTAATAAATTAATTTTATAACAAAGGGTGCTATGTTTAATTGCAATGTTTTTCAATGTAATAAAAGTAGTCCTAATCATATCTAATCTAATATTCATTCTTTCTATGTTGCTTCTGTACACTTCTAAAGTCTATCCCTTTAACCTAAGCTTAAGACAATTATTACAAACAAACTCTATTTAAGTACTAAGTATTAAATAGAGTAATTAAAGTATTTAAGTATTAATGATATGTTAAATTAAAATACAACACACATACGCTTCACAAAAAAAGTCCACAACCTAGGCATACACAGGCAGAAATAAAAAAAAAAAACTAAAACAAATGTAACACAAGATATCCGACTTTTGAGGTGAGTTGTGAAGGAGTAGACACGTCAAGCTGCCATAGACCTATGGTTCTCTCTTTGAGACAGCTAACATGTGTGTCAAAGAAATATGTTTTACTAGTAACCATACATTAAATTTAAATCTCCATTATAAAAGTAACATTCAATATATCTTACATAAACTGGCTGGGTAGATGAGTGGTCACAGTGTTTGCCTTTTAATCCAAAGGTTGCCGGTTCAATCCTGAAGAAAGTTGGTAGCTTTTTAAAAGATCGATTCCGGACCCAGTTGCCATTTTTTATTAGGCTATTGATTAATGATGCTTTCTAACAACTAGTCAATGTTAGATAGTAACAAGACTCTGATTTGGATCGTTTTCCGTCAAAACATAAAAAATGCCATTGGTGTAGATGGACACACAAAACAATTTATGAAATAAAAAATATGATTTATAATATTAAAATGTAAATTTAAAATGTTGCGTAGGATTTAAATTTGTATCAATTGAAAAAATCTGTTTCTCATTTTAAAACAGAATCAAAAGAGATTACATTATATATTTACTATTCTAATATATAATGATACAGTTTTCATTACGGGTATAACAATATAAATGGCATTTCAAAATACATTCCAAGGGTGACGGAATCAGTGGAGCAATAAAAGGCATTGCTGAGCGTAAATTGAGAGAAGAATCCCAGATGAAACACATTTGAATACAGAAGACCTTTGCATTTGGCTATACAGTAATAACAAGCGAGCTGTAATTTAAAAACAGGTATTCTAAAAGTTAATTTAATTTTTTTGTTTAAATTCATAGCATATTAAGTTTTTTTTTTTTAAATATCAATAAATGCTGATTGTAAAACGATGAAACTGTTAGTTAATTACAGATTGTTAATGAATTATGTTGTGTACTTTAAATAATTGATAATAACCATAAATTACTGTATTATCGTAGAATGTTAAAATCAGTGTGAGAAAAATTTTTTTAACTAATATATTTTTTTTACTTTATTACAATTAGTATATCGTATTTTGGCAAGATTTTAAAATATTAAAAGGATTTAAAGATAGTGGTGAGAAATTATAATAAATGTCATGTCGGTAAAATTTTTTTTTTTTGATCAAAATTTGCTAAAATTTACAGTCTATAGTAATGTAAAATTTGGTACTGAACGGGTTTATCAACCATTTTCTTCCTTTACACATCACATAAATAAGTATTGGGGATTGTATTCCCAAATAAATAATATAAAGATTCATACAGAATAATATATTTGTTAATGTCGTTTCTATCTTAAATTTAAATCTGTAATGATGGGTAACTGAAAGAAGAAAAAAAGCTTTGAAACGTTCCACCACCTGATTTACCAAACCTTTTTCAAACCGTAGTTGGCCGTTCTTACTTTTTGGTATTAGTAAGAGGGTAAATTTTAATTAGAATTATTTCTCACATTTTCTTTTTACTCCATGCATCAGATGAAGGCACCAATATTTCCTCGGTACTTTAGTACAAATATCTAACTCTTTCTACACGCTTGAGAACATTGCTCTTACACGCGTTAAAATTTTTATTTATTTTTATTATTAATTGGCGTTATTTGTTTGTGATTTGTTAAAAACTGTCTACATTTGGATGACAGTGAGTTAAATGAGAGCCTTGTGTTACAATTCCAGCAAGAATGATCATAATTTCTCGGTTATAGGAACGAGTGTGTCAAGTACTTAATAACAAGTTTTGGAGCAGATGGGTTGAAATGGGGGAATGACACCAAGAAAACCCAGCCATTGGAGTTTTCAACATATGTATGGGGTCTGTGACTCGTAACCTAGTGGGTATTATTGACCATCAAAAGCCGTAATGACTCGTCACCAAGTGGCGATTGATTATTGACTATCATAAGCCTAAATGTAGAAAACTCGCAATATTAGCAATATGTATTTTTGGTCCTGTGAAAAACTTTTTCTCCCCCATCTGTCAGGGGCATCATCAGCGCATTATTGTCTTGAGGTTAAAACATGGCGAACTTGATGTTCTTGTCTAAGATTAAAATCATAAACAAACAAACATTGAGTACAGACGAACAACACGAAGACCTATTGGACACAAGACATACTTTGCGTTGGCATAACCTCATTCTTATTCCGCACACGGGCTTTCACCGGCCGGTACTGTCCACTCCCGGTACTCGTCAACAAGTGGGTACTATTGACTAATATTTTACATCGATTTTACAGACAAAATGATTCTATTCATTAGAATAGTTAATATTGCTCATAATTCGGTTACTAGCCAAAACGATTATTTAATAAATAAGGTACTGCTTCGTAGGTAATTGTTCACTACTATTATCACTATTATGATGAAATAAAAAACTTAATTTATCTTTTAAAATGTACTTAAACATAGAAAATCATAAAAATTGTTTAGATTAAGACGGGGTAAAAGGGCTCATCTCAGCATGTCATTCAGTGCTTTGGCCGTTCCCAACTTGTTCCTTAATTTGAAGTGCGATTAAATTAAGGGAGGTTTTGAATAAAAGATAAAGACTTTAAAAGGGCTTTGATCTCCTTTTTTATTTTCTTATATTTTACATCCAAATTAAGAAGCTATTATGGAATAGAGTTGATCAACTTCGAACCAAACCGCTGAAACTGCTTTGGGCGCAGGCTCTGAATTACACGGCAGAATCCCTTCCCTCCTTATCATTATATGTACCTGACTCTTATTTCTCTCACGTGCTACTGAAGAATAGCGGGATTTCTTTGGAAACAGTGTGTTATTGGTACAGTGGTGTTACACTGAACACTGGATTTTGTATCTTGCGGTCTCGTCTTCTGAATGGTTGTATGATATTGCGAACCGTGTTCAGTTAGTTCCCACAACGGCCACTTGTCTGCTTAGAATAAATAATTTCTCTATCCCCTGAACCCCCCCTCCCCCCGCGTAGACAAGTAGTTTGATTTTCATACAATTCTTTGCACCGTTTATTATTTTTTCCTTGTTTATAGATTCAAGGAAAACTATAGTTCTCTAATAGTTAAAAATTTGAATTGAGTGTTTGGTATAATTTATCAAACTTAATGTCACCTTAGGCATATTCGTGATTATTACAGCTAGGGGATAATTTTGCAACATCAATAAATTAAGTATGGCAACTAAGTCGTTTACAGGGGATCCTGTTCCTATGGTAAAACTTCTCAAAGTAAGCTGAAAATCAACTATAAATTATTTTGATATACAATATATTTATTTATTCAACGTGTGTTATTCCTTTGGATTTACTTACAGTAAAAAACTACTCAAAATAAATATTTACAGGATAATAACTCTTGAAGTCCCTGGCCAAGAGGAAAGATTGATAAGAGGTAAGGCAAGCCCTGAAATATATTGCAACTCTCCCCGCTCCTCCATCAAATCAAATAATTTATTGGCTACAAAGAGAAAAGAAATCCTCTCTACAGTATTCATACGGAATCTGGTCAAGCCTAATATTGTGAACCGGCTATTGCAAAGAGATGTTTTAATAATTGAATCCAGTGAGGAACTAAATTTTTATTAAATTATCTTAACAATAGTTATTAAAATATTCTCTATGTATTAGATCTCCTAAGGAATTAATATGAATTTAATAGATCCTAACACTATATCTATATATGAAATTGATTGTTAAGGTAAAGCTTGGATAACAGTCTTGCAGTTTCGCTTAGCTGTTTCCAATAAAAATAAATAGAAGATAATACGTAAAGTATAATTTTAGTTATTAACAACAACAAACAATAAAAAAGAAAAAAAAATTGCTATCAATATTATAAAAGTTTTGTAACTTTTGAAACTAAAGAAAAGTTGCCTTATTACATAAAACTAACTTTTATATACTAAGAATGGAAAGAAAAAAATTTCAAACTCAAAAATTTTAGTAATTACAGTTAACATTTATATCTAATTTTAGTTTATAAAACCCAGTTTGAAAGCCATAAAATAAAAAAAATCCCTATTAATTAAATAACTACTCCATTTACACTTATTTATTAGATATAATATAAAACTAAATACTTAATAGATAATATTATTTTTAGTATAATATAATTTTGGAATGGATATCCTCAGATCCATTCAGTAAATAAGAATCATAAAAAAATATAAATAAAATAATCCTAGCTCAATTATTGGGAATTTCAATTAATCTTTGATGTAATTGTGAAACTCCAATAATTAAAATCAACCTCCATCAAAGGAGTAACAGTTATTGTTACAATTTAATGATCCTTTCAATCATTATACAAAATATTCTTCGTATGTTTCCACGAAGGAAACCCATTGAGACGGTTGAATAATGCACTAATTAGCTTTTCAAATGATATATAACATCATATGTGGGTTTCAATGTGGTTGGTATAGAAATTCTCGGCACTTAATTGGGAATTTCCTGAGTTGCCTGATAATTTGTAATTTGCCGTTTAACTTTTTTAAAAACACAATTTAAATATAATTTTTATTTATTTTAACAACACGATTTTGCAATGAGGTTGCATTTTTAAGTTTCTCCCCTTCTCAAATTATATACAAAATCAGTAAAAGATGTATTCAATAAATTTGTTTAATACTTGTTTATAAATCAAGTTTGTTTTAGAATTCACATATAAATGTTTACTATTACTATAAGTACCAGGGGGACCGAGCTTAAGCTCGGTTAAAACTATTACTTTTGTTTCTCACACAAAGCTCGTTCGCTCCGCTCACTCGCCAGGCGGAGGGTTTACTGCACATTCGTATGATTTTCCTAAGACCGCAGGTTAAATATGTAACACATTGGATTATTTTATCTACAGTTATCAGCTGATTTTTGTTCAATTTAAAAATCTCCATAAGGATAACATGGGATCTTTGAAGGGCTCTAGGGCGAAAACCGGATTTTTGCAAGCTATGGGAACAGCTCCAATCGATTTCTGATGGCCAAACCCCCATATTCAATCAAAAAATCAAAAATCCTTGGAGCGAAAAAAAATTTTATTCGTACAAACGGAGCTTGCTTTAGAGTATAACATAAGATAAATGGATACATTTTTATTATTGTTAATGTTAATCAAGTTGCAAAACTTGGATTTTATAATTTATTCATTGCATACACAAATATTACTACCAATAATATGAAACTTAGGTCATTTCTGAAATTTTGAGTAACTTTTACACGAGCGGCACGCGTGTAAATAAATGAAATAAAAAAGGACACTCAAAATTTGTCATCAACATATAATCCATGTAACAGAAAAGAGATAACTAGGCTAAGTGCTCATTATTTCCAAATCCAGTCGATGTAGTGAGTAGTTTAGAAAAAAATGTTTTTAATTTATACTATAAAATAATAGGTCTGAAAAGAAAAGTTACTTGGACGGTTTCCATAACCTGATTCTCCCGCAACACTATGTCAAACTGTGGTGGTCGGCTCCAACTTTTAACTGTTATTTGGAAAGTGATCAATTTGGGTAATGACTAACTTTACACTGATTAAAATTTTCAATTTTGATTTGTTAAGTTATTTTTTATTATAAATGAAAGAGCTAAGTGGAAAGAGTAATTATTTGAATTAGATATAGTAAAATATCATTCATATGAATTAATTACTCTATAATTAATTACTCTATAATTCTCATGACAAAAAATGTGATGCATAACGCAGTATGAAAAAAGTTGGAGATTGTGAGTTTCAACCAGACTCCTCAACTGTTGCCAAAGAATAATTAATTGGCTTTTAGCTTCAAGTCCAGAAAAATCGACATTGATGCCAGTCTTCTCTATAATTTATAATATAAATTCAGAATAAAAAATATAAAAAAAACAATAAAGACAAGACAAGTACAAAAAATAAATACTTAAATTATGTGGAGAAAGATTGTGTATGTATTGGATAATATAGCCTCTGTATCGCAAAAACGCTAATCCCTGTGTTCCCTGTTAAAAATAAAAAATTATCTGGCCTTAAAATTTCCAATGTGAATTAGGAGTAGAGTGAATCCAACTAGGCTGCAAAGACATTCAATTAAAATATGGTAAAGCACTGAATTTAAAGCATACGATTGAATGTCTTCTGCTCGGATATGTCATCACACGTGGAAAATGGCTACTTTCGGGCCGTGATCGAGTACATGTGAGGTGTTAGAACATAAAAAACCAAATTCTTTTGACTCGACTCTGAATAAAACTTTTCATCACAAGTGTAATAAATTAGGAGCAACCAGTTAAATAATATAGTTATACAAAATAGCCTACGTTAGAGTAATTTCTGAATTGCAATGACATGAATGCCATTTACATATTAGTAGGCGTTCATGAATCTAATGAAAGAATTATAACTAATAGGTGGGTAGTTAGTTATTTGTGTATTTGTAGGAATAACGTGTCACTTTGTCTCTTTTGGTAAAGTTGTTGGCATCAGAGCAAGATCAAAGCTTTTTTTTTCTAGGTATAAAAAAAAATTAAATTTACTCCCGGAATACCCACAGCATTCTTACCAAAATCCTTTATTTAATACTCTAAATCTAATATCCGCCTGCTCTGACGGATGAAGACTTATCCATTTTTCATTGCACCAGCACCAATTATGAACAAATATATTGGTTTTAATAAATTTATTTTTGGATCAAAAGGAAAATATAAATTTATTTTCAATCGAATGACGTTGAACAAGCACTCACTATTGCTACCCATTGTTTTAGTTATCTACCACCAAAATTCGGGACGTCAATTGAGGGGTATAAATGCGAACTAAACTCTCTCTTATGGTAACTTAAGGGAAAACGCCAAAAACTGTTTAAAAGTGATATCAACGTAATATGATATGGCTGTAATTATTTTACTATAAAAGTATAAGTATACCTGAGTCTGGCGTTGTGATTCACTGTATCCTTCCTCTAGGTGACGGGTTTCGAGTATTAAATACTTACAGTATTAAAAAAACTTTGACGACCTAGTGCGAGTGATGATTTGATTTTCCTTGTAGGTAAGGTTCGACAATGAGTGTATAATACTCGAAACACGTCACCTAGAGGAAGGAGACAGTGAATCATGTCGAGAGGCTCAGGTAAATGTAAACCTTTATAATCAATTCTAGTGTTTTGGTGAAAAAAAACTAGGAAATATGAAGTATTTTTTTTTTGTATTATCCTGTCATGATTGTTTGTTATTCGTACACACTACATAAAACAAATTACTACTGGCTTTGTGAAAATTTAACTTTGAAATTTGGTACTTTAATAATGTTTTTCACCTCTACAACCTACTTTAAAAACATTCAAATAATAATAAATCAAAGAATTTTTTTAACCTTTCAAACTCCATCTTTGGCGTTATTTATATACCATTTATCTGATGTCTTTGACATCTTTCTTTTTAATCAAGTTGTCGAATATTGCACTGGTTCTTCCATGATCACAAATTACTTAGTATTTATCCCTAATATTATTAATGAAATTTAACACAACTTAGTTAAACACGCTTAGGACCAAATTTTAGGTAAGTTTAGTGTTTGAAGTTAAGCCAAGAAGACCACCAATCCCATGAAGCTTTGGGTGTGCCACAAGCTCTGTGATTGTTTGGATTGGAGAATGTGAAGTTTGCTTTATAAAACCTGCTGGATAGTATGAAATATGAAATAAAATACTATTTTGACTGTTTATTTAAGTTGTAAAATGTGAATTTTGGGTTAAATACTCATAACAGCCATACTCATGATATGCATAACTCAATATGTAAAATACGTTGGAAATTGTGAGTTTTACAACCAGACCCCTCAATTGTTGAAAACATATAATTAGCTAGATTTCAGCTTCAACTTTGGAAAAAAATGACAGCGATGCCAGATTTATCTACAATATAGGATTCGTTATTCAGAAAAAAATAATAATAAAGGAAAATCAAGTACGAAACATAAATAAGACTTAAATATATGGAAATCCCACAAAAGATTACACTTCTGAATGTGGTGCAAGTCTTTGCCAGTTTACTCAAAAATCATTCTCACAGTTATTGAGTATCTTAACTATTGTGCTTAACAACAACATTGGTCTTAAATTACTCTTAACAATGTTTTCAGACTTATACTTGGAATTATCTTTGCAATTTTTTTGGTGTTTGGAAATTTTTTATTTCTTATAGATTGATTAGACGATTATTTGTAGTATGCAAAGCAACATTACCTTTTATGATTTCAGCTGGAAAGTCGTCTAAGACTAGTGACACACCTTCTTTAATATTGTTAAATGCCCCGTCAAGCTGAAGTTCGCTTGCAGGCTTCATCACATTCGCCAAGTATACTGACCAGTCGCTCCACTGCCGGCGTAGTAAGCATCCTCAACCTCTGGCTCACTTCTGGCTTTTATTTTACCAGCAAATTATTCTCCTCCTGATGAAAAATCTTAAGCTGTTTGCTTATGTTGTAATCTGAATTTGACGTGGAAGTCATTGAAGAATTTGGACGTGGCCCATTGAACAATTCTTTGTCTGGGAAAAGGGGAATTCGTAGTCCCCGTTTGGGAAGGGGGGTTGGTAATTCCTTGACTGCAAATTTCTTACCTCGCGGCTGTGTGTTGAAAGATTCTCAATGTTATTCTTATGGTTCACACTTCACTCCCTCATTATAAGGCGTAAAGTTTAACGTATCAGGTGGGAAACAACTTAATTATCAATGGTCAAGGCTAAAAAAAGGTGCACAATGTGAAAAATATATAGTACGGCATTAATATAATTTTGGATTAAAACACCAAAGTTCATTTTGTATTTATTAAGTTGAAAGCCTCTCACTAAACAAACTATCATATTCAGTTTTTATAAACTAAAAGTACGGTTTTGGTTTACGGCACGGCTGAAGATGATACCTTGTCTATTGATTCAGTTTATTACAACACTAAAAGTATTTTAGTGTTTTAATGATTTAAAATGACGAAGATTTTGTTCCAACACAAAAATTAAAAACTACCACATTTATTTATTGTGATTTAAGAGGATCTAATCTGCAGTGTTATTAATCTTAAAACAACTAGTAAAACTTCTGTAACAATTTTTTCTTTACAATTTTGCAAACAAAGTAATCGTGTTCAGAAATTTTCTATGTTCATCATTTCCAGATCGTGTTTTCTTAGCCCAGTTTCAATGAATTTAAAATCAATGAAATTGAGAAGAAGTGATAAATGGCACGCTACGAGGATGGGCTCGGTTTCGGCACAACCGGACGGCACGGTGTCGGGTTGCGGTGCGGCAGCGGCCTGGGCAGGTGGCCGGGGCTCCCTCGGTCCGGGCCAGTCGTTCCTTCGTCCGTCGATCACCCGGACCAGAGGACCCACAGCTCCTCCGGACAGCACGACGGACTCAGCGGACACACTCGACACCTCTGAGAGCGCAAGAGGTTTGCAAGTATGTATCTGAAATCAAACATATCAGGATTTGCTATATGCATTTGCAATATATTTTTACCGCATCTGTTCAATATTGAAGCATTTTAAAGCAGTAATTATTTCGAAAATTACAGAAATTACAAGTCAGTTATAATTTACATTTTTTAATGGTAGTGCGTATTATTTGTTTTCTATGCAACGTTATTTTCTCTGTGCAAGGATGAATAGTGCAAGAGACAACTATACAACCTTGTTTTGGATAAAAAATACTATTATTCATTATTCTTTAGATTTTTTAAAAAAAGCACTTATAAAATTTAGATAGCCTAAGACTCGATAAAATAAAAATTTAAAATCAGAACGTTATTAAAAAATACACTTTTTAATTCTTTACGAAACTCTATTCGAAATGAGCTTAATGTGGAAGGGGAAAATCTTAATAATAAGCGGGTGGTTAAAATAATACTCAAGTTAGTTAATAAAATCTAAAACAAACAAAGACAATAAAAATGCTAGCAGTGATATAAGCGAAATATTAATGACTCGAGGTCGAGGTTCAATACTGTATAAGAGACAATTAATTTAATTGAATACAATTGAATTAAAGGTATAACATGAGCTATCGTTGTCCGTTTATGTTGATTGATTGGAAAATTTTACCTTGGTGATAGTTGAATGCATTTTAGTTATGATATTCTTAGTAATAAATCAAACAAAAATAATTAAATTTTCATATTGAATTCGCTTGAACTATTTTTCATATTGAAAAAACATAGTTTTATTTGTTTCGATAACAAATAAATTAAAGGGAGATCCTATCTTTGATTTTTACTAATAAATCAAATTTCAACAGTTTATAACACCAATTTAACTTAACATAAATATGGCTTAATTAAAGGTAATCTTAATAACACCGTAAAATCAGTCTTTAAATTCAAAGTAACATGAAAGCAACAATTAGTATAAGAAAAACGCTAATTTCTCAACGTAAAATGTACATCGTATATGAGGGTATGACAAACTCAATTTTAAGTCACATAATTTTCATACCTAATTTAAATGCAAATGATTTTGTATCATCAGTATTCGAAGCAACGCAATTATTTTTTTTATGTTTTACTTATTGAAAATAATATTGCTATTATTTTCATAAATTTAGAATGGTTGTAAAAGCCAGCTAGGTTTAGTATTAAAAAAAAAAAAAATATTTAAGAACAAAGCATCCTTTTTATTTAAGAAGTTGTTATTTGTTTCGACTAACATATTTCAGACAATAAAGATATAGTTAGACTTAATATAATTCACAACTAATTGTTGATATAGAACCAATTTATATCTGAAGAAATAATTATTAAATTATTATACAATATTAATTTCTACTTGGTTAAATTACTGTAATATGTTGTATTTTTTTTATTTTTTATTTTGCTTCCTATATTTTTCATTTTGTTTCACTTAAACTGTCTTCAGTAAATTCATTGAGTGTCTATTGTTTACGAATAAAGTGGTTCTTCTTATAAGCTATGCCTTCCTGATTGTCTCTAGTACTCTAAAATATACTTACATTTTCTTTATGTTTATCAACCCAAAGATATAAATGTGCTGCATAGTTGTGTTTCATTGTGGGTATTTAATTGATTTGTTAATTCTACTATAAAATATTCATCGCAGTTACTACAATATAGTTTTTATAATCCCTATCTACGACAACAATACTCTATCTGCGACAAATTAAGTCATGTTAGACAGAATCAAAACTACAAGAAAAAATATTTTACTAAGCATATTATAACAATTAATTTTAGTAGAAATTAATAACAAATGATTTTTTAATTATTTATTCATTCCTACAGATGTATATTGGATTTTATACAAATAATTAGCTGTGAGGTTATATTGACTGGAAGATCAAATTAATATCCCAAACATTATAATTAAAATGAAATAAAAACTTCTTATAAATAAACCGTACTTTGTTCAAAAATATGTTTATTGTAATGCTGTTATATTTATCTGACAAAATAAATTTAAACTATATTTAAAACCATGAAAACCATGAAACCGTAATACACAATTCATATTTTACAATTACCTAACTATGCTAAATATGTTTGTCTCATTTAGAACACTCAAAAATATAGTTTATTTTCTTATGACTTCACCAAGCTCTCATAATATATTTTCTACGATTTTAGATTTTTAAGGAAATTAAACTTTACTCAGATTGCTTCCAGATTTTTCTTTTTGGTTTTTATTAAGTTTAAGTTTCAAATCTTTTGTTTTTATGATTTGTGCTGAGTGTTTCTTTACATGCAGAGTAAATCAAGGTTTGGAAAGAGAACAAGTTCATAAAGTGCTAACCCTGGTTCCTCTTATTTCTTGGCAATCAGCTGATGTGCATTTATGCATTTTGTTTACTTTATGCTGGTTCCGTGGAAGGTAATAAAGTTGAAGTCAGAAACACGCTTTTGATAAAAAAAAAATCAGAGCGTGATCATTGTTGTCCGAGGTATCAAAATTATTGGTATATGTCGCAATGCGTTCATATGAAAATGTTCATATAAAGATATACCTATAACAAATCTATTATTTTATAAATTTCTTGATAAAACGAAAGTAAGAAACAGGTTCTCTAAATGTTAGAAGATGTTAGATCTGCGTAAAAACATGGGCTATAAAACAAGTCAATAGATTGTAGATTTGTTAGAAATACCCTTACCAGGAAATTTTCGTTCGTATTTCAACTTTATAACAACATTTTTTTTAATACTCCCCGGCCACAATGAACCCTCCCTGATATTATCTCAAAACCATGTTTGTGACTTCAACTCAATTACCTTCCACGGAACCCACATAAAGTGCACAACGACTATACACTGCACATCAGCTGATAGCCATGGAAGAAGAGGGACGAGAGATGCAAACTTGTGAAATTGTTCTCTTTCAAAAACTAGATTTACTCTTCTTATAATTTGAGTTGAATTTTAAAAGAAACAGTCTGTACATTTATTAAATTTTCTGCCATTATATTACGATACACTTTATTATATTTATTGCTATAATTATTTGTAGTATTATAATATATCTTTCATTATATTATAGTCAGTTGTTACTCTTCTTGTTGGTGAAGTTCTAGTACTCATATAATATACAATTTTTTAAATATAATATTTAGATGTATCTCAATACATTCTTTGTGACTCATGATGAGAAACAGTTGATTATACTATATTCTAGCAATGGAGAACAAGTTTTCAATATTTAATATTTGTACGTGGATTTTTAACCTATCTGCCGACAGTCTGCAAAGCTTTGCCGGAGTCAATGGCTGAGGAGACTTCATAAAACGCAATATGAACATGTGGCCCACATCGTATCTTCCTTCAGCTACATGTTATTTAATATAATTTCTTTCGACCTACAGATATTTTGATTTAAATAGTATCCATTGTGTTGTGTATTAAAATTTTCATCTTTTAGTTACTCAATGGTTATTAAAATTTTTAATTCAAATGCTGATCAAGAATGTTGATAAACATTTCACTAATTGGATCTCATACTATTATTTGGTTATAGATCTGGATGGGTGGATGGATTTGAATGCGAATTAAAAAATGCACTACTGTTAGAATTGAAATTACATTAAATTCACACACTTACATTTAACTAATGGTGAATTAAAATAACAGTAAAGCACCGAGTAGCAATACTACAGACAGAAGTGTAGCTGCTAAAAAAAGACTCAGGCTCAACATAGTTCCAGTTTCCTCCTGATAAATTTGTTTCTTTGAATGCTTGTAATGCATGACGATGCCATACACCATTCTATACACTTTTCTTTATCAAGTGTTAACTCATCTCTAGGACTAGGTTAGAACATTGCAAACGAATTGAGAATAACAAATACACATCTTACAGTGGCACGTTTATAGACACATTTAAGGATTTAACTAGTGGGAATTTTTCTTTTAAAAAGTCTATGAAGGTTTTGTTTTGGCAATACTAATTTGTATGTTTGAGTTGTGTTTCCTAAAGAATTTAATCGATTTTCTTTTCGTAATGAACTGAATGCAGATAAAATGGAAAACATCAGACGTTATTACGTGAATCCCAATTATTGTAAAAACAATCTTAATTACATCAATAGTTCAATTAACGGATAAGTCAATTTTTATATACTTCCATTTTCCAATTTATTCAAAGTAAGAATTAAATGCGTAAGCATACGTACTTAAAGATGCATACGGAAACAAAATAACACGAAATAAATTAGTTAACATGAACGTCAGTTAGACTAAGCCGTGTTTTTTTGGCTGATATCTGAGCTAAGATTCATATCGCTTTTTTGTATCTTTTTTCCGTATGTTTCCGCCAGAGGCATTTTTGTTAGAAGTTTGTACAATGTATAGTAAACACTTTTAAGGGAAAGCGGTTCCATTCTATAAAAGTCTGTGGAAACCCCGGGAATCGAACCCGTGACCTCTTGAACCGAAGTCCAACACGCTAAACATAAGGCCAGCGAGATGCGCCTAATTAAAAATAATTTAATTACAGTTATTTATCTAAGTCAATTTATTGCCTACTTATAATTATTACATATGGCTAGATATAAAACTTTACTCTTCAATAAAACATTTTCACATTTTACATTTCGTTATTCGTTTTAAATACAGAAATTTATGCCAAATTAAAAGAAAGGTGTAATGAAAGATCAAAATAATTTATCTAACATTAGATGTACTTACTAATGTAGTGTTCAAATATATTTTTAAATACTTGTCACCTATTTTACATTTAATAATTACAATTTGAAGTGTTTTGTTAGTGTAACAATATACCTAGTATTTTAATTAAACCCCTTCTTAATGTCAAATTATATTATTGTAAAAAGTATATGAGCACAATAAAAAATGATCATACTAAAATTAGCTGTAAACATGTTTTTTCTTGTTGAGTTGACGTAAAGCAAGTGTAACAGTACAAGCCCAGACCATAACAGCCCCAGATATTCTCGCGGATGTGCCACCAGCCTGATGACTTTCTCATATTCCGAAGATCCTAGTGTAAGGTTTCGCAAGTTCACTAAAGCAACAAAAAATTTCGGTTGTAGGACGGAGAAAGTTGACCATCACTACTCGCCTGAGAACGGAAAAGTAGAAGGGTTCATTGGACAACAAAATCGGGTCAACTGCGAATTCGAGAGGACCAGAAACAAAAAACCTGACCCCTGATCGGAACTATTCGGTTACACCAAAGCGGCCGAAAGTGTGCGAGTGAGCGAGACACACGCACGCACGCGCACAATGACGCACACACGCACACGCGCCCGATCTATCGCTGGAGCAATCCACTTATGATTCGGCTATAAAATAAATGTCTATCCTAGTTTAATGTAATAGTAAGTTTGTTCAAACATAAATATTTTGGTTAAACAAATTTTGATTATTTTTTTGCGTAGAAAAATAGCTTCTTTTGATGTTTTACTGTTCCTGCAAGGGTTAAAAAGTTGTAAATTTGAGTTTCAAGAGTAATCTCTTTTAGAACTATTACGAAAAGCTAAAATTTTTGAAGTAGTTTATTTTCCTCCAAAGTTCATAGCGAATTTAATACAAAATATAGTTATACCGTTTTACCTAATCAATCACTAAGCATAGTGTAAAACAACTTATTAGGAGTAAAAATATAGTAAAAGAAATTGTTTACCATTGTTATTGAAGAAACTAATTTTTCATATATTAATCTAGACATGTAGGCTTAAAAGTTATTTGTAATAACAAAAATTCAACTTATGTCCTTGGAGTTGATGTCAATTTTAAAACGTCAATTATTGAATGGTGTCAACAATGTGATATAATATACTTATGCCATACTAAAAAACAATTATTTCAGTTAATAGTTTGGAATGGAGTATAGCTAAAAAAAACTATAAAGAATCGAAGTCATAGTGAATTTTATAGCTTCCTCTGTCACTTTTATGCCGCTTTTATACTCGTAGCAGGTTGTGCTTGGCGTGTTTTACCTCATATAAAATATAACTTACTGGCTGTTTTAAAGAACAGTACCCGGTTTACCGAGCTTTACTCGTTGGTTTTAATTCACTTTTGTTACAGTGTCATGGTAATAAAGATGTTAAATTAACACCAACAACAACTATACCTCCTCACAGTTAACCAGCTGTTTTAAAAGGCTGCTTAGAATTATTGTTCCTTTATTTTTGTTTATCATTCGTAGTTATTTCGTTACCCATAAGACCAATGTTAAAAATAATGATTTTTAAACTTTTTAGACAAACTTAAATTTTTTCTGGGGTTGATGTTTTTTCTATATTTATTTTTGGACCAAACTACTCTTAAATGCAAAGTTTAAGGAAAATCTACCTGCTGGGTTTCTAGACCTACCTTCTTTACCTAGGTTCGTGGAACACACATTGTTACAGGCAATCCTCGTATTATATTATAAGATTCAGGCAATTTATATTTTTATCTTTCAGTTGTATAAATAAAAAACCTTTTTGTTTAACAGAATAATAATGTCAAACTATTAAAACTGAAATATGTTTATGTATTCATCTTGAAATAATGTCCTTGATAA
Organism: Neoaliturus tenellus; assembly: GCA_030545055.2. Lineage (NCBI taxonomy): Eukaryota > Metazoa > Arthropoda > Insecta > Hemiptera > Cicadellidae > Neoaliturus > Neoaliturus tenellus. The sequence goes on along the minus strand of CM061533.1, from coordinate 52,135,992 downwards.
TCTTGAAATAAATACGAAATTTACTAATGCGTGTATCCAATTTGCAGATTTAACAATGACTACAACAAGGACTACAAGATACCTGTTATTTGTTGCAATGTTTGCTGTATTTTTTTGGACGATAACTGCAACTCAAATAAGCCTTGAAGATGGTCAGGAAAAAGGTGAGACACTTTTATTTTTGAAGGGGTTTTCAACAATAACCACAAATTTTAAACAATAGAATTAGTTTTTAAAGGAATTCATACTTTTTTGTTATAGTAAAAATTGGATATGATTATTTAAAAATATTTTATAATGTAACATAATCCCTCTCTATTACGCCTTAGGGAATTCAAGATTGATGTCATTTAAATTTCTGCTTTTCTGTATGTGACGCTCATGTAAAAGATATGGCTGTGTAAGTTAATGGTTAAATTGTTGCTCCCACTTTTTCCTTCCATAGAGTACAGTGGTGTGTATACGACAAACACAACTTTTTTCCAATTGCATGTGCGATTTTAGGGCTTTGCCTCAAAGTCTGTCAAAGTAGCCAAGTTATATTAAAATACCACTGTTTGTCAGCTTTTCACATGGAAACAGCTTAAGTAAATTATATGAACATTTCACTATTGTTACTTGGTGATATAAGAAGGATTTTAGCTACTCTAAACTAATATTCGTCAATAAGGATCTCTTTCATAGTAAAAAAGTTGATCATATAAGAATATTTTACTCTAAATTATAACATATATCAGGTGGATAGAACAGTTTGAAATTGTCATTACAGATTGCAAATTAGATGGAAATACATTCTTATAAACAGACTTGTTAATTTCAAACCCTCCACCTTTTCCATAGACAAAAGAGAACGTGTACATTGCAGCGATTCATTTATCTTAAACAAATGGATTTATTGTCTTAACTCCTTACAAATTGCTAAATCATTCACAAATATAGTCCCTTATTATTAAAGTGTGTAAAAACTAATACACAATTTTGTTTTAATACTACACTGTGTAAAAAAGGGGTACTGTACCGTATTTTACAAAACAAAACAGCTCAAAACTTTCAATCAATCAATGTTTTTCGATAAAGGTATTGTAAAATTTGAATTTATTAAAGCTTACATAATTTCAAAAAAGTATTTTGAATCAGAAGTCATTTATAAAAAAATTATAAAATATTTACAGGACATTCCGCAGGATTTTCCAGGGCACGAAAATAGGCACCATTTTGAAACCGATGAAGATAACCAAATTCTGTTTCGACCAAAATGTTAGAAGACCTTTCAATTAATGTATCACTCGACTATCATTACATTTGAAAATTTACCGAAAACGAACAATAACTTAAAAAATACTATTTTGGGCGTCTAAAAACTTGAAAATAAAATTTGATAGCTCATTGAGGGTCGGATAACGGGATTTAAGAAAATAACGAAGGATCTAGCTTTTTCTTAACTTTATACAACAATAATTAGTCACTCTGACTTTTCACTCAGATTACTCTGATCTTTTCACTTTGATCTAGCAAAGTGATGAAACCCAATTCACTACCACTACTGTTGCCTGATATTTTTTGAAAAATAACCTTTAGATCTTGTTATAGTGTAAATGTATTTCTGACAATACAGCATCAAAACTATTATTGCAATTTAAATAGATGTGCACAATAAATTGGTAATATGGAATTTGTGACTAAATATTATTTGACATACTTATAGCTTATAAATACAATTTGGTATTATAAAAATTTATGAAAAATGAAATAGAAAAACACTATAAAAAACTACAATTAATCATTATAGGCTCTTAAATCATACATGATGTACAATAGAGATTTATATGTATTTTATAACTTTGAATCATGAATTATTTGAGATTTTCGTCACAAAAGATCATTAAGAGTCAGTCATCCTTGCATTTGGACCAGTAACTCATTGTTGCACATTCGGAAATGTTAACCGTACGGCTTTTATGCTAAAACATGGTATTTTATTCCCCTGTTTCGGACGCTGTTTTTCAACCAATTTTCTTTAAACTTGATAAGTGTTTAGTTGAATAGTTATATTAGTTCCCTCATAGCTCAACATTTAGAAAATTCAACAAATATTACTCTCTGTGACGTCACTAAGTAAACCAATTATCTTTAGTAATATTTTTAAGTTTTCAAACTTTTGAGGTAGGATGGACCTAGTTTAACTATTCAACTAAACACTTACCAAGTTTAACGGAAATCGGATGAAAAACAGCGGAAAAAATACCGTGTTTTACATAAAAGCCGTCTGGTTAACATTGCCGAATGCGCAACAATGGGCTACTGGCCCAAAGGTGAAGATGACTCTTAAGGAAAATTACTATCACATTGGAGATACATTCATTTAATTTAATGGTCCCTCTTTAAAAAGCCAACGATTGTTCAAATATATTTTTAAAGATATTAATTAATCTTAAGAGATATTTTAACACAATTAAATTGTAGATCTTCTTTCACGTTTGAACATGATATGTCCTAGAGACCAGGCCAAAGAAACTTTACTAAATATCATAATCTAAAGAGTTAATTTATAGTTAATTTATAGAGTTATAATTTCATAAAATAATTAATCGCTGTTGAAAAAAAATCAAATGACAAATTGTTCCAGGCCGGGACTCGAAGGTGAAGGTGAAGAAGGCGCTGAAGGAGGCGGCCATGTTGCTGGGCGTGGTGAAGAACCTCGGCCAGGTCGTGGTGCAAATCGTCTCCCCGCTGCTGCAGCTCAAGAGCGTCTCCATCTCGGCCTTCACAGCGCTCATCACCTTCTTCTGGTTCTCCTACGAGCTGCTCAAGACCAAGGAGCCGACCCAGGTGTCGGTCCAGCTGCGCCCGGGCGTCAAGCACCATCACGAGGTGGAACGGCACCCCTCGCCCTCGGTGGCCATCTTGCCGGTGGTGACGTCATCGCACGAGGTGCACACCTACGACTACGACGACTACGACAACGTGTACAGCTACAAGCAGCACTTCGGCGGCAACAGGGTCAACCTGAACTATCCCAACTACCACGTCAGGCGGTAGCGCCACTCGTGGTACAAATATGTGGACTTCTTTTAGATATACTGTATGCACAAGATTTTGTGGATCAGTTGATGGGTTTAAGGACTCTGACAGACGATACTGAAGATTTCCTATCAATACAGCCTAGTTATACTAAACTTCTCGCTTAATTGTTACATAATGTAAAATTATTGCATAGTCCTACCTAAATAGAAACGTAAAATAAATTTTAGCAATAAATTAAACATTTATCAAAACAGTCATGATAATATAGAGATATTCAATCATCACTAGTTAATCATGTTTCGTTTGGGGTGCAATTTATTTTGTTAACAATATGATTAATATTACAGATACAAACATACCGTAAAAATAAGATGCAAATATTGCGAAGACACCCACGGTATAATTATATATAAGTGTCACAAAATAATGATAATAACGACCAACAATGTCTATAAAACAATTCTACCGTGTGTACGTAACTATAAAAAAAAACTCTTAAGAATGGTTAACGTAGCTCTTTTATCTTTGGTCCTGCGTGGGTTTTAACCAGTTAACTTATTTTAAAAGTTCTCTCACTCTTAGTTACTAAATTTCAATATAATTTCAGTGAAAATATAATATTATATCCTTTTTCAAACAATGTGTTGTTTACTGCATCCTCAAATGTCAATGGTTACCTCTTATTTCAAAAATAATAAAATATTGTTCTTATATTTACATTCTGTTAACAGTAAAAAATGTTTTAAAATTGAAGCATAACTAGAGTTTTAAGACGATACGAATTTTCTTTAAGGTATAAATCATATTAACCCTGAATTGAATACGAAAAATTAAGAATGTACAATAGATGTTTTACTGGGATTCAAGTAAACACTATATGATAGGGGTTATTAAAATCAATATTAAACTATAAATGCATTTAGAAATTGAGATGGGATTCAACATAATATATTCATACCATAACATATTACGATCTAGTTAAATAAAACAAGTTTGAAGTCGTGATATGTTTAAAAGAAATACAAAGTGTGCTGGATTTTCAAGGAAATCTTTTACCCATGAACTTATTCCACGTCAACTTTTTGTAACGTATATAGTTTACATAAATTAAAACCTGTAATATATTCTGTTAGTTAAGTATTTATTTATTTATTTATAATATTGTTAGTATAGTATTATAAATTGTATATTTTTTATAAAACTAAAAGTTCATACCTAAAACAGTTATGAAGCATATTTTCCCCTCGCTTAATCATTTTAAGTCATTCAAAAAATTGTTTTGATTATAAACCTATTATTGAAAATTGTAACAAAAACTGAATACAGTTTGCATACATCAAATTTCATTTTTAGATGCAACAATGAACTTAAAATACACAATAGCAATTAAATGTTTGGAATTAATTTATTGTAGCCCATTCCTTAGTAGCTTTTAAACAAAAATATTTCTCCTCAAACAATTAGTCGTAGTGATGTTCAACAGTTAAAAAAAAAATCCAGCAAATAACATTAAAATTTGTGTTTTTGATAATTTGTTTACTTACCAGTTTACTTTCTATAAAATTCTACAAATGTTAGAGAGCTGAAATTTTCATAGAGTATTTTTAAAATCAACTTTATGAATTGTTTAGATTTTCAAAACGAGCAATGTATAAATGGGCAAGTAATGTAAAAGCAAACGTTTAATTCTCCTTGTGGGACACTCCGTGTATTCAATCCTGCGATTGCAAAGCTTGACCTTTGTAGGTCTGTTACTTAATTAACAAAAATAATGCAAAGCTTTTTAAGTGTTTATTTAAATCTAATAATAATAATAATAATAATAATAATTAATACACTACTTTGCAGACATACAGTCTTTACCTTTAATGTTATCTTCCAAAGTGAACGTTTGATTTAACGTGAAATTAATAAGAAAAATCTACTGTGATACAGTGTTACCTTAAAACAAAATCAAAAATATTTGATTCTATTGCTATTGCCATTGGTAGAAATAAAAAATCTTTTAAATGAAATATTCTGTCTTGGTTTGAAAAAGGTAGAATAGAATTTTATAAAGGTAAAATATCAGACTTTAAGAGTTTATAACAACCCTAAAAACAAAAGTTGGTTCAAAATATAATACTTGAGATTCTCAGTACTTCTTGAGATAGCATCGGGCCAAGTTTGCTCAATAGAAGAAATATCGCTGCTTAATCTAGTTCTTAAATTAAAAAGATCTCTTTTAGTGTTGCAGAGGAAACTTAATTTGTTAAGTGGTCAAAGAAAAAAAAAAAAAAAAAAAAAAAAAAAAAAAAAAAAAAACATTTAACTGTTATTAATTTTGTTTTTCCAATATCTTCTTTTATAAAATGTGATTTACCACAAAACCTATATTTTCATTCAATAATCAGCCTTGACATCTATGTTGTAAAACTATTCTACAATGGTTCTACTCACGTAAAACTGCCTTAAGATGTCAATTATCCATTTATGCAGGACATGTTTTGGATTTAATTACAGTCCATCATCTGCCGCAGGGTTCCAAACTAACACATTATGCACATTGTTCAATGTTTGTCAAAAATAAAAGTACATGTATAAACACAAATATTATATTGGTGGGGCCACTACACATAATTTGCACGGTAACTCGATCACACTTTTAAAAATATGTACCAGCCGGTCTAGAGTCTTTAGAGAATATATTTTCATGATATTTAATTGTATGTAAGAGCTAAATCATCGTTCTTCGAAACACTTTGTTACCGGAATCTTATAAATGTTACTGTAAAATTTCATAAGACATTCGGGTGATTATAAAATGGTTAAATTACTAAAATGAAAAAAAAAACTGGTACTACCTCTGCAATAAAAATAATTTGTAATTAAAACACCAGCTGATTATGTATGAGCGGGGGTGAAAAATTTAGTTTAATAATCGTAAAAATCTATAATCAGAAATCTTAGCAAATAATGTGTACTATATTAAGCAGAATATTAAAATAAAACACATATTAAACATTCAATGGCTCTAAAATGGGGCAAATAAGTTTAAAAACAGTAATGTAAAATGACGGAATATTTAAGAAAGAAACCAACCTTCAGAATGTGTTACTGTCAAATGTGGAAATGGAGCAATTTAAGTTTCCCACGGATAACTTTTATGCATCCTTCCTGAAACTTTAAGACATGTAGGTTTATATTGTCAACAGTTAGGAGTTTCTAAGTAGAATAATATTTCAGTTTAACCCGACCTTATTACTTTGAGTTAATTACATTAATGAGTTTTCTTAAACTCCATGCTTCTCAATTGTGCATACATTTTTATTAGTAGCTTAGAAAATATTTGAATAAGTTAGTTTGAATAGATTTACACATACATTAGTGGTAGGCCTATAATCGTAAAATAACGTGTTAAAGCTTGTGTGCTAGTTTAATATAAACTAAAAATCTCAATTATAATACGGAATTGAAAATAATTGTAACGACTTATGCAATACTGTAGATGTTTAAAAATCACTGATTATGTTAAATAAAAGCCATATCTTTTGGTTATTCACAAATGTTTTTCTAAATTATTACGAGAATCATATTGAAAATACTAACCTCTACATGTGTTGTAGCTAAACATGTAATCAAGCTTCCATGTACCTACAATTAGATGCGGTGACTGTGATCCCGCACGATCATGTTACTCGTGTAAATGGTTACAATGTTACGTTGGGCAAACCCAGATTACATTGGCACTATTCGAAAATGTATGGGTCGAAAATATTCTTAAAGCTGAATAGGCATTGAAAAAACATTATAACGAGTACTACCCTCCCTCCAAAATGCCTATTTTTCCATTTTTATTTTTCTAGATAAATGCTTTACGTACAAACACAAACAAATGAAAAACACGAGCATATGTAACTATTGGGAAAAATTGTCTCAGTCGTTAAGAATTATTATTGGAGATGGAATACACCAATGTTTAAACCTGAGTTTAAATAAATATAAAATAGTAAACGTTCGTAGTTCATCAACAGTAACACGTTCACTGTTGAAATGCACACAATTTATGTTGCTATATACTGAATTTTCTTTGATGTATTTTCACTTACTATTAGCTATTAGAACTCGGATATAGGTGAACTGAGGTCCTTCGATGTAAAAACAGTGAGTTTCCTTCATTTTGAAAATGCACTGTATAAATACAACGCCTGCTTTTAGCGCCATTCTTCCTCAGAAACGCACACAACATTCCCTCAATTTTGCACCACTCACTAATAATTACTCAGAAATATGTCTCAAAAGTATTTTATGGTAAATATAATGAAAATTACAATCTGCTTTTTTACTTATACTATTTAGAACCACACTAACCTACCCTAATGTATGTTGTTCATTAATGCAATTTTTCAATCAAAATCCCATATACATACGTGTATAAGTTTTTTGATGATAGGATTATATTATATAAGTGTAAGAACAATTATAAAAAGGAACATAAAAATAAATAAATTTTATTTAAATTAATATTCCAATAGAAATTATAAAAATAGCGGAAGCCGGATTACTGCAGAAAAGTCATAAAATACATTCCCTAGGAACGACAACAGCAACAAGCACATCACCCACTCAAATATATTATTTTATTTAAAAGCCATTGGAGTTGGGTAGGTCTCTCTGAAATATACCATTTATGAGAAATCGGGATGACTCATTGAAGCAAACCCATATAAAAAGAATGTATTAAGTAATAAAACGTGATACTATAGTGTGGTTATCGTTATACGATGTATATGTATATATAAATACGATATTACACATGGAAAACACAAAAAAGCATGGAAACATTGCAACTCGTAATAGGGTGAGGGGGAATACAGCTGTTAAAATGTTCTTGGGACTATTATAGTGAACCTTATTTTTAAATAAAACCATAATACTGTAGATGTAATAATATGCACAATTAGTTCACTGCCTACTTGTATGAGTTATAAACATGGACAGTATGTACACAGATATACATCGATGTAATGCGAAAATTTGGTTAAAAATATAAAATTGTATATTACGTTATTTAAAAATATATACTATCAAATACTAAATATTATCAAGAAAACAGATTTTCAGTTTGCTGAATAGTTATTAAACAAGTATACTATGATTACGATTCCTTTATATTGTATATTTATATTGTACCTTTAGGAAAAACCGTAATTCATCCTTCTTGTTTTGTATGGTAAAAATGGTATTGGACATATTCTGAATCAGCCATGATTTCCTCCATGATTTCCTTTAAGGGCAATGGTTGTTCGCAAAAGCGTTCTCTTTATTTATTTGATTTTATTATTTAAATTTAATTTAATATTTGGTCAATTACATAAATCAAGAAAAGTTGATCAATAAAGATTACATTCTTAACATATGGTAATTGCCAAGCCCGTAATTAGAAATTGTACTTGTAATTTTTGTCTAGATTTTAAAACATTTTAAAAAAAAAATATAAAAAATCAATAATGTGATTACTGATGTTATTATACACTTATAATTACTATTGGAGGAAATTTAAAGATGACCGTAACTGAACGCGGGAGTGACGGTTGTATTTCAAGTACCAGATCACAGCCAATTAATTCACCCAGTCCATCGTGTAACAGGTTTACTGTCAGTCACCGGACATGCCTTGACGTCAAGTCTACCTCCACTTGAGATGGGAAAACGTTCTGCCACTAATTGTAATTGATATTGATATTGTATCTGAATTGTTCATGTTATTATCATTTTACTCCTAAATAAATTATAGTTCACAACACTACGCAACAATAACCTTTGGAAACATCACTCTATATAACTTCGAAGGTCTCGTTTTACAGCCTTGGGGGTCCAAAGCCATCTTGAGTATTTATAGCATGCTTTGCCAAAGCTATGTATTCAATCAAATATGGCATTACAGGTTTAATATATGTATATAAATTTGCTTAACATTGGATTAATATATTAACGTAATCTATTAAATTGTTCTAATTACGTTTTGTTTATTTGTTAATAGTGATTTTATCCCGTGGTTGCGTAAAGCAACATTAAAACACATTTAAAGGTGTAGTACGGTGAAAAACAGCGTTCGAATCTCGCCCGAAAGGGTTGCACAGCCCTCAAAAGATAAACTCGATCTTGGTCAGGAAAACCTCACTTTTCCTTCACGCTTGATTTTGATATAAAAAGTGCATCGCTACAGAAATTTGAAATCTCGTACTATAGTATACTCTTAATAAAAGTAACTGCAATGTTAGTAAAAGTACTGCAATGTTTTAGTGTTTTTTTTTTGCATTTCCATGTGTAATATCGTATTTATATGTATTCCATGTGTAATATCGTATTAACACTACAACAATCAATAATTTCAAGACATACTACGAATTTTTGCAATTTTGTATGTTCATAAATAAATTAACTGACATAAATATGACGAAAAGGTAAGTCACCAATTACAGTCCAATACAAACAGTTAGCCTACATATTGAATTGGACTTTGCTAATTTTTGTTTTACTCTAGTTATAATTACTATTGACAATGTGTATATTTCTCGCAAATGAAATAAATTCAAAACATTAATAACCATTCACAAAGGGTAATGTATTGATTGAAACTCTGTACACAATTTATGCATTCGTGAAAGTCGATATTGACTTTATTAACAATGTCAAATAGATTTAATATTAAAGGCAGCATGAATTTAATTTTAATCTTTTATTTAAACATTTAATAAATAGTGTATAATGTGTCCATTGTTATACAAAAATTAAAAAACAACTTTCATTATAGTTGTTGGAATGAAAATAAAATATATCAAATTTATGAATATTTTGTCCTTTAAAACGTGTTGATGACATTCATGCAATGACAATTAATGCAAAGTTAGTTAAAACACAGATGCAAGATCAATTTTATTGATAATGCTTACATTACATGCGAGCAAAAGGGATTCACTAGATTACATATTTTAGCCAACGAATATGTTGATTTTAGTCCAATTTCAATGTCAATAAACTAAAAATCCTCTCCTAAGATTTCCTGAACTAGTCTCTCTGATATACCTTTATTTAATTCTGGTATCATAGATTCATCCCAATTGAAAACATCTTAAACATAAGTACTGATCAAGTATAGTTGATTAGATTTGGATTTTGCAGTGACCCCCACCTTGGATTTTTCCCAAAAGACTAGTTTTAAATCTGTAATATCCGTTACGCCCTTAATACTAGTCAAAAAAGTTCACCTTTATGTCATTTAAATTTTTTTTTAATACTTAGGAGACTGAGGAACAAAAATTACGATTATAGAGTGATTTATGAAAGTAACTTATGAAAAACGCCATTTTCGACAAAAACATTTTGAGAATACGTTGTTATTTTTTACGTTGTTATCATTAATTCAATAAAAAAATTAATAATTTCAAATAAATGTCCCAGGTATAACATTTTTTACAATATATATGCATCTTTTCAACCAATATAAAAGGCGTAGAGTATGTTTGTAATTTAATTTTAGTCTTATGGGAATAAAAATCCAAGATAGCGGGTAAAGCATTAGCACAAACAATATGTGTTGACATTCTCATACTATGTATACAACGAACAAATTAAATTTTCTTGCTATAAACCAAAAATTGAACATAAGAACAACATTAAACACTTTAAGGCTAGTTCAAAACGTTTATTACAAAATTCCTCAAGAAATCAATCAGTGAAGAAACTTTAGTCGGCTTGTGAATGCCAAGACGTAAGTTGTTAAACATTCTCCACATAATTAATATAACTTATAGAGTAAGACATACGAAATTCTTGAATAAACATTTCTTGTAGAAAGTGGCTCAGTTAAAGTTAAATTACTTACAAATTAGTAAAGTAAAAACAACAAGTTTGGTTAAAAATTAGTTTTGCAATTTTTCACAGTTAGGAAATATTCAAATGGTCGGAAAGTAAAATCTTAATAATGTATTTTTACCAATACTGTAAATAATAAATGAAAATATAAAAATTCTAATAGTCCAACTATATTTATTGAAAATATCTAAGAACAACAAGTAATGATTTACAACATGTAATGGGTTTTCAATAAAATACTTAAATATCTAATTAAACTGTTTTGGATATTCAGCGTCTAATAGTTAAACTGTGAACGTATTTTTCATGGTTGGTGTGTAAAAAGACTTCACTAATTACCTAAATGTGCGACGGAAAGCTTTGAAAGGAAAACAATGATTAATTGCGCTTTCCACTTTTGCTCCTTTCGAACAGGGCGCACTAATTAATTTCTACACATGCTCATAAACTCAAGAGTAATTTTCTATACGGATAGAATAAATGGTCTTATATACTTGAAAAGGAAATATTTTTAGTATTTAATATTTTACTATTACAATGAGCTTGTCCTAATTTCTATATAGCTCTACCTGAAATATTTTTAGAATACTTAAGTGAAAACTGCCGGTTTACAAAATACTGATAAAATCTAATAATGTAATCATCTTAAAATTAATTAATCCACAATTCTTCACTGGCAAATTAATGAATTACATACTAATATTAATTAATAACGTACTTATCGTAGAAACCCATTTAGATGGATTAAAATTATACATAACTTTGGACACTTTCTAAAAAAATATATTTACTTTTGTATACAGTTTTAGCTTCGAATCAAGACAACATTCATGTTTAAATCAAAATTTTCAAACAAATATCTTTTTATATTATACGATATCTTTATATATTAAGCGAAAAAAATTCAATGATGATTACCTAAATTTGGTTAACCTGTAAAAGTTTCAAAAAAGAAAAAAATACAATCACTGCACCTTGTTTTGCCTCATTTCTTGTCAAAAATTACTGAAATTTTTAATAAATTATTAATAAGAACAATTACTTAGACTGTAAAATCCAAAAAAAGTAATGATCATGAATCCATAAATTCATTTGAATTTAGTCGTAGATAAAACAAATTCCCTTGTATTTTAACTGAGTCGATATCCTTCCAATTTAACTGTTGACACACGAGACGTGGGACCAGATCAGATTCCCTGCTGACACGGCCAAATATCAACTCTATCTTTCCTCTCTTGGCATCGACTGCTGGGAGTGAAGACTTGTATCAATGTGGAAACGTAGTTCGTAGAACATGGAACAACGTGATGTTATCTATCGTTGAAGATAGTGATAAAGCGAGTACTTATGTTCTTGTAATAAAATTTGTTTAAACTATGACTACCGTAAAATATAGTGCATTTCTAGTTTTTTTAAATAAACCTTTTAAAATAAACAATACAAAGCTGATTGCGTGCAAAGTATACTAACATAAAATTTTAAATGATGCAATTTGATGGTCATTGTTCTATTTATTTGGACGTTGTTAGAGAATATGTGGGGTTTCACATAACTTACAGGGTGATTGAAAAATCACTGTTGATTTAATTTTTGTTATTCTATTCAAGCTATACATGTTATTAGGTAAACAGTATAGCAAATGAGAGGTAATTTAATAAAATTTATTATTGTTAGATTTTGTTGAAACATCAGGCAACAAACGGCTTTGCTAGGTTAATTATTTGCAATTGATGCAATATATTTTATGTGGGGGTATGTTCTAAAATGGAGTTGTATGATGTTTGAAAATCAGTTTCGCAATTTGAATGATGATGGAAATCATCAAATGATTACCTATGATAACATGATGACCCATGTTGTTATTTCCAACATCATTCAAATTCCTGATTTTCATTCACTGATTTCCAAACATCGTATACTAATGCAATTTCTCCCAAACCCCAAATACAAGATATTGCATATATTTCATATATAATTACTCTGGTGACCCCGGTTGTCACCTGATGTTTCAACAAAACCTTACCATCATTAATAATTGTATAAAATTAACTCACTTTGGTGTATGTTACATCCCTCAACGGAAAATATATTTTAACCCACAGCCCAGAGGTCAGCAGTATCAAAATTTTAAATAAAATATATGAAGTATACGAAAACGCTTAAAGTTATAGTTTTGTAGGGGAATTGTGTTCAATTTAATTTAAACTATGCATTTTACAAATATGTAATTGACAATTGTATTAAACGTAATGATGTATTTTAGTCAGTAATAGTTTTCTCGTTGTCAAAAACAACACTGCCCTGCTAGCGAGCCCAGTTTTAGAAGGGATTACAAGAATTTTCTTCCAATCTCTCTTCGGAATACTTTAGCTTAGCCTCCAGATCCGCTTAGGAAGATAATGTAGTCTTCTTAACAATAGTAGAGTCTTGCGATTCAGCATTACACTATTCAGTTTATACTTTTCTTTTTTAATAATGCTTTTGTAATTATTTATTTTATAATTTATTCATAAAATCAATAACATAAAATTGTCAATTTACATTCATTTTAATAGGATGTGAATGTAAAAATTCATCATTAAAGTATAATTTGTACTAAAATAATTCTAGTACAATATTAATTCTTCTCTGTCTACTTGATAAATACATTTTTTTCTACCTATCTTCTTAAACCTCCATAAGTTGAGTACATTGTATAACAATTCATAAAGTTTTATTTTACAAATATTTAAAATATGAATCAGAGTAAACCATACCATATATATTTCCAAAATGTCTCATAATTTCTACGATTTTTTTTAAATTGACCGATTCTTTGTTCAAAACTAGAAATAAGAATAAAAATTACCGTTATTTTTCTGAATGACACTGAAAATAAATTATTTAAACACCGTGAAAGGAGATACATTTTTTTGTTTTGTAAATACGAACAAGGTAAAAATATTAGTTTTAGTAACTCTTATTTATCAATAATCTTCTTTTATAAATATGTTTTCAAATAAATACTTTTTAGATTTCAGTTTAAATGTTAATTTGGGAATTCCCTGAATGATAGTTCAAAAGAATGTGAACAATGGTGCAATGCGGGAACTAGGGCTGAAACGAGATTCCGTTGAGAATTCACTTGGCGGTATGAGTTTTACAGAAATGCGGGCTTCAAAGTAGATTAAAATAAAAATAATACTGCTAATAGATACTAAAAAACTGTTTTCAACATATTTTATATTTATACTTCGTTTTATATACTTAAAAATATATATTTTGTAATATATTTAAAATATAATTTTAACGATTTAGAAAACGTTAATATACTCCAAAATATAATTTGACCCTTTTTAATTTTATTTCTAGATGGATAGGCTATTGCACTAATTTATGTATAATAATTTATTTCAGTATAACATTATTTATGAATAATTTCACTTATTTTAAATTAATATTAATACTAACTCTTAAATTGGTCTCACCCCTACGGGCCTTCTATGTAAATGTAATGCAATTCAATTAAAAATTATTATACACTTTCAAATGCATAGTGTAAATTGGCTTTTATACCGATGAAAAATAGCGACATAAGATAAAGAACAATTAAAACCATATGCATTGCTTACAAATATGTGCTCCACGTATTGAGCCGTTAGGGTAGCACGGCCTACACCAATTTTCAGTTAATTCGTAGGGAGTTTACTCTCAGACCTACAGAATTGCAGACTAAATTACACCACGGACTTTTTAACCCCCTACAGCTCTTCTTATAAGAAGAGCTTCGAGGATAGTGGTGGTTGGGGGGGGGGGGGAGGGATAATACTTTATTCCCAGCCCAAAAGAAAAAAAAGTCACGAAGGGTAAAGTCTGGACTTTGAGGAATTATGTCATGAGGAATCATTTGAAAAGCGTGAAGAGACTTCTGTTTCAAAATTGAGTGTAAGATTTATTTTCTTTCTTTATTTTGTAAATATTTATATTTATTACAAATGAAAATAAAATTTTATTAAGTAATACTGTATTTATCTCCGCCGGTTGCCTATGGAGCGAACATTAATAACAAAAAATGGTTGAAAACAATTTAAAAATTCGAATTGTTTTAAAGGTGTCAATTATTCATCTTTTTGAACATGTCTATGCGGTTTTATAAACATTACCGTGCAAGTTTATAAAATTAAACATAAATTGTAAAAAATACCGTATACACAATAATTTACGGAGTAAACCCATTGTACAGTGCCTATTTAACATTTTATACTTCTTTTGAATCATCCTTTGATGAATGTATATGTAATGACAATTTTTCATGCACGGTTAGATATAGGCCTAAATCACGTTTGGTAAAAAATGCATAGTTGTGTAGGGTTTGGCCATGTTCAATCTTAGCCATATATGCATACTTCAAGGCTTTTAAGTTTGAGAAACACACCTAAAATATTTGTATTGTAGATCTTAATCCAGAAAAGCAAGTCTTCCCAGAAGACAAAGTTTCACAGAAAATGAAATAAATGTAGAATATAAATTAAATACAAAAACCTAACGATCAAATTAATTTCAAATTTATACCCTATGTCTATTAAAAATAGTTAAAAAACAGTATAAGCTATTTAAATTAATAGAAGATTACCAAACGATAATTAGAGAATGAAAACTGTAAACCTTTTAAAATATTTTAAATTTATTCATTAGTCTTCTTATTCGTATGTTTGACAATGTTAACTTTCCATGAGCTCACGAGTCTTACTGTAGTTGTTGAGGTGTGATTTAAGCCAGTGTGTTGAGAGTTGTAGTAAGGACTTGTCAAATACAACTTGGCCATATCAATATATTCACGTAATAACATTGCTGCAGGTATAAACTTGTATTACGTGCCATTGCTGGATTACTTGATAAATGAATTCCAAAACATGTTCCGAACATGTTGTGGCAAAGTGTAAAACTGTTACGTTATATAGCATATTAATCATCATTTATATTTTATTTGGAGGCTTCAACCATCGTAAATGTATTTTAAATGCTCTAATATTTTTTTTACGTTATGGATTTAATGTTTTCAGTTCACCAATATATGTGATGTGCTCCAGGAAAAGGGACCTTATGATACATGAGACACATTTTGATTTTTTCACATTTTCTTGTAGAGTTTTTTATGCTGAATCCAATGGTATTTTTGAAAAATTTCTATCTTGATATTTGACAAAGTTATGGAAGTTTGAAATATAAATTTTAAAAGCGTTAGTTTTCGGTAAATCGCGTTTAAAGTTAAACAAAGTTTAACCTAATGAAACATGCATGATTTATAACTATTTTGGTACCTTTTTGGTATCAAAATGTTGCAAATTTTCTTGGCATCAAAAGAAATAGGAGAATACATATTATTGAAACACTTTCTTTCATTTTATGGCAAATGAATGACTAAGGGTAATGAAAAAAATTCAAATATTTTGAAAAAATGTTTAATAGTTTTCAAATTTACATTTTTTACATAACAATGTTCTGTGTTATTAAATTTAAAAAAGTTTTTATGGTGATATTGGTATTCTTACTTAAAAAAAGTGTACATAAGGTAAAAAACTTTACTTCATTTTCTTCTTCGAAGTTCCGGGTTCTTGGGCTGCTTTAGTGAAGTAGGAAAAAAAAAAATCCCCTCCAAACATATTGAAATTATAGATTAAGAATACGTATGCTTAATCTATGGTGAAATATGATATTATTACTCAAAAGTCATAATTATTCCCTCCAAGAAAATACAACAGTGTATGAAATGTAAAAGGGACCTTAACTTACATCCATGCTATTCAAATGGAGTAAGTTAAGGTCCCTTTTGTTAACTGTGCAAGGGTCCAGGAAAACCGATATTTAATTGTTTTACAACCAAATAACTAAATTAAAAATAGGTTTTCTATGTGGAGAAACATATTTACTACTAATTTCAATAAAAACCTGAAAATCAATATTTTTGACCTTATTTCACAAAATGAGCTGTACTGAAAATTTTGGTCGTGTATCATAAGGTCCCTTTTCCTGGAGCACATCACATATAGAGTAAGCCCGATGCTTTTTTATGACATTTATTTATGTGGTTTCTCAAATCGAATAATTGCATGTAACTTATTTTGTAACATGAAAACAGTGTAAAGTACTTGTATTATTATTTTTCCTCTCTGCATAGTTTATAAAATTGTTATAAATGGCATGTTGTGACCTAATTTATTGCTCTGTGGCCCCGCAGCTCTTTAATATTAACACCTGATTGCTTGACAATCACTACTGTTTGTACCGATTAACTTTAAGATAAATTATTAAAATTCCGAATTTTGATTTAGTTTTCTTTTAATATACACAAACAACAATATTCTCCTGATTTATTGGTATGATTTACTTTCAACAAATTTAGAATGGGGTTTAAGATTAGTGTTAGCAATAGTTCCGTTGTTTTTTGTTTTTAACGTGCTACTTGTTAAATAAAGCCATAGTCTTATCAATTTTATTTCTTAAAATACTATCATTACGTTAATTACTTTAGGGGCAAATTTTTTAGTTAATATCATTTTTCTTTTTTAATACATAAAAATAAATGGTAACCAGTAATAGTTGCAAATCGTCAGAAACGGAATTGACTAGTTGTTGATCCTTGTCGTGGAGAGATTACGACGAATCTTCTCTAAATCCGTCCCCCGGATACTCCAGCTCAGCTAACAGAGCCGCTTAGTTTGCGAGATATACTTACAAGAGTCAGCAATCTGCTATTACTAGGTAACTCAAAAATATTAATAAATATAAGTCAACTCGAAGTTAATATATACGTTGATTAACTGAAGCCATGAATGCTCATTGAATGAAGTCATTTAATGCTCGAATTTTTCTATTCCAGTAAAATCCTTTTTATGACCGACATGTAACAGAACTTTCTAGGTTTCCGTAAATTGAAGACCCCTTTAAATTAATGGCATAAAGAATCAGTAACCATACATGACATTGACCAATTTTCTAAAAGTATTGGTTCTAAAAAATTGTTTAAACATATGGTAATTATTTGGATTCAAATAATTCAAATCAATTAAGTAATAATTATTGAAAAATATTTTTATTTCTACGCAATTAAGAAAATTAATTTTATTTTACCTAAATGGGATGTACTGATATTGTTTTGCAAGGAGATTAAAGTAAATGCATATTGTCTGGCCTCCAAAACCCCTTTTCACGCAGCTATAAACCAGTGACAAGCTTTGAAAAGATCCCTCAATAAGTTAAGCGGCTTGGCCACTCACGTGGAAACTCATAGTCATAAAGTGGCTCATTGTGACATCTTGTTACATCAATTTGTTTTTAATACAATGAGTTTGAACTGCTAAGCCCTGTTTGGATGTCACTTACACCATACTGCAACTGAAACTCAGCTTGATCTACTGTTTTTATTACATCATAACGAAGAATTGTTTAAAACTTTATAAAATATTATAATTAAACTCTAAAAAGGTCTTACATAAATATAATTGCATCCGTTTTTTTTTTACAAAATAAATGAAAAATGTATTATTTCTTAGCTAAGATTTAAGGTAAATCTACTTGCTGTAGCTCAAATTATTAAAGAAGTTTTTTTTATGTTAGGCTCTGTTATGAGTACTACCTCAACTATTCAACAAAATACAGATATTACGACTTGTACACCATAAAACGATTTCTTCCCCATCGTTTTATCCTGTGTTGTTCTTGATATTAATAACAATTAACATATTGGTTTTATTACTATCCCCCAGGTTATCTCATATAATAAAAGAGTGCATTTTAGGGTGTAGAGAAAATACTCCTTAACGGATCGTGACCGTTTTGGTGTCAATGGTCCCTAAAAGATAGAAAAAATATCTTATCCCTCAGAAAGTGCGTAATAAACTAAAGTAGAAATAGTAAATACCTACAATAATTACATGAGATTTGTGTTGATACTAAATCTGCATTGAATAAATACAGTACAAATATCCATTAGATATTTATAACCACTTTTTCCATAAAAAATTTATTTCATGTTTATCTTCCCAAACAAAATCTTTGATAGGTTTTATAGATGAGTTCTTGGGTTATTGACTATTCTAATACTTGAGATATTAGATTTGCAGAGAATAAAGTCCGTCTCGTTTTATTTTACTGTAAGAAATGTACTGTCTGCCAGCCAAACTACACCTATTTTTACAAGTTCAACAATATTTATTCTTTAAAGTTTAATGTGTTCTAGTAACGCTGTTAAACATTTAAACATGATTTAGCTTTTACTAATTTAACCATTACTGTATGTATTACATCGAAATCTAGTGGAGTGTAAATGTTAACTGAATATCAGTTATATTCACGGGTAGAATGCCCCCTCTGTAGTTAGGCATGTCAGTAGGGTAGCTAATTTATGCCGCAGCCGCAAACCGGGCCGCAAACGACAGCGCCGCTGTCCGGTCGGAAATATTGTGCTGACCATCCCCATGCAAATTAAACCATTATTCTGCCCGTGAGCGAGGGAAAACAAAATACCGGTTTTTTTAAAGATACATGGATGGTGTTTTTCTTTTGGTTCTAATATAGGATTTAACTATCGAATTATTTAGAGACAATTCAATATTAATAATATTGTTTACATATCACAATCGTATATTAGTACTGATCAAGCAATAACTGATTGGTGGATTGGCGTTCAAAGCATAAATATTCTAATTTTTAAACTGTACCACTGAGCAAAAAGTAGGGTCAGTAGGGTGGCCTCAGAAGGCCTCCCATTACACAGATCATGCAAATGTAGTTAGTATCTGGAAGGGTTAGTTTCATTTAAATAATTACTTTTAAAAGTTTTTAAATTAAATTAATGACTTCTAAAGAATATCGACAACAGTATAATATTGTGGTTATAGGACTGTTTGCACTATTTGAGTTTAAACCTGATCTCCAATTTACATATAAGTTAAACGTAAAAGTCAGTTGAACATGCTTAGTTTAAACTTACACCATCCAGTTTATTTTAACTGAATTGATCTACGTTATATTTAATCCGCTTTATAATTTATTTGTGCAATTGGCCCATAGTTTTAAGTGGACTGGTGATTTTAGTCAAAAAGTAATACCAATGTTTAGAAATACCCAACTCTACTTTGTTATTTTTTAGTCCATTCAGAGAATTATATATTTAATAAAATATTTAGGTTGAACCCACTATTATAGATATTATAGATATTAATTAACTATTATAGATATTAATTGTGTTTAAAAAGCTTAGGAATTATTTATAAATGTGCACTAAATAGTGTGTCAATGACTATGATGATTTCGGTTATTGGTTTGGCTACATTAAATATGCATGTTAATAAATTGACTGTAATATCACTTTTAAAATATTATATTACTTAAGCATCTTTAGAAATTTTGCGTTAATTTTCTTTTAGAACGAATAATAACTACATTAAGAGTTGTAAATCAATTTCTTCTTAGTAACTGCAAACAAATAAACTATGGCAAAGAAGTAAATTATTGAAGCTTGCACCTGCTGTAATTCCCGTGACTTGCTTTCAAACTAATTTTAACTTGAACCCAACTTTGTGCAAAAGAGCGTAGCAGCAAGTTAATTTAGAGTTAACTTTCGCTCTCTTAGAGAAATTTCAAGTAATTAACTAAGTAAATAGTGAAGTATTTGAAATAGATTTTAAAACATTGTTAAGACATATTTACAGGTGTAGCACCTAAGTTTTTTTTCATTTCATTACTTTAAACACATTGCTAAATAATCTTATTTGTAGAAATCCAAATAATTCATAATATTCTGTTTCAACTTAATATTAAAGTTATGAATTTAATCATAACATTTTAAAATATTTAATTAATTTTCTGTGGTAATAAGATAACCTATACAAGAAGGTGGACTAAACTCTCTGTCAATTATATAAATAGATCATAGATGAAGTATTTTTCATCACACCCTTGCGATAAACTTGGTTTTCATCACACTGTACGGGAAACAGCTATATTCATCACCAGCTGAGAGTGTAGAAAAACCGTTTTCCCTCTCTAGAGAGGGAAAATCAGCTGTTGATTTTCCCACACTAGTAATTAGTTATGTTTACTGACACAAGTAGCGCTAGCAGTGCTAAGAGTATATTATTCCCTAAATCAGCTGTTCTCAATAATGTAATCAGCTGTGTAAAACAGAATCACTGTTTTCATTGTACTGCGGAAATCAATTGAGCATCCATAGGTGGTTTCTTAAACTTGCATTATTTAATTAATTACTATTGTTAATTACCTACAGTGTGATGAAAAATATCGTTCATAACTCGAGTAGAAAGTGTTATTCCGTGCCTTGATCGAAATTCCTCGCTCGGCTAAAGCCTCGCGCGTAAACTCGATCTCGGCCCGGAAAAGACACTTTCCACTCTTGTTATGAAATATACTATTTCGGAACAGTCAGCTATGATTGAAACTAACCGATTCCCGATGGGTTGGATAAACCGTCTAGTAAACAATAGTTTCGGGGACTATGCCGCAAAAAGTAGTTTTTGGGACTACACCGGAAAAACTTAAGGTATGATGAAAAGTACTGTTAACTCGTCCGAAAGTGGTATACCAGTGCTCGATCTAATTGAAGGACTTGGCTTCATCTCGCACGTGAAACTGGATAATATCGTTTTATGTTGGGGCTATTTAAAATACATTTACTTAAAACAGTTACTTAAAAAAATAAGGTTATAAATTTAAAAAAATCTCTAAACTATTGAACCTATTGACAATTTTTATTTTCCTTAATCCCGTAATCCCGTGGTCTGGTGATTTTGAGTTTCTTAGCCAATAAAAATATATTACCCCTTTTCATATAAGGTTAGTTTAATAAAGCAAATGTTATTCCTTATTTTAAATGTTATAAGGACCTTAGACACATAAACTTACTAATGAATTTTAACGAATGGTGATTTTGGCTTTAGGTAATTCAAAAGTGAACAATCATACTCTTAGATCTTGGTCCTACAATGAAGAGAAATTTACTAAAATCTATTTTTAAAACTAAGGTATTATTAATTTAATAAAACATGTTTACTTCTGTATAATATTAGCAGTTCATTTAATTTCATTTATTTTCAGCTAACTACAATGTGGATTTACCACAAGTGCACCAATATGTGTAAAGTCTAGGTATCTAGGTTAATAGTTTAATTGAATTCTCTTGTTCTACTACCCTAGAGAGTACAATGGCTGCAGACAGGACAACCCATGAACAAATTATTTAGACCTAGAATTTCAAGAGATTGATGATTAAAATTTTGAAAAAAATTAAAGGTAAATAATATGGGTTTGTTGAAAAATTCTATCGTTTTTAAAAGTTAATCGTTAGGTTTTTTGTTTGCTGACGTGGGTTAGACCATCGCTATAAATACCATGCATCGTTTAAAGGAAGTTATACAACATTGCTTAGTACTAATATAAGTCATTAATAACTTCTTTTTTTTACTGGAATGTGTAGTGGAGAAACTATAATATTTTTATCTTTAAAAATCGAATATTAAAATTAATATGAAATAAACAGCTAAAAGGAAATAAAAAGAATACATTTAAAAACAATCAAGTTTATATATAAAACCGATATTGATACACAAAATACAAGAAAACAGACAAATATACGGGACGAAAAGCAAGTTAAAGTGGTTTTGTTAGAAAAAGGTTAACTATTGATAACTACAACTAATGAAAGAGAACCAAAACAAAGAGTAGAAAACAAAGAATTACTATAGCAAACTAAATTGAACTATAAAATATGAAAATAACATGATATTGCAAGATTACATAACTAAATAAAAATAATTCTAATGAAAAATTACTTATTAAAATACAAATATATGAATTAATAACCAGACAATTAATACAAAAGCTGCAATAAATACAATATTTGATTGATTAAATATTAAAAAAGAAACCCTAAACTACATAAAACAAAATTAAGACGAGCGGTAAATCACCTTTTATTCGACAACATGTGACCTTAATTCTCATACATAAACAATTCGGATACAATGGTCAACAGGCCACTATATCAACCATCGTGGAGTCCCTTTTGTTTATCCATTTACTGGTATTACAACACATGTGATTTATATGCAAATTCAACCACCAATTGCCAATATTTCGGTTATTTAATAAGAATAAATACGTTACGTTTTACATAGTCTTTTAATTCAGGTCTGAACGAATACCGTAATCTCCAAATACTTTACTGAATTGCGATGTGATGTATTTAACATAATTTTTATCCAAACTTATAATAAGATTATTGGTTTAGTTAAGTAAATATATATGTGAATCAACACTGATTTCGTAATATTAACTAAGGTTTTTAATTAATTGTTTGCAATCATGAAATCATCCTAAAATTTCATTCTTGATGGTATACTGTAAACTATTCAATACTGATGAAATTTGATCCATAATAGTTTATAAATACTCATTTCGTGAGTGATATTTTCAGCGTATCTAGTATGACTTCTTTTGCGAAATGTAAATTATTATTGTTGTAATTTAGTTAAATGCCTGCTGTAGTAGGAATATGTAGAACTTACTCAATAAAAAGCTTAACCCAGTAATTCATTAAATAGTTAAAACATTTGTATAAAATCTCTCTTTTTCATAAAGAACTTAAATACCTTCCTTAATGGACATATCTCTTTGAATTTGAAAAATGATACTAAATTCACCAGCTATTAAGCTCCTTTGCACAAAGTTGGGTTTTAGCTAAAATATTATTTTGTACGTAGTGACATCAGGTGAAACCTTCAATAGTTAGATTGTAAAGTCTCTTTGATAACTTTTACTTTGTTTATTTAAAATTTAATCTGTTTAAGATCCAAAAGTCGGACAACATGTGGCAGCTGCTTTATTTTTGTTTTTATTATGAATTTATAGAATTTGACATTTTTTTACAAGTTATGGCGAGCAGTCCAAACCTGGTCTTGTTCCTCTTTAACGTAGTCTTATCGTTAGATAGCATCAATAATTAATAGCCCGATAGTAAATTTCAACGGATTCCATTATCCAACATTTCACAAGCTACTGACGTCCAGGATCGTACCAGGACTGGGTTCAAATTTGAGCATATATTATGTCAATATTGATAACGATGATACTACAACCAATATTTGAATATCGAAGACAACAAACTAATAAGCATGAAATATAAATGAAACTTTATCCTGTATAAAAGTCAGCCATTTTTATCCTATAGTTTGTGGTGTAAAAATCCTAGTGTAATGGTAAAGTGTTTGCATTTCCTGTTACATGACATATGTTAACAATCCCTTGTCACGTTATTTTAAGAAATCTGATCTTTCAAATAAATTCAAATTATATTATAAATACGTTTAAACTACTAAACAGTAAGTTAAACAGTTTATGAGCATTATGTCTACTTAAATAATAAGCAAATTTGGCCTAATTTTTCAAAAATTTTATTCTTATCGTCGAAATACAATTTATAAAATTTCAAGAACATAGTTTTTGCCTGGATTTGAAATTAATGAAGGGCCTTTTTGTCGTTGGTATTAGTCAACCATTTCAAAGCCAACTTCTCTGTGAACTTAAAAAACGAGGTCAACTCTCAGCAGAATCTCGTTTCAGACATTGCACATGTTTTGCAAGCCTACTGTAATTCTTCAATTCCTAAGGTTAAGTACAAAATGATAAAACCCTCCCTTTGCTGATAATTGTTGGAAACACCTAGATTTAACATTCAAAACAATTATTATTTAATAATATTTAATACTATGAACTTACGCAATATCCATAAATCGATTATCTTCAATACGTAAATTCAACAGATTTGTTAAAAAAGGAGATATATTTGGTTTAATAAAAATAATCAAAATAAAATAATATTAATTGAATTAGTAAACGTGAATAATAAAATATAAGGTGCGTAAACCCATTCAAATTCAAATAAAAAAAGTTTACCGTTTTCAAGCTTTTTCAAGCTATAATACATATATAAGTTATGATAATTAGTTTGTAAAGTCATACTAGCAAGCTTCGTAGGTCATTATTATTCCGCCAAAATAAATTATTTCCTAAAAATAATCTTACTAAAAATCCAAAAGAATTTATTTTTATAACTTGACAATAAAGAGAATAAACTCAATACTCATGTAAAATAATATTCATAATGAGATTAACTCATAAAAGGCTTCATTCTTATTTAAAATAGTACGAGAGTCTGAGGTAATCTTTATCGAAACTATTTTACCTCCATAAATGATTTTATTTAATTGCAAAACTGAAAATATAGCAGTAAATATTTCATGGTAAAACATGTCAATGCTGGTGTAGTACGGCATGACCAATCCTTTGCAATAACTTTATCTTAAAAACTTAAAAGTTATTTACACCATATTCTTAAGTTTTGAATAAAGAAAAACTTTATATTGCTAATGCAAATAACATACGCAAAATGTATTTTGTATTAATAGTAATAATTACTAATAACATATAAATAACAAATGCATAAACACGTATTTGTGATCATTTTCGTCACAATATTAAAATAGCATCAAAGTTAATTGTTTAAGATATAGATATTTCAAAGGTACTGGGTCATTGGATTATGGCTAAATGAAAAAATAAGTTCTCGTGATTATATCTTAAATGGCATTATATATACCGTGCTCTATATGCCTTTCTAATAGAAAAATTTCAACGTTCGGCAATTTGACTAAGAATGCAATGCAGTCACAGTCTCCGGGGTGCGTTTACGCACTACCCCGGTTTTGGTGAAGATCGTCTCTGGCTTTCAAATGTAAAATCTTCACGTAATATATCATTTAATTAATTATAATTATTAAACAGCTATTTATTAAGTAGTTTGCTGGATTATGAAAAATATACTAATTTGTTGTAAGAAATCAAATGGTGATTTTATCTCCAAAAATAATTTTCGATTTATCACCTTATTGTAATGGTTTCGTCCCAAGCTGTACTGTAGTAATTATTTACTATATACCCTAGAAATAATACCAGATTCTACTTATAATTAATACAACATTTGTGTTCTCTTGAATTTTATAACAATTAATTTTTACACTGTGTAAACGTAAATTAAATAAATCCCTATGCTACAAGGAATATTTTCTAACCTTTTCCTACTTTATATCAACCTTCATAACAAAGTAGTGTTGGTAATAACCCTAAAAACAGGACCAGTGGATATAAAAACTACCAGTTTGTTAACTTCCAAAGTTACTTCCAAGTTGGTCAGTTCAATCATCAACATATAATTGTTGTTTATCTTACAAATAATGTATAAATAACTTTTGGATGGAAATATAAAAAGCGACTTTTATATAAACTCAAATAAACTTATATTTAAGATAACGCCAGAGTTCAAACCACTAATATAACCCTTGCTGCTCTTGGCCAAAGTATTGTGTTCACCTATGCAAGCTAAACTGTTGTTTTTCTGGGAAATGGGCTAAGAAGATACAAACAATCTAGTTATTTGATAGACTGTTTTGTCAAATATTTCATATTTTAAAAAAAAACTTCCTGAATAAGTATTTGGAAAAATATTTTTTACTACGCTTGAATAAAAATAATACCCATACTACTCTATCCACCCTAGTATTTAATTTACCGATTTATAAAATTTTGTCAAACAATACATCTTTAAGTTTACAATTTGATAATCTGAACTTTGTTGTTGAAAAGATCATCGAAACCAATTTAACTTATCAAATTACGAATTTAATAACAATTTAACTTAAAGATTAGAGAAATTTTTGTTAGTCAATTTGAACGATTGTGATTTAATTAATTTAAACTGTAGTGAATTTAAAATTAGATTGATAGAAAACATATTTAATAAAATGAAGATCATGTTATAAGCCTTAAATTACTATTTCTTTTTAAAATAAATATGAAGGACATCGCAGTTTTAAGAATCTGCATGGTTAATTTAGGACTTAAATTGTTAAATAGTTTTAATTTACACCTAATAAAATAAGTACATATTACAAAACTACTAGGGCTTTTAGTGGTAAATGCCCACAAAGAAATCAAATGGTGATTTTATCTCCAAAAATAATTTTCGATTCATCACCTTATTGTAATGATTTCGTCCCAAGCTGTGCTGTGAATTTGATGGCTTAGATTTTCTTATAAAGGTTTAACTAACATTGATCAAACCTCTCTCTTAATGTAAAATCAGAAATGAAGCAATAACCTGTCCCTTTTTAAAGTAGTTTTTTTAAGGAAAAAAGAAAATTCATTGCTCTACTATATTGCTGGACTGAATAAAAATAGTAAAATCCTTCAAAGATCTGTTTTTATACATAATTAGTTCTTAGTGTCTTATATAAATTTTAAAGTTTATACAACATGATGAATGGTTTGTAACTTCTTCTTATTTTTTTTAATTATGAGTCATATAAACGGTGGTGTTAGTCTATGTAGTGTGTTCGTTCGATGAAGTGGAACATAGTTTTCGTACATTCACATCAATAGATATCCACGTTTATTCCATTACCGGGTATTTAACTACCTACAGAAAAAAACAAAGAATTAATCAAATAAAATATTTTTTCTCGCCCAGAGGTCATCCAATGTTAATAGTTAACATAATATGATTCTGTAAACAAACACTTAATAAAACCATATAACTCAAACCACTTATCAAACCCAATATTTAAATAGGAAAGATATAAAAAGATTAAGTGACAGTCACTGAGTAAACAGGACCTATTAACGATTTTAGCAACCTTACAGGAACTAAGATACTTTCACTTGTGGAATATTCAGTATAGGCCTACCAGTTGAAAAAAATCACTTATCAATTTGAAAAAGTTATAATTAAATGGTTAACTTTACTCAAAGTATCTTATAAATAACCAGCTAAGTATGTAATAAACATGTCTTCTGAAGCATTTACTTCACATCATCACATGTAAATAAAAAAATTCTTCCCAGTAAATTGTAATTTCAACTTTGAGGTTAAGTGGAGAGGAGCCAATAAATGTAACTAATGATATTTCTGATATTTTTCTTCCTCTCCTTAGCCTTCAGCAAGGTTTAAAATAACAAATCACAAATTACCATATTTTTATTCTATCTCGAGACATTTCGTGTTGACCGATCCACACTTACGGAATGATATATAAATAGTTTTTTTTTTTTTTTTTTTTTTTTTTTTTTTTTTTTTTTTTTTTTTTTTTTTTTTTTATTATGAGCCCATATAAAAAAAACTTAATATATTAAAACAACAAGATATACTTTCGGGGTTTTCTTTTTAAAACATTAGGTGTAACTATTTCAAACATATAAGTAGCTTTACTTTAAAAAATAAAATATAAATTGTTATTAAAAAATGTAATACTATTAGGTTAGCCGATAAAACACTTACGCTTATTAGCTGTTACTGCTGTCTAAAGTAATAATCTCTTTGAATTTATGAGCATGTGCAGAAATTAATTAATGAGTCCTGTTTGAGAGGAGCAAAAGTGGAAAGTGCAATTAATCATTGTTTTGGTTCCAAGCTTTCCGTCACCCATTTAGGTAATTAGTGAAGCTTTTTACACTCCAACCATGACAAATAAGTTCCTATTTGGTGGTTTTATTAAATTTTCCGGAGATTTTTTTAAAGTTATAATTAAAAATGGACTCTTTCGTTCCATTTCAATTTACATTTTGTTTAATTAAGTAAGCAAAGCAAACCGGTCAAGGCTGGTTGTTTTATTTACTGATATGACACCAATTTATCAAACAACATTTTGAAATCATTTATTTTCATCCCTACAAAATCAGACTCAAAATGCGTGTAGTTATAAAAATTGTGGCATGATCTAAGAAATAATACGATTATATCAAACTAACTGTTTTGAAATTCTAAAAATATTGTATAAAACCTGTATAGTTTATTTAGTAATATCTATTAAGAAAACGTATAAATATGATAAGGAAATAACCATTATTACTTATTATAACAAACGTATGCTAATAAACGTAACAGCTATGAAAAAATAAACATATTAGGCAATTCAATAGTATTGTAAGCTAAGTGGTCTGGTAAATAATAATTCATACTTTATTATTAATTAATGAACGCTTTATTTAAGTCAATTTCGATCACTGGTAAACAATGGAAGTTTTAACTGGTAATTGCATTGCATAAAATGTAGGTTAAGTTCCAATTAACCATAATTAATTGTTACATTTTCAGCAAACTGTTATTAATTTTCAAATGTATATGAGATGAAAACAACAAAACAATGTCAATATAAATTACCTTTTGAGGAAAACTTATATTATTGAAACTCAATTAACAGTGAGTAGTTCTCTGCCAAAAGATCTCATTATAATTTTTTTATTTTAACACACTTTTCTACCAAATTAAGCACAACAACGGTTTTAATCATTAAAAAAACTTCAATCTGAAATTGAGATCTTCTGTTAGGAATTAATTACGATTAAAAACAAGTAAAAGAACTCGAATAAAAAATAGCTATCAAATGAATGAGTAACAGTACTAATTCTAATACTTTACAGATTCTACTCTAGATACTAATACTTTACAATTAACTAAGATCATTTCACTTAGGGCAGCCACGTCTTCTCATCTCAAGTGGAGGTAGGTAGACTTGACGTCAAGACATGTCCGGTGACTGACATTAACCTGTTACGCGATGGACTGGTGAATTAATTAATTTCTGATGCACCTGGAACACAACTGTCATTCCCGTGCTCAATTAATATTTATCATGCAAAAAAGTAATTTGCATTAATAATAATTTATTTCGGATCTTAGCGTTTTAATTTCATACTATAGTTACAATGATAGGCTCTGGTAGTTGCTATATGTAATTCAAACTAAGGTCATATCCAAACTCTTTCCATTAAATTTTATAATTTAAAACTGTACCTAGGGATGAAAAATTGCCAATTTTTGATTCTCCTAGTGTTAAAAGTCATCGAAGATAGAATCAGTGACAGTTTGCTCAGCTAGCAGTAGTTTTTAATCTCGATCCTAAGGGACTACAGGTTATGGACTGTTGTCGTGACCGTAGAGTCGCAACCAAAACCAGTGACCACAAACTTTTATGACATCTCATGGGTCAGTTCTATGAGTGGATTTTTGAAATATCTCTAATGACAGCTTGTTCCAATGAAATTCCTATTCCATGCTTGACGATTTTTAGGGGAGTATGTCGAACGGTGGAACGTCCATCTGGCACAATGGGGATTAAACTTTAGAGTATGGTGGAGGGCGAAATGTGCGATCAAGACATCTGGCTTTCAGCTTCGAAATCAAAGGTTGTTATGCTGACAAGTAAATAAATAAATAAATATCGTCTTTATTTCAAGTGGTTTTCAACAACAGTTGATTTTTAAAACAACTCAGGTCAAACAAAATAATAAAATATTAAAAATTAACAAAATAACACATTACATGGCATAACTAAAAAAAAATCTTCATTTAATAAATGGGTATTCAACAGAATTTTGTGGACACGCTTTCTAAATGGCACATGAACGTTTTTGTCATCCCTTAAGGCAGGGAGCATTCCATTATACAGTTTGGGGGCAAAATAAGAGTAAGAGGATACCCACAACTCTACTGATGTAATTTTCCTGATTCTAGGGGGTACAGAAGTGATCTAAATTAAGAACAAGGACAAATATTTGGGAGTGTGTTGGTCAATGAGCTCGCATGCTGGGATCACATCATTGCTGCATGTGACAAAAAAGCTGAGGTGGACTCTAAACTCGTGGGCATAATGGACCTTGGTGGACCATTGGAAGCTTAAGCTGTTGCTGACAATCGCACAAGTCACCTCGCACTATGGAGAGGAGATCTGAGCAAATGCAATTAAGATAACAAATACTAAACTCATGCTTGCCGCATAGATGTTTAAAGTCTGACAGTAGGCTGAGTGTACATATTAGTTTCCAAAGCGTATTTGATGGTCACTGTGGGAGTCATAACCATTGTCCAACTTGTCCAAGAGAGAAAATCCATTTGGTCGTGGAGGCCGCCGAGGTGGCCCTCGCCCTAGCGATGGCTAATTGGCTGGGACAACCGGAAAACATAATACTTCATGGAATGTTGGCTTTTACTTAGCGACGGAGACTTAAACTTCTATTTCACCCAGTTACTGACGGGTTATGGATACTACCGCACATATTCCTTCGAAATGTTAAGATCAACTTGCCTAGATGTAGACACTGTGGACATAACGTAGATGACTTGTAACATGCTTTCTTTGTGTGACGAAGTTAATATTGCGGCTTCATTTTTAATCAATCTGTCTATGAAAAAAATCGTGGGAAAAAAGTAGGACGAAAACAGGTAGATTGAGTGGTAAACATTGCTTTTTAATACTGCGTCAGAAAATTTGTGACAGTTTTTTCTAATGACTCACTAGAAAAAGGACATCATGAGGTTTGATCAGCACAAATTTAGTCCAATTTCGAAAGGGACGTAGGCCACTCATTTCGAGGTCAGAATTATCAGACGCTTGAATCAATTGTTTTATTGTGGTGACTTGTGGTGACAGCCCAATGGTTGATTTACCTTGTCCTCTTAACCATGCGTGTAATTCAAAGTTCCAGAGCCCGTTGCTTAAAAGTAGAACTTGTAACCCGATTTCTGATACGGTTGAATGGCGAATCCCATAGAGATGACAGCCATTCCTAGCTGTTCTAAACCTACAATAAGAAAAAAAATACATAAATAAAAAATTAAACAGTTTTTAAATTGCCCAGAATCTTATTATATTGGTTAGATACAAAATTTTCGAATATTCAAGTATTTACATTTAACAATCCCTTGGGTTGTATACAGTTTATTTACGCTTGTGGTTTACTGGAAATTTTGTTTGGAGAGTATTATTTCTAAAGGTATATACAATTCCACTTGGGGAAACCAAACAAATAGGAACAAAACAAAATGATAATTAAAGCAATTTCATAGTTTTGTGGTTGAGTGAGTTTATATTACTCTTGCTTAGATAGTAATTGGAATGTCACTGTGCGCAATCAAACATTGGTGTAGTCGTATAATTTCAATGAAACCTAACACACTGTAATTATTTGCAATTTTTTTGTGTGATATGTACACCTAACCATGATTGTAAATTTATAATAAAGATTTTTTGTAAGTTTCACAAAAAGGCATAAGTTGATTGTTATTGGTCTATTGTTGATTACTATACCGAAAACTGGACTATGGAGGAATTGAGATCACATCACACAATCATGAGTTCTACATTTGATTATATAAATCAATATTTATGAGTGGTATATTTAAAATAATTTCAAATTTATAGTTACAATTCAATACCTTCAAGGGAATTACAAATAATCAGCTATATATACCATGAAAATTTAATTAGATAAGAATAACAATACGGGAAGTAAAACAGTGAAACAGCAATAGAGAAAAAGAAAATTATTTTGTAACATATTGCACATCTTCTTCACACTACGCTCCAACTACTCTCATAAGTTGGAACACTTTTCAAACTTTTGACATGCAAGTTTCTAAACTTTCGATGCTAACTCATATGCCGTGTAGAAAACTTTGTACAATAGTGACAATCAGTTACTACGTTTGGCACATTAGGTTTTGTGTGAAAACAGTTTGATTAGTTGGTAGGAAACATACGCCATCGGTTCAATATATAGACGATATTTTTTACTTGAAGTTCATATTTTCAGTAAAAAAAGTAACCAAATAACAGTGTAAAAAGTTCGTCACCGTTTAAACTCTGTGAATTTGAGAAAAGAATATTCTTTAATATATTTGAAAACGTTAAATGAAACTAACATATCCAACTGAGATACTCAAATTTTACTATTAAGCTTGCTCAGTAATCATACATAAATAATTTGAATACAATGGCCAATAGGCCACTACGTCAGACAGCGTGGAACCCTTTTGTTTACCCATTTACTGGCATTACAACACATGTGATTTATATGCAAATTTACCATCTATTGTTTGTATGTATGCTAATTACTAGAGGTCAAGTTTATTTTGTATTCTATTATTTACCGTTCATTTTGACAATAGTTCAGTTCTAAAAAACATTTAATTGGTACAAAGAGCAGAATGAGTAATTAATTGAAGTTATTATTCTTGAAATTATGTTTGTAGAAAATTTGTTTGTACTGAAAAGATTGGAATATTCAAAAGTACTTAACATTTGTCTTATATTTTAGATATACAAACAAAATAATCAATGAAAATGTAAAAGTTTAGTGTTCATTACCTTTGTAATAGTTTAAAACTATAGTGTGTTACAGCCGTGCGGTTTTCGTGGCTCCCATTTATGTTGCACCACACACGTCACATGCAGATTGTGCAGTTTCGCTTACTAGGTACATTCAGCGTCACTGTGGTCACGCCTGCTGTAATGCATGTTACCCGGTGCACTTGACACTGATTGATATACGCTTGCGGTCAACATTACACGTCTGGTTTTGTTAATAGCCATGGATGCATTGTAATAACATAAATGGATTCTGCTTCATCTACTAGCAGTTTTACAACATGCTTTATCTAGAAAAAATATATGAATCTTTCTACAATAAAGACTGAGATAAAAATTGATAAAACTATATGATTTACATAACAACCCTTCTTGGCTAATTTTGTTTAAAGTTTAATTGCTTTTAGGTCAAGGTATACATTTTTCTCTGATTTTGTAGAATTGTATTGCAAACCTCACATAAAATGTCTTAACCTAAGTTACTGGAGAAAATAATTCATTAATGTGACAAAAGTTCACCTTCAAGCAACTTTTAACCTAGAGCAACTCCATCTAATCTTGAATTAAGTCCTTAATTGAAAACACAAGCAATACCATTAAAAAAGTTATATTCAGTTTAAGGTCTTGGATCTGTCCGAAGTATGACTAACGGGTCCCCGGCTCGGCCGGAAACAGCGTTCTGCTCTCCGTCCTAATGTTACACGGGAATGCGTCCAAGGCCCGCAGTTGATTTTATCCGCATCAGATTCCGAATTTTTTTTGTTGAAAGCTTGTAATAAAAACTAAACCTGTTCATTAACTTTTTGGAGTTGGTGTGACTGTAAAGTTTTAAATATATGATTCTAATAAGTTACATACAAGATTTTTAGTAACCTCACGGTTTAAGTTATCACTGTAACTTAACAAACACTGTTTCAATTTATAAACTTTTAAAACTCGTAATTAGCTTTTCGTTAGCTCTTTGTATAAACGCGATTTAGTTGTATTTCTATTAAGTTGAATGGTATGACTTATTTTATCTTACTATAATAAGGTTTTCAATAATAATAATAATAATAATAATAATAATTCAAATTCAAATTCAAATTCTTTATTTCTCGCATGCGCTATTGTTTTACACAGCAGTGCCTTTTTGAACCTCTCTAGCTTTTGATAAGCTATTTGAGAGGACAACTTACATTTAGTGCACGAAAATGACAATACTATTTATTTACTTACATAATATATAAAGAATAAATACATCTTTTTCTAAAAAAAAAAAAAAAAAAAAAAATACGTTGGGAATCAAACAATACTCAGGGAATTGTCAGTCTTTACATTATTTCAAGTGGCATAACATTTTATCAAGAGAGGGAGAGAACGTTATGGAACTATTAACAAGAACTATTATAAATTAATAACAAGCAATAAATATTATAATCAGCAACAAGCAATAAATATTATACATCAATAACAAGCAATAACAGTGTTTAGTAATAGTCAAACATAAATACTACACAGGGTATATATCAACAGCAACATGTAGTTTTTACTCTATGCATTACCCCTTCCTTTCCCCTCCCACTTGTGGGAGCGCGGGGGGGGAGTCGCTTTCACTTTTCCTTCGCCAAACAAACAGGAACAGGGTTATGTTTCAAGCCGTTTGTCATTTCATTTAAAGTGGTGAATTAAAAACAAAAAACCTTACTGTTTCAATAAAGTTCGAGCCTACTTTATTCCCCATTGCTGTTAATATGTGTTTACTAACTGTGATTGTATGAACACTTCTGTAACTAACCCTTAACATACTAACACTGACACGTAAGTATAGTGTATTTATTGTTAACACATTTCACCAATTACTTATATCATTTAATAACAGAAGTCTGTTTAGGTGTTTTTACTAACAAAGTATCGCTTCAGTTTTAATTTAACTTCATTTTCATTTTGCAATCATCTTAATTCTTCAGGCAAAGAGTTTAACAATTCTGGAATTCTAAATTCTGGAATCAGTTTACCATAATTATTATAGTGTTTTTCTGTTCTATAATTCCTGTGCCTTAAATTATAGCCTACATCATTTATCACTCTACATTCTTCCTTAAAGT
The DNA here is from genome assembly GCA_030545055.2 of Neoaliturus tenellus. Taxonomy (NCBI): domain Eukaryota; kingdom Metazoa; phylum Arthropoda; class Insecta; order Hemiptera; family Cicadellidae; genus Neoaliturus; species Neoaliturus tenellus. The sequence goes on along the minus strand of CM061533.1, from coordinate 52,100,771 downwards.
AATGTCTACATAAATCAGCATACTTTGCAAGTGAGTCAAATGAAGTAATTCCCAAAAGGTTCTGTGGTAAATTATTGAATAATACCTTCACAATTCTATTTAAAACATTAGTTAGTTTCACTTTAACATAATCTGGCGACAAGTAGTAAATAGAAATTCCATAATAAATCACACTCTGTACTAATGAGAAATAAATAACCCTTTTGGTGGTTATTGGAAAAAAATTACTTATTCTATAACACTTATACAAAATTATTCTAAGTAAATTTGCAATTGAGTTGATGTGAGTGTTGAATTTCATATTTGAATCAAGAAAGATACCTAAGTGTTTAATGCTTTGACAAAACTCCAAGGTTTTGCAATTACAATAGGCCCTAATTCCTGGGTCCAAACAGTCTCTTGAGTGACAGTGCAATTTAACAAGCGAATTTGTATTAACTAGTATTCTAGGATTTTTAAAGACTATTGCTTTTGTTTTTTGTGCATTCAATTTGATAGAATTATAAAAAAAAAAAAAAATACTTCACAACCAGATTTAAATCTTGTTGAATATACTAAAAACCTAGTGTGAGATCCTTATGAACTAAATATATAATATTATCATCAGCATATTGCAGTATTTTACTCTTAAATTTAAGGCTAGCTAAGTCATTAACATAGATATTAAATAAAACAGGTGAAATAACACTACCTTGAATTAAACCACAAGTTTGAGCATAATCAGAACTAACAGTGCTGCCTACACTAACATGCAGTCTTCTATCTTTAAAATAATTAACAAAAAACTTTAACAAATTTCCTCCAATCCCTATCCTGCTGAGCTTTTCAATCATTGAGTCATAATTTACCAGATCAAAAGCTTTAGTAAGATCAGTTACTACTGCTACAACATATTTATTTTCATTTAGTGCTTTATTTATATCAGATGTTAATAAATCCAACAAATCAACTGTAGAACATTTAGGTATAAAACCATACTGAGCTTTGTTAATAATATTATTTTTACATAAATAATCTTGTAACTGAGTACATGTATAATGCTCTAAAACCTTTGTTACTGCAGATACTGATCCCACTGGCCTATAACAATTTAAATCTTTCTTTGATCCATTTTTAAAAATAGGCCTGAGGTAAGTTGCTTTCATAAGTTGAGGAATGACACCAGTAAGCATTATTCTTTTAATGAGATGAATAAAAATTGATTTCAAATGAAAAAAATATTCTTTATATCTTGAGGCCTGATGTTATCAGGACCAGCTGAGGACTTACAATTCAACTTATTAATTGCTGATAAAAGCAACTTCTCATTGATAGGTACTAGGTTCATACTAATTTTATCTCCTATATTATAATTTCCCTTATCAAAACTTCCTGATAGATCAAATGGTTGGCCTATCATTTGACTATGGACATCTTTGATAGACCCCTTAAAACTGTCCTTAAATTGTTCTGTTAATGATTTTATTTCATTTTCGTCTTTTAACTGAAAAGTTTCTTTTATTGACTCTACTATCGTGGGTCTCTTCTTTTTATTAATGAACTCATTAATTATACCCCAAGTTTTTTTACTGTCATTGAAACTTTGTGATAAAAGCCTAAAGTAGTAATTTCTTTTTTCTGTACGTATTCTACTTGTTAATACATTTCTAGATTCTTTAAATGTGTTTCTCAAGTTTATATTGTATTTGTCTCTCTTTAACATTTTCCACAAATGATTTTTTATCCCAATTAACCTATGAATTTTGTCATTGAACCATGGATTTCGAGTTTCCTTTGGGCCTATTTTGACTATTACTTTACTCTCACTATAAATGTCTTCAAAATACTCTACCACTTTGGCATAAATGTCATTTGGATCCCTTAAATCTAAGATAGGCCACCAGTTTTTATTTCTAATTTCGTTATTTACTTTTCTTGAGACTATTATTTCCTTATAGCCTGAATTATTGCCTAAACAACCATTTGTATTCAATCCTAACCCTACTTTAATTCCTGTCCAATAATGATCTGCGATTTTATCTTCTACAACAAAAGACTTATAATTTCTATGAAACATTCTAACATTGATGTGGTCTAAACATGTTTCCACTAAATTGTTATTATAAAATTCAACTCTGGTGGGCTTTGTGATTGTGTTAATGATACCTTTGGTATATAAAACATTTATATAATTATCTGAACCGTACATATGAGTCAAATAGCACAAATTTATATCTCCCAGAATAACTAAATTGTTTTCTTTTTCAAAATGAGTTGAAGATGAGTTGAAATGAGTCTGCGATTTTATCTTCTACAACAAAAGACTTATAATTTCTATGAAACATTCTAACATTGATGTGGTCTAAACATGTTTCCACTAAATTGTTATTATAAAATTCAACTCTGGTGGGCTTTGTGATTGTGTTAATGATACCTTTGGTATATAAAACATTTATATAATTATCTGAACCGTACATATGAGTCAAATAGCACAAATTTATATCTCCCAGAATAACTAAATTGTTTTCTTTTTCAAAATGAGTTGAAGACAATAAATTTTCCAGTACACTATTAAAATTGTTGACATTCAGGTTGGGTGGTCTGTAGAAGGCAGCAAAAGTGGTGGAATTCCCACAATGAAATATTTTAAAAGCCAATAGCTCAGCAGATTCAAAATTTACATTTATCCTCTCTAATATGATATCTGCTCTATAGAAAACCATAATTCCACCACCCTCACCAGAGGCCCTACATTTATAAACACTGGCAAAACCTGGAATACAATACATGCTGCCTTCTTCAGAGGTTATTTTTATCTCACTAAAAATGATCAAATCTACATAATCTATAACATTCCTACAAGTTACCAAAAAAGTATCCTAATTTTTTCTGAGACTTCTAATATTTGTACATATTACTAACAATTCTTTATTGATTTGTTTACTCTTAAAATAATCAATATTTTGTTCCCATCTCTCAAAAGACACGAAATTCCCATAATTATTAAATTCACTGTCATCTACTTGAAAAATACTGATTTATTTTTTAATGTATTGAAAGAATAAAACCAGAATGTGCAGTGAAAAAATTATATAATAATAATAATAATAATAATAATAATAATTCAAATTCAAATTCAAATTCAAATTCTTTATTTCTCGCATGCGCTATTGTTTTACACAGCAGTGCCTTTTTGAACCTCTCTAGCTTTTGATAAGCTATTTGAGAGGACAACTTACATTTAGTGCACGAAAATGACAATACTATTTATTTACTTACATAATAGATAAAGAATAAATACATTTTTTTCAAAAAAAAAATTACGTTGGGAATCAAACAATACTCAGGGAATTTTCAGTCTTTACATTATTTCAAGTGGCATAACATTTTGTCAAGAGAGGGAGAGAACGTTATGGAACTATTAACAAGAATAAATATTATAAATTATTAATAACAAGCAATAAATATTATAATCAGCAACAAGCAATAAATATTATACATCAATAACAAGCAATAACAGTGTTTAGTAATAATCAAACATAAATACTACATAGTGTACATATCAACAGCAACATCTAGTTTTTACTCTATGCATTACCCCTTCCTTTCCCCTCCCATTTGACTGAGCGGGAGGGGGGGGGGGGCAGTCGCTTTCACTTCTCCTTCGCCGAACAAACAGGAACAGGGTTATGTTTCAAGCCGTTTGTCATTACATTTTTTAAAGTGGTTGAATAAAGTGAATTAAAAAAAAAACCTTACTGTTTCAATAATAATAATAATAAGGGAACAAAGTGCAATACAAGAAAAATGTATAGACTTGATATACTTTGGTCGTCTGGGAAGAAAATCAATTTTGCGATTGAGGCCAAGTGGCGATTTCCCAGCACCGCGTCTGCGGGTAGAACGACGACCCTACGTACCACTACTACTGCCAATATGATGACGGTCAGAGCATTGCGCTCCGTGCATTGCATTGTGTCCGTTATTGTACGGTCACGTCTTTGCTCAGTAGCATTACAAAAGGTTTGCGCCCAATGCAACCTAAGCCAAATTTAAGGTGCTCCTTAATGCGTACCACAACGCTTTGTGGTACGTTATACAGCGGGGTTTAACGCATGTAAAGGTTATATGACAAAAGAAGAAAAAAATTAAGTCGGATACCTGTTACAGTTTAATTTGTTTTCGTTATTTTTACTTTTATGACTCTCTTCTCCCTCTTTAAAATTTAAACGAATTCCACTACGTTGGTAGTTTTTATTAATTACTAAGGTATCAATATTTATTTATTTATTTATTTTTGTAAAATGAGTAACAGATGCGTAACGAACCAATTTCCATATAATCAAATCGTTGTACAAACATTATAAAATGTCCAATCGTACATAATTTGTTGTTAAATAATGTCCAAAATTAAAGTTGTAAAAAAACTCTAGGTACCCTAAAAATTGTTTTTTTTTTTAATTTGAGATTGATTTTTTTAATTTAGTAAGATTTAAAGATCTATTTAAATAAATGCAACTATTTATTTGAATTACAAATATATAACCTAATTACTCGAAATAAAGAATCAACTTTCAGTTCTATAGTATTGAGCACTCTTATTCCTATTTGTTGAGCGTCTTGAGCTGAATAATAAACCTGCGATCGCCTGAGTGTCGTCATTTGTCTTCATACGTCTGGTCTCTGGCGCGGCCGGCGTGGGGCTCCACATATCCTTGCAGTGGAGCTGGTATTTTCAATTTATATTAAAATTAGACATAATACATTTGATGAAAAAGGGTACCTGAAAATATATGATTGTTTTTTTTTTTAATGTTATATAATAATTTATTTGTGTTAATATATCATTTCTGATGTGATCGAGAGTTATTTTGGTCAAAAATATAGTCAGATAAACACAAAGTGTTCGTGGCTTAAAAATCAATATGTAAATTGTGCATATGATTATACCGGGGCGATACAGTATTTAGTACGGCTTGGTACTTTCATAAATAATTTTGTTATAACATAAAAATTCTTGAAATCAGGTACCGAATGGAATTTAGGAGCTAAAAAGCTATTAATGTTATTATATACAGTATGGAGGAAGGCCCAGTGGTAACTACAATTCTTATACCCTAAAACAAGGACTGTTTGTTAGAGAAATGTTTTTTTCTATCTCCGAGAATTTTTAATATTTTAGTTGAATATGGGGGTTCTGGCAACCAGGAAGCGATTGGAGTTGATTCCAAAAAATTCGGGTTTCGTCCTATAGTCTTTTAAAGTTCCCACGTTATCCTTTGGTGATTTTTTGTAGGTACTAAATTGAACAGAAAAATCAACCGATAATTGTAGGTATAAATAGCCCACGGTTCAACAAATTTATATCAAAGTGCATCTGTTGGCCTGGCGAGTGAGCTAAGTGAACGATCTTTTTAAAAAAAGAGGGCGATTGAGTGGAGTGAATGAGCTTTGTCTAAGAATGGATACTGACGCTTAATAATTTTTCCGAGCATAAGCTTGGTCACCCTAGAACTAAAATCTTAATTGTAATCATAATGCTAGATGTATCACATTCACAATAGCAAAGTAATATGAAAAATTTTGATAGAAATGTTATATAATAGAAAACATTTAATCACCTCAGTTATAACATTATATAAACGAATAATAAATCCTAGTTTGACAGTATGTCATGAACATATTAGATACAACGAGGTGGCCCGTACGCAAATTGCGAATTTTATGATTCTGTATGAGTGAAACTCACCTACAGTACGTTAATGTTGATTATGAAGTGACAGATATCTATACTATTATTGTTGTTTTATCTTGCTGTTAAATTACAATTCACATTAAAGAACTTGCAATAAAAGTTTGCCAACATTTTAAAGCGCCCTCTAGAAATAAATCAAAGGTGATTGCGGCGACGCCCGAAACAATATGACCTTTTTAATTACGATTCGTCACTGCGGTATATCCTAAGCTTTAAAATGACACCTCAATCTTAAAAATCGGTTCAGTATGTCGAGAGAAAAAGGGACGTAACAGACGAAACCCTTATAGAAATAAGAAGATAGATAGTAATGAGAACATTAACATATTGGTAAAATATAAGTGTTTTGACTAAAAACTGAAGCGACTACTTTACTTGAAAAACTGAGGAAATGTTTTGCTTTCTACTTCAATTACTGTTACTTAAAATAGTAATAATCTTTAATATATTATTTAGCTTTATAGAAACAAAAACACAAAGATTATGAAGTTTTTTACTGCAATTGTTATACAGTTAGAGTTAAAATTTATACTAAATGTATTATTTTTACAGTTTTGGCCGTAAAATATTTACCAATTTAATGCTTACATAAATTCGTGTGACAACTTTCTCATTAAATATATTTGGATAAATGGCTATAATTAAAAATGACGCTTCATCTTTGACACTTATTTGATTTAAATGTTATTCATATTGACAAATATTCATTTGCAACTGTCTAAAAGTACAATTCCACGAAGAATGCAATGATAGCTTGCACCACCGCGCTGAGTTACCATGCTGCCCCAATATTGGTGTGGACTATTCTGGCATTCATATGGTTATACAGTAGCTTCACTTTTGTAGCTTCAATTATAATGTCTAAACAGCTATTCGTACCTGGTAAAAATATCATAAGAAACTGTGGTAGAATGAGGTATTTTTGTAAAGCGATGTTCTCCCTCAACCAATCACTTAGTAGTAAGTATTGTAAGTAATTGATACTAGGTTGCAATACTAATAGTTACTCTCCCTAATGTGTTTTCCGAATAAATTTTAAGCTAATCACTATTTTTTATCAGTATTTTAAAACACATATGCTCTTTAGTTCTTATGGCATCTTCTTAGTTAAGAGTTGATGAACATCGAATCTGAGTTTGATAAAACAACATTATAGGTGGATTTTATAAATGATGCATAAAAAATTGTTATCAAGGTTTAGAGAAAATTTGTGAGCAACTCAAATAAACTAATTCCAGATAACACCGCACCTCGGACCAGTAATACAACCCTTGCTGCTCTCAAAATATTGTGCTTACCTTCTCCCTTGCAATTTAATCTATAGTTTTAAAACGCTGACATCTCTACAACAAACTCGGAATAATAATAAAGCAATGAAATTTAAATAAGTAGTAATAAATCAGCAATGTATTGAATTTGGCTTTTTTAACGTAAAACTAATTGAAATTAGGGCAACCGCTTGAAGTTTGTTTTTTAGTTTCTTTTAAAACTTTCACAATACTGCTCTAAAGACATTGTGTGCTTTAAACTTCATGCATTGGAGTTTGTCAAGTTGTAATAAGTATCTTTAGTTTATCAATATTGTAGACCATCCATGAATTATATTGTAAATAACATTTTCACTATAACTATAATAATATATATAGGAATTAATGCCAATGGATCTTCATGCGTCTACTCTATTCCGCGCTCTTAAAAAAACAAATAGCTATTTCATCACTCCGCATGGAATGTAGCTATTTGCGATGACAAATTGTGTCAACGAAAATAACTCTTTCCCATGCTCCATTTTAGAGCAAGGGAAAAAACGATCAGCTGATTTTCCCTCTGCCTTACTTTCGATGCTCTCAATTAGTTCTCCATGTGCCCACCACGGGTGTTATTGTTTCTGTTTATTACCATTTGTTTTTATAATTTAAATAAGCTGTTTTTAATGTGAAATGTAAACGAAAATATTCATACGCTGGTATTGTGTCGTAATAAAAAGTGTTGTTTATAACTTGTACCAAAAGTGATTTTCCGGCACTTGCTCCAATTATTCAAGGCAACATTTTGGTATTGGGACATGATATAAATCTATCTTCTTATTTCTATAAGGGTTTCGTCTGTTACGTCCCTTTTTCTCTCGACCTACTGAACCGATTTTTTAAGATTGAGATGTCATTTTAAAGCTAAGGATATAGCGCAGTGACGAATCGTAATTAAAAAGGTCATATCGTTTCGGGCTTCGCCTCCCTTGCCTTTGATTTATTTCTAGAGGGCGCTTTAAAATGTTGACCAACATTAATTGCAAGTTCATTAATGTGAATTGTAATTTAACAGCTGATTACCTTCAGATGAATTTTAAAAGCCATATAGTAAACAAAAATATATCTCTCACTTCATAATCAACATTCACGTACTCTAGGTGAGTTTCACTCATACAGAAAATCATAAAATGCGCAATTTGCTCACGGGCCACCTCGTAATATTTATTAATCGTACGAACAGATGTTCACTTTTAAAGTATTGGGGGAGACCGGTAATAACAAAACTATGGGATATTATAGAATTGCGGCGAGTGAGCGTAGCGAACAAGCTCACCTGAGGGACAAAAACTTCCTCTATTTGCCATTGCAAAGCATGCCTGGTAAGCTAGTCTGTTTATAAATGTAACTGTAAATAATTTTCATAACACATTTTTGCATTAAGTCAATTATGATAACTAGTTGACTGTGAGGGTAGGCTATAATTGCAATCCGCAAATAAAGACCAAGTTCTTATCACCTATATAAACCTTTTCAGCAAATTTTGTTAATTTTCAAAACGTATTTTTGATGTGATCAACAAACGTTGAAGACATAAAATTATACCCGGAAAATATATTATATTTTGATTCATGGCGATACTATGTAAAAAGAGTTTATTAATATTTTGTTATTTACTGTTTCTTTATGACACACCAGGCCTGGATATCGTTGAGATAATAAACCTTAACTAGAAAATCTGATTTCTAAAACAAACAAAACTATAAATATGTAATGGAAAGCATTTTGATCAACAGATAGTGTGTAAAAGAATGATTGAAAGCACTTATAAGAGATAAGATACCTCATTATATCTAGTGGCAGCCACTTTTTCCCATCTCAAGTGGAGGTAGACTTGACGTCAAGGCATGTCCGGTGACTGACAGTAAACCTGTTACACGATGGACTGGTGAATTAATTGGCTGTGGTCTGGTACTTGAAATACAACCGGCACTCCCGCTCTCAGTAATGATTCAATACTCTTAAAGTAGGATATAAATTAATTATGTGGCGTTTATTAGGATTTAAATACTTTCATTACTCTGAATAATATGTTTATGGCGTTATATAATTTGTATAATAACTTTATTCCAAATAAATTTTAGTATTTTTACAAATAGGACAAAATATGAAAAAATTACTACTAATGTGATATTTTCCGGAGAAAACTAGTAGGCTAAGTACAATATATATCAAGGTTTTCGTACCATATTTTACATTAGACAAAACTAAGAATACAATTTCAGTATTGGGAAGGAAGAAGGCGATTCATGAAGTTCTATTAATAATGATAAAAATATACTAAGCTTGATTAAATTATTTCTAAGCTTGAGAAGAAAAGTGTTTCATACGGTAAGTTATCGGATGCTTCCAAGGTTGTTTGCAATAAGCATTAACGCCAATAACGCATTCAAAAAAAAAAAAAACAAGATAAATGTAAAAGTTAATAGAAAACAATGCTCATATTATAATAAAAATATAGGTGTAAAATTACATTAACAAGATGATGGTAGAATAGAACAGTTAATAGTAAACATCACATAAACACAAATAATAGTAATTTATAATAAAATGCGTATAACCGTGCGTTAAATTTATAACAATGTATCCTTGGTACTTGGGTTCCACAACTACTCTTAAGTAATTTGGAACCAATCAACTTATCCCAAACATTAATAAAAAATAAAAAAATAGTCTTCGGAAAGTCCGACTGACGCCCTATTTCTTGAAACATCATTCTATTAGGAAGCTTTTTGTTAAAACTCTTTTAGTTCATATCTTAAAAAATCACAATTATTTTTCCATTAAATTTATCGCTAACATACATCTAGATATTCATCTAGAGTTGAAATCACATAATAACGAATGTTCAAAAACTTCACTTTAACTAATTCATTCCACATTTGACATTTTATTTTGTTTGAAATATATGCAATAACTTTTAAGAAATTAACTAATTTGATTCACACTCGATAATTATCTTTAAAACAACGTATCTATCATTTGTTGCTAGTATGGATTTGTTAAGTATGGACAAGTACGAGACCGAGTTATTTGGATTACAGGCGAGCCTGACTACGCACGTAAGCTCCGCTCTGACCTGACCGTTGCTGCGTTGTACAGTACAAGTGTAGTAAAATTAGGCGGGAATAATTAAATAATTTTTGGACAGCTAATTTCTTTTGAAATGTGTTCTATGGCATCCCCTGGCCTTCCTACGAAAAGTTCCCTGAAAAAAGGTGATAATGCCAAACAATGACGTGTTGGCCCATAAGGAGTTACAATAAAATTTGATATCAAGCGTAATAACTTTAAATACATTCAGAAGGTTTATACATATCAAATTAAAGGTCTTAAAATGTAGAATACAATGCTGTAAACCCGAGCTGAATAGAACGGTCGGGAGATAAATAGCAGACGTTCAAAATTTAGAATAATAAAAAATTAATATTATCAAAACTTTGAAATGCAATAACTTCCGACATATTTGACCTTGTGAGGTCTGGTTTTCAGCTATGTACACTCCTTACTTAGACCTTTGAAATTATGTATGGCATGGCTATGCATTATGAAAGATTTTTCTGATTTTTTTTCTTTTGACGTCCATGTTCAAGGGTAATATGATAGGAATATGATGTGCCATCATCTGAATGTTTTTATGTTTTATTATTTACATTAAAAGTTTTCAAAAATTATTAACCCGTATAAATATTTTTTCTGTTCAACCTCATAGTATTTTTTTCAATTAAAATGAGGTTTAATTTTCTCAAGGATGCACCTCAAGGCCGACGCACCGGCATGTGTGCCCATGTCGGCTTATTCCAAAGACCCAATGTATATAATAATTATAACTTATATTAATATTGTTCTTTATTTCCATCACATATTTTTGTGTTGCAACAACACATCAAGGAACTAACCATCAAGGACAATTGTATTAATGCATGTGCAATACTTTGCAGTAAAGGCTACTATTTATTTTTTTGAAAAAAATTTTCATTCATTCATTCCTTAACGTAAATTAGCTCACTATATTATCTTTTAGTATGACAATATACGTAAAAGGATCAATAAATTTCAATCTTATTAATATATTGTTACATTGATGATATGTATACCAATATTACACACAAAACACACTAAGACACTTAACATTTTTGGAAAACATGTATTAAACATCCTAACATAATGAAAATAGTGGTCATTCTGTATAGTCTTAAACAATAGATTTGAATTAAAAAATATTGCAATTCTATTGATCTCAATAAACTTGGATTAAATACTACTTACATACTTAAGTACTACAATCGTATGTTGTGCATAAATTATGACACTGTAATGTTATAAAAGCTTACATAACGGTTTTATCGAGCCTTACCTGGAGTTTTTACAAAATTCGCTTCCTTCGAGTAAGCTACTAAATTATGTCTCATTATTTTAAATTTTGTTCATAAAGCAATCTTATAAGAAACTAACACCAAACACTACAATTTTACAATTAATACAAAACAAGTAATTTATTTCAAGTAGCCTAATACTCATTCCACTAATATTTAGATAAATAAAATGATAATTTTCATCAAGCTAATGTTTACTTGAAATAAAATAGATTAAACATTATCCCTTCGGAATGATAATTATTTACCGGAGTTAGCCTAAATGATCGAAACAACCCTCGTCACCTCATGTAATTTGCGTTGAATGAAAACTCTTTACCATACGTCAAGCTTTAACATAGCCAACATGTTGGCATAATGCTTGTGTAAAATTTAGAGTATTATACAAAATGAATGATATGGAACTGAAATATATATATGCAGTCATGTAACTTGTCATTCATTGCATATTGATTTTTATTTTTAACTTTTTATAGGTCTTTCAGTTGTAAGTTCTACATACTCTCAGGTATTATTTATCTTAAATTTATCTCATCAAGTTCTAAAGAATCCAAAAAGAATTTTTTTTAAATATATGTACACATATTTGGTTACCTATTTAGCTACATTCTAAATTGTTATACACTAAACCAATCCAAAAACACCAGTTTTATTAATATTATTAATTAGTAATACTTCAGGTTTTAATACAAGTGGTTTAAATATCTGATTTCTGTAATACAATGTTTGTTGCTGCGCAACTAGTTTTGATTCATAAAATTAGTGAATCATCGTCAGGGGATGTCGGTAGCACTTCATATGAAGGTTGTCAGGAAGAATAAAATAATTAATAAATATAATACACTCCAACATGGACTAGGAAACAACGAAGAAGGTACAAAATTTACTAAAATTCGGAGTTTGGCGAGCGACAGGGATTTAAGGTTTCTTCGCCTTCGAAAAGCAATATTTTAAATGCCTCATATTCTTGAAACTAAATTTTATAGCTTAAATATATCATCTTATTATCTAAACGATTTATATATAGACAATCTTAATATGGCGGTGATGACGCCTATGAAACGAGAATTCAGGATTTACTGTTAAAAAAGATTGTTGTATAGAAAGCAAAGCAAAGAAAAATAGAACTGATTAACTCAAATGCAATTTATAGTAATTTTTTTTCATTAGAAAATATTTGTAATATTAATGTACAACACAAGACTCTTATGTTATACTATTCTCAGGCAGACTCTGGAATATAAATTGGAATTACCGTCTTTATAGTTATAATTAAAATAATTACCACTGTTTGAAACTGATGTTAGGTATTAAAACGAGATCGATTTAGAATTAACAGATACTACGTACCAAAATACCAGTTAAAAACAAACGAAAGTGATTATTAAGAGAACTTAACTAAAAGTTAGGGAAAATACCAATCCTTTACATAAAGTTTTATACTTATAAAGATTACTTCAAGACGCAACATTTCCAAGTGCTGGTTCTCCTCATGTTAAATGCAACGTACAAGTCAGCAAGGCCTCGATCAGCGCAGTTTGTGGTGCCCTCGGAGGTTTTTAATTCACTAGGCTTCATATATATATTGGCTAGAAATATCATAAAAAATATACATTCGTAATTCTTTATATACATTGAAATTTTTAATTTCAAATGAAACATTGAATAATTGACATTTACAGTAATTTGGATACTATTTCCAACAGTACAATACTTTACTAACTAAACGAAAAAATATGAAAATTGTCGAACAATAATTAACAACGTTTCAGTTTTGCAATATTAAGCGTGTTAAAATAGCAATTAGAATGTCGAAAAGCAATATCATCAAATAGGGTTTGCATGCAACTGTTTTGTAACTATCGTATAGTAAGTTGTATGAAAATTAGAAAATAAATTCTTTCATTAACAGTTGTCAATAAAAGGTAGTACAAGTCAGCTTAATTATATATATATATATATATAAGTTAACTTCATTGTCATTTTTTTCCATTTGCTCTTCACAAAACCCTTAGAGTATAAAAAAATATTGATGAGTTGCACGTGTGAAAAATTATTTTTATTTACTAATGTAAATTCAAGACCATAAAATAAGTTTATAAAAATAGCTAAACAGAAGGTGGGAAATATAACTAGAAAAATTGTAAAAACAGAAGAGGCAAAACAGGAGAGAATATTGAACCATACATCACACATCCTCACTAAATTCCAACTCCTCTTACAAGTCGAAGACTGTTAAAACTTTTAACATGCAAGTTTCCAAACTTTTGATGCTAACTTGTATGTATAACAATTTTGAAAATAATGACAATTAGTTTAAAATATAAATCTATAACTCTTCCTTTAGTATTTCAAGATTTTTATGTAACATTCTATACACAACATATAATAACTTTTCCAATTATGGAACATAATTTTTAATTCATAAATGTACACAACCATCTGTAATAATTTATTTAAAATTTTGAAGATAAGTGAGCACAGTATTTAAACATAAGTAATTTGATTGCAATGACCAACAGGCCACCATCAGATTGTGTAGAGCCCTCTTCTTTTAACCATTTATTTTTATTACAACACATGTCAATTATATTTAGATATACCTCTACTGTCTGCATTTGGGTTAATTACTAGAATTAACGTATATTTTTTATTATAAATATTATTTCAGCAAATTTTGAGTTTTTACCAAAGATAATTTCTAAGCAGTATATTTATTATCTGATTCAGCTATGACTTATAGAATTCGAGTATTTCAATTTGTTATGTTAAAAATGGAAAGTTTACTAATTTATTAAATAGGCGAATAAATCTAAACATTAATTATGAGAATTTATTTTTTATTTATTTATTTTTTATATAAGTTTGACATAATTTTCAAGTTCTCTAGCCTATTGTTATTGCTTTTGGTTTACAATAAGCCACATTAAAAGCACAGCAGAATGTTTAAAGTAAAAGAATAATTAAGTTTAAGGTGAGAAAAAACATTCCATTAACTATCGTTCAAGAGCAAAAAAACCTTTCAAAAGTGATTATGAAAAAGTAAATTACAAGACAAAATTCTCACTCAATTGACAAAGCATATTGATTAATAATTTAATAAGTAATCAGTTGGTAGTTATCATCATCACCTAATAAGTATAATCATGTTATAGTAGAGGGTTCGACTCATCCCTTCTTAGAAAGTAATCTGTAAAAGAGATTAGTTACTACTAGAGTATTACACAATTATTATGTTAAGAATCTTTAAACATTTCAGATACACTGCTTTAGAATCATGCATAAATTTTCACAATCTAAAATGACTTAAAACGTGATTTAAAAAAACCTTTTTTTTTCACCAGTTAATTTTTTAAATTTGTTTATTTTACTGAATGGTTTTTGAGATATTATTAATTGTTTAAGTTTGAACAATAGTATTCTTTTTATAAAAATGAACTCCAATTGAATCTGGAACCTTAACCGTTTGCCTTAGAGAAAAATACCAAATCATACAAAGGTCTTTAAATTATGTATACGATCCAAAATTGACATACAAATAAAGAATATGGAAAAATTGATATCGACATACATCCTATCACCCTTATTTTATGAGAGCGGGTAGAAATTTTTGACACACATTACGTTTCCTATTTTTGTTACTAAGACTTCCCCAGATGATAATGTTGCTATCTGCAGCTGTTAAACAAGCAGCAGGAATTTGGGACGTTTAGGTCCACATGGTACATAAATACTTTTGAATAATAATATTATATGTGATATTATACCGGGCGTCAACTTAAAAGCTGCAAAATAGTCCAGCATCTAAATTTTTAACAGCAGTAAATATTCAAATTGGCGTTGACTATTTACACAATACAATTACAATTTACAATTACTATAGTGAACTGGAGAGCATTTAAAATTGATTTTGGTGTGATTTTGAAACACACTTTTGTTCATGTATCAAATATCACAGGACTGATTTTGTAGTCGTATTAATTATCTAACTGAAAGGAACTAACTTAAAAAAAAGAGTAATGATATTTATTTTTTTTTTACTATCATATTACAAAGAAAATTTTTATTAACGTAATAGAACCTTGCCTAAAATAAATATTGGTCGGTATTTAGTTCAAATGTAACATTGTGGTTGAACTAAAAGAATAGCAATAAATATTAAAATTAGTAGGTCTACTACTTTAAATAAATTGTATTTCACATTTGAAGCCTTCTGAAATGGAGTGAATGATAAATACTTTAAGTGTCCATTTACCACCTTATTACAGATAAAAAAATTATAATCATAATAAAAGAGTTAAAACAGAAAAGTAATGGTGAATTGATATTTGTGAAACAATTTACAATATCAAGCTCATAACTCATTTCTTATAACAGTATGGGAGGTTTTTAATGAAAGAGTTGTAAATCAACTCTGAAAGCGGTGGT
Organism: Neoaliturus tenellus; assembly: GCA_030545055.2. NCBI lineage: Eukaryota > Metazoa > Arthropoda > Insecta > Hemiptera > Cicadellidae > Neoaliturus > Neoaliturus tenellus. The sequence continues at coordinate 52,084,926 of CM061533.1, read as the reverse complement.
GAGGTATCGGTTTGCACAATTACAGTGTGTTCAATTTTCCATTAGTTGAAATAAAACATTGCTACAGATAAAGGATTTATGGGGATTTTCTTGCTATGTGAAATATATTTGGTTTATTTTAAAGAAGGTTAAATTATGGTTATGGTTTATTTCATGTATATATTATGACTATTTCCCAGGATATTTGAACTATATATTATACGTCCATGCTATTTTGAATTAATATAAAAACCTTAAAAGAAAAGAGTAAAATCACAAGATGATTGATGAAATATCGAAAATAAAAATAAAATAATAATAAAAAATTTTAATGGCCTTAAATATAAGATAATTGTAACGATGTAGAATTAAGTATATAGTTGCTTAGATAATAAAATATAATCTTTGTGAAATTCCAGTCCCAAAGTCTGCAGATAACGAAATTCTTTTGTATGATGTAATTAATTAAAGATTGATGAAAACTCTCCAACGTTTTGTTATATAAGGAATGTTGAGGGGGGATAGAAAAACATTTATCGTTAAACAGCTTCGAGCAATCAAATGTTAACAAAAACAAACACAAAAATTAAATGGGGAAAATAGAGACTTTATATAAATACATAAAAAATGAGTTAATGATATAGTCAATATACTTTTAAATTAAGTAGAATATTTCGTTTAAATGTCATTCATAAACATTAGACTAAGCGTTTAAATACTAATATTTCCCATGGTCTCATTCATGGACTTATTCTCCACCAACTACATTAATAAAACAATATAGTAGGCTAATGTATTGTGGAATCCGTCTCAGAACAACATATGTGTGTATTCGTATATATTTTATTATATTAAAATCATGATTCAATATCCCCATCGTCCCATATTATAACGGATAGCTTAAAAATACGAGAATTAGCCATCCTTATAATGTAGTTGACCATAAACGACCCAGTGCTTTAAAAAGACTTTTAAAAATTGAGTAATATGTAAGAACATAATCTTGAACAATCATAAAAGAATGCATTTTTATAGTAAGTAAATCAGTGATGGGGGCCACCAACTCCTCAATAGTCCAACTGCTCAACGTTGCATCTGGTAAACGATTTCAAATAAGAGATATAATATTAAATTTTCAACCGCTCAATGTTCGTACTGCTCAACGACTCTACTCCGACGCACGATCCCCTCTCGCGCCACGCGGCCGTGGCGTGACAATAATGCACATTCAGTCCGACCATCAGACGACCCTGGCAGAGACCTCAAACAAGTAACTACTGCCTGTTGACGGACAGAGCTTCGTTGAGGTACTCTTGATTTCCCGTTCAGGCAACCGTGCTGCAGTTGGTAGCCACCCATTAGTAATATTAGTAATATAAACATTAATTAAAACAAAGCACCATATAAACATTTTTTTTTATTATTTTATTCGATAAAAATATATTTTTAGAATAATAATAATGTACAGCAATCTTGAATAACCAATCTATATTCTTATTTCTATAAGGGTTTCGTCTGTTACATCCCTTATTTTTTCTGTCGACCTACTGAGCCGATTTTTAAGATTGAGGTGTCATTTTAAAGCTTAGGATATACCGCAGTGATGAATCGTAATTTAAAAAAATCATATTGTTTAGGGCTTCACCACCCTCACCTTTGACATATTTCTAGAGGGCCCTTTCAAATGCTGACCAACTTTTATCGCAAGTTCTTTAATGTGAATTGTAATTTAACAGCTGATTACCTTCAGATGAATTTTAAAAGCCAGATAGTAAACAAAAATAGATCTCTGTCACTTCATAATCAACATTCACGTACTGTAGGTGAGTTTCACTCATAGAGTCATAAAATGCGCAATTTGCGCACGGGCCACCTCGTACAATATAAAAGTAAGTTAAAAATATTATTTCTTTATAAAGAGTACACAGCAGGCATTAGGGATAGTTTAATGAACCATATATTCGGCATGCTTATTCGATTTTGCCGAAAATAGTGCGTTACAGCCGTGCGGTTTTCGTGGCTTCCATTTATGTTGCACCACACACGTCACATGCAGATTGTGCAGTTTCGCTTACTAGGTACATTCAGCGTCACTGTGGTCATGCCTGCTGTAATGCATGTTACCCGGTGCACTTGACACTGATTGATATACGCTTGCGGTCAACATTACACGTCTGGTTGTGTCAATGAAACACAGTATTTATATTTTATTGATTTTATATATGCATTCTCCTGTATTTACATAAAAAAATTAACTATGAAGTTGGATTTCCATCTAGTGAATATAATGTAAAATATTATGAATTGACAAACAACAGATAGCATTTAAGATGGTGGGTGAATCTATTAATTATTAATAAATTTAAATTTTTCGATTTAAGAAATATAAAATACGCTATGAGAATTTTTGTTCACCCTTTTATCCTCTTGAAAATTTTTGAAAGTCAAATGGAAGGTCCACCATGGTAAAGAGAAACTTATATTGTATATAACATTTCGTTCTAATAAACAGTAACAGAGATAGTCGAATTTTTAACAAAATGTCAGTTGACCTGGACCGAATTTGATGAAAAATATTTTATAATTGAAACATCTATTCTTATTTATTGCTAGAATTTATTATTGAAACAGCTCTCTAACAATTCAATCAATTACCGTCCTTCCAGATGATTAACTTTGGAACTTTGAAAGCCTGCGGGGCGTAACCCTGCTGGGGCCGATGTAAGTGAAAATATGATTCTGTTCACCTCCAGGACACCTTTCTAAAGGTATTCTATGAACACGAGCTGTTGAAAAAGTAGTAAAGTAATCATGCTTGCTTAGTAATATATAAATTATATCAATAGTTTTATTTTAGATTGAATATTAGCAATGATAAGTGCAGTTTCGACTATATTATATAAGAAGTTTGATTATAATGAATTATCTGAAGTTAAATTAAATATAACGTGCTTAGCAAAATTGAATAGATTTAGAAAAGGTTTTCTTATTAATTTCGCAATGAAAATTACAATTAACACCACTATTTCTCTTTCTGAATTCAACTATCCTTATTTGTATCCATCACCTTTAGTAAGATTAGTAAGATATAATTTATAACTCATTAATAGACATTACTAGACACTAGAGACACCACCTCACTTTGTTACCTCCTTTTAAGATGTTACATGTTAAAAATTACAAAGCATTATACTATATACAATCAAACGTCAATACCAATTATTAAATAATATGGTTACACAAGCATAAGGCAAGAATATTCGGTTTGAGGCGGACGCAGTGGCTCTGCCCGAAGTATGACTAACGGGTCCCCGGCTCGGCCGGAAACAGCGTTCTGCTCTCCGTCCTAATGTTACAACGGAATGCGTTCAAGGCCCGCAGTTGATCTTATTCGCATCCAAAACACTGCACAGAAAGGAAAAGCGTGTGCAAATTTTTAGTAACAGTTTGTTTTTTATTGTCTATATAAATTCCTTTTACATATTAAAACCTGCAAAACACATTTGGCTTCACAATTATTTTTATTATGATTCTTTATTTTTTGTCCATGTTCAGGCGTTTACAGGGGAGAATGTCCATGCAGCTCATTTGAATTGTTAATGGTGAAACTGTTTTGTTTAATAATTAATGACATGCAATTTAGTATCTATGTTATGTTGCATATATTTAGTTTGATTTAATAATCACAAGGAATTATAAACAAGGAAAAATTAGTTTGTTTTTAGGTTGTTGTGTTTTAGTACTCACCTAGAATTATACCTAGATTTTTGATTAAAAATTAAAATCTAGTCATTACTTCACTTGATTACAAGAATAAACGAATAAACTTGTAGTTTGATACTATTGAGCAACAAATGGGTGTCCATATAGTATATAGGATAAGGATGTATGTATATATATATATATATACATCACTTGACCGTCTTGAGCTGAATAATAAACCTGCGATCTCCGTTACCTCGCCTGAGTGTGGTCATTCGTCTTCACACGTCTTGTCTCTGGAGTAGTGTGGTTCTCCACATGCACATATATCCTTGCACGGGAGTAGATTCTTTCTTTTGGTAAATAAAGATTAGATTAATTTTTTAAATTTTGGTACTTGGAGAAGGTATGCGTCAATGTTTTTACATTGCAAACATAACTATTTTTGTGTGTAGGCCTAGTTTAGTTTTTTTGTTTATTAAAAATTGTCAAAACATAAGTTTTAAAGCACATTCTACAGAATTGTAGCCGTAATGATCCAAACGAACATACAGTATATTATAATGAAGTTGCTATTATTTCATTTTTTTACGCTTCTTAATGTGATATTATTAAGCTTGCTTATACCAAATAGTATATTTCATACTAACACACGATTAAGCAACTGATGGCCGTAAAAACATAACTTATTCTTTTTGCATGTACAGTGTTTCAAACGAAGAGCAAATTCTAAAATGCAACAGCCAAAATAGAAACTTGCTACTTTAAAACAATTTATTACGTTAATATAATTACTTATAGATTTACCTATATTAACATAAATTATTAATAACAATCTATTTTATATTATTTTAAATAAACCTTAACATAAATTTGATGTTGTTAAACAATAATTAATAATATTAATAGTTTATGAATAAAACTGGGTCTTAAAGTACACATTGATTCTTGTTTTCAAAGTTTAAAGCTTATAAATCTATGTGTATAAGTTATCATTTTTAGTATTTTTCAATGGGAAGGTTAATAAATATAGATATTATGAATTTAATCGTATTTCATAGAATTGTATGTATAAATATGGAATTATAAAATAGTTTTACATCGTAAAATAAATTAAAATACACCTTAAGATGCTTCAAAATTAGCTAAATGCAGAGGAATTTTATGTACATATAGGCCAAACCCCTTGACATATTGACATGAGATATATGCGTAAATGATTCACATTGAAGGACTACATTAGTCGAATAGGCCTAGCCATACATTCTGCCTTATGTCCTTTCATATAGTGGGCGGATAATCAAAACCAGGAAATAGGCACGTGGATATCCTTGCCATGTATAAATGATGAACCCTTCAAGCTGCTACAAATCAATGTATTTTTTCCATTAGATAGTTTTTTGTAATATTAAATATATACCAGAAAAGTTTCGAGAAAAGTCAGGCTAATGATACTAAAATCCCAATGTCGCGTAGTAATTATGATTAGAATGCTGGCTGTCACAGTTATTGCCAATAGATTTGTTATATTTTATTAAATAACTAATTAAAATCATAGTAAAAAATTATGTTTCCCAAAATCCAAAGTTAAGGCTCCGGTCTACCTGAGCCCGAATGCCACCTTGCGGCCGCGGCCGTAGCGCTAGGCGAGTTTTATGGATGCAGAAATTTACGGGAGTGTTTTTTTTTAATTAACTCATTAAGATAGAGATTCACTTTTGACTTTTTATAAAAGAAGAAAGAAGGATCTCGTCTTCTCTGGTTTTAGAAATTTAAAATAAAAATTTTGATTTTAGTTATAACTATCTAAAATCATCTGTTTTTCTCTAGTGGCAAGTTTTATAGATGCATAGGTTCACTTGGATAGTGTTTTAAAACTAAACAATTAAGATAGAGATTGGCTCTTAACTTTTTCTAAAAGTAAAAAAGCGGATCTCGTCGGCTCTGGTTTAAGAATTTTTAAATACAATTTTAAATTTCAGCTATAACTGTATAAAATCATCTGTTTTTCTCGATGCAAATGTAAGGTTTTTTTAGAATCCTGTTATTTTCTGCTAAATGCAGCGTAGAGCTATATCTAAGCTGTCATATTAAAGAAGAATAACGTCACTAAATTTAATTTGTTACACTTTGGTAATCTCTCTTTGGTAGTTTCATCAAAACTAATGGAAAACTTCAGTTAAAAATCGAGAAAACCCGATTATTTTGAACAGTTACAGCTGAAATTAGAAATTTTATTTTCCACTGAGAGGCTTCATTCATTGGTACTGTTTGAGGGACCCAATAACCGTAAAAACATGGGTTAGTATATGGGTAAGTGTAAGTACAACTTGGAAGTTTCAGTTCATTACTGCAAAAGTGACATGAGTGACATTATGGTGAAACATTCCAGAGCCATTACACTGGACGCTAGAATCTCCGTCGGACCCTCCGCCACCTTGCTAAGTGAGGATCCTAAAATTCAACAATCAATATAGAGAAAATGTGACTTTGACATTCAAATGTCACTTTTCAATGTTTGGATATAAATATGAAGGAAGATAGACATACTACACTACAAATTTAATTTTGACAGAGGTCAACCTTACTGTTAATATTGGTGGCGGGTCATTTGATCCTTAATATGTCAATCAGGTTTTGAACATAATGCAGCCTTGACGAAATCCACACTCAAAGATAGTTTTCTAAAGTTTTTGTCAAACCATCGTTGGTTCTCGCATACTTCTTTTTGAATCCCTCTCTCAATTTGTAAAGCGAGAACTGGAATGCCATTTTACAGTTGTAGTTTTTTAAAAGCAACCTTTACTTCCTGAATAACAATAGTATTTTTATATTTGCAATTTAAAGCGTTGTTTTGTTAAAAGGATCCCTAAAATCTAAAAGAGACTTTAATTTTAGAAAAAGAATTTCATTAGTAACTGAAACAATACAATTGTGTTAATGGGCCATGTACGTTTTGAATGCTGACGAATGAAGGTCCATGCTATCAGCAAGAGTCTGTCCTGAGGTGGGAGATGTATTGAGACCGTGGTAATCCGTCAGGAGGGGTTTCCAGTGTCTTTGCGGGGAGCTTCTGTGGAGCAGCAAGAACAAGACAAATTACCTCCTCAGCCGAGAAGTTGCGGGGAATAGCACGAGTTAATCCAATGAGAAAGTGTACATATTTTTGTAAAACATATCTATACTATTAGGAATTAAATTATAAAAAGCATAACGTTATACACCCTCACATAAGTTTAGCGATTGGTTTCTTTTTCGACATAAAATAAAAATAATTAAATATGCTCTTTTTAAACTTTAAAAAAAGTAAGACATTCAAAAGCTACGATATAATATAATTACTACTTACTAATTTTATTATTTTTATAGTGTATCGAATAAAAAGAAGATCGATAAATAAAGAAAACTAGCAACTTAAATTTGATTTACTAGAATTCTTTTGGTTCAAAAAGGAATTCCTTGCTTTTTGGAATACACCATAACAGCAAACTCTAACTTTCATTTTAATAGCCTCCGGATTGTTTTCTTGAATATATAATAGGTTAATTTACCTGTCAGTCGACAATCCAATTGTAACTCTTTATTGGTTACAGCTGTTTCAAGGACTGTGTCCTCATCTTCAGACCAAAAGCGTTCTCAAAGTCTCCAGTTTAAAAATAATTTCGCCTTGTCGGGTCGTCTTGGGGTTAAAAAATTTAATAAGTTAAAACACTGGTCACACATTTTACACATACAGTCACAGACACAAAAGCAATGTCCAGTAGACTACCCAGTAGTCTACTGGACATTGCTGTGGCCACATTAGTATTCGTGTTTTGTGAACTATCGTATCTGTGACTGTATGTGTAAAATGTGTGATCAGTGTTTTTATTTATTAAATTTTTTAACCCCAAGACGACCCGACGAGAACGCTTTTGGTCTGAAGATGAGGACACAGTACTTGAAACAGCTGTAACCAATAAAGAGTTACAATTGGATTGTCGACTGACAGGTAAATTAACCTATTAATTTAAACTCTAACTGATTGAAATAATGTTAGGAAACATGTTATAAAAATTTCTTTCCTTTATTTTTAAATGATGAGCTATATTTCGCTGTAGAAGTTTTGGTTAAAACATTTAGTGGGGTTTCTTTTAGTTAACTAATTCCGTATAAAATGCTATAATATTATGTAACAGTTAACTTCTTATAACAGAAAATGTAATATAAATACGTATTTTCTGTCAATGCTTCAGTGTACGTTTTTGCTATACAATTTTCTTAGCTATTGAAAATTTCATGAAATATGAAAATTTTTATTTTGTTAAAGTATACAATAGTGCTAGTATTATAAAACTAAAATTCATCCATACATTTTTCGTATAAAACACAGTACCATTATATGACAGAAATATGTTCTATTTAATTTAAATCATATTAATCGTAATTCACTTTTGTTTATTATTACAATTGACAATTAATATGAGTGAGGTGGTGGCGTAGTGGTGAAAGCGCCGAACTTCGGGACATGGTAGTGATGTTGTGGGTTCAAATCCGCGCTCTGCCAAGAAATTTTATCAGTACCACTCACATGTATGGTAACAACTCACTCTCTAACTCTGATCAATAGTCTATGTGGTCGGGTCCAAGTAAGGCAAAAAGAGGCCTGCTAACATCTCAAAACCCCCTCATATTCGAAAACAAATTGAAAACCTAGACGAACATTAGATATTGTATATAAATTGTACACTTTACTTGTATTTATATTCAAATTCGAATATGCAGTTGTTATATCATAAAATGTAACCGTATTTTAATGTTACTGTTGCTTGAATGGAGCGACATTTGACATTCCAATAACATTTGTGGGAATACACATTTGTGATAGTTATGTAAAACGATTACTGGCAGCAATAATAGTTTGTGGCTTTAGTTGGTTAATTTTATAACGAGTAGTTATCAGTTAAGGGGATTCGCTACTGAAAAGGGTGATTTATTTTAAATCATAAGGAAAGTGGACTAACTATTTTTTTTCATGCAGAATATGAGGTAAAAAAAAAATAGAAAAATATTAGTTTACTTTTAAATATAAATTATATGTGGAAAAAAAATAAAATAGAGGTTTTTCGGTCAATTTGTAAGGGTTTTTAAAATCGATATTCTAAAGAGAGTTCTTTATGGATTTTCATAACTTTGGTGTTTTTTTAAAGACAATTGCCTAAACTTCATATTTAGGTAGATTCATAATAATATCTCAAATACCTTTTTTGCGATGACGTATAAACATAAATTTTTATTAGTACAAAAAAAATTAATTTTTTAAAAAATTATTTTTTAGTACCTGATAAACTTAGATACCTAATTCTACCTAAATATTTGCCTAATGTTGTCTAGAATAAGTAGTAAAAATTTCATCAATGTACCTCTAATGGTTCTCAAGATATATCAAATTTTGTCTTGAAAAACGTGAAATTTTAAAGTTGCGGAAAACAGCGATTGAATAAAAAGCTGTAGGCCTACTGAAATCAAAGATATAAATGAACAGTTTTTTGGGCTAAAAAATTTTTTATTGTTACATTATCTTATTAACTCAAAAAATAAGTAAATTACCATCAGACCTACTTCAAAAAAATATTTTAAAATATATAAGACTTAGGCTTATGACGAATTTAGTCCATCTTCGGAAAGTTTGAATTACTCACTGTTTTTTAAAATTCTCCTGCACCATATGTTTTACCCTCTTCTTCTTTACTCTACCCATATTTAGTTTTTTAGCTTACAAAATAATCACTATGACAACACAAAAACCAAACAGCAGACCAACTCATTTCAGTTTGTTGACATTGAGCAGCTAATCATCTGACTCCAGTTTATGCCATTTGTTTTTTGTGTGTAGTTTTCAAAGAGTATAAAAGTAAGTAAAATTGTCAAAGAGTGAGTTATTTGAGGCTTTTATTGTTCTGACTATTTGTAAATACGGGAATATATTTATATATAAAACCTAAGCTGAAATGTAACGTAATAATTGCGATGACATGAAATCGTGAAATTTCGCGAGCGTGCAGTAACGCATAATTTTTATTTTTTTTTCATGGAAATAACATTCAGAGATGACTTATATTATATTTTTTTGATGTAATGAGGTCCAAACTACAAAAAAATGAAAAAATAAAATTTTTGAATTTTTCATGATTTTTACCCATTTTCAGTAGCGAATCCCCTTAAGATAAACTTTTGTATTGATTCTGTGGACATTATTTGGCTTACTCTGTTGTTTCAAGAGTTGATTGTCTCACTAAATTTCAATTGTTTCGATACTATTATATAAATGTGTAAGTAAAAATGAATTTAATGTTACAATTTTGCTTTGACTTAATGAGGGTTTTAGATCAAATTTACTTTTAAATTAAACCGTCAATTTTTATAAAACGTACAACGTACTATTGAGTATTTGAAAACAAACCAATGAATGCTACTGAAATCACACACCTGGATTGATGATACCTTTCTTGTATATTGCAGGAGAGCCTCTTTTTGTAGAGAGTTGGCTCGGTAAGTATACAATTCTTTTGCAGAAACAATCTGTCACATCAGGTTTCCTGGAATGCCAAGTAGAAAAAAAGCATGTCTTCTTTCAAGTTTAGTCCATTCGCTGCGCTCACTCTGCATTCGCTCTTTCGGCCTTCAAAATATTTTAATGTACTCCCTAATGTAGCTCTTAACCATATGTTAAAATTATAACACGTTTGTTTTACTGCTTCGGTAATTAGATGGGAAGCATTCTGGGTGGTACGTTTTCTGAGTGGTACTTCTTCTCAGTGGTACAGTTTAAAAACTGTAGTCTAATATTAAAGTTGGTAGAGCTCATCCACCAAACAGAACTGCTAGGGTGTGGCTTCGAGGAGACGTTCATCTGGAAGAGCGTTTCTGTAAACCCGGAAAAGTTTTTCTCGTATACTTGCTCCCGTTTCCAGTTCTAAAACTTTAACAATATTTCCCTTATCTTCCCAGAATTACCCATCAACGCCTTCAACTATATACAGACTATCCACACTATCGCACTGTAATGTAAATGCCTAACTGTATCTCCTGTAGGAATCCCTTGTGCTTGTGGGTTGTACAATTTGTACCACTCAGTCGAATTTCGCAATCCGTCTGAGTGATAAAATTTCTCAGCGGAACATTAACTCAGCGATATTAGTGGTATGATTCCTTATTCGTAGTAGGATTAAAATAAAGTTTTTTATTTAGTCTTCAATAGCAAATACCATTTAAATATTACTATGTAATAATATAAGTTTTAATTTTTAACGGGACCTCTTTCTTGGGCATTCACACAGTGTTCTATGAAAGCAATGTTATGTGTATCAAGCAAAGAGTGTTGCAATGTCCAAATGAATGTGTTAGCTACACATGTCCTATACTGAGAGTATGCTTCTATCTATATAGGATTAATACGTAAAGCCAATTTTTTATCCAAACTCCTCCCTTATTTCTTGACCAAATTTAACGTAAGAGGTGTAAAAGATTTGTTTTAGTTCGTAGTTTTGCAATAATGGTTAAGATTTTTTTTACTTTTATTTTGAAGCGTACGGTAAGCCCTAAAAATTAATTTTTGTTTTAAAGATTAACATGGGGATTTTTTTCATGTTTTTTGGTTGTTTGTTTCCGTATCAAAATTAGACTCTAAACTAGGTTAAATTACCTTATGGTCCGCCAGATTGATCCTTGGAAATCCTTTATGGATTACGCGTTTCGGCTTACAGCCATCTTCAGATTCTCAAGTAAGAACTTGCTTCCCATCTATTGGTGCGTCAAAGTTTTAAAAAATATACAAAACACATAACACACGGAACACACGGACACGAAAACACGTACATGACACTTACAGCGCGTAGGCCTACAATAAAGATCGGAACAATTATTACTAGCGGCGCCGCGGATGCGTGTTGACTCAAGTCGAGACTCGACACGCATCCGCGGCGCCGCTAGTAATAATTGTTCCGATCTTCATTGTAGGCCTACGCGCTGTAAGTGTCATGTACGTGTTTTCGTGTCCGTGTGTTCCGTGTGTTATGTGTTTTGTATATTTTTTAAAACTTTGACGCACCAATAGATGGGAAGCAAGTTCTTACTTGAGAATCTGAAGATGGCTGTAAGCCGAAACGCGTAATCCATAAAGGATTTCCAAGGATCAATCTGGCGGACCATAAGGTAATTTAACCTAGTTTAGAGGGAATTTTTTCATTTAATTGCAAAATAAAACAGCTGTTGGTATGAAGCAGAAAACACATGTTAAAAGATAAATTGAAGCAATGAAACTACTAAACTATCTCCCATTTCTGTAAAATAGAAAAAAGTTTTCCAAATTAATAATTTACACTATTAAAATTATTGCTTTTTCACCCTGAAATACCCAAACACGGAAATTTTGAGTTAAAAAATAATTTAAGTTGGCAAACACGCTTCTTGCAGTACCCCTCTCATCCTTTTTCTTCCTTCCTCCTCTAAAAATTACAAAAATAATCCACCAATTGCGTTGAAGTAGTGTACCACTGAGAAATTGTACCACTCAGACGGATTTTGTTCTCCGTTTCAGTGGTACGTGTGCCACTGAGAAAACCACTCAAAAGGGATCCCAATTAAATGATTTTAATATTTTTTAATACTCTTCAGTTAAAGTTTAAGTCATTAATAAATGACTTTAAAAAAATGTTATTTTAATATCAGAGGATTTTACTTTTATACTATTTAACTAAACGATCATAATCATTATTATTAAGTACAATAAAAAATACATCATATAGCAATTTGCTTAACTTAGCAATCCATCGTACTATTATCTCACTGAGAGTTGACCATCTCACTGTACATCTCGGATGCTATAACTACAAGAAGCTTCTCTTAATGGCGGCATGATAACCTAGTCCAGGGGATATTTTTAAGGGCCTTAGATTAGTAGCCATTATAACATTTTCCTAGACTGGAAACTATATTCTAATACGTAAAGTTATTATTAATATTTATGAAAAATCCACCACCGATCAATAAAAAATAATTTAAACTATGGTGTTACAATTCCACCTATTGTAATTGGTTGTAGATCTTAAAGATATTGTAATGATACTTTTCTTGATTTATATGGCTCCTTTAATCACAAAAAATACTTCCCGATCGAGCAGTAGTTAACACTAATGTACAAATTTAGTGGGGTATGCATCATAAATAAATTAAATGAACTAAGTATTAAGTACAACCCAGTGGTTGACATTTATACATTATCTTTATAATGTACTGTTTCACACACATTATCACTGGTTGAACCACGACTGTAAAGTTATATTATGAGGCTTAAATGACACCGGTATTTAAGAAAATAGTCAAACTAAATCAATATTATTAAAGTCATTGACGCCCTCAGTGACGAGTAGCATTATAGAATACGTAAAATATATTTCTTTTACTCTATGTAACAAAACGATTAAAACTCCATAACGTGACAATGAATGGAAAAAGCGACCGTAGAGTCTACTATGACAATCACATCTCATGTCTAATTCGAACCTACTGCAATTTAAGCTTTCACTAATTCATGAGTAGTTTCATTCATGAGTAGGCAAATGCCTCTGCAGGAGGCCCCGACGTTTATATTTTCCTGCTCATCAGGACGGAAGGTTATGTCATCTTTATCCCAAGAGGTAACCTTTTTCCTTGTACCAAGTTCCTTGTAAACGATTTACACTTAACTTTACAATGACAGTTAACAAAAATTGTTATGTATTTAACAGGTCAATAACACTAATCTAGTGGTCACAAGTAGATAGTTAATCGGAATTTTTTTAATGGTTGCAATGTATTATAATAAAAGATGTGTTCGTGTAATAAATGCGATGGCAAATTTGTTATTACGTGCTGTAACAAGTGTTTAATTTTTCGCGCTTTTCATTATATTCCTAAGTTAGTGTATGTTTTGTATGAAAACTCCATAAACTTTGTTATAGAGCTTATGAATTTAGTAAGGAGATGTTTAGCCTCTGAAAGTTGTGTAAGTGAATATCTAATAAGTTTTTTCTCTTAAGAGTCATCTTCACCCCTGGGCCACTAGCCCATTGTTGCGCAGTCGGCAATGTTAACCATACGGCTTTTAATGCAAAACATGGTATCGCATTCCCCTGTTTCGGACGCCGTTTTCCAACCGATTGTCTTTAAATTTGGTAAGTGTTTAGTTGAATAGCTATACTATGTCGCTCATACCTCAGAACTTTGAAAATTTTACTAAATTTTAAAATATTCCTAAGGAAAATCGAGTTACTTTGCGACGTTTCAATGAGTAATATTTGTTAAATTTTCAAAATTCCGATGTATGAGCGACATAGTATAAACTATTCAACTAAACACTTACTAAGTTTAAAGCAAATCGGTTGAAAAACGGCTTCGGAAACAGGGGAATGCGATACCGTGTTTTGCATTAAAAGCCGTATGGTTAACATTGCCGACTGCCCAACAATGCGCTAATGGCCCAGGGGTGAAGATGACTCTTAAGCTGCATTGTAAAAATTGGTAAATATTTAAAAGATGCATTATATATAATTTACCTGAAGGTTTTTCATACATAATTCTAAAGTCCTCCAAACTTTTGTGCACTACAAATTCACTACTTAATATATAAAAATTAATATTTGTTTTAAAACAAACGAAGGATTAAAACTTTCGGTTTGTGAACCCTTGATTCAATTGAGGGACTGGTTCAAATTGAACCGGCTGAAATTAAATGAAGAGAAAACTCAATTGGTCAAGTTTTGTACACCCCAATTAATAAATAATCATTTTCAGGAATTAGAATTTTATGATATAATATTACAAATTAATCAAAACACAAAATTTTTAGGGCTGGAATTAGATATGAATTTAAACTGGAAAAATTGCATCGCAACTATTTCAAAAAGGTTAAACTCAGCGTGTTTTCAAATGTTAGTTTTGAGAGATACAGTAGACTTGAAAACTCGGATAATTCTTTACCATGCATATTTCCATTCGATTCTTCAATATGGAATTGAATTCTGGGGGTTTGCATCAGACGTGGATAGAATTTTTATTATTAAAAAAAAAAAAAATCCTAAGAATAATGACGTTTTCGTCTTGGAATTGTTCTTGTCAACCTATCTTTACGGAACTCAAAATAATGACCGTGCCATGTCTAGTAATTTTTAAATCATTATTGATGGTACAGACCAATTACGAAAACTATGCGGTGAAAACTTTATACATGAATAAAACACAAGGTTTAAAAAAAATTTGCAATATCATAGACACCACCTCCAACTGGTTAAAAAAACACCATTATATATGGGAAGAAAATTTTTTAATAAATTGCCACCAAATATAAAATGTTTAATACATTCAAGTAAATTTAAAAGCAGCCTTACTGACTTCTTGTTGGCTAAACAGTATTATAAAGTAAGTCAATTTCTTAATGACTCATTGTAAATCTTTTAATTTGATTGATTAATACTGGTTACTCTAGAATTATTATTTTTTTGACAATATCACCTGTCTTTGTGAACTTAGTCTAAGCTCACTTGTAAAAGATGTATTTGTGATAATAAAGTATTATTCTATTCTATTCTATTCTAAAACTTCAACATAACGACGTTATAATAAACAAATTTAAAAACAAATATCTACTGACGAAGAGTTGCAAATAAGTTAATAATAGTTTATAGAAGTATATATTTTATAGTTTATGGTTTATAGTCAATAGTGGTTTATATTGATTATATATTTTATAAATGTTTATTTCTAATTGACACTCAGCAGTATGGTACCGCTTGGCAGCTCTGTTGTATGAGCGGCAGTCAGTCCGCGAGCAGACGTTAGCCATGGCGGGTCCCCACCTCGTGTTGTTGCTGGCTCTTGGACTGATCTCTTCCTCAGGTACTTTACTATTTGTTATGTAGTAGAATTAGAGCATATATAAAGCAACTTAGTATCAAACATTTAATTTAGTCTCCTATTCGACTGCCAACAAGAAAGTCAACCAACCATTGAAATTTTTACTTGCGAAAACTTTAAGCACTTTTACTAAAATTAACTATAATTTCTGTAAAAATTTGTTTTGAAAAACAAGCATTAGAGGAATATTAAATAATACACTTGTATAAACTAACTAATTCTCGGCACAGAATTGTAATAGGTCTTTTTTAAATGTGAATGAAAATCAAAGAAGCAATTCACTCAGTTGTTGGTCAATAATATTCACATGACTAGTTAAATCTATACTACTACTAATAACTTTGACGAATGATTGACCCAAATACTTTTAATTGTAAGTTACGCTGTCACGGTGTATGGTAATCTTTTTTTATGTAATGAATTTTATATTTTTTACAAAATGTTAGGAGATGAGTAAAGTTATAGTTCTAATATTAATCTTTCACCCATTGTTTTAATATATTTTAATGTGATTTAACAATGTGATTTAATATATTTTAATGTATCTGTATCTTGTAGTAAAAGTTTAATCAGTTAATATGAAACATATTTTCCAGTGCCTCGTTATAAAATGAAGTAAGAATATTTTGATGTAAGAAGTTTTTAAAAGAAACTCAATTTTAAACAAATTTTATTTAAATATTGAAGAAGAGTTACATAAATTACCTAACTGTTATAATTTACCACATTTGGTGAATTTACCTATAGGGAAAACTGAATAGTTTCTTATTTTGAATAATTAACTTACTTTAGCATTTTTCGGAGGAAATAAAACAATATGACTCCAATACATGCCCCCATTGGAAATCGACTAAGCCTTATACTACGCTTATTTATTGGCATAATGTCATACAAGTTTGTATATTTCTCACTAGATTAGACGTGAGATTAACAATACGTGAGATTTGGAAATGTATGAATTTATACATACATTTCCATTCAACACGTACATAGCAGTAAACCTTCACATTCACCCACTTGGTGTTTATGATTTTAAAAATTAAGTTCTAAATACCAGTACACTTAAGGCATTCACTTGGTACCCTTTCTTACAAAACACTACCGTGGCAGCGAATCTACATAAATGTCCCATGATGTTTTTATGATGAAAATGAAACAATATAAAATTCCACTGGAAATTTTTGAAGTAGGGCTTACACAGGTGTCCTGCGACGGGGGTATTGATTTTTTATAGATAAAACACGCAAAATGTGCTAGGGAGTGCACTGTAGTTACAGGTTGTATACTAAACACCTCTCGCATCCAGCTGCAGACCAGATAGACGACATGTTGCCGCGGGTGCTGCACCGGCTGGCCGAGGTACGGGAGGTGCTGGCACCGCTGCCCAGGGAAACGCTGGAGGAGGCGCTCTATCACACTGCCTCCTACTACATACCCGTCGATTCGGAGACGCAACTCTGCAGGAACCACAGCTCCATCATGTTCGATAGCTTTCTCAACTATGACATTTGGGCACTGAAAAGTGAGTCTTTACGCTATAGAAGTCCTAATAATGTTTCTTAGTATTCGTAGTCTACTCCGAATACCTTAAAATATACAGAAATAACCTGTAAGAATTTACTTTAACGTTTATGGCATGAAAATAATTCTAATAATATTTTTATATGGTTTCATCATTGAACTGGCAGTATAATCAGTTTATTTTTCTGTCACGGTGTATGGTAATATTTTTTTATGTAATGAATTTTATATTTTTTACAAAAGGTTAGGAAATGGGTAAAGTTATGGTTCTGATATCAATCTTTCACCCATTGTTTTAAGCCAATCTTACCCGGTAAATAAAATTTTTTGCTACAGAATTTCTTATGCAATGCTCAAAAGAAGTAATAGTAATTTTATTTGGGCATTTATTTCTTTTGTACTGAGATATTTATTTAATTGACTCATAGGTTTGATGAGAAGAAGTAACAATGGAATAATAATTGCAACAACTACGTGTATAGTAAATAAACGGTAGAGTAACGTTTGAATCAAAAGCTATGAAATATATGAAAGGCGAGTTCTTGTTAAACATTTTAATCAATTTCAAAGCAACCCATAGCAATGCATTCATTCATGTATGTATTGACCTTTTTAAGTGGCCAGCTTTAAAATATTTAGTTACCTTTATAATTATTCTCCTTAAGGATAAAAAATACGTCAATTCTGTAATATTCATTGTTCAAGTTTTTCACGAATCTTCAACTCCAATAAATTGTTGAATCATTCACTTCACACTCTTGACCTTTGCAGTGGTGGATGCGTCGACCAAAGGGGGTCCTGGGATGCTAGACGGCAACATGATGGACCTTGGCAACCACGGCCAGTGCCTGAGCGTGCGTCAGCCCCAGGGTCTGTTCGGTGGGCAGCTGTGCGTCGTCGAGACCAGGGGAGTTCTGCCACCGGACATGGACTCCCTGAACCCGACGGTGAGTGGGGTCAGGGGATGCTAGACGGCAACATGATGGACCTTGGCAACCACGGCTAGTGCCTGAGCGTGCGTCATCCCCAGGGTCTGTTCGGTGGGCAGCTGTGCGTCGTCGAGACCAGGGGAGTGCTGCCACCGGACATGGACTCCCTGAACCCGACGGTGAGTGGGGTCAGGGGATGCTAGACGGCAACATGATGGACCTTGGCAACCACGGCCAGTGCCTGAGCGTGCGTCAGCCCCAGGGTCTGTTCGGTGGGCAGCTGTGTGTCGTCGAGACCAGGGGGGTGCTGCCACCGGACATGGACTCCCTGAACCCGACGGTGAGTGGGGTCAGGGGATGCTAGACGGCAACATGGTGAACCTGGGTGACCACGGCCAGTGCCTGACCGTTACGTCATCCCCAGGGTCTGTTCGGTGGGCAGCTGTGCGTCGTCGAGACCAGGGGAGTGCTGCCACCGGACATGGACTCCCTGAACCCGACGGTGAGTGGGGTCAGGGGATGCTAGACGGCAACATGATGGACCTTGGCAACCACGGCCAGTGCCTGACCGTTACGTCATCCCCAGGGTCTGTTCGGTGGGCAGCTGTGCGTCGTCGAGGCCAGGGGAGTGCTGCCACCGGACATGGACTGCCTGAACCAGACGGTGAGTGGGGTCAGTGGATGCTAGATGGCAACATGATGGACCTTGGCAATCACGGCCAGTGCCTGAGCGTGCGTCATCCCCAGGGTCTGTTCGGTGGGCAGCTGTGCGTCGTCGAGACCAGGGGAGTGCTGCCACCGGACATGGACTCCCTGAACCCGACGGTGAGTGGGGTCAGGGGATGCTAGACGGCAACATGGTGAACCTGGGTGACCACGGCCAGTGCCTGACCGTTACGTCATCCCCAGGGTCTGTTCGGTGGGCAGCTGTGCGTCGTCGAGACCAGGGGAGTTCTGCCACCGGACATGGACTCCCTGAACCCGACGGTGAGTGGGGTCAGGGGATGCTAGACGGCAACATGATGGACCTTGGCAACCACGGCCAGTGCCTGACCGTTACGTCATCCCCAGGGTCTGTTCGGTGGGCAGCTGTGCGTCGTCGAGGCCAGGGGAGTGCTGCCACCGGACATGGACTGCCTGAACCCGACGGTGAGTGGGGTCAGGGGATGCTATACGGCAACATGATGGACCTTGGCAACCACGGCCAGTGCCTGATCGTGCGTTAGCCCCAGAGTCTCTTGGGCGGGCAGCTGTGTAACGGTGAGTGTTGTCAGGGGATGCTAGACGGCAACATGATGGACCTGGGTGACCACGGCCAGTGCCTGAGTGTGCGTTAGCCCCAGTCTCTTGGGCGGGCAGCTGTGCAACGGTGAGTTGGGTCAGGGTCAACTGTCGAGAGAGGTGCCACACCGCTACACCGTGTCGGTGATGAATATCTGAATGCTACAACGTCTAGCAACCGTTTATTACAATGTTTTAATGGAACTCATTGCAATGCATATGCTATTTGAATCAATAATCGCAAGCAGTACCTTATTTGGTGGGCATTTAACAATAGTTATGGACCCGTAAGATGCTAAATAACATAATATACTGCAAGAAAAATTGATATGGATGTATTATTTTAAAAATGTGAATTTATTTAACGGTTATAAAATAAGGTCCAATTTAGTTGTTATGTCTTTTATTACGTCTTATTTCAATATCCTAAAGTTCATCCAGCTTGGTCTGGATGGTAAATAACAGTAGATGAAATGGAATACATACAGTTCCAACAAGGACAAAGAATAGGTTTATAAATTCTATAGTTAAATATATATATATATATATATATATATATATATATATATATATATATATATATATATAAATAGTTTACTTCTCATTTTAGTTTGGTTCTTTGTTATTTCATGATACTGTAAGTCAAAAAATTATGAAACGTATACTGGAAAAAGTTAAAACTATTATTAAAAATAAAAGATTAGGCTAGTACCTTGTCTATCAACTATACAAGAGGTAACTGTAAGATTTAGGTCAAAACACAATTATTTTATGCAACTTATTATAATCCTATCGATCATTTGTTTAATCAAACTAAAAATCAAACTAATCCTTGATTTAACATCTTGTTGGACCAAAATAAATCTGATAAGTAACGTGGCTGTTGTTTTTAAACGGAAAAACGTATTTCATTTGAATACACATTTAATAATACTTGTAACTTACATGTTTTTATGTATATTTAAATAGCGTATTTATTATTTTTTCAATGGTATTATTAAAAACGATTATTAATTTAAATTATCTGGATTTCAGATTTGTTAAATAAAGTTTATACTGATTATTTTATTAACTGAATGGATTAGTATAGTTATTAAATGAATTGAATTATATAATAGATTTAGTCTGGAACCCATTTGTAACTGATTTGGAATTGTAGCTTTTTGCAAGAGTAAAAATTTGGTTAACTGTATTAATATTTAATAAATTTGACATTTTACAAAATAATGGATACTTATTTTGAAATTTAATTAAGTGCAGAGTAAAAAATGAACACGCATAATAGGCTTAACATTATAGATTCAATAATTTGTAGAGTAGCTTAGTAGTTACACAAATTTTACCAATTTCGTCCTGAAAGAAGTTTTTAACATTTTAAAGAATCAAAACTAGACCAAGCTGCCTTTCCTTATTAGTTGAGAAATTTATGTTGATAAATGCGTCAACAAATATACACAAATTATGCAGACATAATAACAACATCCGGCACACATGACCTAAAATATCCCTTGCAATTTTGATTGTTTCATAACAAATCAAATTCATAATTTTTTGTGAATTTCCAAGCCAGTGTTATCTGTTAACACTATTTAATATTTATTTTTTATGTTCATTTAAATATTTTTTGTAAAGTATTAAAATAATTGTAATCATAACAAAAAAGTTTCAAAGTTTTCTTTGAATGTGAAAAAGGTTTACTGGTCCTAAGTTAAGCAAATCAGCAGGAGAATGTTCTTAGTCAACAAATCACTTAAGATTGTTAAAAATTGTAGTGATTTTTGTGAAAGTAGTTAGAGTAGTACCAATTGTAATTTATCTTTTATGAGCTGTTCCAACTGTTTTAATAAGCCTATAAATTTTTCACACGTCACTATTAGGGTTTGGCTATTTCCTTATTTTGTTTGTCAAATATGAGACGTCATATTTACACTCAAGTCGGTTTGAGCTTGAAGAAGGAAGAAGGGAAGAAAGAAGATTGATTGCAAGAAGGGAAGGAAGAAGAGATATTGTTTGTTATTGTCGGTTTTTATTCGTAATTTTAATTATATGAAATTGTAATTTAAAGACATATAAATTTATTTTTATTGATATTGTATTAAAATTGACTATTATTTACTTTTTTATTTATTTTAAATTCAATCTTCATTTAAATATAATTTTAATTTCAATTTAAATTATTTGAAAACTAATTAAAATGTAACTAAAAAGGATATTTTTTTTTAATTTAAATAAAAATTTAAATTAATCTTAATTGCTCCTAATTTTTTTTTTATTAAAGAATACTATAAAATGATTAATTAGTTTTCCTTATTAAAATTTTTTCGTATTTGTGTATTCTTTATTTTTTATAAATAATACACAAACAACAACACAAAAAACATTGATAAATTATTGTATGCACCAGTTTTAATCCAGACTTTCTCTCTCGCGTGTGTATCCTTGTACATAAGGTGTTTTGGATTAAATTTACATGGGTGATCACTCAAAAGTTTTATAAGTTTATCATCATCCATTATTTAATATAAATAAGCACAAAAACAAAGCTCCGGTCGTCGCGGCTGATACGACAAGACTGTTCGTGCAAGCAGTCGTCCGGCTAGAGCCGCTTCCATCGTAAGGCGCCAGTCGTGCCATGGGAATGGGTTCCCGATACATGCAAAGCAGTATGAGCCATAGTGACGGCTACTGCCATACGACTGTGGTCACTAGAATCGTTGCCTAGGAATTCTACCTTAGGTCTAAACTTCGCTCACGGACAGTTCTGGCTCGCAACATTTCTGGAACTCTGAGCAGTGATATACCCAGGGTCTTGGTCTAGGTCGGTCCCCTTGCTAAGGAGGAGGCCCTGGATGAAATGTGGCCCACAGATCAAGCTGCCCCAACCCTCAAACATGCTTTCCCATACCGTATCCACCGGAAAAGCAAGTAGAGTACGTGAGACCTCCTGGTGAACCTTTCCCAGGCAGCAGTGAGGATAAGTGGAGGATAAGATAACCTAAGCAATATACACAATCCGATGAATAATTATTGTAACACCCCAATGAGGGGTTTAGTCAGCAGAATAAGAGCAGAATAAGATAAAAACAAGACTGAAGTAACCTGAGTAACACTGGGTACTTTAAAATTTCACGTGAAACTTTCACCTATGCCATTCCAACCACAGCAAAGCATCAAGGAAGGCTTGACAGCAAAGCAAAGCATCCACAATAACTTAAGATCGTATAATATTTATCCATGAAGTTTTTTGTTGTAGCGGCCGATACTGCCGACGCTGCGTATCGACCTCATGTTCTCGGTGTGTGTGCCGTCCTCGTGCTCTGCCCGGGACGTCCAGACACACATGGACCTGGCCCTGCGCTCCCTCAACGCCACCGCCATAGTCTACAACTCCAGCTGCTCTTCTGCCTTGCCGCAGCCCTGGACCCGCGGCCAGCGTGGCGCTGTGTATGTGCAACACTTTATCTACAAGTATAAATTAGTTCAATGGTAAAATTATTTATATTTCTGCAGTTTTTATAACTCATTTCCATAAAAAAGTCAATGTTTCAAATAGATGAAACAAACATTCTCAGGTTTCAATGGAATTCTGGAGTTCGAGTAAACTAAGGTTTTAAATAAAAATGTAAAATAAAAAATTTCCTATTCCATTACTGGGACATATTTTACGTTAAATATTACCATATCCTCTATGAAAATGAAAAAAAAAAATAATATTGCTCTTAATTTATGTTAAGAGAATAACATAAGTAACTATCAATACCAAGGTGTTACATCAGTTTTAGGTGTATCTTAGCAACTCTATTTTTACATTTTGGCATAGTTACAAAGTTGAAGTATACTTTATTTTTTCACTTATATTTTAGAAAAACATTTATTTTAAATTAAAAGTAATTAAACTTTATTTTAGGCATTTTATAGTAAGTGCAATGCTTTTATATGTGTACATAGTAAGGCTAAGAAACCCATCAGGTATTACTCTTCATTCAAATGTTTTCACAACAGATGGGTGATACTATCCATGGTTTTGCTCGTTGTGTTAAGTACATGGCTTGACAAGTCATCTAAAAATTCAGGTAAGTGTAGTAGTCCTTTTATATTTTTCCATATTAAATATACAAATATGTATAAGTAATTAATATTGGTTTATTCAAATTACACCGGTAATATAAACATAACTTTCAGGGGCACGCTTTGACAACTAATATGTGTCTTCATTTTTCTTCACTGTAATGGGCTATTTTCGAAGACACATGAGGATAACGATAGTAACCGTTTAGTACCACTGCAAAGTAGGATAAATATTACTTTCGACACTTACCATATACATTAATACCTTAATAATATACATTAATAATTATATTTAATGTATGTCGATTGTTTTCTTTTATTATTCACTTGGTCTATTATTGAGTTTACAACTCCTCCCAATTAAAAAAAATATCTGATCAAATGTTTCTTTGAAATGTCATTATCAGTTATTGACCTATTATTGTTCCTCGTCCCGCAGGCGGGAGTGAGCTGCTGTCGAGCTTCTCCCTGAGCCGCAACGTTCACCGCCTCCTCGACACCTCGCAGCCCCCGGGTAAGATCCCGTGTCTGGCGGGTCTCCGGGTGCTCGCCATGGCCTGGATGATGCTGGGCTACCGGATGCTGCATCTCCTCGCCTGCCCCAACTTCCGGTTCAAATATCTGGCCGAGGTGAGCCTCATGATATATTAGAAGTATTGTGTAACTAACTTGCTTAATTTCTACACAGTACTGATGGAAACAGTGGTGATAAATGATATTTGAATAACTACCGACTCATTAGACTTCAACCAGTTACTGAGGTAACAGATACAAAACTGAGGACATGTTGATTCTATAATTTACTCCATGCCATAGCTCTGTGGTGAGATCATAATACTCCACTTAAGCAGTCCATTATTATAAAATCAATATTTGCACTTGAATAGTTGTATACAAATATGAACTATTTAGGCTTTGTATACAAATCTTCAATCCTTTACGAAAATACTTATTTATTTACTGTGAAAAACTTAAAATTAAACTTCTATCCAGTAACTTAAATCTATCTTAATATTTATGTTAATAAGTAGTAAAGCAGTTACAGTTTATAACATCCTTTTAAAATCTGATCATCGTTGCATTCTTATTTTACTTTTTCTACAGATCAAGATCCATCTAGTATTGTTTTCAAACTAATTAAGGACAGTGTTTTACAAAAATTGGAAAAATCACAATAATCTGTTATGATGAACTACTTTTAAAAATGTTTTTTATAAAATATTATATAAATCTATGATAATTTTTATACAATCGAACAATCTTTCAATTTGTTAGGTAATTACTAGAATGAACTCAGCTTACTTCTAGTTTTTATAAGATCCTCTTTTTATATAATATGTTTTTGGAAAGAACATATTAAAAACAATAAAGTAATAGCAAAACTATTTGAAAGGGCTAAATCTCACACTATTTAACACACACACTATTTAACTCACATTTTTTTAAAGGGACGTGATTTATCTTAAAAAAAACTCATTAATAAATTTAAACTTTTCATTTTTTATTATTTATAAATACAGCAGTGGCTGGCTGTAACAGCTTGGCTCCTATAACACAAATATATTAAACCTATAACACTCCTATAATCTATAACACTTGGTGACTGGCTAATTGAGCCATCCGATACATATAATACGGCAAATAAAAATTTATTTAAATAGAAAACTTTTAAAAATTGAAAGGAAAATAACAAGAGGATCACAAAAATTATACACTCGTTGAAAAGCTTGTCTGGCCCATAACTTTATCAGATTCACTTATCAATTTTACGTATTGATTGGTAATGTTGATGGTCAGTAGAACATAGACAGCGTGGCGTGGGCCCCCGTCCTGAACGCTCAGCTGTCAGTCGAGGTTTTCTTCCTCATCTCCGCGGTGAAGGTCACGTACAACTACTTCCGACACCGACAGCAAGGCGTTGGCTTCACTTACGTGCAGTTCTTGCTGCATCATTACGCAAGGTCTGCCCGAAGCCTGCCATGACACATGTATAATAAAATAAGTATCATCATTCCTGTCCTTTACTCATAATACATATTATCGATAGTGATTCAATTTTGAAATTTGTCTTTGTTTTCCATCCAAAGCAAAATTTTAATCTTTTTAACCGATTTTCGTTGGATGATTGACGGAGGTAACGTTAGCATTAGTCGTTGAAATTGTATATTCAAAACTGTCTTAATATTTTTTGACATTTTAATTTAAATATTTACTTAAAATATTCTATATTATTACAAAGGTTATCACTTATTTACCGTACGTGTTAAAAAAAGAAACTAAATCCGTCATTTAACATTTTTCTGCGTATACTTATTCATTAGTTATTTGGATATTTGTAGCTTCTGTGAGTTTAGCTGCCTTTCATAAGGTGTTCAAAATACCTTAATATCTTAATAGTAACCTAACCCAAAGGTAGTGCCAAGCATGAATGAGATATGGGTGAAAGATGATTGTGGAGCGATCTTGTAGTCTTGTTAATGACTAAGGCCTAAATTCGCAGTTGTCTCATTGTTGACTCTAAGACCGACAAAAATACCAATTTTGACATTATTATATCATGTCAGGTTAATATTAATTTGAAAAGCAATATTATAACTAAATAATTTCTTATAATGAAGTAATATCTGACCGGGTTAGCAACTTTTTTCTTCTTCACAGTTTCACTCGAGAAAGAGATTCCGCCATCCGTATCATCGGCATCTCTTCTGCAAGGTCTAAACTAACCTAACATAGGCTAAATAATACAATTTTTAGAGTTACTGTGGAGAAATGTTACCAACGAGAAGACCCAACTGCCAGAAGGCCTCATAGCTGTAAACTTATCCGAAACAAAATTATATATAAATAAACTCGAACTAACAATGTTTGGTTTACCTATCAATAGTTTTGTTCCATGAACATGTAAATTAAAAATATCCAATTTTCAGTAATTTGTTTGAGTGAAAACATTTTTTAAGAAGGCTGGAAGTGTATGTTGATGAAACAAGACTAACCTCTCGGCTTTGTCCCTTGCAGGCTGACCCCTCCGCTGGCCCTCCTGACCCTGCTGTACGCCACCGTCCTGGTCAGGGTCACGGACGGCCCCGTGTGGCGGCGACTGTTCGTCTTCCAACAAGAGTTTTGCCAGAGGAACTGGTGGGCAAACCTACTCTACATCAGCAACTACCTCACTCCATATGAAATGGTTAGATATGTCAAAACTTAAAAGTCATGTAACAGCTTAAGTTGTTTATTATGCGAAATCTCGTTTAATGAATTGATTTAAACGTAGTAGTGTGTGTTATTTGATTTAACTAAGCTCGTATAAGTGTCATTATGTTGTTTTTTTTCTGTACATTATTGAATTTCAGGTCTTGAATAATGGAAAGGAGTAGTCGAGTTTTGAATTATCAACATCAAACTAAAAAAAAGAAAAATGAAAAAATAAAAATTTAGCACAGTTAAATTTTACAAAAAATTTATATCAATAAAGTATTATATTGATGCAATAACTTTATGAAAATCAGTTTACAAATTTAAATACATTAACGTCACATTAAAAAACAATCTTGCGTTTGCCACGTTTTAACACAATTAAATAATTTACATATAAATTAACTCTTTATAAAATGTTGGTTAATAACTGTTTTCCCAAAAAAAGAAACTAAAGTTTTTTTTCAATCACTATGTTGCAGTGCATACCTCAAACGTGGTATTTGGCGGTCGAGTTCCAAATGTACATATTCTCGCCGCTGCTTCTGATTCCATTGTATAGGAACTCTCGTAGAGGGTTTTTTCTCATAGGATTGACATTCCTCGCATCCACAGTTGGTGGCATCGTCAACGCTTATATGTTGGAGATTCAGGCTGGGGGTTTGATCAGAATGTAAGTTAAATACAAATAAATTCTACATTCTACTAACTGATGGTTTTATTGCACGTTTTGTACACAACTGTCAATAGAAAGCACATTACAATCATCACGACTAAAAGGTAGTAACCTTTATGTGTTGTGTTATACCTTTAATAATAAAACAGAAGTTCCTCTTTAGTGTTTTATTCAAACATTTACCAGTTATAAAAATTTTATCACTACAATATAAAGACTGTAAATTTCATTTGAAACACAAAAATAAGGATGGTTATAAAATATATTAAAAAATACATAGTTGAATCTAGGGAGCGTATAATTGAAATACTAGTATAGCTGTTTCATTTTGTTTCAGGGACAGAACCAGAGAGGGAAGCAACATATTAGACTACTTTTACACTCAGTACAGAGCAGCCTCTTTCCTCATGGGTATTTGCCTTGGATACTTGATTTTCAAAATCAACAAGGGACAGCTCATGTTTAAACTAAACAAAGTGAGCTTTCAGTTTGTCTCGTTAATACAAACAACATCATTAACAAAATCTACAGATTATCAACATTAAAGTTTATCATTATTTTATAAGTAAAAAGGAGAAATGAAAAGTTTCCATTTATTTCCATCAGTGCAACAAACGTAGGAACTGAATTACAAAATAATAAAATATATTTTTCTTCGTGTATGTCAATTATTCGATATTTATTTAAATTTAAAGACTGTTTTTGTTTTTAAAAATCTCAATTTCTCAAGATAAGATGAATAAATTTTACATCTTTTAAGGGTTTAGTGTAATATTTTTATCATATTTCTATATTTTTGAGATATTTATCTCTGAAAATTTTAAATGACCGTCATTTTTAAATAGAAAAAAGGTGGAAATGTAACATTTTTTAGTAAAACAGTCTTGACATACTTCTAAATGGTAATGGTCAGTTTCAACTCAAAAGCTCAAGATGTTTTAAAGATCTCATTAGTTAAGCAATATGGACGGACAGACACGAGATATAACGAGACACCAGAGACTCTTGGTTAGGTAGTAAAATGTCTCGATGTAAAAACGAATATAAAAAGGGTTCCTGATATTTCCGGGTCACCAAGTACAGTTATACATATTCTTTTTTTCTATCTTCTTTCTTCTTCTATCTTCTTTTCTTCTTCTTCTTCTATCTTCTTTCTTCTACTATATATTTGTCAAATACCACTCACTCACGTATCAGAGTATCTCCAAAACTACAAGGCCTAGAGGGTTAAAACTTGGTATGTACGTTCATCTTTGCTAAAAAACGCTCACTAAGAAACGGTTTTGCAAAATTCCGTCAGGGCTCCGCCCCGCACGACTTGAAAATTTCGTTACAATGTTATTCTTATGGAGCCTTTAAAATACGAATCTAGGAAACAACGAATCTCCAAAACTATAGGACCTACGGTGTTGAAATTTGGAATGGAAGTTCCTCTTTATCTATAGGTGCTCACTAAGAAATGGTTTTGCGAAATTCCTTCAGGGCTCCGCCCCACACGACTTCGAACATTTGATGCAATTACCTGTTGAAGATTCAAAGCTATCAGCTGTTAGTGAAATAATACATTTATAGGATGACATAACCATATGACAATATTTTTATCTTTGTAAACAATTTAACTGGTGTCAAAATGTTTTTTAGTTAGAATTTAGGTTAGGTTAGGTTTAAACCACTTTGTCAAATACCACTCACCCAGTATCATCGAGTTTTTATAACCATAGGGTATAGGGGGTGGAAATTTGCCATGGACGTTCCTCTGTGTAAAAAAATGCTCACTAAGAAACGGTTTTGCAAAATTCTTTCAGGTCTCCACCCCACAGGACTTCAAAATTTTCATTTAATATTATTCTTATGGCCAATTTTTTATACAAATCAAGGCAACAACGAATCTGAAAAACTATAGGACCTACGATGTTAAAATTTGGAATGGGCGTTTTTCTTTGCTCATTGATGCTTACTAAGAAACGGTTTTGCGAAATTCTATCAGGGCTCCGCCACATAGGACTTCAAAATTTCTATCTAATGTTATTCATAGCTATTTTTTAGTTCGAATCTAGGAAACAACGTATCTGAAAAACTATAGGATCTATGGTGATGAAATTTGACATGGACTTTCCTCTTTGCTCATATGTACGTGCTCACTACGGAACTGTTTTGCGAAATAATATCAGGGCTCTGCCACACACGATTTCAATTTCGGTCTAATGTTATTCTTATGGCCAATTTTGAATATGAATCTAGGTAACAACAAATATGAAAAATCAGATGACCTAAGGGGTTGAAATTGAAATGGAAGATACACTTTGCCCATAGGGCCTCACTAAGAATCACTTTTGTTAAGCATCTTTAGGGCTTTGCCCGACGGGACTTCAAAATTACTTTTGGGGCCTACGGGTTGCATTTTGGCATGGATGTTCCTCTTTGCTCATAAATGTTCACTAAGAAACACTTTCACAAAAATCACTTCAGGGCTTCACCCCACATGTCTTAGAAATTTCAATATAATGTTACAATTATGGCCAATTACAATACGAATTGAAAGAAACAACGGTTCTATAAACCAAAGGGCCTATACGGGGTTGAAATTTGAAGTAATCTCTTTGGTCATAGGTGCTCAATTAAAAGTGGTTTACACATTGCCTTCTGGGCTCTGCCCAAATAGGTTTAAAATTACTATAGAGCCTACAGGGTTAATTTTCTGCATAGATGGTCATCTTTGCTCATAGGTATTCACCAAGATACTAGATACTGGAAGGGAACCAATAAAAATACTCGAAGGAACTGAGGTAAACTTTTAAAAGGAAATAAAGACCTTGAAAAGAGCGATGAGATGAAGGTATATTCAAAACAAGAGTAAAGAATGTTATAAACAATGACATGTGAGTTAAAATACAAATATTGAAAAGATATGATAATGAAAGTAAATTATTAAAGTAATGGGGTGTGATTTGCTTCAAGTATTACTGTATATGAATTTAACAAATACGGTTTTGGAAATATAGTTTTTGAAGTCCTTTAGGGCTCCACCCCACTGGTCTTAAAAATTACTCTATGGCCTACTGGATTAAATTTGACATTGATGTTCCTCTTTGGTCATGGCCATTCACTAAGAAACGATTTTGACAATTTCCTTTAGGGCTCCGCCCCATGGAACCCTTAGGTCACCATAAATCCAATGGGTTAAAATTTTACAAGGGCATTTCTCTTTACTCAAAGGTACCAAGAGTCGGATTTTCATATATAGTTTTTGAACTCCTCAAGGGCTCCGCCCCTCAGGGCTTAAAACTACTAGAGAGCCTACTGAGTTGAAATTTGACATGGATGTTCCTCTTTGCTCAAAAGTAGTCACTAAGAAATTGTTTTGGAAATATAGTTTTTGAATTCATTTAGGGCTCCTCCCCACCGGACTTAAAAATTACTCTATGGCCTACGAGGTTGGAAATTGACATGGACGTTGCTCTTTACTCATGCATGGGCATTCACTAGGAAACGATTTTGAAAATTTCCTCTAGGGCTCCACACTACAGAATCTTTAAGTTACCATAGATCCTACGGAGTTAAAATTTGACGTGGACATTCCTGTTTACTCAAAGGTACTAAGAAACTGTTTTGGAAAAGTAATTTTGAAGTCCTTTAGGGCTCCACCAAATGGACTTAAAAATTATGCCATGACCTGCGGGGTTAATTTTTGACATGGATGTTCTCTTTGCTCATAGGAAGTCACCAGAAACGGTTTTGAAAATATAGATTTTGAAACCCTTTAGGGCTCCGCTTCACTGGATTAAAAAAATTACTCTATGGCCTACGGGGATAATATTTGACATGATCGTTCCTCTTTGTTCTTAGGTGCCCGCTCACACTATTTTAATGTATTAATCGTAATGTATATCTTAAGGAAGAATATTTCGTAGGTCTTAAAAGAGATTAAAAAACAAATTCAACACGGGCAAAGCCGTGACGGGCAACAGCTACTTTATCTATATTTGCATTGTTTAATAAAGTAAATAGTCATTATTGTTGTTAGGCACGTTTGCATTGTTAACAAAGTATTATGCAAAAAAATAGAACCATTTCTAACTGGCCAATTTATAAATAACCGTCCCATAATCTAGTTCTACAATATTTTACCCTATTTAAAGGTTGGGTAAGCATAGCATGGTATTAATTCTTATAAGCTAGACCAAATTTAATACAAGACTAAAAATCAATAAATGTATGTAATTAATAAAAAAACTAAAATGGTTGTAATTAATTAATTTAAATTCGTTTTATGAATGTCTTAAGTTATTCATAGTCATTTTAAATATAAGCATAATGATTTTAAATTTATTAAACTATGTAAGTAGCATGATTAATTGCAGTTGACTTTCAAACATTTCGAGTTGTTTTAGGGTTAGTTAGTTATCAATTCAAATATTTGAAAAGCTTAAAAAACTAACCAACATATTCGCCTACGTTTCACCGTTGATAATCTTTACGTATTTAACAGCAAGCAACCCACTAAAATATCTTCAGACAGTTGAAAAGTAATGGAAACTGATAAACAACACAATTCAAGAGGGTGGACATTTTAAATTCAGGTTTTCATAATCATTAACACTCTTTAGTATTTTTTTTATCGGAATAATTTTCTTCTTAAGTTAATTAATTGTAAGACCTGTTACACATTGAAATGGCGTATCTGCTACGCCACGCAAAAACCAACCAATGCTTCCACACTACAGTAGCAGAGGCTTGGCAGGGATTTCGCTACTGTAGTGTGTAAGCTCCCATTTAAAAGCATTGGTTGGTTTTCGCGTGGCGTAGCAGTCGCGTGCCGCGTAGCAGATGCGCGACTTAAGTGTGTAACAAGCCTATGTGTGTAAGAATCAGTAACTTTTGCAGAAAAACTTTTTGTGTCAGACTATAAATGACAGAAGTGCATTTATCTTGTTATTTTTGACAATCGTTTAGTTTGTTTGTTTATCATTGTTGTTTATCAACCAACCAAACGTTTAGTTAGTTTGGTTGTTATCATTATCAACTGTCCGGGTCACTGCTGTGTCCAGGTGCAGGTGTACCTCGGCTGGGTGATGTCCTCGCTGCTCGTCGTCTCCTCGGTGCTCTCCGTGTCCATATTCCAGGACCCCGAGTACGTGTACACCCCGTGGCTGGACTCCGTCTACGGCATCCTCCACCGGCCCGTGCTGGCCCTGGGGGTCGCCTGGGTCATCCTCGCCTGCTCCACCGGCAATGGAGGTCCGATCTGCGGTCTTAACCGTGGATTACTCACATATACCGGGTGTCCACAAAAGAAGTTAACGACTTTGTACGTCTATTTGACAAAAACTGCGTGTCCGACATCGCTGCGGTTGGTATAAATGGTTCGGAAAAATTTTCACACAGCTGACTATTGTCAACAATGCCTACAATGTACTAAAATTTGTTGTTAAATTATTTGGATGAAAATGGTTAATACGCTTACTGAAAAGTCTTTTTGTATGATTGAACTTGAAAGGACTCTATCTGCTACAACACTTCAACGTTGTTTTCGGAAACGATTTAGTAAAACTAAATTATTGGTATAGCAAATTCAAAACGAGTGGTTGCTTTAGAAAAGGGAAGTGCAGAGCATTGATGAGGCCACTCCTTAAAAAATTTGGTTAGAATTATACTTTAGAATTGATGTCTGCAGAGCAAGCCATGGCTCACATATTGAGCATTTGTAATATACATGAAAATAACTTGAGGTTTTAATTTTCCTATTGGTATATGTTACTCTTTATAAGTTATTAAACTTCACTGTATTTTTTAAACAAAGTTGTTTACTTCTTTTGTGGACACCCGGTACTATTTCATATCATTTTATGTTATTCCATCGTGTGATTTATTAAATTATCATTAAATTAAGAATTTTACATTATAAATGTTAACAAATTACCAGTTTTTAACAGGTTTAAATTAGTTTTCACAGTTTATATTGTTATTTTAGAAACTAATACATGCACAGATTCTCCATAAATTAAGTTTAAAAAAAAATAAAAAAATACATATTAGGAAACACTAAGCATAGTTATGTACTAACATTTTCGTTATATGTACTGACTGGTTTGAATCATATCTTTGTTGATCGTATCGCAGTTTTGGCAACCGCGGAAATTCAGTAACGTGTAATTGCATTTATTTATGCTAATTGTTTTAAGTTGATTTGTATTGTTCATTTTCAGCTATGTTACTAATTGTTATCATTGGTAATAACAAATTCAGGGAGTCTACGAATATGAAAACTTATAGGAGACGATAATAAGTATGTTTAAATACCTCTGAAATGAAAATATTTCTAATTGTGCTTCTTCTCATTCGTATCTACTGATTTAATAGTTTTTAAATGTATCGACTGCTGAGTTAATAAATTATTAAAGACTCATATTACCACTTTTATATCAGAGAATAGTTGTAAATTATAAAATAAATTACAGATGAAATGAAACACTTCCTTTCTTATTAAAATAACTAACTATAGGTGGATTAAAATTGTAAAATAATTCCAAAATGAAAACAATACAACTGTCTAAATCAGTTAAACAGTCGATGAAAATATCACAGAAAAATATTTGAATTCACATTGTCAAACCCTCCTTCTTTTAAACGAACTATTAGTGTGAGTAATATTATTGTTACTAAAGATAAAAACTTAATAATGTATTTGTATTTAACTAACTTAAACTGTAAACTATTATCATCGCTTGTACATTCCAGGTATCGTTGAAGCGTTTCTGTGCTGGCCGGCACTGGTGCCCCTGTCTAGACTGACACACTGTGCCTTCCTCATCCACTTCTTCGTTCAAGATGTTCA
Organism: Neoaliturus tenellus; assembly: GCA_030545055.2. Lineage (NCBI taxonomy): Eukaryota > Metazoa > Arthropoda > Insecta > Hemiptera > Cicadellidae > Neoaliturus > Neoaliturus tenellus. The sequence goes on along the minus strand of CM061533.1, from coordinate 52,050,812 downwards.
AGCTTTCAGCACCAAAACTGCTGTCACAACAGATTTTCTGAATTTGGTAAACTCAACAAGATTAATCATTGAAATCGAGTTTTTAGCTGAATGTGTTTTTAAAATATGTACTGCCTATGAACTTCTGTTACAGCAATATAATTTAATTCTACAATAACAAAAGCAAGGTCTCTGGATATGTTTGTAAAAATTTTGCGGCAGTGATTTTGTTTTGTTGAAAATGATTTAAAATATTTTATTTCACTTTTTAAATAATACATTTCTTTATAGTAAAAATATGTATACAGTTTGTTTTAAAAAATACAAAATTTAAACGGCTATTTAAAAACTTGCACTTGTAAAGCCCAAACATGGTTGTAAAGGTTTTTCATGTTAAGTAAAATTGTAGAATATTGAAAATGTTTATGAAAATCACAGAGTACTCAAATATACTACGGGCTGTAAACTGTCCGAAGTATTCCGTATAATACTCATTGCACTATCTACACTAGCCGTCACGAGAGAAGTCCGTTGAGGGCGGGGCTTAGCGGTCACGTGATTTTGGATCAACGAATGAGATTCAAGCGATGTTGCCGTTATTCACCTAGCCTAATTGCATAGATCACATGTTGTAAATAATAACATTTCCAAATGTAAACAATATGTATGTAAACAATCCGAAATACAATTTCTTTTAAAACCCTTATTTTTTTAAGAGTAAGTGTTGAATGTTAAGTATCTATTCGTTTAGTGTAAATTTCGTGGTTGTTTCAATATGGATTTAAAAACACCTCCCGCATCACTTGCTATTAAAAAAGAAAAAAAACTGTCAACAGTGCAGAACGGAACATAGTGTACAACGTTTATTTATTTATTTATTTTAACAGCTCGCTCTTCTTTCCGTCATTTCGTGAGTGTGTTAGGCCTAATTGTAATTAAACTGGAAAATAATGTGCTATATTGCTTGCAAGATTAGTGAAAAAAAACAGTTAACATAATAAATAAGTAGGCAATATTGTCAGTTTTTGAAGACTCGCCAACACCAACTTTTTCAATACCGGGAAAATCAAGAAAACGAAAGTCCCCAGTCATTAACTGGATAAACTCTCCCCTTTAGGGACCCATTAAAGGACCCATTAAAATATTGACACTAAAATATCAGAAGAGTTAAACAATTATTGGAAATCTCCGGACAATAATACACCTGGATAGACTGTTGGAAAATGAACAGCAACGACAGGGCCGCCGGCACAGGAGAGAGGCACTCCTTGGCTGAGCAGACAACACGGCAAGTCTGGCAACGATGTTCTGATTCCAAGAATTCAAGCATCAATACATTGTGTAAAATAATGAACAAAGGATCAAGAAGTCGACAATATTAAATCCACAAAATTATGTTTCTGTTTTTTATGTTACTGTTATTTTATTACCGTTATTGTGTTTTTTAGTGTTCCTGTTATGTTATTGTTTTTGTCAAATAATTTTCAACTGTTAGGCCCGAGCCTATATTTAGCTCAGTAAGCCGGCAGTTGTTTTATTTCCTAATTATGTAGGTCTACCACTTGTTATTTGTTCATTTGTTATCTTTTTAGAAATTTGGGTGAAGTTTTAGTTGGTATGAATCACGGTAGAAATAAGATCATTCAAATCATAAAACTATAGTGGTATACTGTCCAAGTAAAATGCTGTAGGCAACCAGAAAGCTAGCCTATATGACAAATTCTATTGTATTATTTGATTGTTTGCATTCTTTAAGGGCAGAATAAACAAATACTAATTAGTTAGTTTTTAACTAAAAAAAGATGTATAATTATGTGATACGTTATTTTTTTCAAAAATTTAATTTTAGATCCTGAGGCAAAATATGCTATGATTCCATTTATGTAGTATTATTAAGCTTGCGGTTTAAATAGTTTCTAACAAAATTACAATTTGTTTAAGAAGGTGAAAGATAAATTCAGGACAACACGATCAATTGTAAACGCTTAAAAATGTTAGTTTAACACTGACATTTGATTTCGTATCCTGATTTAAGGGTTAAAGGAAAAATAAAACCAAGGGGTTTCTTAGAAGGAATAAGGCATATTTATCTTTTGAAAGCCTTTTATTAACATAGGGGGCCTTTATTTCAGCAAAGTGTCCTTGAAGAGGGAGTTCACATCCGTAGAAATAGGCATCACGTGAACAACGGTCGCGGCACGGCACAAACAGTTACTGTTACGTCAAATTTCAAAAGTCAGTAGTATTGGATTTTATTGGAGTGCACTAGGTCAGTACGGTATTACACAAACACTCCCTGACGATCTGCACCTGCTTCCGCTGCCTTGCAAAAAGTTGGGGGAGCGAATTTTAGGAAGTTTTCAGGCTGCCGTGCCGGCTATACGGCCACCTACGGTGCACGTAGGGGGATACGCTCCGGTCGGCGATACGGGACTGTCGTTCTTACGTGAAAACGACTCTACAAAGATGGGTAGGCCTATATTTAAGTTGATAGTTTTAATGGATAGTCTAATATCACAAATTTAACATTATGAGGCATTTAGAATACTTGAATCCTCTCGGAATAATAGGCCTACAAACACGATGGAAGTATTGTTTTTATCTTATTCTTTCTCTTGAAAAAATGTAACTTATGACCATAATTTTTTTGGCCACATGATGTTACTTAGCTAACTCTCCTTTGATAATCTCTTTTGATAGAGCGTGCAAATGTTCAGGACGATGTAAAGAAAAGAAGGATATCCGCCAGTGCCGTGAATCTTCCGCCCGCCCGTACCGAACACACGGGCGGAGCACGTAACTTTAACATAAGTAGTGTAGGAACTTCTTGGCACATTTTTATCTAAAGGGGGAACCTACCAAGGATCCAAATGAAGTCACCGGCCATCTAGGAGGGCGCTCAAGTCTTTTAGGTCTTTCTAGGTTTGCAAGATAACTCAGGACATGAAAAAAAGATAAATTATGACAAACTATTCACCCTCAATATCGTTTTTCAAATTGTAGTTTTGTAAATGCATGATGATGTTCAAACATAAACACATGAACTACGAACCTTTCTTGTTTTCAATGTACAACAGGCTACATGTTTAAAACACGAGATGTACACATTAGAGACAGTTTTATAATCAGGTGATCGCTTCAATGATTTACGTTTATATTGGTAAACGGCGTTCAATGTGGCAACACCGCGCTTAATTCCTATTGGTTAAAGCTCAACGGACTTCTCTCGTGACGGCTGGTATAGATCTAAAACATCTTGTAAAATCAAATTATGACTTATTGAAACTGATACCACAAGGATAACATAATAACTGTCAAATTTTCTTGTAGACACCGAACTTGCATTTTTAACTTTTCTTCTTACATATTTATTTGTAACCCCATCTTATGTTTTGTTTCAGTGGTACATGTTTTTCGCAGACTTCTTCATAAGTTACCTGTTGGCGGTGGTGTTGTATCTAATGTTAGAGGCGCCTGTCAGCAACTTATTAAAGCTGTTTCTCCGGAATACAGGTAACCAACTATAAGTAACTCTCAATTGCATACATAACCTAAAGTAACGACATACAATCAAATCACAATATTAAATTGGTAATTTAATATACAAATAAATAGAAGTAGGAAAATGTATTTCTAATGCATTTGACCTTATACTCATGTTTAAAAAGTAATACATAAAAATGGATACAATTTACAAAACATTGTATTATTAATAAGTGTGGCAAAAAATTCAGTACTACGAATTGGTTACATGTACCAATATAGACTAAATGTAATGAAAATTAAGACTTTGAATAAAATACTTCATTCAAATAGTTTAGATTGAATTATGTCATTTCATGGTATAAAAATATTTCAAACGTCTAATGAAAATGTAACTTAGCATGTGTTTGGCTTAGTAAAATGTAAAAGGATATACTATTACTGTTATAGAAATGTAATAGTAGGACTGAAAAGAGGCACAATTTCAATGGATGGCACGAATTATTTCTTTCTCTAGTTTGAACTGTTTCTTAGCTTATATGCATTTTACAATTCTATTTAAATTTATATTTTTTTGAATTCGCTCAATTGTAGCCGATGAAAATTCTTACTATTGCTAAAATATGTATCCATTCTTTTGATGATAGGTCCTATTGATTTTTTTATTCCTAATAGTTACAATTATATTATATAATCATGTTATATAGCAGGTCCCATGAGGGAAGAAAAGGCATCTACTTCTGGAACGCAACAGGACTGCAATATTGGAAATTTCATTTTGGGAGAGAACTGCCAGATAGGAAACGTGACATCAAAATGAACAAATACTAAGTGAAATAAATATAATTTATAAACAATAATGTTTTTACTTTACGTAGTCCTTTTATATGGTATATTTTTTATGAGAAGAGCCAAGGCAACAATAGTTTAATCTTTACGGTTGATAAATTAATATGTACTGTTCAAAACTATTTTATAGGGTTTTTTTAAAATAACATTTTACTCCTCTAGGTTATGTCTTATCCTTATTTAATAATAAACGCTTATGAAATTTTCATCATTAAGTTTTTTTTTTGTTTTTTTACGAATTTTTGAAAATTAGATTCTTTGTGGTACTGTGACTAACTAATAACACATATAAATATTATAAAATAAAGAATGCATTCGTGACCATATAAGATATACATTGGTTCATTTATGGGTAAATTTAAATTATTAAACTAAAAATAATGATCAATTGAGAGAAATGACATCCTGCCCCATTCGTGTCCTATTCATATCACATGACGTTTTATCCTTCACGTCTTTGAAATAGTTACCGAGTTTTTGTTAACGAATGTCAGAAAATTCAAAACCTAAGTTTAATAAGAATGAATTTGTATTTGATCATTTCGATTTTCAGCTTAAGAAGGATTATGTCCTTTGCTAATACTACTGCAGTGAGAGATCCCGGGAGCCGCTTATGGGATTATACCCTGACCACTTATGATATTATGTACTTATGATATTGTGTACTTTGTTAATCACGTAAGATGTTTCTAATAAATATGGGGGGGGGGGGAATTTAACAACTTTTATTGGCAGGACTAACTAAACATTCTAATTATAATGCTGCGGGCTTGAATTTAGTTCAATGATATACTTCTTTATGGTATTACTTTTAATATGTAAAATTGTTGTGAACTGCAACGGTCCTAGATAAAATAACTTAAGATTTAGATAAAGTAACTGAAAGTGCAATTGATTGTGTTATAATATTTACTCAAAAAGCAATGCAAAATAATAATAATAATAATAAAAAAAAAACTTTGAGTTCAATTTTACAGTAGTACCTTTGTTACATGCGATTTTTGTTCACCCCGTAAAGCAAGTAATCATAAAGTGATAAATTTAACAGGCTATACAATGTAATTATTCCGTAGCATAGTGTTCCAGATATGAATCAAATGTGACATTAAATGAGAGTTTTATAGCATATAATGAAAATCATGCCTATAAGACTAAGTTAAAACTTATAAATTTTAAGTTGTATGATACAAATTAAAATCTTTTGATAATTATTGCATTTTTAATTAATTTCGCCAATAAGGTTTGTGGCAAGTGCCCCCTTATTTATTAAGAAACATCTTATGTGATTAGCATAGAACATAATATCATAAGTACATAATATCATAAGTACATAATATCATAAGTACATAATATCATAAGTACATAATATCATAAGTGCTCCGAGTATAATCCCATAAGCGGCTCCGGTGATCACTCTCTCCCTCTTGTAGGATTAGCAAAGAACATGATCCTTCTTGAGCTGAAAAATCATCACACATAAATTCATTTATAGTGAACTTAGTTTTTAAGTTAATGATAAACTATTTCATTTCATTAATATGACTGTACACTTTAACGTAACCAAAAAAATAGAAAAAAAGACTAAGGTTTTTTACTGTGTACAAGCTTTCCAGCATAAAGCAATTAATCAATAAATTGTAAAAATATGCAATATTTTTTTTTTTTTTTTTTTTTTTTTTGAGGGAGAGGCAGGGAAAATGCATTACGCACACAGGTGGCCAGCCTGTAGTGTGGGACTCCCCTAAAAAACGGGTTTACCCACTAAAAAACCTCCTCGACTCTTTAGGATTCTAACCTGGAATTGTTTATCACATTACGTCAGGCTAGGCCTAAATTTGGCTTACGCCCATGGGGCTCGCTCCTTATCCAGCTGTTCGGTCAAGGGATCTGGGCCACTTCGTGGTCCAAATCGGTTTTCTTTTCCAGGAGGATACCCCGGACGAACTGTGACAAACAATCCCAGTTGCCCTCATCCTCCATAATCTTTTGGCAGACCGTGTCCACCGAAAAAACACCGAGTTTTCTTGTGGCCTCCAGGCGGGGCCTTTCCCAACGCGAACAGCGGAAGAAGGTGTGTTCCGCGTCATCGGGAACGCCCGGGCAGTAGATGCAATCCGGTGAACCGGTCTTGCCCATCCGGTTCAGGTACGACTTGAAGTAGCCGTGACCTGTCAGGAACTGCGTGAGGTAGTAGTCCACCTCGCCATGCCGCCTTTCCACCCATGGTTGGACCTGCTCGATGAGTCGCGCAGTCCATCGTCCTCGGGTGTCGTGCTCCCAGCTGTGTTGCCACTGCTGGAAGGTTCGGGAGCGCTCTTCGGTTCTTGCCGTGTCCTTGCCGATCTCGCCTTGTCTCTGGTAAATCGCTTTCCTCTCCCCTGCCAAGAGCTTGACCGGGATGACTCCGGCGACCACCAGGACGGCAGGCTCGGACACTGTCCGGTAGGCGGAACACACCCGGAGCGCAGCTTGACGCTGAACCCGGGCGAGTCGCAACCTGTAGCACTCCTTATCTAGAGCGCCTGCCCACACCTCTGCCCCGTAAAGGAGCACGGACTGGACCGCGGACATCAACAGACGTCTTCTGCTGGATCGGGGACCCCCGACATTGGCCATCAGCCTACTAAGGTAAGTGACTACCTTAGCGGCCTTGTCCGCCGTACGAAAGATCTGATCCCTCCAGCTTAACTTGGTGTCCACCCTAACCCCGAGGTATTTGGCGGCACGAGTTGATGTGACCACCTCCCTTCCCACTCGGAGTGGGACGACGGTGTCGATCCTCTTCTTCGTGAGGATCACAATCTCCGTCTTACTGAGAGCAAGCGAGAGACCGTGATCGGACATCCAGTTGTTGACCACCCGCATAACTCGGTTCAACTTCAGTTGGGCCAGCTCAACGTTGCGTGCAGCAATGAGAGCTGCAACGTCATCGGCGTACCCAACCAAAGTGGTTTCCTCAGGCATCTCGGACCTCAGGAGGCTGTCATAGGCAACGTTCCAGAGATCCGGGCCGAGTATTGAACCTTGTGCGGCACCAGAAGTGACTTCCATTGTCCGCGTTCCGTCCCTCGTGTCATAAATCAGGCTTCGAGAGCGTAGATAATCCTCGATGAGCCGCAACAGATATGCAGGAATACGAAAGGTGTTGCGAAGCGCATCCAACATATCGACCCACCTTGCCGAGTTGAAGGCATTCTTGACATCAAGCGTAACAAGAAGCACTACTCGGCGGGAGAAATGGTTGTGGCTCTCGGCTCTCTCCACAGCTCTCTGAACTTCGGTGACAGCGTCGATCGTTGACCGTCCCAAAAATATGCAATATAAATACTCTTCTCTTTAGTTGATTGTCACTTTTCCTCTTTTTTCACATATTAATGTAATTTTTACGTAGGGCTTCACTCTATGTATTCATGTAAAAGGACTTTCATATAAAATCCCAACGGGATTATGGCAAATCTTTTCGAATAGTATCATGCCTAGTTCGGACGGGTCGTTCCACCTCAAACCAGAAAGCCTGGAGATCATCCATTTCTTGCTTCTCATGGAGAAACTTTTGAGCGTGGATGACAGTCGGCCATGCGTCTTCGCTTAGTACCATTGCCCCTTTTATGGTATCGGAATTTACCCCCCCCCCCCCCACTCACAATTCTGGTAAATACTTCTCGTTCCTCGGTGAAACGAATGCTAAAGAGGGAGTGATGGAACCGTGTCTAATCATTAACTGACACAGCCAGAAGTCGATTTCTCTGGGTGCGTGGCTAATCCACTCGATAAGGTTTTTGATGAACCAAAACTATCTTGGCCTTCTTCCAAAATTATTTTTAAGCCTGCAATATGGTGTGTTATGAAGCGGGTCATCAAAATGATGATTCCACAACAAACTTAAAATGTTAATATTATTATGTAAAAATATTATACAGAGAATATTATCATTGTTGAAAAAGTATAACCTTACGCAAGCTACTTACGCATGTGGTATAATATATTTCATCACAATTTATACTGATACTACAAAAGAAGTTGTAGTCAGAAAATAAACCTTATAAGTCAATATGGTTGTTTGACAACCAAGCATTCTGCCCTTAACGTAGCTATTGTCCATTGCCACATAAGGTAAATCCATTTAGTGGGAAATCCAAAGACCCCTTGAAGCAATGAAATAACTTAGTACCTTCTATCGTAATGCTTTAAAGGTTCAAAAAAATACTATGTTTATCTCTTCCAAATAAGAAAGTTAAGACCAAAATCAATTACTATTAGAATAAAAAACATAAACATAAAAAAATACCACGTATTATTTGAAAACAAAGTAGTGCTACACTCTAAACAAAGAAAACGCAAACATTTCGCTTTCCGTTATTGTTTATTTGATCATATATATATATATATATATATATATATATATATATATATATATATATATATATATATATATATAATATTTATATATATATATATATTATTGTGGTTGATTATCTGGAATAACATAAATTGAGTTCAAAAATGTCTGTTAAAGTTTTTCAGCTTATTCCAACTAAAACAACCAACGCGTGTATGTTGTGACGAAGCTCTTGCTTTGTTCAAGTTTCGAGATTTCCATGTTTATCCAGATTTATTAGTTAAGTTCCTTTGTGACTTCATATGTGCAGTGTTCAGGGTTAATTAACGACAGTTTCAACATTGTACTCTGAACGTTTAAACGTCCATTACTTGTTGTAAAATGGATTATACCCATTTAGAACTAGGCCTACTATTTCCAATGGGATGAATCCAACGTTATACTAAAAGTTGATAATGCGAATTTTTATAAAGTAAACATAGAAGTTGAATTTCACAAAATTTGAAGTAATTTGCGTACTATAAAAAGACAATAATCAGCAAAACATTTTATAGAAAAATATAAGCCAGCTTTTGCTCATTATGAATAATAGAGCTAATTTTTACCAAAGTAATAATATTAATCTAATGCGATATTGCTTACCACATTTATTACTATGCATGAAATTTTTTTATTCTAATAATTTGTATTTTTAAAAATAGCCCCCGCAAACATTCGGTCAGCTGTTTTTGTTTTTGTTTTAACGTTTCATCCATAACAACTGTGTTATCTAACGTGTTATTCAACTCATCAATTATCAAAAACCAAAACAATAAGGTTTCACTGTGTACCAACGGGTGCGTTGTGGCTTTACCGTGAAATAAAATGCTATTGCCGCAAATCGTTTCTCCGTAAACTTTCTATTCATAAATGGATCGCGTTAATTGTAAAAATCAATTGCATTCAAAATAGTATGTATTAGGGAAACAGTATTTAAGCCTCAGAGCTTATATATTTTCTTAAAACATAAGTAGCAAAACTTTTTTTATTGATTATATCTATAGTATACATATTTCTGTGCACTCAAGTCATTCTTTAGTTGTGTTTATTTCACCTATTTACTGTATTATGTTAGTGAGAAAATAAATATATTTTTATTCAATTTTTTATATCGTTATGTTAACGCTTAAATGATTTTACAGTAAAATAATTAAATGAACGGCAAATTCACTCATTAAACATTTTCAAATCAGACTCAATTTTTACAGTAAAAGGCTTTTCAAGCAAAACAATAATCCGTGCTTTGAAAGCCTATACATAATGTAGTAAATGAATAAAAACTAAAGACGCACGGGAAACTAATGACAGCCTTTCCCATTATCAGCCGTATCACTGGTACGCGGGCCGAGCCCCGGCTGGCCACAGCCGCTCACCTGATGCTCGCGTGAACCCTCCACTTCAATCCCAACAACATTTACTAAATTAGGGGTTTCAAGTAAATATGGAAGTATTATACTGTTGTTAACATATTAGTGAGCAATAGAGTTTTATAAATATTTATTGGATGAATGGAGTGAAATCCTCATACATGACTGTTGGTCCCTCAGTGTGTAGATTAATCCTGATTTCATTTCCGACGATTACGTTCGCCAGAAACCTCCGATCGACTTCAAACTTTCACTGTAGATATTAGGCGTAAGTTGCAAGGTGAAGTTCGTTTCCGAAGTTATTCTGTTAAGTAATAAAATAATGAGACGTAATTTAATTTCCCATAAGATATGCATTGTGGGCTGTAAATAACGGTGCTTATGGCCATGTTAAGTGGTGCGTCAGTTGTTTGTTGTCAAACATAGAGTAAGCATGTTTTATGGACACTATTTTTGGCCTGTTTAACTATAACTGCACTAAATATAGTACAATTTGTTCTTTATAAAATATTTTTAAATGAGTTATGAATACTAGAATGATATATTTTGTATTAACAAAAATACAAAAAAGAAAATATGAACTAAAATAATATAATCTTTAAAAATTACCTACTAGTAATAAAATAATATCTTATCTGTTCGTCCCCATACGCTTGGAACAAGCGTACTTCTAGTAAAACTAACACCCTGAATTGAAGTATAAGTATGGAAATGATATATAATCGTACTGTGTAGTCCTATCTATAATAGACAAGAATTTTTCCTTCAATATTTTTTTCAGCTCGTGTGTATCGTAGGAAAATTTATTTTCGCATAGCGTTAGAAAGGCATAAGTCTTGTAGATGATCAGAATCCCATCTTAATTCACATCGGACTCCAAGGCTACGCGCACGGGCTTTCAAAGTTCCAATGTTAATCTTATGGAGGAAAAATAATTGATTGAATCATTAGAGAGATGTTGTAAAAACGGGAATAGCATATTTTTTAGTTATAAAATGTTTTAAGCTTCTTTGTTCCAGATCAACAACAATGTTGGCCAAATTTTGATTAGGAAGCGATCTATATTATAAATTGAAATACTTGGAATTAATGCCTTTTCACGAATTTTGCCTTCATCATGATGTGGTCAGCTTGATGGTGCTGGAAAGCCATGAGGTTGGATTGTCGAACCATTCTCATGTCTTTTCGAGGATATTTTTCATAAATCTTTGACACATTATCTTTTGTCATTATATTCTGTTTAGTAATTAGACCTTAAAAGTAATCTATGTAAACGACAAATAAATTCCTTAAACAATAACTTTAAGAAAAAAAATACTGTTTAAGATACCGACGCTATAAGGGCGTATATTAAGGCGAATATAAACTAAGGATAAGTTTAGACCCTGACCGATTGAGTTAAAAGGCTTCTGCTCTCATGTTTTGCTTTAATATTTTGTAAAAAATAGCTATTTAAATGGAATATGACTTACCATGACAGTAATAATGATAATTTGTAAAACCACAATAAATAAAAAAAAAACTCTAAAATATATATTTTCTAGCTAATTTTAAACTCCTGATCACTGCCTGCCATTGTAATAGATAAATGACAAATATTCAATTCAAACTACTTTAACCTTTCAAAATGTTTTTTGTGTTATCATTGAAAATTTATGGTATTTTGAAAAGGTTTATATTTTTTGCAGTCTCAATTTAGTACTAGCCTTATTAAATGTGTAACAGCGGATCTTTGGAGTCCCCCAATACAAAACATTTACACTTACAATTCTTATCTTGACAACGTTATATACATTATATGTAATAAAAAAATTCATGAAGTACTATGAAATTGTTGACGTTTAAAACAATAGATACTCTATATTGATATAAGTTAATTTAGAGTTTAACTCGTCTAGTAATACATCATCTTAAAAACCAACACATTCAGCAATTTTCTTGTTAGTTAATCTATGTAATTAATGAACTCTACACCTGGCAATCCTCTGTTAACAAGAAGTAATCACTAGAGCCGAGGCATCATCACTCATTGGAGATCAGAGGCGCTCATCCCTCCCATTACTCGTGCAAGGAGGAGTACACAGGTACATGCATGTACAGCTTACTACAACATAATATTATACATCATGGCTAAATCAATTGTAATGGTCTCCTACACTTAGGGTGATTCGAAAATTTGAATTCGCTATCGTTATACCTGTGTTTGGTTGTTCTAAAAAATATTACTTTCAAAATACTTTAAATTTCTAACTCGGATAATCTTATATTTTATTATTTTGTAAAATTGAAAAAAAAAATAACACATCTATAAATCCTCATGTATTACTGCATAGGTTAGTAATGTTGTAGTAGTTTTATGTTTTCTTTGTTTATTATATCTATAAGACAAAAAATAGTGTTTTGTATAATATTACACCAGCAGGAAGAATTGTTCAACCAACCCCTTACTTATATCTGGCGCATGGGCACTTGTTAAAAACAAACAACTCAAGCACCACTAAAACAATATATAATGTATTTCTCAATAAAATTTCATTCACGGGTTTGTACAGTTGTTTTTAGTTTATTCATTTTCACAGTAATTTCACAGAAAACACATCTACAAATTACTGTTTGAAGTCGATTTGAGCTGTAAATCTCTCGAGTGATCTTAAAAAATGAAAATAGTAGAATTTAAAATATAAAATAAAATCCAATTGTTAATTTCTTTAATGATAATATTGAATAATGGCACAATTGAATCAAGGGAATAACATGGATAAACAAATTTTAGCAACCCGACAACGATTAGAGTCTAACAATTAAATAAAGTAAAACCTGTGAAGGGTTATGCATTAACGTAATTAATTTTTACATTAGAAAAATATCCTCCACAATTGTTTGTGCAAATGTATGTTATAAAAACAAAAATGTTCAATGTATACAATGTATACAAAATAATATGTAAAATATTACATACAACGTAACTAACAACAATTATAGACACAGATAATCATGAGAGGTGACATAATACAGTGTTATGACCGCAGTATGTTGTAATTACTAGTGACGTAAGACTAATTAGGTGATAAGGATTAACTCACTATGTATTGACTGTAATTTCTCAATAAAAAGACGTCGAGTTATGGAATAAGTAAACCATTTATAATTGTATAAAATTGTGGCAGCCTGTAGAAAATTCAATTCTGTAAAATAAAACTTTAAGTCCTTCACATTCTTATCATTTTAAAAACTAATTTACAATAAGTAATCATATCTTTTGAATTTTAATTAATTAACTAACTGCTATTTTAATTTAGTTTTAAGAGCAGTTAGTTACAGATATTGAAGAAACTTCCTTAGCATTATTTTTAATGTACATCTTACGGTTAAGTTAAATAATTGCCTAATTTTAATCTAATTACGTTTTTCATTGCAATAAACATCACTAAATATTGTGTCATTACAATATAAGTGGTAATGTGTAACCCAATACAGTTCACCTTTGTTGATCTGATGTTTATGTTATTAATTTAAATCAGAGATCGATTCAATGAAACTCATACCGACATTATCTTTTATGTTGTTTCAAGTAAAGTATTTTATCATGTAGGGTAGGGTTTTAAGGTATTACAAATATACTGTTTCAGTTCAAAATATATATTTATTTCTACACCCGTGTATTGTATTACCTAATTTTGTTCGATATGTCTTATATCTATGTGGTTATTCTAAACATTGGTTTTTTTTTTTTTTTTTTTTTTTTTTTTAAGAGCCAATTCGTTTATTATACATTTAATCTACTTAATAAATTAGAGTGTAAGAGACAAAAAACTACAACATTAGAACAAAAATAAAATGAACCTATTTAATAATAATGAAATTTATATAAAAAATCTGTAAGGTAAACAATTATTTGTAAATTGTATTTTAGTAGCATATTTGAACCTCGTATCACAAAGGAGGAATCAATTTATTCAACGAGTACTTGAACACCTTTGATCAAGCGTACACTCTCTGGTTCACACCACCTTTGCGACCCAATCACGTTAAACGTAATGCTGCGTCTGATACTCGCTTTGCAGATAAACCCTTCGCAAACCTTTAGAAATATATTATACGATACTGCATTGCAACATCAACTGGCATTTACCGATATTTACTCATTGATATATTAAAAGGGATGCATTTTTAAATTGCGTCTTAAGTGAAAACGTTCTTCTAACTTTACTAAATTATATATATTGCTGTATTAAAATTTAAATTAAATAAAAATTATGAAATCGGACCAATTATATAAAAATAACAAGATTTTAAGAGTTTACTTATCAAAATGTACTTTCAAATATTTAATTATTTGCCTTTATGGATTTCATTAGTCTGTAAATTTCATATACACATGCATAGTAATAAATTATTGAGACAAAATAGCCTTATAAGCATTTTGTTTATGACAAAGCTTAAAACAAAACTCCTAACTGAAGTAAAACAAAGAAAAAGTGAACATGCAAGGGATTAGTGTTATTATTTGGAACATTTCAAGTGTAGGAAAAAAGCACCGACGACTTTTAAAACAGGTTGTCAACAGGTTTACTGCTGCCTTTTTCAAAAATAATTTCTTAAAATATTTTTTAATATGATAAAATATTACATGGTAAACTGGTAATAATTATTTTAAACAACTTTTAAGATTTTAAACCACATCACATATAATGTATTTAAAATTATATTGTTGATAATTTGTACGTATCATAGGATGAAGGTAAAAAGAAAACATTATTTAAATTATATCTAGTTTAGATTCATCTTCACCCTTTTAAAGACACTGAAAACATGCCTCCGCATTCCCCTGTTTTGGATGGTGTTTTTGGATATTTAATGGTAAAATATATGTTTTATTGTAGATTAGGGTTAGATCTATCTCCCTCATACCTGATAAATGAATAAACATTAACAGTACAAGTACAAAAAATGTTAAAAATAAGGAAAATCGAATTACTTTGCGAGTATATCGACAGTGGAGTGGTTCATACAATATTATTAATTAGACTTTATTAAAACCAGTTAATTAACCTCAAGCATGTACGATGATCAACAGTTATGAATAAACTATAACAGTTGTCCCAGACCACCCGTACACCTTTTATTAAATCTATAGTGTAGTAAAATTAAGCCAAAATATGGCTGGAAAATGAAAAAATTTTTGGACAGCCAATTTTTGCTGAAATGTGATCTATGTCATCCCCTGACCTCCCTCAGAAAAGTCCCCTGAAATCCCCAGTGGGCAACATGCCTAAAAATGATGGGATGGCCCTCGTGGAGTCATAAATAAGTCTTTCATCGAACAATAGGTTTATGTATATCAAATTAAAGTTCTTAAGTAGTAGAATTTAATGCCGCAAACCCCACCTCAAAAGGTTGCTTGAGTCGAAAATGGCAGCCTGTCAAACTTTGAATAAAAACCAAATTTTAATCTACACGCTAAAAAATGTAATAATATTCGAAATACTTGACCTTTTGAGGTCCGGTTTGCGGCAAACGTTTGCTTGTACAATTATCTTAGCAAATAGGGATAGTTTGACATATGCCCATCATATTACCCTTGAACCACCCTCTACATGGACGTCCCAAAGAGGGAGTTTAGAAAATTTTTTCTTAGTCCAAAGCCATGCTATACATCATTTTAAAGGTCTTAATAAGGAGAGTACATAGCCGAAAACCAGACCTCAAAAGGTCAAATATGTTGGAAGTTATTGCATTTAAAAGTTTTGATATTATTATTTTATTCTAAATTTCAAACGTCTGCCATTTTTCTCCCGACCGTTATATTTAGGTCGGGTTTACGGCATTGTACTATACATTTTAAGACCTTTAATTTTATATATATAAACCTTCTGGAATGTAATCAAATTTAGTATGCTTAATATCAAAATTTATTTTAACTCCTTATAGGCCAACCCCTCATTTTCGGGCATGATCCCCACATGGGATTTCAGGGGACTTTTCGGAGGAAGGTCAGGGGATGCCATAGAACACATTTAAAAAGAAATTAGCTTTCCAAAAATTATTTCATTTTTCCCGACTAATTTTACTACACTACTATAGTTACAATTAACTTTTCACAAAACAAATTGTGCCATTATAGATAAACTGGGTGCGCTCTATAAATGTATGTTAATTTCAATGTACAGGGTGTACCAGAAGTAACCTTCCCAGACCGGAAGTCATTAATTTTAAATTCGAGCTCCCTCTTTTTACGGTATATTAGGATTCCACACATAATTCTAAAACAACTTTACAATTTAATGTGTACCCCTAATCCTTATGGTTTGGAAAATAATGGCGGAATAAGTTTGATTTTTTCCCCATAAGAATAACATAGGGCTAAATTTCACATCCATAATAGAAGGTGGAGAGCGGGTGCCGAGTTTCTGTGTTAAAAGTTTGTAACCCAGTCACCACGGGTCGGAGTAAAGTAGTCACGAAGTCTCCTCCAGGTGTGTGACTTGCTCCTGTTGATAACCTGGTGGAGAGATTTTCTCGCAGCCTTATAGGCCTCCTACTTACGAACTCTGTCTTCGGGAATTCTCTCTCTTGTAGTGGCTCGTCTAGTAAAAAAATGTTCTTCTGAGTTCCACAATCTCTTCAGTCCACCAGTGGACGGGTTGTTTGTAGCGACAGGGTTTCCTTCTTGGCATAGACTGGTCGCAGGCATAGAACTGGTCGCAGGCCGACACGATCAGTTCCATCGTGGATGTTACTAGTTCCTCGGCCCCAGCCTCGTCATAACTTCGGTGAACTTGACCACTTCCAGTTTGTTGGTGTTCCACCGGCGTAACTCTTCCCAAGGTGCGTAAACTCTACGATTTGCCTAATCTTTTACTGCAAAGACAATGAATTGGTGGTTGCTACCTGTGTAGTCCTACACAACCCTCCAGCCAGAGGTCCACGGAAGATGCATCTCAGACTCAGAGGTGAAGTTTTGGCTCGTGCCTCTCTGCTCGGGTCGCCGAAAAGCAGGTGTGATTTTGAATTGTAACTAATGAAAATTATGGTTATTTTAATAGGGGAAAACTCAATATCTCCACCATTTGTTGTTAGATCCTTCAAAACTGGGTGTGACTGGTTACATAACTAAATTTTACAACTTTTTTGTCTCATGTAAAATTTTGATAAAGTTTGACTTTAAAAATTAAAAACGGCCACCATATTTAAAATAAACCCTTTCAAAATAAATTTTTGCTATGAAAGTTCTTGCTAAATATAAGTAAATACATCAATCCATTACAGAAATAAAAATTATTAAGTGTAAAAACAAAATGCCTGCACCGGCTAAACGAAACATTCCAGGGCATATTTTTATACATCCTTTTATGTTTATATTCTTGTGTAAAATCAGCTACCAAAGTTTTGCATATCTACGTGAATCACCCTGTACAAATTAGGCCTACAACCTTACAAATTTATTGCTTTACCTTATTTGGATGAACTTCAATATTTGTTGAAATTTTTATATCTACAATTTTAAAAATACAAACACCAATATAATTTTATATTTTTTTATATTAAAAAAATCTAGTTTCTTAAGACCGAGTATGAAAACTATAACACTATACTGTATTTGTGTTTTTAATTTCTAAGTTATAATGTTTTTAATCAACTATAAACATTTTAGTCAAACGTATCAGATTGTTATGGAAATACGCATTGATCTGCATACCACTTAATTCCATTCCTAGAGTTTCAGTCTCAAAGGAATCTTGAATTCAAATAGTTACCGCACTGCACCATTAGTTGAGTAAATCCTCTCACTATTTTTCAAATGTAATCTGTTATATATATTCTCGTGAATAACGTAATTATTTCAATTTGATCGTCCCATCAATTTATTACTTAATAAATATGATTATTTATAACTAAAACCATTTCTTGTAATGAATGTTATTGGGTGATACTAAATAAATTTATAAACGTCAATTTTTCTAATACAACTTCACGAATATGTACTTGAATGAAAAATATATATGACTTGAGTATGATGGAAAATAACTTGAATCAAATTATAAATACCTGCTTCCCAAGATCTGTGTTTTATATAATACCAAATCCAAAAAAATTGCTTTATATGACACTTGAGATGTGTTTTTGGAAAACTCAATAAATCCATTTTCACTGATGACATGTTTTAAAAATAAATATGAAATATGAATATAACACGTAACAATCGTGCATTATCATTCTTGCACATTGAATGTCTACACGTTAGATTATAACTAACATGAACTTGACCCTGAGTTAAGATTTGAGTAATTTAAATGTATTTTATTTAAAATTTTTCAACAACTACTCAATTAGTTATTAAAAAATTCTTGGACCGTAATATCGATCAGGCTGCCAGAATACGGTAATGCTTTTTTCATGCTTATTTCTAAAATATAGGAATTTAAAACTAAATACTCTTACATTGGTAAGAAAACTGGTTGTCAAATTGTAAGTAAATACTAGGTTCACCGAGCCTTGCTCGTTGGTTTTAATTCACTTTTGTTTTAGTGTCATGGTAATCAATTCATTTACAATTATATTCATTATATTATATTCATTTTTTAATGTCAAGCTATTATATTTAAACCCGATTCTTCATAGTTAACACCTGTTAAAAAAAACTACGAAAGATATATGTTCTTTTTTTGTTTACTTTTATTTGTAAACATTATAAACGGTATTGGAATACCGTTACCAATATAGCAACCCATAAGAACAATGTTAAAAATTAAGATTTTTAAATTAATTTTAGTCAAAATTAGATCTTTCCTGGGGTTGAGGCTGTTTTATAATTAACTTTTAGTCATAAACATTGTTAAATGCAAAGTTAAAGCAAAATCTACCTATCAGCTGGAATTCGAGATCGTGGAACACACATCCCTTCAGACACTCCTAGAATTATATTATAAGATAAAAATGCAATTAAAGATAGTTACTACACACTGGACTCCGATCACTATATCCTGTTTATTTTTACAAAAATACCATCATTTATCATAGCTAACTACAATACGAACTTCCTTTTTTAACTGATTTTTTTATACTTCCTTTGGTAAATAACACATTTAATAACATTTGGTAAATAACACATGATACATGGACACTATGAATTTTTATACTTTAGAATAATCTTAAATTTATTTTACATTATCAACCACATTATTGAATGCAAATTATTAGTACAATGTGTCATTAAAATATAATATATACTTTGTATAGTTATTAAAAGGTCTAAAATATAAAAATTAACATGTTGTTATCGATTGCTTTTTTTATTGACACCAACTGAATGGTTTGTAAAACATTAAGCCCCATCAATTAATGTTTAAGTAACTTACATAACTAGAAGATCTACTTGAGTCTATGAAAATGTCGAAATATATTTCAATTTAATAAAACCTTGGAAATGACTTAGTGGCAGCAACTGCGCACTGTTGATGGAGCTCATGCAATTTTAATGCAATTAACAGATCCAGTTGCTACCGAGCAACAAGGCAATGATGCGGAGTTGTGTGCAATTGGATGTAGGAGATATGTTTGGTCCTGTGGCATTTCATTCAAACGGCCCATGTTTTAAAATGAGCATAAAAGCATTGAGGCATGCCCTTTATTGTTTACTTAAATTAGTTAAGGAAGCTTAGGTGTTTTAATAACACCTAATGGCGCACTGCACCATTAGTTGGGTAAATCCTCTCACTATTTTTCAAATGTAATCTGTTATATATATTCTCGTGAATAACGTAATTATTTCAATTTGATCATCCCATCAATTTATTACTTAATAAATATGATTATTTATAACTAAAACCATTTCTTGTAATGAATGTTATTGGGTGATACTAAATAAATTTATAAACATCAATTTTTCTAATACAACTTCACGAATATGTACTTGAATGAAAAATATATATGACTTGGGTATGATGGAAAATAACTTGAATCAAATTATAAATACCTGCTTCCCAAGATCTGTGTTTTATATAATACCAAATCCAAAAAGAAATGCTTTATATGACACTTGAGATGTGTTTTTGGAAAACTCAATAAATCCATTTTCACTGATGACATGTTTTAAAAATAAATATGAAATATGAATATAACACGTAACAATCGTGCATTATCATTCTTGCACATTGAATGTCTACACGTTAGATTAGAACTAACATGAACTTGACCCTGAGTTAAAATTTGAGTAATTTAAATGTATTTTATTTAAAATTTTTCAACAACTACTCAATTAGTTATTAAAAAATTCTTGGACCGTAATATCGATCAGACTGCCAGAATACGGTAATGCTTTTTTCATGCTTATTTCTAAAATATAGGAATTTAAAACTAAATACTCTTACATTGGTAAGAAAACTGGTTGTCAAATTGTAAGTAAATACTAGGTTCACCGAGCCTTGCTCGTTGGTTTTAATTCACTTTTGTTTTAGTGTCATGGTAATCAATTCATTTACAATTATATTTATTATATTATATTCATTTTTTAATGTCAAGCTATTATATTTAAACCCGATTCTTCATAGTTAACACCTGTTAAAAAAAACTACGAAAAATATATGTTCTTTTTTTTGTTTACTTTTATTTGTAAACATTATAAACGGTATTGGAATACCGTTACCAATATAGCAACCCATAAGAACAATGTTAAAAATTAAGATTTTTAAATTAATTTTAGTCAAAATTAGATCTTTCCTGGGGTTGAGGCTGTTTTATAATTAACTTTTGGTCCTAAACATTGTTAAATGCAAAGTTAAAGCAAAATCTACCTATCAGCTGGAATTCGAGATCGTGGAACACACATCCCTTCAGACACTCCTAGAATTATATTATAAGATAAAAATGCAATTAAAGATAGTTACTACACACTGGACTCCGATCACTATATCCTGTTTATTTTTACAAAAATACCATCATTTATCATAGGTAACTACAATACGAACTTCCTTTTTTAACTGATTTTTTTATACTTCCTTTGGTAAATAACACATTTAATAACATTTGGTAAATAACACATGATACATGGACACTATGAATTTTTATACTTTAGAATAATCTTAAATTTATTTTACATTATCAACCACATTATTGGATGCAAATTATTAGTACAATGTGTCATTAAAATATAATATATACTTTGTATAGTTATTAAAAGGTCTAAAATATAAAAATTAACATGTTGTTATCGATTGCTTTTTTTATTGACACCAACTGAATGGTTTGTAAAACATTAAGCCCCATCAATTAATGTTTAAGTAACTTACATAACTAGAAGATCTACTTGAGTCTATGAAAATGTCGAAATATATTTCGATTTAATAAAACCTTGGAAATGACTTAGTGGCAGCAACTGCGCACTGTTGATGGAGCTCATGCAATTTTAATGCAATTAACAGATCCAGTTGCTACCGAGCAACAAGGCAATGATGCGGAGTTGTGTGCAATTGGATGTAGGAGATATGTTTGGTCCTGTGGCATTTCATTCAAACGGCCCATGTTTTAAAATGAGCATAAAAGCATTGAGGCATGCCCTTTATTGTTTACTTAAATTAGTTAAGGAAGCTTAGGTTATTTGCAAGGACTATTAGGATTGTTATAACTTATAATTGTTGGATAAAATATAAGTGGTGGGATTCTGTAAATTACGTAATTATTGTGGTATTGTATCCCATTTGATTGTTTTTAAGTATTATTACGTTTTATTTAAGTTATTAAGATTATTAAACTATCATAGTCAATTTACGGAAGGAAATAGTAAAAAAATGTTTAACATTAAACAATTGGATTTGTAATATTAGTATACATTATTATAATATAGTGGTATCCCACTTTACAACTTCAATTTTATAGTAAACGTTTACGTAAATTTACCTTGTTTAAACTAAGAAGTATGAACCTTGATTCCCGTAAGATATTAGACGGGACTGGGAGTCGCAATATGCCCCTCCACTTATTCGTAATAAGATTATTTTCTCAGATTGCTCCATAAACCAATTAAATTCATTTGTTTCTAGTTATAACCATTAATAAACGATTTTGAAAATTCAAATATCTTAAAGAGCAAATAAGAACCTAATTAATTTATGAAAAGAACATTAGACTTAGAGCCAGGGAATGCAATTTATTAGCATTATTTCATATCGTGATAATATAAATTGGATCACCTAATAAATAGTATTGGAAATGAAGAAAAAAACGAAAATATATTGTTTAATGAGAAACTAACCAAAATATTCATTTTAAGTTCTTCTTGGTATAAAAATGTATATTTAATGAATGGCATATCCATAATAAATGAACATTATTACATAATAATGATTTTAAATCACTACCAACATTATTTCTATAAATTCAATATATGAAAATTAATAAAAAGTAAAGCTTAAATAGCTTAAATGAGATTATGACAGTGTGTTAGAAAGTATGTGTATAGTGATTTTATTGTAAGTTATCCTAAAACGGCTATCTTAGACTCTTACAATATTATGATAGTCAAACTCAATATTTGTTTATTGATAAATTTGTTTCTCTATATTTCATATTTATAGAGTTTTTAATGTTTTTATTTTAATATAATAAATGTTATTGTTATTTTTTGAAATTAAGTTTTTGAAGCCTACTTTATTATCATACTGATCATGCCTCCTAATAATAGTATATTAAATGCTGTTTGTAGCGGGTTCTTGGTTAGGAATTATTCGTGGGTATAAAATAGTGGTACTTTAATTCATCAATACGTTAAAAATGCTCGTCGCATTTTTTTTAATCACCAGTAAAAATAATTAGTCTCCATGAGAAAATTATTGGAGCAATCATTGGTTTTAAAATTACATATAAAATAAGTCTTATGTTTTAACCATGTTCACAGTCTGTGCATTCGAAACAACATAAGCTTTGTAATATTTGGGATTGTGACTGGATTTCCAAAAGTAAGATTAGAAAACCATTACAGAGAGTGAATAAAGCGGTTTTTGGGTAGAAATTAAAAATAGTTTAATTATTCACAGATTAATTTCTTAAATCGGTAATAAAACCTTTTTTGCTCCTTAAGAACAGCATTCAGCGTTTGTGTGTAGTTCTACATCACCGTATGTTAAACGAATGTATTTTTTATCTTTATTACAACATAACCTGATATAACACACAGAGAAAAAAGGAATAGAAAAAGAGAATGCCGGATTGCTTTATTGTCATGCTCGTTCCTCGGCAACTTTAACACATCGACTTCACCGATTATTTTAATTTTACAATATATACTATTATGAAAGATATTTTGTTCTCTGTCGTCATGTTTATTTTGTTTATCTCCAAACTATAAGTTCTGATATTCAGACGAAAAAATCGTTTGTCGTCTTACAACATCAAATTACTTACTTAGTAAAAATTAAATAATAACCTCGAAGAGAGATCGATTATTTATACTACTAAATAGTATATCTCAAACTTGTTCGGTCGGAAAGTAATATAATTCACAAATGCCTCGGGCTAAATAGAAATATTAAATTTTTTACTGTATTGCTGCGTATAAACACAATTCATAAAATCTTTATTCATAATTTTTTTTTATTTGTAATTAGCTCCACAATTTTGTTCTAAATATTACTTTATAACAAATATATATATTTCAAAGACAAATCGATATATATAATTTATTTGCATATATAATTTTTCTAGTCAATTGATTAATTCTACGTAGAACTATTTATTAACCTATAGTATTACTATCGAATTGACCATAGAAAAGTTTTCTATAAGCATTAAGATCGGAACTTAAGAGTAATAATAATTTAATATTCGTTTGCTAAAAAAAATCGTCTTCCAGTACAAAAATATTAGTGTGATGAATTTTGTTGTTTTGCTAAACTATTTTGAATCGAATATCAACATCCGATGTTAAAGTAGTGGTCTGGAATAATAAATATGTGTCCATAAACATTACATGGGTAATTTAAAATCCAGTGGGGCAGAGCTGTGAGAACGAAGGGGATAAAAGCCTTAAGGTTTTCTTATTTTGGCTAGGTTGAACCAGTGTTCTGCAAACCAAAATTTGAAAGAGAAATAGCAGGATTATGTATGAGTGTGTGTGACTTAGCCTTTTATTTAGAAATTCAATGGCCCTTTGTTTTGAAAGTCAGATGAAAATCAAGTGAGGTGAAGAGTCTCAACTGCAAAACTTACACTCTACATAAGCACTATCATAGTAAAATTGCTTTACGTCATTATTTACTTTTTAGCGAATTTCCCTATAGGGAATACGCTATTACGGTAGTAGTCATGGTAAGATCTAAGCCCGGGACCATGATAGTTTTTCTTTTCTCCGATTTTGATGAAATTTGGTACAGGGGTGTAAGTCAGCGTCTACTAGGTTGAGTTCGCGAACCAGAATGATCGGGCCATGGGAACGGGGTTTTACGGGGTTTCAAAAGGGTTAAAATGGGTTTTTGGCTCTTTTTACTTTTATTTAGAAAACTAAACAATTTTAACTTAAACCATTTAAAAGAGCTTAAAAAAGCTAACAATCTAGTATTTTGAATTTTTTACCTAACTTAAATGGTTACGGAGAAAATAAAAAAATGTGTTTAGCATGTTATTCTTATATGAGAAATCAAGAAAACCTCACATCTTACCTATTTATTGACATAACTTAATCAAATTTGTTATGTACATTATCTAGATAGGGTTTAACTTATACTTACTTACAAAACCCATATGGCGGCAAACCTACATACTCATCCCATGCGGTTTATGGGGAAAATAAAAATTGTCAGAGCTTGATACAATTTTGTGTTTACATTCACCAATTATTGATTAACTTAGATTTTCTAACAACACCACATGGCAGCAAACCTACATACTCGATCCTATGGTGTTTTTATGGGGAAAGTAAATAATCTGAAATTCCATTGGAAATTCGCTGAGTACGCAGGTCTGCTGCAACGGGGGTATTAATATTACATTTTTGGACATAAGGAATGAGTTCCTTGATGGATGAGTCTAGGAATAATCCAGTTTCCGTTATACAGCCTTTCAAAACCAAATCACCTACGTTATCCTTATGGCTGTTTTTTGTAGTTACAAAAAATGTACAAAAATCAGCTGATATCTATAGGTATAAATTAACACGTAATGATTTTTACATGTGGTTAAAAAAGTTATAGAAGAGTTCGGCACCATTAGTCCTAGCGAAAGAGCTAAGTGAACGAGCTCGTCTTGAAAATAAATGAGCAATTTTGTGATCGGTATTCCAGTACTCAATATGTGTTTACACATAAATAATTAGGTGAATGTCACAATTTCACAAGCCAATCAAATGCTTGGTCAACCGGTACTATTATTGAAAATATAAAACTTTAATTATGTACCGAAATTTAATTCATTTAAGTAACCGACAAGTTTGGAAAAAATATTAAATTCTTTAAAGGTTTCACCCACTAGATTTTTGCTAGGCTCAATAATATAGAACTGGAAGTAATATTTGTGTGACATGGTACTTTCAGTATTACTCAAACACGAGCAGTCCGAAACAAGCAGTTCCATGTACTGCAGACTCACTGCAGCTATTCTGTCATCAACGTTATAACGTTAATACTTATGGCTATTTTCATTTGTTTCATCTTTTGTAATACCATCTCTCTTCAATACTATTGTAATACGCTCTCTTTTTTGTTGAACCAGCTGAATGTAGTCCTAACAACACTGATTGTAGCATGGTTCTGGAATAAAAATAATATACAGGTCGTTGTGGCGAAAATAACATTATTTTATAACAATATTGAATTGAAATTCTACACAATATAATAAATTGGTCTTCTGGAGTTGACTACAGTTGGCTGTAAAGGGTTGACGACCATCATAGTTCGAACCACGTTCTTAGATATGAACACGTAGTTTTCAACTGGAGCAATTACTACATGCTACTACATGGTTAGTCAAATCTCTGCACACCAATTAAAGCCGCGTCCGCACTGGGCGAACATTCGTGGCGAACTTGTTCGGCGAACACAAAAATCAACAAACATTCTTGACGAACAACTTACAGGCCATATGATATACATTCTGAAAGGTTAACAACGAACAAACAAATGTTCGGAAGAACTTTGTTCGGCGAACATGTTCGGCCAGTGCGGACGCGGCTTAATAATTGCTTCCTATAACAAATTAATAAAACTACATTTTTTGTCTATATTTCAGTTTCAGTGACACCAACAAGGGGTATTTTGGGTATTGCTCACAAAGTTTTAACCTAAACTTTTAATTTACGTAATTTTTTAGTATTAGTTAAATAAAATTCTCTAAACCTAATTTATATAGAGATGGAGATCCGTGTTTTACCACTTAAGACCATGTGGAAAGGGTCCAAGCCTGTATCTAAAAAATAAAATAAAATATTAACCTCCTCAGACCTGATCTTTTGGGAATTTTTTTGCACTAATAGCCGTGTTTTGTACACTGGGATGTACATGTTTTTTAAGAGTTTTTATATTCACTTTAAATTAATACCAAAGTATAAGGCACTGTTTGTACACTCCATTGTACATTTGAGAACAAGTCTGAACAGTGCTGCAACCTGTTGGCTTAGTTAGGATATAAGTCATAAGTCATAAGTCATTTATTTGCCAGAATCAACAAATTACAATTTGCATTGGCAAGGTCAAGATAATAATACTATAATACTACGACCTTGAGTTGACAGTATTTTGCCATTCATCAAAAGGTGCATGACACGCTCAGGATTTCGCTATTTTCTGCATAGTTAAGGTAAGTTTTCTTAATAAACTCAAATGCAGGATGTTAGTTTAATGTTAGATTAATGTTGCTATGCAGTTGTTTTGAATGTAAACCGTGGCTACATATTGTATTTTTTGAGTTAAATTTTCGTGTACAGAATACTGTACATTTAGACTGATCGATTTAAAACAGTTTGATATTAAGCGCCCGCTATATATTTTAATATCATAACTAAAAATATTTTTTTACTATTTTTCAGTTTTTGATATGGACGACTGCATTGGTGATGATGAAACCGGAAACAGCAAGACTGATAAATAGTCTGAGTTAATTTACTTTTGTTAAAAGAAAATAATTTTCAATGACATTCGGTTAAAACATTTTATTTGTTATACTTATTATTATTTTATATATAATAATTTTTATTTTATAAACTATTTTCAGTTAGGCCTATAAAATAGAAAGCAAGAATCCAGTAAAAAAAACTAAAGACTGACGAAAAGTTTGAGACTGAATAGATGTTTTTAAGAGACTGATTTTCAAAATAGTAAAATTTGAATAGTTTTTACGTTATACAGATATATTTACATTGTATATCTTATAATAAAAAAAACATACTTTTAATACTAGTTTTATTGCATTATTTTACCCAAAAAAATAAATTATCATGAAATAAAATGTTCAGCCATTTGACTTAACAGCGTCCATTTGTACACCATAGTGTACAACTGATAACACAGTTGATAACAATGATAAAAATAAAATATTTGTGGAAGTGTGTTTTAGAAGATTAACAATATTTAACATGTAAAAAAATTTTCCTTAATTTTTTTCTTAGGTCAGGACTTAATTGAGTCAAAATTTTGTGTACACTATACATACCGTCAGGTCTGAGGAGGTTAAAGTCATACTTAGTTAAATAAAACCAAGTACTGGTAAAAATATTGAAGGTAAAATGGAATGCAAATTTTATAAGCAATTTTTTCATTATATTGGAGGTTTTGGATGAATAGGGAAAAATTTCTCATGTTATTCTAATGAGATCAAAACCAATTAATTAACTCCCATTGCCTCAACCTTCCTAACCACTGGCTTTGAAAAATAAATAAATAAATAAAGGTAAATATATGAATGTAATTTAAATGACATAAAATGGGGATTTAAGCTCATAAACTGTTTGAGCTCTTCACTAAACACCCCGATTTGAGATCTTAGTATATATCGTATGGATGACCATAAAGCAGTTTAGTTTCCTTTATTAATATGATAACATTATTTTTCACGGTTTATTCGATTGAAAGTTATTAAAATGTACCCAGACATTTTACAAACCAAGCATGATTAAATAATAAAAAGTTTTTAAATCACAGTTATTACTGTTTTTACAAAATTGTTTAGAACCATAGCGTATAATAAAAAAGATTATGCAATTTGTTGCAGTTCAATTTAATGAGAGCAAAACAATTAATTGATTTTAAACAATGATAAAATAATCTAATGAATGTACAAGTAAATGTGTACGGTAAGTTAATTTTCATCACACTACATCGATATCACCTGTTTTCGACCCTCACTTCTACCAACGAAACACCTGTTTTGCCGGCCTAGACCTGCAAAATTTTCCGGCCTAGGGCGGTAATGGAACCGGTAGCAGAGAAATCTAGAATATTAGAAGGTATTTAACAACAACAAGAACGAATAACAAATCAGTGACGTAGTTAGTAGTTCAGCTGATAGCAACAGTTAAATGTGTATAACGTAGAAGGGAAAATTGTGCCTTCCCCTTGGAATCAGCTGTAGTCACTTCCCGTTAGAGTATTAGTTTTGGTGGCCTTAGCTGACGTGAAGTGGTTGCCTAGCAACCAGAAACTCAAGCAGTATATCTCGTTAGGTTAGTTTTGGTTATGTTTTGTTTGCAATGAACGAAAAGGTAGTTATTTCACTTGTTAAGAATTTATTGAATTGTGTAGTGTGATGAAAAATATTGTTCATAACTCGGGCCGAAAGCGTTTTGCCAACCCTCGATCGTTTTAAGTTTTCGACTCGATCGAAACACGATCTCGGGGCCGGCAAAACGCCACTTTCGGCCCTTGTGACGAAATATACTATTAACTCACGTGTTACATATTCAAAAAGCTTATATTAAGGGACAGCGTCCTCAGTCCTGTATTAAATTTTCTGACATGGAAGTGAACAGCTGATTAAACAAAAATCACAGATTTGTGTAAGATAAGCCGTAGATCACTTCATGAAAACGTTTTAATAGGTCCTAAAATGTGCTTGATTTTGTTTCATGTATTACATCTAATTAGGGGATTCCGACAAACCAACTGTTTTTGGTTAATGAGCTGTAAACAAATGTAATAGGTAAACAAAGACTAAGCCATTACTGTATTTCCAGTGTAATGAGGCCACTATTTAAGAATCGCTTTTAAGGATGGAGTTAATTATTATTAATCTAAAATATTGTGGTATATTTATTTAGACAAAGAATTTTTTTTTTTTTAAATAGTGTATAAATAAATCCATTTTAGTTTTAAAAACGTCAGAGTTGGAGTTAAAATGAAATGAAAAAAAACCATAAAGACATAATGTTTCAATTACATGTTTTAAATGTAATTTTAATTTAAGTAAAACTTTTTCATTAAAGTTTTTATATCTTAAAAAACAATTGAGTTATAATGACAAATAGTTTAAGTATAAAAAAATAATTTTCGAATACAGTGAAGGATGATAATAGAATATTTGAATCTTTAAATTTCTATGTTATTCAAATACTTTTTGTAATTATTTATAATTTTACGCAGGAACCTACATGTAGATGTTTTAAAAATAACTTAACAACTTTATTAACATATTAAGAGACATTAAATTTGTTTTCATATAAATTCAGTATGGCCAAGAAGACTTTTTTGTATTGATATAAATGTTTGTACTTAGTTTGAATCTGAAACGTTATTTCCTCTATTGTTGCAGGTTTGTATATAATGGACACGTGAAATTTTTCTGTCATCTACTTAGGACATTCGTCGAGAGTGTTTTTACCAAATGAAACCATTAGATGATTACAAAAGCCCTATCCTCTCCTGTTATTAAAAGTCACTCCTCGTCAGTCTTGCTAAAAGCTACAAAAACGGGCCTTATAAATTCACTTATTTAAACAGTTTTTAAAAATGTATATAATAAAGTTATACAATTAAATTAAACCAGTACGAACTTGTATGCCTACCCATCAACCCAGCTTGTGAAATAGACAGAAATAAATACAATTTGGTATGATTAAAGATTTGAAGATGACAGTTTAACTTATTTAAAATCTTTTACCACGTAAAAGTAATCTAATGTGTTTAAAGTCACGCCAAATAAAATTAATTATTACATTTTTACTGTCATCGCAAAATTCCTAGTGCTATTATTGTTTTACAGTAGCTTAATTGAAAAATATTATTAATCCACTAGAGGGCGAATCATAATGATTTCTTAGGTTTACGGTTATCAAGCAAAGTGATTGGAATTTTTTTCCCTTTAGTAAAATATTTATCTTTAAAAAATTATATTATTTTAATTTTTAAATTCATAAAATTGATAAAATTGATAATCTATTTAATTTATTCTCATATAAAAAATGGTATTGACTGAAGGTCAACTAACGAGGTCCAAATTGTTGTCATATTTCACTTGGTGTCGCTGTTTGTATATTAAAAAGCTAATTGCTAAAAAAATTAATCAAACTGATGTTATTGGTGTAACAGGAGATGAAAAATACACTAATAACACTATTACACCAGCAATAAAATGATAAAAAAATCTTGAAGAACTTTGTTTTAACCTGCAAATTTTTTCTGTTTCAAATTTAACATACATACATGAACACAGATCTTGAGAACAAGACGCCATGCTGGAAGTGTTGTTTTTCAATCAGTCTTCAGTCTCTATTCCAATATCTTCCAAGTTTCTTTATACCACTCCCGTTTATTTTTTATCTACACATTTTGTAGTGTTGGCTTTCACAAAAGTATAAAGATATGTGATTTAGTATAGGAAAACATTAAATCCATTTATCATTCTTGTCCATAGTTATAAACATCTTTTCACTGATATATTGGGTAAAACAAGAGAGTTATAAGCAAATCAGATCTAAAAAATTATTTAAACTTGGAGAATGTGCTTGATCTGAGTAATTTTTGGAAAAATGCGTGCCATTTTAGATGGGAATTAATTGAAAAATTCAATGTTTAATTTTACATCATTGATTGTTATTCTATAAGACTATTTGAAAAAAAAAGCAGATGATTGTAAACATTATGGGATTTTCTCAAAAGAAACATGAATAACTTTTTTAGTTAGTTTTTAGTTAGTTAATTTTGTTAAGTAAATTGTGTTATCGATCAAGTATATATTCGTTTTGTTTCTGTAAAAAAAAATAAATAAATAAAACGCTTAGATCTTTTGTATTTTTATTTTATTACAAGTGTATTAACTATTATAAAGGCTATTGTTGTACAGCGCGTAGGTTATAAGTTTCCTCCGCAAAACTTACGCCATGTATACTTTTCGAAGAAAATAAAGAGCTTTTTTCATTTCATTCATTCATTCATTTATTCATTTCATTCATTTCATATATTGGACAAAACTTAAATAAAGTCACCTACAGTATGAAACAAAGCAATTCAAAATTTAACAGGTTTAGTTTAATATTAATTTGTACAGATGGTTGTACATTTCTGTTCCATAGCCACCCAATCATGATTTAAATTTAAAGGCAATATATTACTGATCGCAGGGAGTAATTTAAAATGATTGTAAGTCAGTTATACCTACTACTATTATTAAGTTGAAGAACTTTTGTATAACAGAATGAAAAATTAAGACTTAAGAATGTAGTTCACACAATACAGTAAATATGCTTAAAAAAAAAAAAAAAAAAAAAAAAAAAAACTAGCCGTCACGAGAGAAGTCCGTTGAGGGCGGGGCTTAGCAGTCACGTGATTTTGGACCAACGAATGAGATTCAAGCGATGTTGCCGTTATTCACCTAGCCTAATTGCATAAATCACATGTTGTAAATAATAACATTTCCAAATGTAAACAATATATGTAAACAATCCGAAATACAATCTCTTTTAAAACCCTTATTTTTTGAAGAGTAAGTGTTGAATGTTAAATATCATAATCGTTTAAAGTAAATTTTGTGGTTGTTTCAACATGGATCAAAAAACACCTCCCGCATCACTTGCTATTAAAAAAGAAAAACGGTTAACAGTGCAGAACGGAACATAGTGTACAACGTTTATTGTTTTTTTGTTTTTTTTGTTTGTTTTTTTTTAACAGCTCGCTCTCCTTTTTGTGATTTCGTGAGTGTGTTAATTGTAATCAAACTGGAAAATGGTGTGCTATTGCTTGCAAGATTAGTGAAAAAAAGACAGTTAACATAATAATATTGTCAGTAATAATATTAACAGTATAATAATATTATAATAATATTATTATTATAATATTATATAATATTATTATATAATATAATATTATATAATATATAATATTATTATAATATCAGTATAATAATATTAACAGTAGGCAATATTGTCAGTTTTTGAAGAGTCGCCAACACAAACTTTTTCAACGCCGGGAAAATCAAGAAAACGAAAGTCCCCAGTCATTAACTGGATAAACTCCTGACTAAATTCGATTAAGATATCAGAAAAGTTTAACAATTATTGGAAATCTCCGGACAATAATACCTGGATAAACAGTTGGAAAATGAACAGCAACAACAGGGCTGCCGGCACAGGAGAGAGGCACTCCTTGGCTGAGCACACAACACGGCAAGTCCGTGTTAGTCCGGCAAAGATGTTCTGATTCCAAGAATTCAAGCATCATTACATTGTGTAAAATCATGAATAAAGGATCAAGTAGTCGACAATATTCAAATCCACAAAATTATGTTTCTGTTTTTTTTATGTTACTGTTATTTTATTTTACTGTTATTGTGTTATTTAATGTTCCTGTTACGTTATTGATTCCGTCAAATTATTTTTAACTGTTAGGCCCGAGCTGTAATTTAGCTCAGTAAGCCGGCAGTTGTTTATTTCCTAATTATGTAGGTCTACCACTTGTTATTTGTTGTTCTCTTTCTAGAAATTAGGGTGAAGTTTTAGTTGGTATGAATCACGGTAGAAATAAGATCATTCAAATCATGAAACTGTAGGGTATACTGTCCAAGTAAAATAATGTAAGCAACCAGAAATCTAGCCTATATGACAAAGTCTAATGTATTTTTTGATTGTTTGCATTGTTTAAGGGCAGAATATAACCGTAACGTGAACAACGGGCGCGGCACGGCACAAACAGTTACTGGCAATTGTTACAATTGTCAAATTGGCAAATTTCAAAAGTCAGTAGTATTGAATTTTATGGGAGTGTGCTAGGTCAGTACGGTACTGCACAAACACTCCCTGACGGTCTGCACCTTCCGCTGCCTTGCAAAAAGTTGGGCGAGCGAATTTTAGGAAGTTTTCAAGCTGCCGTGCCGGCTACACGGCCACCTGCAGTGCGCGTACCCTCCGGTCGGCGATACGGGATTGTCGTTCTTACGTGAAAACGACTTTACAAAGATGGGTATACTTAAGTTGATAGTTTTAATGGATAATACCAAACGTTGAACATTATGAGGCGTTTAGAGTAGGCTACTTGAATCCTCTCGGAATAATAGGCCTGCAAACATGATGGAAGTATTGTTTTTATCTTATTCTTTCTTTTGAAACAATTTAACTTATGACCATAATTTGTTTGGCCACATGATGTTTCTTAGCTAACTCCCCTTTGATAATCTCTTTTGATGGAGCGTGCGAATGTTCAGGATGATGTAAAGAAGGATATCCGCCAGTGCCGTGCCTTTCCTCCCGCCCGTACCGAACCGCCCTAATGAGCACGCAACTTTAACAGAAGTAGTGTTAGGAACTTCTTGGCACATTTTTATCTACATCCAAATGAAGGCACCGGCCATCTAGGAGGGTGCTCAAGTCTTAAATGGGAGGGGGGAGGTCTTTCGCGTATCTAGACGAGGGTTTCAAAATCAGACAAGACACTTGATCTGCACTATTGCCTCATCAAGATAAATAATGTGATAAAAATAATCCTTTCAACTATCAAACTGCTGTTTTTTCTTTTCATTTGGGTTTTCAAGCAGCAACCATCTTTTGACTTTCGCTTCCCGGTCCCGCCACCGGGAGCGGCGCTTCCGTGCAAACGCACGGGCCACGAGCCGCCACTGTAAAAATTGTCTTATTGCGACAGATACCCACATAGGTTTTCAATATAACTAAAGACATGAAAGAAAAGACAAATTATGACAAGCTATTCACCCTCAATATAGGTTTTCAATTTGTAGTTTTGTAAATGCATGATGATGTCCAAATATAAACACATGAACTACGAACCTTTCTTGTTTTCAATGTACAATAGGCTACATGTTTAAAACACGGGATGTACACATTAGAAACAGTTTTATAATCAGGTGATCGCTTCAATGATTTACGTTTATATTGGTTCAATGTGGCAACACCGCGCTTAATTCCTATTGGTTACAGCTCAACGGACTTCTCTCGTGACGGCTGGTATAGTTACCATAATAAAGCATACTTTTATTTACTCTGTTATTATTATGGAACCAAGACTGAACTTAAAGTTGCACAAATACTATATAAAGTTATACTTAATACTACCGTAGTATAACGGCACTGGCGTGACACAGCCAGGAATGTGATAAAAGTTTACGTTTTGTATCGTAAACCAGGAATCTGTTGGAATATGTTAGAATGTACTTGCCTCAGTCATAACACCAGTAAAATTTTTTACACCAAAAACATAAACCAGATTACGGCTCGGGATGAATTGTGCAGGTGTTGTAAGAGAACGGCGTATAACTAACAAGTATTCCATTGTTATCATTTAAAATATCTGCTTAGTAATATCCATCTATTAAAAAGATAATTAATTGTTTCAAAAGCAGATTTTTTAATAGGCCAATCTTATTAAGTGGTATAACGATTACTATCTTAATTTGGATATAAATACTTATATAAAGAAATTTAAACAAGCAAAGTAGTACGGAATTATGAGTGGAATAAAATGACGGTTAAAAATCACCAATATTTGATCAACTTCACTTGGTGTGCTCATTAAACATATTAGCTCGAAATAATTTGTTTTATAACTCTTTGGTTATTTCAGATACAACAAAACTTTCAAGGAAAGATTTCTCTGAAATTTGACTTAAAATTTAATATATGTTGCTTCAAAAATTTTACTGTTATCTTGTTTTAGATTTCAATGCCAAGTCTGAAATTGTAAGTAGGCCTACAAATTAGTATATAATGTGTCAGAAATATTCTACTAAGTTTAAAATATTACAAATGTTATATTTATGATAATTAATAATTCAAGTAAAAAACATGGTTTAATAAGTGAACATATAACACTGGAATGTATTAATGGCTGAATCGCTCTTTATTACGATTAAGGGAAACAGCTTATTAAAAAAGAATTTGATTTGACAAAAATAAAACAATGGAATGTAATAATTGTAAAACACATTGTTGGAACTATCATAACATTACATGATGTATTTTGAATTTGTACCGGTATGTGGCCGTGACTTCCAGTATAGTTTGTATCAAGCGTCTATCCATTGGTCAGGAATATTGACGTCTTTAAGAGAATGTTTGATTCGGCATCACTTTTTTTTTGTTTGAGATAACTTTTAACTAAAAGCGTTTCTAGTATGGTACACTGTACACTCCTATAACTTAAATGCGTATGGCAAGTAAATATGGTCTATCTTTACATTTACAGGTATAAAATTCTTCAATGTGCTTCCTCCTCCAATCCGTACGTAACCTGCCTCAATCCTAAATTTCCATAGTAATGAAGAAATGGCTAAAAAAATCCTTTCTACAATCTTTCAAAATTCTTTTAGGCAGATCACAAAATAATAGCAATTCACATATACCATTAACAACACCATTATTTCCCGCACACAATGTATGTTGCTAAAGCATGATTCACTTTTTGTATGAGTTTGATTTTGTTTGCTTGCTTGTGCATGGAATTCTTTTTTCTCTCTGTGTATGGACTTGCATACTAAACATGCACGGCTTGTGAATTGTATTTAGTTTAGTACTAGCAATGTCTCATTTTATGACGAACCTATTGTATAAAATTTATCCAATGACAAATAAAGTCGTGTTGAGTCTTATTATTAGTATACGATGTATTCTTTATCTTTGTACTGTTGTGGGACGTGGGATTGTTTGCCTACTCACTCACTACTACTTGTTCATATTTGTTCACCCAGAAAGAAATTTTGATAAAATTGTATCCTCTCCGACAATAGAAGAAGGTCTTATAATTTTGAGCCCCAACCTTAACTGACTTAATAAGTCAAGTTTACGGTTTCAGCTCTAAACAATTTTGTTCGTTATAAGATTACTACATATGTTGTTCTGATTCTTTAATGGGTTTTTATTTATTATTTTTTTTATCTAATCTCTTTATTTTTTTATTACTATGAATATATATATTCATCAGCAATAATATCAGTGATGCATTTAATTGTTTTGTAAAATTATTCAAAAGCATTAATTTTATATCCCATTTAGAAAATACCTATAGGATTTGATCTAGAAAATGCCAGGGAAATTTATAGAAACTAAATTCCACGTGGTATAATCATCACTTTCTGTTTTCAGGAGGTTTATAAACTAGAATAAGACAGGTAATAGCAGTAATTTCTTATTATAATTAATGGGTACGTTATAGACACAAGTCGTCAAAAATAAAAATATTTAAAATATATATATATATCACTAAAATATTTAATCAACAAATTAATATATAATAGGTATATTTGTTGGGTGGAATTCAGTCTTATTTCGAATAATTGTTGGATTATATTTACTGAATCAAGCTATGCCTTCTGTGCGTTTTTATTTTTGTAAAGAAATAATTATTACTACATTGTAAATTATACAGTATAATTGAAATAAAATAAAACAAAAAAACTTTTACACATTATTTGACAAAGTGCTTTTGATAGGCACTCTCACATTAGCATGCGGACCCATTAAAAACGACCTATTAAAAGTAATTATTTATCAATAAAAATTATTAAAAAACGAGCCCTGGAATAAAGTATTGTTAAATATTGTTCGGAACTTTTGATCAATTCAATAAGGAGTTTAATTTGTAAATAGGAATTTACTCAATAAGAAAAGATTTGTTTTCAAAGAAAAATTTGCCTAAAAATTCAAAGTTATTTGATGGATTTTCCGAAAATATCTTAGTCACGTATTCCGTTCAAAGGAATTCCAACTCACAATAGAATAAACACACTTGCACCTGGGTGGTGCATTTTCCGAATCTGAAATATTGAGTTTCTTTCAAATTAATACTTCCAGTCAAATTTACATAATAATAGCATCCGTTTTGTTATCTATTTACATGTACCTGTTCATGGCGTATTATAACTAAGAAACAACATAAATATTAGTATTTTTATAAAATAATAAAATAACATATGGCTCTGTTGTGTTTATGTCTCGTTCGTGAGTCACATCTTTGAAGATGAGGGCCTTCAATAACAATCCTATAATTGTATTTTTAAACTCAGAGATTTCATTCACATGACTTGTTGGGTGGGTATGAAATTTCAAAATCTTTCTCTATAAGAATTGATAACGCAGTTTGATATCTGAAGCCTGAAGTCAGGCTTTAATTTCTTTAATTTTATGGTTTATCCTATTCATGATTATAAACATCTTCATGACTTAAGGTGGAACTTAATCAATTTATTCACGAAACTACTAAAGAACAAAAATACTTAAAGGCGTGACATATACATAGATTCCTGTGACTGGGACCCTCCGAGTTACCTGTCAGTTAAGCGCCACCTATTGAATAATACAGAATTACAGTATTGGATATATATATTGAAATATTACTTTGAAATATTACAGTATTGTAGTATTAAGCACTGACCAGTTTCTACAAAGAGTTCTAGAATTCGACAATGTTAGCAAGGACAATGGATAGTACACCACCAGTGTGGTTTTTTATAACATTGGGTAACGTTAACAATGTTAAAATTGTTAGGATATCATCGTTCACTCATACAATTAAAACTTCAAGAACACCTTCTTCCACTGTCCTCGTTGGGAAAGGCCCCGCCTGGATGCCGCATAATTTTTTCGTGAATTTTCGGTGGACTCGGTCTACCAAAAAATCTTGGAGGATGAGGGCAAGTGGGAATGTTTATCACAGTTCGTCTGAGGCATTCTCTTGGAAAAGAAAACCGATCTGGACCGCGAAGTGTCCCCGATTCCTTGATCGAGCGACTTGATATGGAGCGAGCCCCACTATTTATGCCAAATTTAGGCCTAGCCTGACGTAATGTGATAAACAATTGCAGGTTAGGATCCTACAGAGTAGAGGAGGTTTTTTAGTGAGTCCGACACTACAGGCTGGCCACCTGTGTGCGTAATTTATTTTTCTATCCTCTCTCTAAAAATAGATAAAATAAATAAATAAATAAAATTGCCATATCGGAGTACTATATTTTTATTCACCTTTGATGGTACAACATAGTCTTAATGATTTACTTTTATTTTTATTGTATTCCTAGCAAGCGTTTAGTTTCCTTAAATTAACATAGTAACAATAATAACCTCACGTATATTTGCAATAGGATGCCAGGGAACTAACTACTGGCCCTGAAGTCAACACCAATCAGTCTTGAGTGAAATTGAAACACATCCCAGTAGAACTTGGGTCTTCAGAATGTTTGATTATCATCTTAATTTGATTCAACAATTTGATCTTCATTTAATTAATTTTCGTTTAAGGGGGAAAGTATGTACTACTTATTTTTAAATCAATATAAGTTAAATACAAGTAACAAAGCTCCCATTCCTACCTCATCTGACCCATTACAACCATCTCACTCACCGTTCAGCCATACTCACATTGAAATACGCACCACAGGTGGGTCGGTGTTTTAATTAAAGTATCAAAGTAAGTATCAAAGGTCCTATGATTTTATTTCTTATTTACACATCACCCCTTGAGTTCACAAGTTTACCACGGTTGACCTCTTACTAACGAAATCCCCTTGTATTTATCGATGATTTTTCCCGACAAAGTCTAGTAATAGAGTCCATAAAGAATGAAAAAATATTATTATTTTTTTATCTCCTCATACACTTTATATACTTGAAGTACAATGTTATTTTAGCACTGTTTTTCTATTTCAAGCCAGGCTTTATAATTTGTACCAAATTAGAAACATATTTTTAACTTGTATACAGACACAGTAGTATTTATTTCAAGAGTTATTACAGAAGCTTTGATTTTTAATTTGTTACATTGGTTTTGCACTACTAATAGTTTGCTTTTCTAGTTGCATGCACGTTTATTATATTTTAACTATATTTCTGCTGCACTCTTTACTGCCTGACTTACCCACTCCCATCATCTGCAACTACTTAATAATACAACTCCCCTTGCGGATCTAGATTTAATTTAGCAATTTTTCGTTTTGGGGATTACAGTATTTACCTTGCTACATACATTAAAAAAACAGCCACTGATGATTCAATCGACACATTACAGTCCTTCGAAAGAGGGTTGGCAGCACTGTTGTCTCACAAACTAGATGCAGACGCACTGTTCCCTCCCCCCCCCCCCCCGACACACACAATGTAACCGGTTCAAACCAGATTCTTTAAAACTATCCGTCACCGGTTCCTTCAGTAGCTTTCACATATATTCATTTTGTTGTTGTTAGATAGTTTTGTAAGTCTTATAATAAATAAATACTAGTCTTATTCATTTACGTATCAACTCAAAAACCTATGTTCAGTACTTGTGTTTTGCAAATTCAGTGTATTACTAACAAGTGAATAACAACAAAAATATTTGTTCATGAAAGATTTTTCTAACAGAATGTACACAGTTTTCTTGTGATTACTTACAAATTAATATAACTAACAAGAACTAACTTATGTCTGTGTGAGCTAATACTGAACAATCTAACAAGTGAAAAGTTGTGTGAAAAATCTATGTGCCTAGTTTTGTGTACTAACCTAGGCCTAAGGTCAAGATTTTTTCAATATTAATGTAAGATACAGCTACTTTATTTCATTTTATTTTTTGTTTGTTGTAGATATTCCATAATTTCTCTTACGAATAGTTATAGTTTCATTGTTTCATAGTTTTTGTGGTTTCATAACTCGTGTGTCTTTATACTATCTCATATATAATCATGAGGTTTCATTTTTAAATTTTTATTATGGCTTGATAGGTATGGATTTGTATCTTTCTTTTCATTAAAGATGAGATTTGAAGTTACCCAACAACTAACTACCGTATTTTGAAAGTGGTTGATTCTTAAAAATGGAAATTGTTAACCTGAAAGATAAAAAATATCTACCATGCCAACAGTTCAGTAATGGAGAGGTGGCAATTTGTATGTAAATCAGCCGTCCAAGATGTAAAACCAACAGTGTTTGAATGTGTATGCCTCAGGCAGTTTCAATTTGATCGAAGATTTCTCTTTTTAATCCAAGTGAAATTTAGATGAAAGCCTGTTTTTATTTTCATGTCCTTTGTGAGTATTCACCTTAAAGTGTCTGGTTCTGTTTGAACGCAGGATCACTTAACGGTTCTGACATGCTTTATCAAAGAATTGTATTTAAAAAAATACTTGTTTCTACTACATTTATGGTAATAATCATCATCCTAATAAAAATTTCAAAAATGTGACAAAACCTACACTTATATAATATTAAGGTATAATGCATAATATACCTAGATTTAACAAGTTTCTTCAAACTTAAAATATATAAAATTATTTCGTGTTCTTTAATTACTCTGATAATATGTTAATAACAAACTATTAAAATGAAAACAAGTAACTAATATACGTTATTGTTTTCAATAAATAAGGTTTTGTAATTTTTTTATTAAAAAAAAGAAAAAAACACACACATAGGACACTAGACTCCCTGTCTGAAACATTTTTATTCACTCTCACTGCCTTGTTTGCAACCTAAAAACCGTCACTATTGTCACTATTGTTTGCAACCTAAAAACCGTTTGTGCACCAGAAAAATTTCCCAATAAGGTGATGACATATCGAAGATGAGGATGAAAATAGCATATTAGGCTGTTACTAACATGTTCTTACTAAGAATTTTTTTCAGTTTTCTTAAAAGAACAATAACTCTAGACATTTTATTTACATAGATGTTTAACATGCAAAACCCAACTTAGCCTACCATCAACTATATGTATCTTTAACAACTTGACATCTACTTCGTCTTTGTAAATTTTCAATGGAAATATTTTCTGTTCAGTCTTTGCATCATTTGCAATTAAACATTTTTATTTAAACCATTTCTGTGCTACTAGTAGTGCTTGATTTTCCATTGTTTTGAGTTCATTTATGTTCTGGTTAAAATTAGAGTTACATCATCAGCATGTAATATTGCTGTATAAAGAGTTTTTAAATCAAAGTAATTAACATCATACTAACTCTTTGGCAAGCAAAAATCCATTTTTCCGACCACCTTGTGCTGTTTAACTTTATATCGTTGACAGGTGTCACACATTCACACATATAATTTGATATTATTACGTCAACTAGGCCAAAAAAGTATTATTTATCCTCTTTATCGTTTTATTAATAATCCCTAAATGTCCTACAGTAGGACTGTCGGGTGTTCATTGAATTTAGTTTGTTTTAGTGCCTCTGGAACACATAGTTAAAATTCTATTTTTAGTTTCCAACGATATACTTCCCTTTCTTTATAATTCTGATTCATCACAGGGGTTGTATTAACCCCTAATAGCATCTTATAATACATTTTCGAACCCGCCATATTTTTCTTATTTAATTCACACGTATCGTCTAGACTGACAGTGAAGGAACATTCAATATTCTCCTGTTCACTATGAGTTTTGTGCACTAACCGTTCATAGGTCCTGTTAAAGTGTGATGGTCCTAATGTGTCCTTTGCGCCATTGAATTTCAACATCATGTTGACTGCAGTTCGGTTGTTCGTCATTCGCCTAGAACACGCATCATAAAGTTCTCAGTAAACAAATTGTTTTCGCTTGTCCTCATCAAGATGTTACTTAAAATATTACTAATAGTCCTTATCGCGGTCGGACATAAAAGACAAACTATGATATCA
This sequence comes from Neoaliturus tenellus, assembly GCA_030545055.2. Taxonomy (NCBI): domain Eukaryota; kingdom Metazoa; phylum Arthropoda; class Insecta; order Hemiptera; family Cicadellidae; genus Neoaliturus; species Neoaliturus tenellus. The sequence continues at coordinate 52,008,754 of CM061533.1, read as the reverse complement.
ATATACACTAATATGTATGGTAAGGATAATTTCTTTTTTGTTTTTGTATATTTACAAAACGACAAATCAATTTACTACTTCACGCATTGCACAAAATGCCTTTTTATCATTAAATTGTAACTTCTTTAATAATGTAAATAAAATTATAATAAAATGTTGACGGCTTGAGTGCCAATTTTATTTTTATAGCCATAAGGGGTTTTATAACGTTTGTATAAGTCTATGACGATTTTTTTGATGAAATAATAGGTTTAACTTAAAATTAATGTATTTGAGTTTTATCAAATAAACACTTCAAATTATTTGTTTTGAAAATTATTGAAAATACAAATACCAACCCGTTGCATAATGAGTTTGTTGTGATATAGAAGTCATTTTATGATACAAGTTCTAGAGCAATGAGATCTCGACATTTGACGAAGGTAGTGTTAGAAATTAGGCAGTTCTCACATCAGGTTATTATTTACATTACCATTCATCTTTTCATTTCTATATACATTATTTCGATTTAATATTTTAGTAAATATTAAATCGTTTATAAGTCAACATAGTTTTATTTTGCTGTAAATACAAAAGTGTTTTAATAGAACAGGAGTAAGACTGAAAACTCAGAGTTTAAGTCTTGAGTCAGTAGTGCCACCTGAACGAATGGAGGGAGGACATCGAATGATCGAATGATGTCGGACGATGTATCGAAGGCATACATTAAGGATGTAATGGTGGAGTTTCCTATAACTTATAAAATATATTGTTGTAGTTGATAGTTGATGTTGAATTTGGGTTTAGATTTGATTTATATGTTATTGTTATTTAATTCATATAGTGTATTCAAACGTTATTTCACTTCATCCATTAAGAAATATGTTTATGTTGATGATTTGTCACATTTTTCGAAAAAAAAAACTTTGCTGTTAGATTTATAAGGTAATTAAAGTAAAATAACGCATTTTTCTCTAAATTAATATTTAAGTTAGAGAGATAACCAAGCATTGCTTCGTAAGCAAATTGTGTTTGCTACAATAAGTGAATTTGAATTGAGCTGGCCTCAAAACAGTGAGATCAAATGTGAGTAAAAATTAGATCAAGTGATATAGGGTGATGCTAGTGTTTGGGCGGTGACCGTCTAACCTGCAAAATAAAATTATGCTAGTTAAACTAAAAGATTTTTAAAATTGAAAATTATGCCTATTTTTTATTGATTGATCTTATGTTTCTAAAGAAAATAATTCATCAATTATACTAAAGCTACATGTTACTTTTAACATTTGATTTACTCGTACCTTTTTTACGTATTCAATACTGCAATTTTTTTAAATTCATGTTTACAATCCTCTTAAGTAGAGTGCTATGTGGAATTTATTTGATTATTTGTACCATACAATAAGCTACATTTAATATTGGTTAAGAAGTTTTTGTTACATGTAACTTATAATGTTCTGTCTTCAAGACAATATTGGTTTATGTTTATATTTATTTATGTGTAGTTTCTAATCATTCTAAGATCAAATCGCCATTTAAGTGTAGCGCATGTAATTATACAAACAACGTCTGACGTGTGAGTCTATGACGCTGATCCTACATGATTGATTACGTTCTTGGCCTTCCGCAGGGATTCCACACATTAAGAACTGCTTTACATACCAGGCATTAGGTGTAAAACAAGAAGATTATAGAGCTTTATTGTCAGAGGATTGAATATAACTAATCATTTTAGTTTTATAAAGCTAAATGTAAAACGTAATAAACTACTTGTGGGTGTTATTAGCACAGAGATAATTTGGCTAACATGAGAGACATAATGAAGGCAATTTCTTGTTTTTGTAAACAAACATATAGTACATCTTCTCAGCTATGTTTATACTTACTAATGTAAGATTCTTGGATAATTATTATCATTATGAAAAAAAAAACAAAAAAAAACAATACTTTATGACTCTTGAGACGTGAGTCTCTCTTTCGCACAGTTCTTCCAAAGATGAGTCGTTTCTTCACACCTTTCAGGTCTTACCTAGCCGTTTTCCGCCTTCCTGAGCTAGCCCTGCTCATCTTATTCTTCCTTCCGCCTACGCCTCTCGGGTGTCCTTGCCCCTTCTTTAGACCTTCTCATGGTGAGGTGTCCTGGCAGCCTTCATGTTGTGTTGCAGAGGCTGATGTGTAAATTGTACTGCCGATGGTCTGCTCCAGTGTACCGTCAGACGCAGGCCACTTAAGTCCTTGGTCACAAGGATAGAGATTGGACTCTGCACTGCCACAGGCGACCCACAGCACGTGCAGTATATATCGGTGCTGGACAAACTGCCAGGGGCGTCCTCTTTATTTTGGCCAATAAACTGGACACTATAAAGTTTTTCACTCGTTCTTGTTATTCCGCCACTTGCATCACAATATGCTGGTGACAAAACGAATTTAACACTAAACGCAGAAAACACAAACCATAAAGAAAAAGTCACAGCTACATAACAAGGAACGGGCTACAACCTTTTGAGTGTGCCCCAATCACATCGAGGCAATGTTGCGAGTAGTATGGGCAGTGAGTTTAGTAGGCCTAATGTCCTTGCTTGTGACCTACATTGCTGTAAGGAACAAAGGAAGTATGCCCTCCAAATCCGTAACGAGGCGGGGAAACATTCTCTCGTGCTAGCGTATTGCTCGGAGGGATAATAAAATCTTGAGAAGTTTAAGAGATCTTAGACAGGTTTGTGAAGGATAGCATAGCTGAACTAACAACCTTGTTTTGCCGTTTGAAAGTAATGCGTAAGAGGGTGATACATAGGATACCTTTCGCCGATTCATGACAGGCACCGAAAAGACTGGGACGCCATCCTTGTGTCAAGCGGGATTTCTTTAGGCAAGTGGGAGAGGAGCAATGAGAAAAAGATCTGAGGCGAGCAGTCCAAGCCGGGCAAAAGCTTAAGAAAAAAGCCACAGAAGCTGTGGTGGAAGCCCCTCCAGTGATTACGATCACACCAATCCAGGGGTTTCATGCCCCTGTGGAGAGCCGAAACCAAGATCTGGTCCGTCCTCCATTATTGTGCAAGTGACGGGAGGCCAAACCGATGCTGGGTTCTTAAGGTTATCAACGTATATCAACTGGACGCCTGCACCGCTAATAGACTTATCCCCAAAGGGGATGTTCTCTTCCGACTGGAGAAAGACTCCGACGGACGGGATTTCGCCACTCTTCTTGAGGCAGCGCTGTAGTCAGGGAGGTGCAAATTTTCGTCGCCCCAGACAAGCGGATCTCTGGTGAAGTGAGGGATCTCGATTCACTCACTAAGACACCTGAGGTCATCGAGGCCTCAGAATAAGTTTTCGTTGGCTCCAGCGAGACTCTCAAAGTTAGCGCTAGCCGACCAAACAAGCGGCAACTAAATATGACAGTCGTTGACCTTTCTGAAGAAGACGCCACCAGGCTTCTTTTAATTGGCTACCTTGGTTTGATACCTCAGCTGTGCAGTGAGTAGGATTACCGTAGTCCTTAGCTGCTTTTAGTGCCTGGACTATGGACACTGTTTCGGTGGGTGCTCGGTAAAGGATTGAACCGATGTTTGCTACAAATGTGGGGAGCCAGAACATGACCATAAAACTTGTGTCGAGCCGATTCTCTTCGTCCTCTGCAGGGAACTGAAGTCGTAGTATATGGTGTAGCCAAGTGGACCGTATCGATGTTTCTGAGCCATTTTTTAGGCTTCCGTTATAAAAGACTAAGAAAGCCGACCTGCAACTATTAAAAAAAGCAAATATTAAAAAGAAGATGAATATGAAATAGTCTTGTTTTTTTATATAACCGGAAGGGCCCAGCATCGGTGAACTCAAACAAGGAGCTCCTCATGAAGTCATGTGAAAGCGGTTCAGGGGGACACAAAGACTATATAAGGTTTGGGTATGGCGAGTCCATAAAGAGGATTAAATCTCCTTCTTAAAAAATCCTTTTTGGCTTGATTAGTTTAAATAATATACAAGGTGTCCGAAAAAAAACCATATATGAAGGTAATTGCCCACATCAAAATGAGCAAAAAGGTTATTAAAACGATATTCTTAATATTTTTCTGCTTTAAAATCTCAATAATTGAATGCTATCTTGATTGGAAAAAAAAACCATATAAAAAAACCATATAAAAACCATATATTGTGAAAAATCCTTGGTTTATTATTCTTTAATCAAACAAATAATCTTTACTTAAGTAGGAAATTAGTTATGTCGATTTATCTCTCCAAGGTCATTTTAACTATAGTAAATTAAAGAAAAACTGCGAAAAAAACAAATTTTTAACTTTTAAATGAAAATCAAGTTTTTTATCTTGGGTATGCTTTTTCAAATTTGAAATTTAAGAAATAAATATATGTATATTAAATTTTATGGAAATATACCTTTTACTTCTATGACGGTAACTAAAAAGGCAAAAGACAATTGGAAGAATCCATTATTCAACATAATCCAGACTTCTCATTTAAATATTTCTTGCAAAAGGAGATTATGCGGGATGGAGCTAAGCCAATCACTAATCATCTTCCTCGTATTTAACATTTTTTTGCTTTCTCATTTATACTGCTTTTATTTAGAAAGCAAAAACATAAATAATGATTTTTATTTCCGACAAAAATAATATATGTACACAAACCACTTACAATTCCGGAATTTTGTTACCACAGCATCCAGTTTATGTGGCAACGTTGAAACAAAACCCAAAAAGAAACTTTAATAAGGAAGAAACTGAGTCTAATCTACTCTCCTTAAAAAAAACTCACCGCTCCCATGGCGTCGAAAAATATTTGATATAAAATAATACCTTAACTTAAATTTAGTAATTAAGATACTGCAAAACTTAAAATAAAATAATGCTCAAAAAATGTAATTGCGGTATTAAAATATACATATATATACATAAATAAATAATAATAATTAATTTAAAAGTATAATTTAATTAAAAAGTATAATTTAAAAGTGACATCTAAAAAATGTACTTGTCAAAAAAGTATATTATTTAAAAAATCTACATTTGTTTTTTTTTTTAATACTTATGTGTTCAATTTTATTGATACTATATAATAGGTGTAGTTTATTAAAAATTCAAGATGCCGCTGAACTTTTGAAATTTACATATTATGTCCAAAGTTATAATCTTATTTTTAAATATTGGCTACTTTTATCAAAATATATTAAATGATAAAAACTTGAAATAACTAACAAAAAAGCCAGCTTTTACAATTCATTTTTTTTTATTTATGTGTTTTTATATCAACTTATCAAAAAATTATAATTATTGTAAAGGAGAATTCAGTTTTTATACGGAATAATAATTTTATATTCATTTGAAAATATCTACTATCATCCAAAAACATCTTTTGGATCATTATGTTTAAAAGTTTTTAACCAAAAACAGAAAATAAAGACTTATATAATTACTCAATAATATAAAGCTTTTTTATCGGTCAAGTATGGAATCTAACATCCATACTTATTAAGTTGATACTGATTGAACTAAAATTGATGAAACTTAAACATATCCTTGAAACAGAATAAAGTTTTTGCATCAAAACAGCTTTACATCAACATAGGTTCTGATAAGTTAGTGCTATATCAACCGCATAGAGAAATTTTAAGGAGCGTTTGTCAGGAATGCCGGCAGTATACACATAAGAGAGCAATGGGGGGGGCAAGCCATTTGGCCGAAAAGGCGTTTGGTACCCAGTAGCCTCGAACATACACCCAACCAATCAGAGGCGAGTAGCTATTGAACCCCCAGTCGAGACTACAGCCCGTATGTTTCCTGGCCAGGTGTGCCAACGTTAAACAACAGTGACAAAACACGAAATAACTCAATGCAATGTTTAATTAATCTAAAAGATTATTATCATTGTTATTATTATTATTATTGCATATTTTATTGATATTTAAACACATGGATATGTATTAAATTTAAATAAGGTACAGCAGTCAATTTAATTGGAATTTTTATTTTAGTTAGGCCTACTCACAGAAATACGGCAATTGAGTTAATTTAAGCAATTTTACTCAGCTTTAAACTGAAGTTTGTTACAAAACATACAAATAAATGATTTGTTTGTTAACTGATGTTTTACTCAAATGAGTTTTATTTGTTAGTTTAATAAAACAATAAAAAATAGCCTATTTGTTTATATATATAAAAAAATCAGCTAAGCTGAATTTTTATTTTTTCCCCATAAAAAGTTGTTTTCTAATGCAAAAGGCGCACAAAAATACAAGTCGTTCACGCAAATTCCTGTGTTGCCGTAAACCACTATAAAAAACACATAACCTAAAATAAAATTGCTATCTTAGTAAAAAATATTTGTTTTATCACCAGCAATAATAAAAAAGTATATAATTCTATATATTTACGATTTATCACGACTTACTACGTCACTCACGTGAGCGACTTGAGCGTGAGTGACTTGTAAATTCCCCATCTAAACTCCAATAGCCGGCATACAGCCGCATGTAGGCCGGTTTAATTTGAGGTTAGGTTATTTTGTAACGCTTCTAACATATATATGCCTTTTTCGTGGGTAACATATTCAAAATTTTGTGTTACCAATTCTGTATGTAATGGGTATAAATATAACGGGTATAATGCAATTTTTTAGTATCACATAATACCTTCCTGGTATCTAAATGCAACTGTATAAGTGCATTTAAATAGCTATTACCGATAATGTCATAAATTTACAACGGGGAATGTGTTTCTTATAAATACGCTGAAAATTGCTCCATAAATCTAACATTTTGAAACTATTTAACCCAAATAACGGTCAGAGGGTTTATTATTAATATGTTTCCAGTCATACACCATTAATAGTTTAGAAAAAATCGCATAATGTAACTCCATTACCAAATTTACACGTTTTAAAAGTGAATATAGGTATGGAAACCGTTGCGGCTTAAAATCTACGACGGTTACATCGCTATACCTACCTGTGACTAGGCCTATGCTAATTACTTTAAACACATACATGAATAGTCTTTTTGAATTAAATGGAAATTTGTATTGATGAAATGCAAGAATGAAAGTACAAAATTTTATACATACCCCTACCAGAGCTATGGCTGAAAACAGTCAAATTTCAGAAAAATCCAACGGCTACTTACATGGTCTCATTACCTGGCCTCTAAAATATCAACATATAGGCCTATATCATTTCAAATGGGTGTACACACCATCCTCCATGGCATGTACAAGTATAATAAATGTTATTTACCGCTTCAAACATGTGTCAAAGGTATGGGCGACAATTATACCGCTAGCAACATTCAATGCCCAACGGAATTTTTGCGGCCGACACAGAAACCCTCTTGTTTTTCTCCATATACATACCAACCATCATTATGACTTAAAAATGGTCATCTCTCAACACATTATAACACATACGACGTATATAACAATATAACACAATATAACAGTATCATTCAGAAAATTTATGTTAGGGCCTAACATTGTGAACAACTCACATGGTGTATTTTAACTTGTAGGGTGTAGTCAATTTACAATTTGTCAATTAATGACAACTGGATATTAATTACTTTTCATATCAAACTGTTACAAATTCTTTATTATATTCTTCATAACTTAACAGTGAATGTAAGCCTACACCTATGTCAAGAGAATTCATTTAGGGCCTAATTAAGGTAAGCAACTAACTTATCATTTGTTATAAAATGTATGCTACTAATCTATTCCAAATTATAAACAGATATTTAAAAAAAATACATCGTCTACGACATACATGGCATGTTTAGGTATAACAGTTGGTTTTAGAATTATTATACATAGTAATCTGCATAATTTAACTTAGGCCTACATTTGGTTGTCACAACAATCACATAACTTGTAGGCCTAAACATGTAGGAATATACGAGTAGTCCCTTTCTTGCGTAGTCAGATGGACTATAAACTCTTATGTGATCCACCCAGTGACATTTTTCAACTTTTTTCCGAATGCCATCGTCTTTATTAATTCTCATCACACATAAGTTAAGCATCAGAAGATGTTAGGCCTATATTAAATTAATAGATTTAACTTAACGTGTTGCGACAAATCTTAGCAAGCCTGCAATTTTTCAATGACATTTTATCTAGTGTTAATTTATTACGATTTTGTATTTACTCTGAAAACTACTCAAATTATCTACAACTTGTTTGTAACATTAATCAGAAGTTTAAATAAATGCTATAATATGTCGGAATGAAAAGGTTTGGTTTCAGACCAAGCCTAAACATAAGTTACTACTGTATTTATATTGAGTTTTCTATTGATTCATAATTGGGAGCATTAATCAATTGTTGCTCTCTTGTACACACATATTTAAAAGCAATAGCCCCTAATATATGCGTAATGGTACAGAAATATCATAAAATAATTCTTTGAACTTGTATAATGGTCTTTTTCCAACAAAAAAATGTGTTTCAGTTACCAAATATGGCATTTAAAATAGTACTGAAAATGTAACATAATAATTTCAACGGATAAAATATTCCTAATACATAGCTCTTACTCGTACGCCTACTTCAAGTCGTATGAGAAATCTTGATTATTTCTAATTAATTTCAACAATATAATCTTAAATCATACAAAAATCCCTTTTTTTATATAATGTAAGTTAATTTACGGAGTAACCTGACATTCTATAAACACTAAAGCAACACTGATAATCTAAAATATGAGAGCATAACACGTTTTAAATAGTAATTGCTAATTAAATATCTATTTTAAAATGTTATTTTTCGAGTTCGTTTATTAACATGAACAGAAAATACTTGTTGACTAATTTGTTTTTTAGAAAGAACGATGGTTGGCAACAGAGATCCGTGTTTCCAGTTTTGAGTAACTTTATATTCGCGTATTTAGCTCTTAGCCAATGGTGTTCGACCAGTACACAGCTCGCGCTCCTATTGGCTCATACGGAATTTCGCATTAAAAATTCCAAACTGGGTACCAAACGCCTTTTCGGCCAAACGCGAGGATCCCGCAATGGGGCGAGCACTTACCTAAAGTTTCATAAAAGTAATACCTTGCGCCCCAAATTATACTTTTATCTTCCTCTTGGAGTGCATTGAGTTGAAGAGACGCATTAGTAAAAGGTAAAGAATCAGGTTGTAAAATCTCCAAATCAGGCCTTTTCTCCAAACAGTGTCATGAGCTGCAGTAAGATCTAAGAAAGTACATATGGCTTCCAGCCTTTACTCAAATCTATTCTTGATGAAAGAAGTTATAGCTAAAACAGTTGCGCCGAGGCTTAAACCCAGCTTGTTCGACGGGTATGCTAGAATCCTCGCTGTTCTCGAGAACAGCGAGGATTCTGGTGTAAATCAACCTCCCGAGCAGTTTATAACAAACTTTAAGAAAAGCTATGGGTCGGTAACTTTTGGGTTGTTGTGGATCCTTACCGGGCTTCAAGATAGCTATTATTTTGGATCTTTAAATATCCCAGGCAATTCGCCGGATTCCAAAATGGTGATAGAAACTGCAAGAAGCATATTAGTACAGACATACGCTGAGAGTGAGGAAAGGCACCTACGATCTTCCTGCAAGTAGATGTGGGTGTTGCTGATCAGTGACGAGAACAAAAGCACAAGTCTGGAGAGTACCCATCACGACAACATCTGTCTGAATGGAAAGTGTGCATAAAAAGGTTTGTTATTTTTGGCCCAGTTTGGAAGGAGGAGCCATTGGCATCATCAGACGAGTATACACACCAGGTGTGATGACTGCTTAAGCAGACCGGACACCAAGGTATGTTCAAAAGACTGTATCTGACTTCTCCATAAAAAATAGGGTTGACTGAAACGTTTAATTAAGTAAGGATGGCGTAAAAACCAGATTAGAGACTACTTTTTAACCCAATATTATTACACTGAGTTAATTTGGCGATGTATAAGATGTTCAGTAACAGGTTAACCGAGCCTTGTTCGCTGTTTTTGTTATGGTAATAAAGCTATTAAACCTCCGCCAACAACCAACTATACCTATTTACAGTTACCAGTTCTTTCAAAAGACTGAGCTTAATATTAATGTTACTTTATTTTTGTATGTTTTTCATTCTTATTTTCTTACCAAAATAGCAACCCGTAAGACCAATGTTACAATTACCCTTTTAAAACTTAATTTTATACCAAATTAGATTTCTTCTGGGGTTGAGGCTGTTTCTAAACTTATTTTGGGGGAAAACACTCTTAAATACAAAGTTTAAGCAAAATCCTCCCGCTAGATTTCGAGATCATGGAACATACATCACGTCATACAGTGCTCATATTATAGTATAGGATTTAGAGTGGTTAGTTCAATGTGGAAGCAATAACGTTTAATGTAAACAAAAGATACTATCGTCGCAGCAGAGCTGCGTACTCGGTTAAATGCCCTATGGAGTTTGGAATTAAAAAATTTTTCATTGAACACTATGTGTTTGTGTATGTGGGTTTGCAGACGTAGGTTTTTTCAAGCAAATATAAACCTAACTCAACCTAGTGAAATGTACACAAAACCTTAATCAATTTCTGGTATTTTTCCAGTTTTCCCTATAAACACTGTGGAGGTTGTGACGACTTTCTCGGAAAAGAAAATAACTAGAGCGAAGATGAATTTTCTCCACTCAATGAGATTAGTGGCCGCAGAACAAGTTATCACCACGGATTCACTCCAGTCTTTCGGCTGGGTTTACCCCAGGGTTCAAATATTCTATCAATTTTGAGTGGTACAGATTTTTTCAACTGAAACAATGGGAAATAACTAGAGCGAAGATGAATTTTCTCCACTCAATGAGATTAGTGGCCGCAGAACAAGTTATCACCACGGATTCACTCCAGTCTTTCGGCTGGGTTTACCCCAGGGTTCAAATATTCTATCAATTTTGAGTGGTACAGATTTTTTCAACTGAAACAATGGGAAAAGTGTAACATGTGTGAGCTTAATACCGGTAGGAACCAACGCTTTTGTACCTTTCATCATTGCTCACACCTGGGATAAAACCAATTACAATAATAAATTTCGAATCTTGAAAAATGATTCAGCTTCAATAATTCACTTGCCAATTTATGAGATTCAAACCCGGTTTTAATTTTCCACCCTAGCTTTCAGCTTGAAAGGCAGGCTCCGACTCGCACCCGCAGTCTTGTACCAACCTGCCGGCAGCACGGGCTTGCTTCAACTAGTTTTAACAGTTAACGCTACGAATTCACTAACACAGGGATGGGTTTCATCACTTCACTAACCATATAAATCAAATACCAATTTAGTTTAATTCACAAAAGGCAATTTTCAATTTGATTCACTCCCAACACCCCAGCCATGATCCTGTTACCTGTTACCTGTTACCTCCGGTGTGGTCTCGTAGACCCTCTTCATAGGGCATGAGATCAGTCGATTCCTATCTTCTACTTGCTCTCCTTGCGGAGTTGTCAATGGAGATTGCGTTGTAAGGAAAAAAAAAGGTTTGAGCTGGGTTGGTAATGGGATATGGTATAATTAGAGGAGATAATCGGGAATTTCATAAAAACACTCTTCTATAAGATACTGTTTTAAATGAATTTTAAACTTGGCTGGTTTACATATTATTTCTTTAAAATTATCTGGCAGTTTTGTAAATATTTTTAGACCTACAAATTCAGGTTTTTCCTCATACAGTTTTAGTCTATGTTGGACAGCATGATTTATGAGACGATTTCTTGTGTTGTATGAATGAGTATGAGTTGGAAACAACTTATTATCTACTACATATTTTATTGCTTCGTACATAAATAAGGAAGGAACAGTCAGAATTTGCAAGTTCTTAAAATGTGGAAGACATGAACTAGTTGGTCTCAATCTTAAAATACTGCGGATGGCTCGTTTTTGGATTTTTTTTGGCTCGTTTTGATGATCGTGTTGGTAAAGTTAATAAAAATTATACTAAAGGTATTTTACTAGACAAATCTCAAAATAACAGGTTATGTAAGTTTTAACAACTTATATCTACTATTCTAATTAAGCGCAATCGCACTTTTCCTGTACTCACAAGGCGTAGAACGGAAGATCCAAGTCACGAACACTCACAAACTCTCTGCTTCGAAGGCACAATGATCTTAGTCTTCCCTCGTTTCACTCCTTCTTTTCCTCCCCTCTCAGGGATCACCTGAGTTGGGGACAACAGCTGATCGGTTGTCCAGCCGCCGTCCAGGACGATAAGTCATCGCCATGATCTTACACCGCAATGTCAACAACATCGCGGGATTATATGGTTTGTTCCAAGGTTTGCCTCACCGATCAACTGTGTCGCCCAAAAACTAATACCAACTATCCTCCTAGGTTTATCTTCGGCTGTCGCGATATCCTTTCACCCTGTCAGTTTGTTTATTCCGAAAATGCAAAAAAGTCATGACCAGGGTTGCCGGGCCTAGGCAGACGTAGAGTTTGGGGCTAGCCACAAAGTGCTGGTTGGTGGCTTTGCAATAAGTCAATATTGCAAAATACAAGATTATTCTTTTTTTTTTAAATTTTATATGGTTTGAAGTTTAAATGGTTTGGGTTAAAAAATTAAGGTAAAGGAATTTAAAAACCATATCTCTAGTATCTACTTTTAAAATCCTCATTAAAACCCTTTATCACTAACCGACCATTCTGATTTGCTTACTCTTTCTAGTATATTCTACCCTACAAATCTGTACCTAATTTATTCAGAAGATATTACTATGAGCACAATACACTGAACAGAAGGGTAGTTTCCCCACGTGAGAGTTAACTACATGAGGTTAATTGCAAGATGGTGAACATAAATTAACGTACATGTTAATACATCCAGATACAAAATTATGTTTACTATAATAATGATTGGTGAAGTGTTACAATAGTTTTGAAACGTGACTCAGAAGTGCTAGCTGGTTTTAGATGTTTTAAACTCACATAAATAAATCCACATAGTTCATCGCAAAATATTATTGAGACAAACGTTACAATAATATATCTTATTAAATCCTTGGTTTTAATATACTTACGAAACAGTCCGCTTTGTAAATTAGTCTGCGATTTGCAATTAAATTACAATTACTGTGGGAAAAGTCCTACTTTATGTAGAAAACAAATTGTCTGCAAAACAAACATGCCAGGGAAACAAACGTTACAAATATTGAGAGAAAAAATTGGTAGAACGGTGTTAAGGGGTTCTCGTTACACATGGTTAGTTGGAGAGTCCATTCTCTGCTACTTAAACTCGAACCTGTAATTTCTTTTCTAAACATCAATAGAATAAATCGAAGCATCTAAAAATTTTATCTTCAGTTAAAACTTTGTCTTTTAAGGAAAATGCGAAGAGGAGAAGAACGTTAAGGTTGTTTAAAATCCCACAGTATTATCCCTTAAGCTGCTTCAGAGATCACAACTTCAGAAACAATGAACTAATATCATATCTCGTAATAAAATAAAATATTTGTCAAGAAATACGAGACGGTTAAATCTTACTTGATAATAAAACGCAGTTCCTGGTGTGAAAAACTAATAGTATCGTTGTAATTTATAAAGCCATATACCATAATAGTCAATATTACCTTATAAATTGAAACATTAATATAAAAATCCATACACGACAAATTAAAACCCATGAATTACTTGTTATACCCATGACACAATTTTTGGCTATGTAAGAAAAAAGTTTAGACCTAAAAACAATTGGGTAATTTCATTTTTGAAGGTAATTGGCCCTGGATCACGTGATTAACTAAAATGGTTTATAATACCTTGTCCGCCAGTGATCTAAATATCCAGTAACAGGCGGCCGGTTTCGAGTTGTTAAATCCTCAACATCAGGCTATTCAAAAACATCGGCATCCCTCGGAGAGTTCGTCAATACATAAAAAGTACATTAAAACACACACACAACACAAAAAGACAGGAAACATTTAATACATATGTAATGTCATGACTGTACATCCACCCGCGCCGGATCGTAGCATATTCGTTTGTCCAAACCCGTATTAAAAGTTTCCTATCTTCTTGTGTTGTGTGTGTTTTTAATGTACTTTTTTATGTATTGACGAACTCTCCGAGGGATGCCGATGTTTTTGAACAGCCTGATGATGAGGTTTTAACACCTCGAAACCGGTCGTCTGTTACTGGATATTTGGATTGACTTATTTGGTAATATTCCTTGTTACGCATATATAACTTCACGAACACTAAGATTTCATAATAAGAGTCATAACTGTTTATAAAAGTACCGTACATATTTTAACAAAACTAATTAATACAATACATAAAACTCAACAAAATAAAACACGATTGTACGAGCATGTTTAAGAGCCTATAAAAATGTTTCATATTATTATATAGGCTTGAAGTAAATAGACTATATTACTTTTACTGTGGCCTCCATTTGATTAAAATAGCAACAGATTTATTATTAATAACCCAAAAAGCCCAAGAAACAATTCGAATAAAAATATATATATAATCATTATATACTTTTTGGCCTTTGTTATTCTCACTTAAAAAAATTAAACTTCAATTTCCTCCATCTACCTGACCGCTAGATAAAAAAAAAAAGGTAAAAGTATAGTGACTGAAAATCATTTATAAAAAATAAAAAAAAACATGCAAATGCACAGTTTTTCAATTAGTGTTTAGTCCTTTTCACTTAATGCATCGGAACTGTCAAAAAATTCTGGCCTTAAATATATTTATAATTAGCCTTAAAATGTTTTTTTTTATAACCACATGACTTTAACGTAGTAAATCTAAATTAACAAGTAAAATGAATATGCTTATAAAAGGAAATCATTAAAATGTTATGCTTTACAGTTGAACAAACTTTAGTTCAGGACTTGTATTGAGTTTTAATGTGAATATGTTATAACTTGTTATTAGTTTTCGTAGTAATATAGTGTATGATATAAAAAATTTTCAATATTATATTTTAAAGTTTTTAGACTGAATTGTACCTCTTGTCCCAAAAATGTTTAGTGTCATCTAACAAGCATAAATTAAAAAAAATAAAATATAAAAACCACATAGATAATACAAAGTAAACAAAGTCAAACAAAACATAAAAATAGATACAATTAAAATAAGGAAAATCTACACTAACAGTTATTTTATAGAAGGTAATTTCACAAACGCAAATATTTCATCCTTAGTACAGCAGGGAAATAACGAATGCATGACACAACAAGGGTATGTAATAAAAGTTTACATTCCGTGCCGTAAACCAGGAATCTGTTGGAACATGGTAGAATGATCTTGCCTCAGTCATAACTCGAGTAAATGTTATGCCACACAGTGAAACATATTGTTTTATTGGAATCATTATATTGAGGCCTATTTGATTTTTTCACAGCGCGTCGATGAAAAATAAAAAAAATACTCTTAACTAAAACTTCACCTACAGGGAAGTTAAGTTTTCAATATAACTTCGAGACACGATGAAATTTTATTGAAACTATTGAACATTCCTTCTAAGTTCTGCACATTAAAACAAATTTACTACACAAATCACCTAGTTAATCATATATAGCATCAAGAACACTAAACTTTCATTATATGAGTCTTAACTTTTTATAAACGTACTTGTTCTTAAACAAACTAATTACTGCAATACAGGAAAACTCAACATTATAAAACGCAATTGTACGAGCATGTTTAAGATCATATAAAAAATTGTCATCTCATATTGAATTTTTTAACATAAAAAAATATTGAACGCGATACTCGATGTAGTATATCGAAAGATTAAACTATCTCACGACCACAACGCTACCATGACAGCGGCCCGCGGTCGTGACAATTTGCTTTTACGCTCCGGTTGTGGTACCAGCTAATGAGGTCAGTGCATGAATTATCATTGGCCTATCGAGGATTATAAAATTTATAGATATTTACAAAATATACTTGATTAAAGAATTACTGCCTTTTTGACGTAGAATATACTTTTTTATTTAAGACAGTGTTGAAGTAAAAAAGTATACTAATAAAATATTATAAATAATCAGTATAATTATATTTCTACTCCAAAACTTTGAGTTCAACACTGTTTTAGTTCTTTGTTTATCACCGACGAAACATCATATTTACAAGTTGATGATAGTGTAATACTCTACATAGTATACAATGTTACTTTGGAATGTAATCAATAGACAGTTGTAGTATAGTGAACAATATCGTTCAAAACTCAATTGAATGTTCTACACTATCATGTAATCTCTTTGCATGTTTTCAAACATATATTAAACATATATTAAAACGTTAAAAAAATGCAAGTGGTTATAAAACAAAACTCAGAAATTTTAACATTATCTCCTAATACATAGTCCTCTTAATTATATATTAGGAGCATATTTTCCTTCAGTTTAATTTATGTATTTGGGCAACATTGTTGCTTTCTGTTGAAAATAATGTGTAAATATATTGAAAAGTATTACCTACAAGTCGAATTATTTAATCTATACTTAATTCTATTCATAAAATTATTATTACAAATTTAAACATGTGTTTTATATTTGGATGCGACAGTGAATTATTGGTTGAGACAAATATTGCGACAGTTCACACAACAACAGAGAAGTGTCACCTAGATACAATATTGTTTTGAAAACCTTGTCTTTTGATTTAAAAACACCATTTTATCTTCTTTTTATCATTAGCTTCACATTCTGAAATTGTAAGAAAACTTATTATACTCCTAAAACATAGTTTAACTAATTTTCTTTTGCTTAAGATTTAAAGTATTTTGTTCTGATTCTTCTGGAAATTTATTTGATAATAGAATAATTCAATATAGCTTAAATTTTTTTCTGATATCGCAATTTAAATAGCTTAAAATTTACTAAGTAAAGTGACATAAATTAAAGACAATTTTAATTTACACATCGTTAAGTAGTACTTATATTAAAAGCGATTATAAGACAAAGCGTTAGGATGAAGGTTTCCAATTTGAATGAACATTACTGACCAATAAAATAAAAAATAAAAAAATCTTAAGTTTTTTTATCCGATTTTGTAATACTATTTCAAACATTTACAAAGCCAACCTTTGCTAACCATTTCTTTGGAAATAACATTGAGTGTGTTTCCTCTTTCTATTTCCAAGGTTCTTAACGCATTTCCCATACATCAACATACAATCTTAATAGTGTTTACGTTTTTGAAAATGTTTTAACAACAGAATTAATTATGTTCGATTTCTTTTACTAAACTATAACAGTCTTCTATAGCAGTCAAGCCTCTTTGTTACTTTTATATACCGGGTGTCCCAGACCGGGTGGACGGGTCTACACCTCTTTTAAGATGACACAAATAATTTTGCACAGAAACAAACTGAGCCGTTATTGGTAAACTTGAGCCGTTACGCTCTATTGATAGAGAGTAATCCCAATGTATAGAATATCCAAGAACTAACTATCCAGACCGGAAGTCACTATTTTTAAATACAACCCCCACTTTTGTGATATTTTTTTAGTCATTAATAATTTTAAGACAACTGTACAATTTAATGTGTACTCCTAAACCTAAGGGCTTAGAATATAATGGTGGTTGAAATTTAGTGTTTTCCTATAAGAATAACGCCAGTAAAATTCACAACCCACTATATCTGGACGTTTGACTTTAAACAGAACTGCCCAAACATGAAAATGTCTTAGAACCTCATTTAAAACAATATGCAATCAAAAAATATCGATTATCACGTAATTAATTTTACTTTTTCATAAAATTTTTATAATCTCCGACATATTGTAAATTTTTATGGAATAATAAAATAATTTGTGACAAAACCAATAATTTATGATGGAACATATTCTAAAGGAGAGTCTAAGACATTTCTGTGCTGGGACGTGTGTTTGATGTTCCGAGATAATGAAGTTAATTTTTTCCATGTTATTCATAGGGAGAAAATGTAAATCTCAATTGCCATTACATCCTAAGCCGTTAGGGTTTGGTGTACACATTAATTCGTAAAGTTGTCTCAACCCTAAGTGCAGAATCCAAAAATGTCACAAAAAGAGGGGGTATGTATTTGAAACTAGTAACTTCCGGCATGGAAATTACTGTAAATCGATAGAGCGTAACCAGTACACCTTTAATAAACTGCACAATTAATTGTTTTTGTTATAAATTAAATCCGTACATTTCAGAATGGGTTTGCGGGTGGTCTGGGAGACCCAGTAGAGTTATATTCTTAATATTTAACTCTCAATATATTAACTTAGATTTTTGAATTTTTAGTCAACTTTGTCTTTGTTGACCAAAACCATCACACATTGACCAAACAGGGAGCGTGGATCTGATAGCCAAGTAGCTCATCAAATCATCCATGCAGGCGAGACAGCTCATGCAATCATAAAGCAATTATGCTTCCACAGATTCATCACATTGGCCAACAATAGACATATTACCCTGTCGAACGTCCCTTCGTGTGTCGGGGAAAACGCATGCAACTATAATGCAAATGTCGATTGACCACGAAGTCTTAAGCTGATAGATCTAAAATGTATTATTTGTAGCTAAGAGAACTGCTAGCGTATTCAAATTAGGTTAAGAAACTTGAAATACTACATTTATAAAGAGTAAAGAATAGAATAGTAGTTAAAAAATAATAATAATCGTATGGCTTTTAGTGGAGGGAGATCAGCAATTAACTGATGGTTCTCCTCCCCTGAAATGCCTGCAATTTTTTGTTTTCTATGTAGGTGGACCAACGGCTTAACGTGGCTTCCGAACCACGGCAGCAGCCGAACGATTTTTTTGTCCCCGATCCGGGATTTGAACCCGGGTCCGCTGGGTGATAACCCAGAGCTCTACTACTGAGCTACGGCCGCTGCCTAGGTTTTAAAAACGATTAAGCAAAAAAGAGACAATTTTGCTCCGAGTGATAAACAACGTTTTATCATAATTACACTTTTATTTGTAAAAACCTATTAACTATAAAGTGGCATTTAAAAAAGATACATTTACAAAGTAGGCCTAAGTAATATACAGAGTTTACATTTTTGTTATTTAAAAACGAATTTTATTTATAAAGTATGAATTTAACCATTATACATTTAAAATTGATAAATACGCTTAGCAAACAGCTGACTTTCCAGTCCTAGGACTTAAAAAGTATTCCAGCTAATATTTTAGTCCTAGTTCCAAGACAAAAAAGAACAATGTTTCTTACTATTGAGTAAACAAGACAGGCTAATTTCGTGCAGAAGAACAAAAATAGATTATTGTAAATGTTTTCATTGTGTGATGTGTAACAATAAAACTACTGTTAATGACGAATAAGTTTTGCATTTAAATTGAAAAATTCCGGAATATAGAACGTAAAACATCGCAAAGTCTAATGCAAAAATAAATTTAGAACGGAAAAATAAGTACAACGTACAGCAAAACATTCCTCTTAGTCCAGCCACAATCCGTGATTTTCATTGTTTTGGAATCATGAAATTGAACTTACTTAATAATTGTAGGATTAAGTTTTAATTTTTACTGGACCAGAACCACATAAACGTTCATTTTAGGAGAATAATTTTAAATTGATATTTTTGTACCTTCTTGATTAGCATTATACGTGCTGGTACTGATATTCAGGTTGAAATAATAAAACGTCTTCCAACACTACTCGATATATTTACACTTATACTGTAATTGTTTACAGAATAAGTGAAAACAATTACAGTTAACAAATTACTGTAAACAATTACAGTTAAAGTGTAAATATATCGAGTAGTGTTGGAAGACGTTTTATTATTTCAACCTGAAGTTTTATATCGTTGATAAAAATATTTTAACTGCGGAAAAGTAAGTGACTAGGTACCCACTTTCCGTTGATAACATCAAGTAATCTAGAGGTTATCAAAAGTTTGTCGACTCTAGATTGTTATTCCATTTTTAGATGGATTATTAAATTACTATCATCTGACAACAGCCAGAGGCTGGTTTGATAGTGAGAAAGTTAGATCTAGGCAATATCAAATAAAAAATAAAATAAATAATAAATGACTAAAATAATCTTTTATTTGCATGTAAAAGCTTACAACAAAATTTACGTAAAAAAGACTTTTGAAATTCTAGAAAATTTTCTTAGGCTTTCAGGCTCATGTTTAACTGTATCAATGTTATTATGTTTTAGCTGTGTTAAAATATCGCACCCTCTGAAAACTGTAATAATTATTACTACAGAATCCCACCTGGATTTTAATTTACCTTATGGTGGGATGTTGAAGTTTTTCTGTGCGTTTGGGTATCACGCGAACGTGACACATTATTTGGGTGGTCACCAATTACTTTCACATAGTACTAATAGACTAAATACACACTAGCTGCCCTTATATAATCATCTTATCACTATATCACCTGACATCTTTATTACAGAGGCTGATTAGTAAAAATGGATAGTAAGAAGACTATCCAGTAAGAAGTTATGTCTAGTCGAAACCAAAATTAAATATCCATTCGATAACCTACAAAGTAGATGACGCCATCAACGTAAAGACTTGGATACCTAGTAAAATACAAAAAGGCGAAGATTTTAAATTCATCGAATAAACTAATTATTAAATGTGATAAACAAAAAAAAAAAAAAAAAAAAAAAAAAAAAAAAAAAAAAAAAACTTAAAAAAAACATTATTAAAATGACTTAAAATATTTGGTTAACATAAGATTTCATTAAACAATAAATGTCTATATTTTTACTGGGTTCAGGGAGTTTATTAACATATTAGGTTGCATTATGTTGAATTAGTTATGAGTATTCAATAAAATGATTAATTGCATGCAGAAAAAAGGAGTCGTTAATGAATAAAATTAATTCGGCTTAAAATGATACTACCTGGAAAGAATATCCCAAAACCAGAAGTGTATTGGTAAAGAACTAAGATTATACTTCAGATATTTAACGTAATTAATTTAATTCTTAAAATTTCTTTGTGATTATCTGATTATGATTACTAATTGAAACTGAAGAACAAATGTATTATATGTAAACTAAAATGAGAAAATTCTTGCAAGACGCATAAACAATAATAAAAATTTTGCGAAATTGAGGATTAAAATAACGTATTTTGGCGTAGGGGTAGAATGAAAGCGTATCTAGCCTGTATAATGAATTGTAAAATAATAATTATTTCAGTGTTAAAAATTCAATACTATATCCTTTTTATGTTTTATGATGCAGTAAAACACAGGTTACAACTGGAGCAAAATCACTCTAACACGTTTCTAACATATTCTTGGTTTACAACCAGTGCACAAATTTTTATTAGAATTCCTTGTTGTATATGACAGTTATTTCCGTAGAGGAACAGACTTTTTACCCACATTGGAAAGATGTTGTAATAAAATCTTGAGAAACGTGAACATCACGGTAGGTGAGTGTGTCGAAATAAAAGCTTAAACATACCATTACCAGGTATTCAGTTTTGTTTTTCTCTAAAGAGAGCATCAATAAATTTACACACATAGGGGAGAGAAAGTTATAAATACATTATTCCTAAGGCTCAGCAAGGCTTTAAAGTAGAATCAAAGTTTAGATGAAGAGTCTTACAGAGCATTAGTTTTATCCTTAGATCTCACCTTTGCGGAGAAACAACATATTTTCAGGCTTGTCGTTTACATCCTTTGATTTGTACATACATTTTCCTTACATACATTTTGTTTTTATATAAACAGGGTAGCTCATTCAGGAAAGAAAAATAAAATAATATAAAAAACCGCCAAACCATATTATGTTTAAATTTAATTATAGTTCCATAAAGAAGCACGGACTAGACCACCGATATCAACAGAATTATTTTGCTGGATCGGGGACCCTCCACATTGGCCATCAGCCTACCAAAGTAAGTGACTACCTTAGCGGCCTTGTCCGCCGTACGTAATATCTGTTCCCTCCAGCTTAACTTGGTGTCCACCATAACCCCGAGGTACTTGGCAGCACGAGTTGATTGGACCAACTCCCTTCCCACTCAGAACGGGACGACGGTGTCGATCCTCTTCTTCGTAAGGATCACAATCTCCGTCTTACTGAGAGCAAGCGAGAGACCGTAATAGGGACATCCAGGTGTTGACCACACGCATGACTTGGTTCAACTAGTTGGGCCAGCTCAACGTTGCGTGCAGCGATGAGAGCTGCGACGTCATCGGCGTACCCAACCAAAGTGGTTTCCTCAGGCATATCGGACATCAGGAGGCTGCCATAGACAATCTTCCAGAGAACCGGGCCGACAATTGAACCTTGCGCGGCAACAGAAGTGACTTCCAACGTCCGCTTTCCGTCCCTTGTATCGTAAATCAGGCTTCGAGAGCAGAGATAATCCTCGATGAGAGATAAAAGATATGCAGGAACGTGAAATGTGTTGCAAAGCGCTCCAACATATCGACTCACCTCGCCAAGTTAAAGGCATTCTTGACATTAAGCGTAACAAGAAGCACTACTTGACAAGAGACATGATTTTGGCTGTCGGCTCTCTACACAGCTCTCTAGACTTCAGACATAGCATCGATCGTTGACCGTCCCTTTCTGAAGCAGTACTGACGGGGGCATAAGTCCCCGGCAGCTTCCATGGTACAAGTCAGGCGGGAACGGATCTGCTTCTCAAACAGCTTCCCACCCGTGTCCAACATTCAGAGAGGACTGTGGGACGTTGTTTGGTCGGGATCACCTTTGATCTTGCTGATCAATACAAGCCTGGCGGTTTTCCAGGGAGCCAGAAACATCCCTTCTACTAAACAGGCGTTGTACATTCTCAACAACAATTCAGCATTAATTGTAAATACTTTCTTTAAAGCCTCATTGGGAATCCCGTCCGGGCCAGGAGCCTTGTTGCTCTTCAGGGAGAGAACGGAGGTTTCCATCTCCTTGAATGTGAAGAGTGGAACGTCCTCTATTAGTCCGAAGTCAACCGGCGGTCGCTGTGGATGTTCAGGAAACAACGCAGCGATGATCCTCCCGATGGTGGCGCGGTCAATGATGGAAGGTGGAGAGATGTTCCTGATTTTCAAGTTTGTAACCCAGGCCCCACACACGGGTTGGAGTCAACGTCGTCACTAAGTCTCCTTCAGCTATTCGCCTTGCTCCTGTTGATTGCTCGGTGGAGAGATTTTCTCGCAACCTTATAGGCCTCCAATTTACGAACTCTGTCTGCGGGAATTCTCACTCTTGTGGCAGCTCGTGTACTTCTGAAACATGTTCTTCTAAATTCCGCAATCTCTTCTCTCCACCAGTAGACGGGTTGTTTGTCGCGTCGAGGTTTCCTTCGCAGCATAGACTGGTCACAGGCCGAGACTATCAGTTCCATCGTGGATGTTACTCTTGCCTCGGCTCCAACCTCAACCCTGCGCCCCCCCCCCAGAGATGAATTCGGTGACTTTGACCACCTCCAGTATGTTGTTGTTCCACCGACGTGGTCCTTCCCGAGAGGCGGAAACTCTACGGTTTTCCTGATAATGCAGGTCAAAGACGATAAACTGGTGGTCGCTACCCGTGTAGTCCTCCCCAACTCTCCAGCCAGAGATCCTCGGAGAAGTTACTCAGACGCAAAGGTGACGTCGGGAATCGTGCCTCTCTGCCTGGGGAACCGAAAAGTAGGTGTGTCGTCATGGTTGAGGACGACAAGACCGGCCCTGGCGATGAAGTGCAGGATGTATTTCCCACAGGAGTTAGTAGGGGGCATTCCCCACACGACGGCCCTGGCTTTGAAATCGAGGCCAACAACGACGTGCCTGGTCGTGCGAAAACGCACTCTTCTAGGCTCTCTATCTTCTCGTGGAAGTCCTGGACGGCATCGTTGGGGGTGAGGTAGCAACTGAAGATAGTCCGTCAATACACCTAACCCAGATGAATCCTCGGCCGCGCCCTAGACTCTGCACGAAGACATCCTGGTGGTTACGAACCCAATATGCAGAAGTACCGAGGCTGTCAAAGATCCAAGTGTTTGGGTCTATGTCCCAATACTGTTCACTGATAAGGAGTGTGTCAGCACAAAGTTGTTGGGCGAGCTGATTTATACGGTTATCAGCTCCCCATTATCTATAAATATTGGCTTGGATGATGCAAATTAAGGGCCACTTCCTTTTTCCTGTTCAAGTGCGACTCTGAAGGCTGACCAGACCCGGGTAAGTGACCGAGGGCACTGGAGCCTGAATCTTTTCAGAGGAAGCAGGAGAGGCTCAAGGAACATTCTTTGCGTTTGTGGCCCTGGCTTCAATACTGGAAGCAGTTGGCACTCCTGTCGGGCCCTTCACAGTTTCGGAATAAGTGGCCGAAACCGAGACAGCGGAAGCATATCGAAACTACCACCCTCCGTTTGATCCTGTAACTGACCCAACTGACTCTGAGGTACTGAAGGCTAAGCAGCTTATTGGCATGCATTTCGCCCATCTCAGCAACCGCTATCCGGAGTTAACTTCGGTTGCGCTTTGTCAGCCATAACCTCACTTCGTCAGCTGGTATCTCCGAGAGTGGCACCTGGAACGCACGGGTTACCTGATCTTCGGTGGGGAGGGCATCAATTTCCCGAATCTCAAACGAGCACGGTTCTAGGGCCTTGATGGATCCTTTGTCCCCAAGCAGATTCTTGAGGGAAGCCGCAAAACCAATCTTGTCCTTCGACTTCCCCCGTTCTGGGTTCTTCGGATGGACTTGATGATGGTGGTGGTCTCTTCGGTTTGGCCTGTGATTTTATCTAGCCCAGAACTTCGGAAAAAGATCGCCCCCCTAAGAGCTTGATCAAAATCGCTTCTGTCCTGGGCTTTTTGGGCCTTGTTCTTTCAGGCTTCCTGACAGATTTGCCGTAGGCCTCCATAATGTCCACAACCGGAGTTGGGCCGGACTTGGGCCTTCCTCCCCTTTGCAGGTGTCTTCTTTGAGACAGCCTCTGTGCGTTTAAGCTGACTTTTCTCCCTTTTCGACAAGCGTCTTTCCCAGTTCTCGAAGGTGTTTGAGGAGCAAACACCTGTGGGCAAAGAGGTGTCGATGGGATTGACGCTGGGACCTCGACAGCTGCTGGTGCAGAAACTCCTGCCAAAGCAATAACTAAAATAGCAGCCGGAAAATCTTCAGTCTACATGGAAGCAGAGCCAAAGACCGGTTTCGGCGCTGGGTTCAGTTCGCCAAGCTCAGGGCTTCCCGACGAAGAACCGCTCTGCCTCTTCTTTCGCTTTCTGGCTTGAGTCTGAGACCCAGCCAGACAAATTTGAGGCGAAATAGAGATCACTTTGCTCATGACGTCACGCTCCTGCTTCGCCGTCTTCAGCCTGATCTTCCGGCATTCCTCGATTTCTCCAAGGAATCGTCCAGTTTCGGAACTTCTTCCTTTATCACCATACTAACTCTTAATAAGGAGAGCCTTGGACATCTCCTGCAAAAGAACTTCCATTTCCTTCAGTGGCAGGTCCTCCTTCTTGTTGGCATCGTCCTGCTCCTACTGAAGCGTTTGCAGTTCTAATTCCACACAAAACCCAATTTTTTACCAAATTATGAAAATAAAGAAGAGTAAAAAGTAACAACTACCCCATCTGAAAGGAATAAAAAAACATCTGTAGATTAACACTGCAGTCGTTTAGGGTCGAATTTACCAATTTAGCTTCATTAAGAGATTAAAATACTAATGTATGGACCCATGCTGAATACCCGTGTTCACAATGGAAGTTAGAGGATTTATTAATTTGAAAGTCTATTTAGTGTCGAAAACTTGAGTCCGAAATCTTCTTTACAACACTGTAATAGTTATTCAGTTATAATAAACAAATGATCAGTGCTCCATCATGCGTATTTATAAATCATGGTACAAATTATACAGAAAGAGCTTACAAGAAGATAATTTATTTGTGTAATTGTTGGCAATTAGGTATAAGTGTCGGCAAACAAGCAAAATAAATAAATTATAAAGAATATATTATGTTTAGCTGTTGCATTCAAAATATAATAGTGTCTCATAAAAAATATATAATTTAGGCATTTTAGCGAGACATGAACCCATTTAGTTAGTATAATATGATCCTCAGCAACGCCCGTTGTTTTAAGTATGTATATTACGAATCGGGTTGTCAATCGCAAATATTTTGTTCGAATATAAATGTTTAAGCATATATTGAAACAGCATTCTTACTTTACTCCTGCCTCATATGAACTTTTTTAATAATTCTTTAAGTGAGTCTTGAAGTTGGACAGATTGTTGCTGTTTATTGGAGACTCTTTGCTTTTGCTTTAGGGTAAAACTGTACATACAAAAAAGTCGTATTGAAATTAATACAACTGTTATGACAGAAGCTCAGTTTGCAATGACACGCTGGACTGAGGTTACTCATTGCTTTGACATGTATGTTTCAACACAGAATACATTCCATGACAAGCTCATCATACGAAGTCATAATGCGATGGATGTAGAGGCCATTGCTGGGAGCAACACACCAGGAGAAGAAACGTCATTCCCCACAGCACTATAATGTGGACACAGTAGAGGACTGTGACAACGTCAAAACTCTGCGATTCTTAAAGCCGTTTTTGACAACTGGGTACATAGTAGCGGCCTGTGTACTAGTAGATATACTATACATTAGGATAGAAGTGTAATTTTTATTTATGGTTCATCAAACAGATATTCTGTGAGTAAATTTGTAGATAAAATTAATGAAGAACATTATAAATAATACAAAGATTAAAAACTTTTTATATCGCTTAATTGTACTTATTGAAGACAATTTATATGTAAATAATACAACCGCATTCAATGATTATTTCCTCTCAAAGAGCCAAGGCGTGGCTTTTCAATTAGTAAAAATATTATCAATATCCTATAGACATATAATTAATATTAGTATTACTACTTTTTATATTTTATATTTTAACAGTTATATTTTAATGAATCATAATGTTAGTATTATTATTATTCGAATTTTTATTTTTATATTTTTTCAAATAAAACTATCTAGTTGGTAAAATAAAAGAAACAAACTTATTTGACTCTCATATTTTTAATTTCACTCATACATTAAATTTGTAATCTTTATAGTTTGCAATATTGTAATATTATAAGGTTTTATTCCTAAGAAGCAAACACTTGTCTTCTAGGGAGTGTAAGTAATTTCTCATCCAGGCGGTTGAATTTATTGCGAGAGATGTGCGAATGACGAAGTAAAGGATTTGAAAACATTTCTGGGAATAAGATGCAAAGTGGTGTATGGAAACCGCCGTATAAATAAAAGGTAGAACCCCAGACTGGAAGTTATTTTGGTTGAGGACGCTTAGAGGTATTTGAATTTCATACAAACGTCCTCAATTATGCATTAAATTAAATATTCCGTCTCTCATAACACGAAGCAGTTTTTTTATTTGAGTAAAACTAAACAGTATAACTCAAATAAAATCTACTTACATAGCAGCGTCTAGGTATCAATCATTTTTAACAATTTGTTACCTACAGGCTGATCCGTAAGTAAATTTCATTAATGACTTATATTTATTTTTATAAATGTAAACTAACACAAATATTAACAATTTTTATGTACGTAACTTTTGTTAAAATTTTAATGTGGCTCTCATTTACTGCAAAAAGTTAATTAATTAAGAAATCAAAAATCAGAATCTTTATTGCCGTTACAAGTAATACAAGCATGGCATCGTCAAACAGATAAACAACAGAATCAGTTAAATTCAAAAGTTATAATTATATAAATATTCATTTACACTGTAAGGGCTTAGCTTTAACAGGTAATTTGTTACAGTTTGCTTGAATTTTTGTTATCTAAACATCAAATTTTTTGAGACAACACATTATAAAATATTTTTGGCTGCTCAATAAAACTACTTAACGTGGTACTATTATTTACATTGACTTGGCCTTAAATTAAATCTATTTCTTGTAAAATAATCATGTATATATTCATTTGTGTCAAGCATACTAAAATTACTCTTTGCAAAAATTAGACAGTTTAATATATACATAGCTTGAAGAGTTAATATATTAGCTTCTATAAACAAAGGTTTGCAATGTGTCCTATAATCTACATTGTACATTATTCTAATGTTCTTTTCTGCAAGTAATCTACTATGAACACACTCAAGTTATATTATATCCGTGATGTTTCTGAATGCTGCAATGATTCTCGGTCTAAACTATTTAGTTTTAAGGACTTCCGAATTTTAAACTTAGTCTTTGACAAAGCTCTAAACTAAAAATCACTATATGTTAGGTCGAATGCCTGTGTAGGGCAGTGCACTCTACTGCCACGCACAATTCAAAGTTTTCAAAAATTTAAACTGGTTGAGTAGACATGCACATCTACCTTTCGGGTGTTTTATGCTACAGTCAATCATACTACTGTCAGGTGGGGTTCCTTGATGGAAGATATCTTCATTAGTTTGTTCTAAATATCTTATTTGAACCAAATGATAAGATTTTATTGCAATGCATCATTAAGAAAATGATATGTCTACGGTTCATCTCATGACGACCACTTTATTGTAGGTTATGTTTTTATATATAAAGCTTTGTTCGACAACTAATACAGCTGTTGTCAGCTAACACAAAGCTAATTCAGCTAACACAAGAAAATTATGTTGCAAAAACTTAAGAGTCCCTCTGTTGTGTAGAAGTAAAAAAATCATATATGTACCCCTAAATAAACTTTATTATTCTTCAAAGTTGCTCACCTCTTTTTAGTACATGGTATAAAATTAATACATATTAATGGCACTTATAATACAAAAATAAATAAAAAAACATTCTTTGCCTAATCATTGCCTGAGTGACTTCGTTCATGCAAGTAAATTATTTTCTCGTAAAGTGAAATATAATTCAAGCATGTAACTGCTTGTCTCGTAAAATATTGTATATAAACCCATCATAATATACTAGCAGTATAAAATAGTAGCAGTTGCCGCTTTGTAACGGCAACCGATTTAAATGACTTATGGCTATAACACTCCTCGAAAGGTTTTGTGACGAAATCCATTTATCGTTCAGTCCCTTACAAAACTATAAATCTGTTTCTTATAACAGTCATTTCAGTACGACTAATATGACTTCTCTTTAAGTTACAATCTTGATATTAAATGAAAATTGAAAAAAAACCTCTTTAGTCTATCACAGTTGAATTAAAAATATTTTTAAACTTAAACTACCTAAATATCAAATTATAATAATTATTTCCTGATTACGTACTTTCAATATGATATATTACAAGGTTCACTATTTCATGCGGTGCACGTGTTTTCATCAAAATGCACGCAAAACAGTGCATTTCTCCTATGCTATCAGGTCGCAAAATAGTCGTTTATCGTCGCCTTACAATAACGCACTGTAAAACGTATGTTCAATTTAACCTCAAAAACTGAGTTTATCTTTCAAAAATCGCCCTAATACTGAGAAGCACGGAGGATAAAAAACGGCTTGCAGACGTTGTCAGATCTATGATTTGGATTACGTCTTAACTATTTTTCATTAAGTATAATTTGATTGTAAGCAGTTATATTTATTGTAATGGAACGAAAGTTTTTTATGAGTGGCTATCAAAGGCTCAGACGGATAACCTATCTTTGTATTAGTGGATTGTGCCAGGGTCGTTCCAGTGTTCGGTGGTCAGAAAAGGTAAAGGATTAACGGAAGAGGTTCAGAAATATTATCATACCAACAGCACCCAAATGGTCTATCAGAGCAAAATTCCCCTATGGATTTTGTTAAGTTATGACGTTATCAGTGTGTTTTAGGATAGTACAACAGCCATTGTTATTTTTATCAGGATATGGTAAGAAATTGACCTGTATTTATTTATTTAATTAGACGGATACAATAGTTACATATTGTGTTGACTTTTTGTTGCCCTAAACAGATAGAGCCACAACTTGATTTTAAACCTATTAAATGATTTGGCAAAGTGCGCTTTATTTTGAATATAAAACTATTAATTTAATTTTAAGTTTTCCAAGTCTTTGCATGGGTATGATTCATAAACTCTATTACACTATAAAAAGCATTATTTATTATATATTCTCCTGGTGTTTTACAAAATAATTTGATATCATTAATATTTTTTATGCTTTTAGGGATACGGTGAAACAGTTTTACTCCCATGTAACACGGCAATTCAGCACGTATATATCTTCCATGAAGGCGTAAAATTAGTGGTACGGTTTAACAGCCTTTAATATACGGTGTAACAGAAAGCAAGCTGTCCTTCTAAGGTGTCTTAATTTCTTAACTTAATTTTTCAATTTAACTACACTTGGCAAACTTTATTTCTGAAAATTAATCTAAAGATATCAAGTGTGGGAATTTAAGTGCACCGTTTCAATGTAAAGACAGTTCAGTTAAGAAACTCTTATATACTATTAAGAGCCTATCTTATATGCCTATCTCTGAAATTAATCATATGTCTTGCAGTTTACGTCTTGTTAAATAAATGTTTATAAACTAATGACTTCAAAGTTGAATTCCTCTTAATAACATAATAACATCTCGGTTCATCTTTGATTAACCATTTATTTTTGCTGACGATATGGCCTTGGTGTCACCTGACTATTCGTGGGACTTGGTATATGACGAGGCTTCCACAGACCCGATGACGGGGGGTGGCTGCCAGTGCCTATGGTTATATTGAACGTGTGGAGCAATATACATATCTAGGTGTTATTATTAACCACAAATAAAATTGGGCTACACACTTTCAAAAGAACAGGATTCGCAAAACTGATCCATGGCTTTTTACAGCTGAGGCAAGTTCCGTCCATGGATTACTGCAGGATCTACGGACTATTGTTATTGGTTACGTCGAAAATCTGTTTTGCAGTATGGCACTCTGGGGTGGGGCGTCCTCCATAGTACTTCAACCTATAAATATTTTGCAGGAGAGTATTAAAAAAACTTCATAAACATGAGGTAACTTAATGGTTTAATTTTCTCTGATCGCTTAGCTTTTACAATTAGACGGTAATTTTTAAAAACCTCTCTTGGTTGACTTAATATCTGACAGGGACAAATTTATCTCTGAGTTAGCTAATTCTCAACAAACCCAGAACAAAAAAAGAATGACCAATTTCCTTGATTAACTCACAACATTTTATTAAGTTGATTTTACATATCACATGTTGCCCGACGCAACTGCCCACTTGACATAACTGATGGTGTGGGTATCAGTTTCTTCACCTACAAAAGAAGGGTTCCGGCGTGGTAGCTCCTCCTGGGCTGGTCGCCATGTTGTTATGTATTTATGCCTCTTTTGTTTTTAACGTTTTGATAAAGTACATATCTAACCCTCAACATGTACTATATAATTTACCATTTAATATCCCAATGACAACTGAGTCCAGACTAAACCCCACCAATAATATAGGACTGGACTCAAAATAAGAATTGTAAACAAAGTACAACAACCAAACTGTTCACCAATCAATTTAATGTTTATATTACTAATATAATATGTTTATATTACTAATCTAGGTGATTCTCACTTATCACTACTTTAAATTTAATAGGAAAGCAATTAACAGCTTAAAAACATATGGGTGGGCTCTTATGCATCCATCATTTGTCTTATCTTAAAACATTTATTGGTTCCGTTTCACTTCATTGACATATCAAAATAGATATCCCATTAGTTATTCTTTATATTAATCTTTTTGATTTATGTACCTTAAAAATAATTATAAAGAGAGAAATTTTAGGAGAAACATTGTTATTAAAATATTATTCTTAACGGATCAGACTACTAGACTACATCTAGAACTATAGTTGATTATTAATACAGGACCTGTTAGATGCAATAACATCACATTTAGAGGAATTTACTTCATATTTAATCTTCATCAGTACAACAACAACGAATAAGGTATTTAAGCATCTTTTTTCCGACAATTAACAATCAATTTGACTTTTTTCTCTTATCGATTAAAAATATGTTTTAATAAAAAAAAATTATTATCCTTAACTCATTAAATCTCAGTGTACATTTTGAATTACAATGTTAAAAAAAGTCTTTGAGCACCTACTATCTATTAAATTACGATTCATAACTTAGTAGTAAATCACATATTTGTATTCATCGATTAAGTTAGTATAAGATAAGTACATTATTTTCATATTTGTCCTTAAATTATCATTATTGAATGGATGACAAAGTGTTTTTATTGCATGTTAAGTATAACGTTTACAGTATTTCTTGTCAACTAACTAACACATTTAGCCATGGTCACAAGAGACCGTCTGCTAAAGTGTTCACTACAGTACTGCAATAAATCTCTTACGTCCATTTTTGGTAATTTTTGGTAAATTATCATATATAGATAAAAGAATATCGAGTTTCTTTATAAAACAAAGTACAACAACACTTTTCAAACGTAAGCTCTTCTATTTAAATTTCAGGTAATGCACGAAAAAGTTTCAGTCAAGATCTTTTTGGTGATATGCCTTATCATGGTAAGTACAAGACATTTATGTCGAATGTAGACCTAGAATGTCAATGACTAATTTTATTGCCTATTATAAACTTTATTACACTTTACTTTATATTAAATTTAATATTCTTAAACAAGATATAGATAAAATATTTATTATTTAAGGTGTATATTTAAAATTAAATGTAGTTTTGTTGGAGTTTGAAGGAAATTTAAAGTGACGAATAAATTCCCTGGTTGTTTTAAACTCTAATCGCTTTTATTATTGCTTTCATTACTATAACAATTGTTATATAAAATACAAACTTATATTTTAATACTGCTACTATTCATTCTGTAGCAGTAATTAATATTTTACAATAATTGGATTTTCTTAATTCAATATCAGTTGCACTATGGATGTATTTTATAGAAATATTTTATCATATGTGGTTATTGGATATTTCTTAAATATTTTTTCTTAAATATTTATTGAAGATGCCATTCTAAGTTAAAATGTACTATAATGTCTGTTTTAAATTGTGAATTTATACACCTGGCATGACATATTATATATTGTCATTTAAGATATCAATAGCAACAATTCATGATTACGGAATAACGTGCCTCTTGGTGCACATAAGTGACTTATCAACTTTGCTTATCATCAGAAAACATCCAAGGAATATTTCATGAGTCCGGTTGGTCATATTTGACAATTGGGAATTGCTTTTTTAAGTTTAACGGTTTTCTTAAATGTTAAAATGAATTTTACCTCTGGCGTTTGGATCAATTCCTGAAATTCCAAAACCACGCAAAATTTGTTTATTTTTTATAATAATATTTAATAGTACAAATCAAAAGTGTGTTAAATCTAACCTCTACAGAAAAGTAAACTGCACGTTACGTTTAAAAAAAATGTATCAGTAATGTTATTGTAAGTAGATAAATTCTCATTAATATCTAGACTGATTAAAATATGAATACCTTCTATTCCATATACATTTTTAACTACTCGGTTTTTTTTTTAAGGTAAACGCCAACGGTACTAATTTTGAGACTGGTTATAATGAACCTATTGGGAGTTATGGATATGCAACAAATAATACAGAGTTCCAAATTACAATAACGACAAGAAATAAAACCGATACATATTTGAATGTAAATGCGACAGACAGCAACTCTACTTCATCGGTCAAACCAAGATGTTTATCATGTCTTTTGGATTATTTTTTCTCTGACGAATCATCATCATCCTCGGAAGAGAAAAAGGATCGGAAGCAGCAGCAGCAGCAGCAACAACAACAACAACAACAACAACAAACACAAACCATAGTCATTTATCCTCCGGCACCACCACCTTCCTATTCACCAACATATTATCCACGACCACCACCACCACCCCCGTACTATCCCCGACCATATTACCCTTCACCGCCACCACCACCGCCACCACCACCACCTTACTATCACTAACTACAGAACCTTGGTTAATGTATATTTGGGTATTTTGTATTTTTGGTCGCAAAATACTTTTGGTCAAAATATTTGTTTTTTTGTGTGATCTAAGATATAGAGGCTTTTCGTCATAAAACGAAGTTTTATTTTCGAATATTTCATCAGTCAATTAATGGTATTTAATAATTTAGTACTGTACGGAATACTTTATTAAAAAAATCATATTTGCTTCCTTGAAGTTATTTTTACCATTGGTTGTTCCAGGGAATAGAAACTGTAAACCCTTATGGAAACATAACACGAAGTTCAATCAGATTTTGTGTTCAATAAGCTGTTATGTGCAGGTGATGTTTAAGTTATTCGTTAGTTTCACGTGGATTTAATTTTGGGGAACAAATTAGTGAGCACGAAAAGCTAAAAGAATAAAAAAAGAAGGGTCATTAAAAGGTAGAGTATTTTGTAAAGGCATATTCAAAGATTAAGCACAAAGGACGGTGGAAAATATTTGAAACAAGTTAAATTTTATTCCTTGCATTAATACTCAACTTACGCTAGTAGAATGCTTATTCACAGTGGTCATCAAAGTATGAGAGACAAAGGTTCAGTGTCTTGTGCCAGGGGTTAGCCACATTAAGCGCAGATGGAATATGAGATTAGGTGGAGAGATCTAATCTTATCAGACGTTATCTTACCTCAAGTCGCAAGGTATCTTACCTTTTCTGGCCGCCCCTGCATTGGATTTTTTAATGTCAGACTTCTGAGAAGTTAGTAATTTTCTTAAATATTAACATTATGTTGTCTACTACTTGCTACTGAATTGCTTTTTACTACCAAACTACTCTAAACCTAACCTAACTGACAACCAACCCAATGTGACCCAATGTAATATTTACCGACTATTTATGCTATTGCTTTTTGAAATTTGATAACGGTTGATTTTATAAGTTATTAAAACGTTGAATGGGAAATTCGTTATGCACAATTTACATAATTTTTGTACATTTGTAACCCTGAAATCCAGCAAAACATATTAAAAAAAAAAAAAAAAAAAAAAAAAAAAAAATACTGTCCACCTATTACGGTTTTAGAAGATTTTAATATGCCCTACTCTAAAAAAAAACCAAGTAGTGGAAGTAGCTCTGAATTATTATTATATAAACAGCACACAAATGGTCAGCTATAACAATATTTTCACTGACTTTCGTTTAGCTATAACCTTATCACTGTTCAACAGCTCTGTCATACAAACTTAGGATAGTTCAACCTTAAGATTACTATCAGGATGAGGTTAAGAATTTATCCAGCAGCAATGCAAAGATTAGGATTCCTTTTTTATTACAACGAAACAGAAAGCAATTTGTTGTTCTAAGGGGACTATCATTTGACAACAAATTTCTAAGATTGATTTTACTACACAGCTGAATAATAGGGTTACTCCAAGACGAACTACGAGACGAGCTTACATGACTCCTCAAGTGAAATCAAGGTTATAATATTTCATCTTTCAGAACGGTGGAACGAAAGGTGAGCGTTCATGCAAGGATTTATTTAGCAGTGCAGTGGAGCATTGTTAGGGCTATAGATGTATAATTTCTATAGTATATCAGTACAGTACTAACCCAACCAGGCGGGGGTATCTAATACACGTGATGGTGCAGGAGCGACTTTTGCCCTGTCTCTTCTTTTCCCTATCATCTCTGGCCTGATTTTGCGCAGTAGTTCATTTTTGTCAGTGCAAAGCGGGACTTATGGCAAGGACACTCTCCACTATCTCTAACGTGAGTATTTTATGTAGGTTTGGTTAGATTAGGTATTCACTAATGGAATTGCACTGTCTTCTTGAATTGCAGGTTTAGACGAGTTTTGTCAGGGAAGAGATGTCCACTATAAATGTCCACTACAGAGATGGTCTATTGCAGAGGTAAGGAGGTTTGTCCAAAGAGGAACACTTTCCTATGAGGAACATCATAAGCAGATCATTTGGGAATACTTTTTGGAATAGAAATGATTAATGTAGGCCTGCATACATATTAAGTATAGGTATACGTAGCCGAAATAATATAACATATTTTAAAATTGGAAATATATTATAAAAACTGTATAGGAAACTATCATAACACATGTTTTACTGCTGATCTCCAAGTCATCATTATTTCGATGTCATTGGATAATGGGAGTAGGTAATCCGATACATAGAAAACCGGTAGTAGAATAAACACCGGAATAAACCGGTGTAGAATTTAAGTATATACTAGTATTAAGAACTATTTATTACTACTACAGTAGACTCCCTCCTATCGGGCCACCTTTTAAACCGGTCTCCGCTTTAACCGGCCTACCCTGACCCGAAAGTAACATCTTTTTTAACTTCAATTTTTGTTTCTCAACATCGCTTTAACCGGCCGTGTTTCGCCGGAAATTAAGGTTTCTTATCTACTGTATCATTCTGTTATTTCATATTGACGTTCTCAAACCAATTATAATGTAACGTCCTGGACGGAAGTGAAATCAATGCGTTTGGATCCAGTAGACCACAAGAGAAAAGCGAATTATTATTAGGTTAGGTTTGTTGTGGATATCATGGGTGTCGGATGTCAGCTATAAATCATATACAGTTATGTATTTAAAGTTGTTTTTCATTATATGTATATTTAGGCCATATAAAATTATAAGTTGGGGTTCTCAAATGAACATCGGTTTGACCGGCCAATTCATTATCCGGTCTCGGCCTGGTCCCGAGGTGTCCAGGAGAGGGACACCGGTTAAGAGGGAGTCTACGGTATGATTTTTGTGTGTATGAGTTTATGATGAAGAAATTAAAAAATTATTGTATCAAATCACATAGTTGGTAACATTAATCACAATCTTTTCCTATCTAGTCCCACCCTGAATTGTTAATACATGTTCTTTCTTAAACACTGACATTTAACTTAGTTTATTTCAGTAATGCATTTTATGAACAGTAATAAATAAATTGAACAGTTTTATTTGACTTTTTTTTACTCAAATAAACAATCACATAATGTAGAATGTACAAAAAAGGACGATTTTATAAAGGAAGAACCATTTTATGATTGTATTGGCTACTTCTCTCTTTATATATGATTATTACTAGAAATCTGCCACTTATCGACATGTGACCAAAAATACAGTTGATCTAGAGCCAATTAGAGTTAAAACGAGGTGGCCCGTGCGCAAATTGCGCATTTTATGATTCTGTATGAGTGAAACTCACCTACAGTACGTGAATGTTGATTATGAAGTGACAGAGATCTATTTTTGTTTTATATCTGGTTTTAAAATTCATCTGAAGGTAATCAGCTGTTAAAATACAATTCACATTAAAGAACTTGCAATAAAAGTTGGTTAACATTTTAAAGCGCCCTCTAGAAATAAATCAAAGGCGAGGGGGGCGAAGCCCGAAACAATATGACCTTTTTAATTACGATTCGTCACTGCGGTATATCCTAAGCTTTAAAATGACACCTCACTCTTAAAAATCGGTTAGGTAGGTCAAGAGAAAAAGGGACGTAACAGACGAAACCCTTATAGAAATAAGAAGATAGATATTTTATAGCTTAAACATCTGTTCTTCCTGATTTGCCAGCATTTCTTATTACATTAGCTGTCTAACGATTCAATAAATTATCCTTCTCCTCTAAGATTAACATGGAAACTTAGGAAGCCTGTAGGGCGTAGCCCCTAGCAACATATGTGAATTATAATACGATTCTGCTAATCTACAGCACGATACCTTTTTTAACGGTATGACAGTGTATTAAAAACGAGCGAGAAGACCATTGTTTAAATTTAGAATATTTTTAAATTAATCACCATAAAATAAAAATCTTTCGATATGGATGAAAATGATTTTTTACCCTGTTGTTAAACTCTCTTATATTCTTTAACCCTCATCATGAACTAAAAAACATATTGATGAGTTTGGACGAATCATGTAAATTCTTCTGTCAATACAGCAATTGCACGCTGGTTTCTATTCTTTTTCAGTGGTACTATTAATAGGATTATTGATTCAGAACCCACCTATTGAACATTTTTCTGATATGAAAGGATTGATCTCTTCCAGCATGTTACGGTTTACATCAACTATTTATTTTCACTCCTTTTTTTCTTTTCTAAATTATTCACTATTTTCATATGTTTGATAACTCACTGTCCTTTGTTAATCTATACTTATTTAATACGCTAAGGGTTTTTTGTCTTGAGAACTTCTTCTACAATTTTTCAACCGATTTTCAAGTTTGGATAGGGCTTGGTCTGTCGTTGTTTCCGCCAAAAACTGATGATTATCGGACAGAAAATAAAGGCGCTATACAAACATTAAAATCTCAAAATTTCCCATTTAAATAGCATTGGGATTGAATAAAGCATGTTAAAACATCTGTTAATAATCAGCTGTAAATAAGTGTAGTTTTTGGTGATTACGGATATTCACAATATTTGATTGGTCGGATGTCATTGATTTAGAGCTAAAAGTAACATTTTTATTAAAAATAAATTGCTCGATTTTCGAGCACTATGTATACTAGGAAATACGCTCCGATGTCCGTCCCGTACGAGAATTTTTACTCACTTTTTAAGTTATTAGGTGACGCTTTTTATGATTCTTTTTTTTAGGGAGAGGTGAGAAAAAATGCATTACGCACACAGGTGGCAAGCCTGTAGTGTGGGGCTCCCCTAAAACACGGGATTACCTACTAAAAAACCTCATCTACTCTTTAGGATTCTAACCTGGAATTATTTATCACATTACGTCAGGCTAGGCCTAAATTTGGCTAACGCCCGTGGGGCTCACTCCTTATCCAGCCACTCGATCAAGGGATCTGGGGCCACTTCGCGGTCCAGATTCGGGTTTCTTTTCCAGGAGGGGTGCCCCGGGACGAACTGTGATAAACAATCCCAGTTGTCCTCATTCTCCAAGATCTTTTGGCAGACCGAGTCCACCGAAAAATGCAACAAAAATTTGTGTGGCCTTCAGGCGGGACCCCTTCCCAACGGGGGCAGCGGAAGAATGTATGTTCCCGCATCGTTTGGGAACGCCCGGGCAATAAATGCAGTCCGGTGAACCGGTCTTGCCCATCCGGTTCAGGTACGACCGAAAATAGCCGTGAATTGTCAAGAATTGGCCGCCGTTCCACCCATGGTTGGACGTGCTTAATAAGTCGCGCAGTCCATCGTCCTCGGGTGTCGTACTCCCAGCTGTGTTTTGCCACTGCTGGAAAGTTCGGGAGCACTCTTCTGTTCTTGCCGTGTCCCATGCCAATCTCGCCTTGTCTCTGATAAATTGCCTTCCTCTCTCCTGCCAAGAGCTTGACAGGGATAACTCCGGCGACCACCAGGACGGCAGGCTTGGACACTGTCCGGTAGGCGGAACACACCCCGAGCGCCGCTCGACGTTGAACTCGGGCGAGTCGCAACCTGTACTACTCTTTATCGAGAGCGTCTGCCCACACCTCTGATCCATAAAGAAGCACGAACTGAACCGCGGACATTAACAGAAGTCTTCTGCTGGATCGTGGAACCCCGACATTGGCCATCAGCCTACTAAGGTAAGTGACTACCTTAGCGGCCTTGCCCACCGTACGGAAGATCTGATCCCTCCAGCTTAACTTTGTGTCCACCATAATCCCGAAGTACTTAGCAGCACTAGTTGATTGGACCACCTCCCTTCCCACTCGGAAACAGAACGACGGCGTCTATCCTCTTCTTCGTAAGGATCACAATCTCCGTCTTACGGAGAGCAAGCGAGAGACCGTGATCGGACATCCATGTGTTGACCACACGCATGACCCGGTTCAACTTTAATTGGGCCAGCTCAAACGTTGCGTGTGACAATGAGAGCTGCGACATCATCGGCGTACCCAAACAAAGTGGTTTCCTCAGGCATCTCCGACCTCAGGAGGCTGTCATAGACAACGTTCCAGAAGATCCTGGCCGAGTATTGAATCTTGCGCGGCACCAGAAGTGACTTCCATCGTCCACTTTCTGTCCCTTGTGTTGTAAATAATTCTTTGATAGCGGAGAATAATCCTCGATGAGTCGCAACAGATATGCAGGAACGCGAAAGGTGTTGCGAAGCGCATCCAACATATCGACCCACCTCGCCGAGTTAAAGGCCTTCTTGACCATAAGCGTAACAAGAAGCACTACTCAGCGAGGGAAAATGGTTGTGGCTCTCGGCTCTCTTCACAGCTCTCCATGGACTTCGGTGATAGCGGTCAATCGTTGACCGTCCCTTTCTGAAGCCATACTGACGGGGGCATGAGTCCCCGGCAGCTTCCACTGCAGAGGTCAGGCGGGAACGGATCAGCTTCTCGAACAGCGGCTTCCCAGCCGTGTCCAACGTGTAGAAAGGCCTTTGGGGACGACGACAGCTCGGGATCACCTTTGCCCTTGCTGATCACTACAAGTCTTGCGGTTTTTCGATAGGGAGCCGGAAACACCCCTTCTACCAAACAGGGCGTTGTACATTCTCAACAACAAGTCAGCGTTAATTGAAAATACTTTCTTTAAAGCCGCGCTGGGAATCCCGTCCGGTTTAGGAGCCTTGTTGCTCTTTAGGGAGAGAACGGAGGTTTCCATCTCCTCGAATGTGCAAAGGGGAATGTCATCTAACCGTCCAAAGTCAACCGGGCGTACATCCTAGGCCTAGCCTACAAATAAATACATACAAAGAATGATTTTAGCTAAGACCTCAAAACAAGCAAGTAACTTAATAATGATTATGCTTACAATATTAATGGTAGATTGTAGAGCGAAAAACAATACAATTTAAAATCCATGATTGCAAATCAATAAAAAATCAATTAATGTAGGCTAAGTATTGTAGAATTACGCTTACTTAACACTTAGGCCTAATGCATATTTTGTTACCTGAGACATAGGCTACAATGGCACAACACATTCTAATTAGTTTGTTCAAGTTAAATCTTTCTCCCAAATAGATATTAGTTGTATCCCATAAATTAGTTAATCGCATAATTCCGTACGACAGCAATTCATTCTACATCAACATGCCTATTTTTTTGTATAATTTATAACTTCAACAAGTAAACATCAGTGTTGATCTATTTAATTTAACAAATAGGTCTGTCAAAATATCAATTTATTTTTATTTAAAAAACGTAAACATAACGGCGAGCAGATATAAAAAACAAAAGGTTATGTTATTTTCAGCATACACAGCGTCAACTCAGCTGCGATGGGGAAATATAAAACTGATCATAGCAACTACATTAGTCAAATCATGTAGCCTAAACAACTAAAGTTCTGTCAAAAATTCCGGAAAATAAGCTTTTTTAAATACTTGAAAATAATTGCTCGATTATAGTTTATTACCTAGTTTAAAATTCTTAAAATCGAACCTGAGAATTTCATTGAAATCAATTTAGTAATAAAAAAGCCTTTTGGGGGTCTAAAATTCGCCTAAGTGAAATTTAAAGTCGATCGTATAGAATTTTATACCCTATGTTCCATATAGTAAAAATTCAACTAGTATTATAAAAAAAATACATTGTTAGCCCAGCTGTTCTTATTAGGAAGAAGTTAGGTTCCACACTCTAGGCTAGAAAGAAGCTCATCTTTCTCATAACGATGTAAAATAGAAATTATGTTTAAAGTTTGAGTGTAAATTAAAGCCGTGTTTTGTTTTTTCACCAAATTTCAGTTCCATTTTTTTCGTACAGTCAAATAATCAGTTTATTTAGAATTAATCATTTTTAATTAAACTTACAACAGGTAATACAGTAATAAACCTAAACAAAAAAATGTTTAATGATAAACAAAAAACTGGAGAAAAAAAATTGTTCGTATAAATTATATTAGTATTGTATATAACATTAAATTTATTATTTGAAAATATATTTTACAAGGATATGAATGGGATCATTTTTACACTTAGTATAAATTTAACAACTCTTTTACAATTTGAAATTATTGATGTAATAATATTTTACATTTTTTTTAAAAGTTTTTCTTTCTTTTTTTATATTTTCATTATTTTAATGCATATTATTGTATTTCTGAAAATTTTATTAAATGACTAACAGTGTAAGAATCTGCACCGTCACACTCCATAGAAATAGTACAGTGCAGAAAACTCTCATATATTATACTTTATCTCTAAAATTGATCTTTTTTAATTTATTTCTTGATAAAGAAATAATTACAAACTAGTTGTTTGAAAGTGGAATAGCCCCTGAATAAAGGGCATTTTACCTTTTTTGTATGTATGTCAGTTTTATTTATGTAACGTTTTGATATAGATCGGATCTAACTCTGAACCTGTTACTATCTAATTTATTCTTTAATGGTCTGATAAAAAAGGCAACTGTAGAAGTAACTCCACCAAGTTGAATAAAAGTAGGGATTGTGAAGTAAGTGTTACATCTAACCAGTTACCCAATCAGTTTTGCAAATAAAAATACTAGTATTTAGATTTCAGCTTTTTCTTACGCTTCACCATTTAAGACTTTGGAGGAAAAAATATTAAAAACTTAACCACGTTTGGTGAAGTATTTGGCATCTATCAATGATCTTATCTTAGGTGACTTAGTGATGCAAAGGTGGGGTTTCACATCAATGATAGCGTATGGCAAAATAGAGAAATTTTAAAATTACTGTTTATTTCGTTGTGTAAAACGATAAGTAACGTTTAACGAGAAAGTTTTTATTTTGCATAATACAATACACAACAAAACTTTACTCTAAACCCCAGTGGAAATAAATGTAAGGATAGACTTACTTACAAACCGTCCCAAAATTTTTTACTTTCTCCCCCTATACCATAGTATATGGAGAAAGTATTGTATTCGTAAAAAAATTTCCAATTCCTTTGATGATGTATATATCCATTTTGGAGCCCCCTTTCCCCCTATAAATGTAATATATAAAGAAAGTATTGGTTTTCGTCAAAATTTTAAAATTTGAGTTGTTGGTAAATTTATCCGTTTTGGTGCCCTCAGAGTCCAAAAAAAGGGGTTTTCAGAGTGATGTCTGTGTGTCTGTGTGTGTGTGTGTCAGGATGTAAACAGAGCTAGAGAAATGCCCCAATGGTCCGATTTTGGTGAAACTGGTATGTAGGTTCAAACCCACGATTAATTCCAGGCGTTTTTTTTCATTTTGTTGAATTTTTTATTTTTAAGGGTAGTTTACCCCCCAAAAACCCCCAAAAAAACGTGAAAAATCCAAAGTTCTCAAAAACGGCTCTAACGATTTTGATTAAATTTATGTGGTTTATTAAGATTAAAATGCTGAATAAAATGACACCACCCGCATCTCCAGGAAAATGCGCGTTCAAAAGTTATAGAGCAAAATGTGTTTAAAAAAACTCAATTTTTGGATGCAAAAACTCGTGCTGCTCACCGGTGGCTGTCCGACTGAGCCATCAAGACCATTAATGTTTTGAGGCTTTTAACACCTTTTCATATTCTTGGGAGAAAGTAAGTGTCAGTTATCTGATACCGTTTATTTACTTGAACGTTATTATTGAAAAATAAAATTAATAATTGTATATGAGCTGAAAGAAATGTGGATATAAAATTTAATACACCGTCATTCGATAGATTATTTGCAGTGATAAACTTTTATTTTTTATACACAATAGTATAAATTGGTATAACCCAAGTTACTAGAAAGTTATTAGGATATACAATTTCAAAACAACATTTTTAATCTAATGGAATAGTTATTTGTGCTTCTACGGACTAAAGTACATTTTATTCTCCCTGAAGGGGAAACTGTTGTCGCCCAAAGTCGAAAGCCGAGGGCGACTATTTCCCTTAGGGAGAAAAAAATTACTTTAGTCCCTTGATGCACACAGCTCAAAGGCGTACCCTTTGCAGCCAGAGTGATATTGATTGATTGATTAGGTTAACCGAATCCAATTCTTTGTTCAGATCTAACTCTGCCCCCGTAACCACCGACTTCTGACCCAGTAGAATAAGCCTCCTGTAAGACATTTGATGTTACCAAAACCTCCATTACATGGCAAAAAGCCTCTTTTTCTTGAAGAAAACTGAATTGTTTGTCTTCGTCTGTGTTCTATACCTCCACTGTATGTCCTTTCCAGAGGTCTGCCCACTGTAATTGGTCTCCAACCCTCCTTGGGGTCCGTCCATAAATTACGTCATCTGAAAATAGGGGGGAGGGTCCAGATTGAAAATAATGGTAGGGTGATGTGCAAGGGGGGGTCGGCTTTGATATGACGTAATTTAAAAAAGATTTTTTATATCAAATTTTGTCATTAAAACAATGATATATCTGTACACAATTCAACTATTATAAAATAATTATCAGAAAACACAGTAGACTATTTTTAAGGCGTTGTTTTATAGTTTACTTGACTTTATTTTTCCATTGAAAAAATCATTTTGGCTTTATTTCTGAAGGTAAAATTCAGTATTGATTGGTCAATGATATTAGTTTATTAGGTAGCGTTTCATTAGACCAAGGTAAGAAAAAATAAAGTTATTTTAGAAAGTTCTTCTAGGACCAGTTCTTTCAACAAAACTACTGATAAAATGGGGTTTCAAAAGTTAATTGATAGTCTTAATAAATTAATAAAAAATATAACTAAGTGGCTTTCACGGAAAAAAACATTATTTTTTATTCAAAAACGGAGATTTGTTAAGAAATGACGTCATTTTTATGGGAGGGGGGGGGGTCAGACAATTCAAAATTTCAATTCAATTCAATATTACTTTATTCAAAATATATACATCAAGTATACATGAATCTCGTCACATTAAAATAAATAAAAGAATCATTAATAAATTAAACAATAATTTTTTATTGAAATAATTACTCACAGAAAGAATTCTTCGAGAGAATAAAGAGGTTTAAGAAGCAA
The DNA here is from genome assembly GCA_030545055.2 of Neoaliturus tenellus. Taxonomy (NCBI): domain Eukaryota; kingdom Metazoa; phylum Arthropoda; class Insecta; order Hemiptera; family Cicadellidae; genus Neoaliturus; species Neoaliturus tenellus. The sequence continues at coordinate 51,964,100 of CM061533.1, read as the reverse complement.
GTAACCCTTCAAATTCTTTTTAAATTTGGCAAACTTTTTGCCAAATTATGATGTTAAAATGATTTTAGGGGGGGGGGGGGAGGTCCAATAATGGCCAAAAAGTGATGATGTAATTTATGGGACGGCCCCTTGTTTTGACTGATCTTTTTTCCTCCTTAGGAATCATGGAAGTGAAGTTCTCAAGGCCATTGTTTCGAGTAGTATTCCGTTTCCAGCAGTACTTTGAAAAGGCCAGCCAAAGTTCCAGGCATTAGGAGTAAGGTGCCGCTTTCTAATACAATCTGGACCTAGTACACCCCTACATTTAGCTCTTTTGATCCTGTTTTTAACTTCCGTGGCCAAGATTGGGTTTATTGAGTGACTTGAACAATAGGGTCGACCTGGGTCGAGCTTTAGGTGGATCAATGCCTTGTTAACGAAGCATGCAACCAACCGTGTTGACGCAAAATAGTTCAACTAACTTTCTAACTAACTAACTAACTAAGTTTCAACTAACTTTTTTTAGAGTTCTTGAGTGTTTTCAAACTCTTCCTTTTATTCTTCAGTGGCCTATTCCTATTTATAATTTCTGGCGGAACATAATCCTCACTCTCCAGTTAGTTTGGCAGCTAGTCGAGCCGTGAAATCGTCAAGCCAAACCAAGAGAACAATCCCCTGCCAACCAGGCCTCTCTAAGCTAAATTGCAGTGAGGTGGGAGATCTCAAGGGAACACAACCTCTTCCATTGGGTTTCTTTTCATATTATTCTTGCTCCATTGAAGGAGACTCCTGGGTTCTGGACAGCTTCAAATAAAACAGAACGAGGGGGTCCGCGTTGTTCAAGGGCTCATGCTCCATCAAAGGGCTTTAAATAAGATCATCTCGTGTGTGTACTCACGAGATGTTGACACAATGATGCTAGCTCAATCAAATATTTGCAAATTTTTGATTTATCTCTTCGCTGCTATTAAAATTTTTTCAAATAAATAACTTTAGAAAAAAACTGTAGCTAAGCCAAATGATGAAGCTACATAATAATTATGGAAGTCTATTTGATTCCAAATCATATGCCGGATTATTATTATTTTTTATACTGAAATAGTGTCCAAAAACCGCAAAAATGCCACTTTCTTAAATACACGGAAAATAAAAATATAATAACCGTTTGAAGAAGTACACACGACAAACATTTAAAAAGAATACTGGTGTTTATAAATGATTCATCAAGGTTTAAAACGGTTTATTGACTTTAATGCTGAACAAATGTAGATATAAACTACATCAACAGGAAGAAAATTTCTAAAATGTTTGTTATACACCCCTACAAATGCTAATTGTG